>JARQOC010000004.1:607589659-608258549 GCA_033576535.1 Allobates femoralis | reverse complement strand
TCATTTGAGAGCTGTTTTGAGGAGCCCATGATGCCACTCCTCAGAGAAGATGCAACTAGGAGAACAACTTGCAAGTGGACACCTGAAATAGCTTTTCTCATGATTGGATACCCCGGGCTATGAAGTACAAAGCTCAATGAGGTTACCAAACCAATTTAGTGCTTCAGTAAGTCAGTAAAAAGTAGTTAGGAGTATTCAAATCATGAAAATCAGAAGGGTGCCCATACTTTGGCACCTGTCAAATTTTGAAATAATGCATATTTCACATTTTCGGTTAGTACAATAAACCTCATTTCAATCCTGAAATATTACTGTGTCCATCAGTTATTACATAGATCACACTGAAATATTACTGTGCCCATCAGTTATTACATCACACTGAAATATTACTGTGTCCATCAGTTATTACATAGATCACACTGAAATATTACTGTGTCCATCAGTTATTACATAGATCACACTGAAATATTACTGTGTCCATCAGTTATTACATAGATCACACTGAAATATGACTGTGTCCATCAGTTATTACATAGATCACACTGAAATATTACTGTGTCCATCAGTTATTACATAGATCACACTGAAATATTACCGTGTCCATCAGTTATTACATAGATCACACTGAAATATTACCGTGTCCATCAGTTATTACATAGATCACACTGAAATATTACTGTGTCCATCAGTTATTACATAGATCACACTGAAATATTACTGTGTCCATCAGTTATTACATAGATCACACTGAAATATTACTGCGTCCAACAGTTATTACATAGATCACACTGAAATATTACTGTGTCCATCAGTTATTACATAGATCACACTGAAATATTACTGTGTCCATCAGTTATTACATAGATCACACTGAAATATTACTGTGTCCATCAGTTATTACATAGATCACACTGAAATATTACTGTGTCCATCAGTTATTACATAGATCACACTGAAATATTACTGTGTCCATCAGTGATTACATAGATCACACTGAAATATTACTGTGTCCATCAGTTATTACATAGATTACACTGAAATATTACTGCGTCCATCAGTTATTACATATATCACACTGAAATATTACTGTGTCCATCAGTTATTACATAGATCACACTGAAATATTACTGTGTCCATCAGTTATTACATAGATCACACTGAAATATTACTGTGTCCATCAGTTATTACATAGATCACACTGAAATATTACTGTGTCCATCAGTGATTACATAGATCACACTGATATATTACTGTGTCCATCAGTTATTACATAGATCACACTGAAATATTACTGTGTCCATCAGTTATTACACAGATCACACTGAAATATTACTGTGTCCATCAGTTATTACATAGATCACACTGAAATATTACTGTGTCCATCAGTTATTACATAGATCACACTGAAATATTACTGTGTCCATCAGTTATTACACAGATCACACTGAAATATTACTGTGTCCATCAGTTATTACATAGATCACACTGAAATATTACTGTGTCCATCAGTTATTACATAGATCACACTGAAATAGCTGGTGCAAAAAAACAATTTTAAAAACAAAAAAAAAAGAGTAAGATTAAGAAGGGTGCCCAAACTTTTTCATATGACTGTACATTGGCCAATGTCTGTTTGCTCATCAACCACAACAAGGTGACCCCAGATCTGATGAGTCCTAACGCTGACATCCCTGTCCTCCTTTTCCCCCCTGTCCCACTCTCAAGTGGGTGGACACTATCTCAACCTCAGACCACCTGTGGGTGATGAGGGTGCAAACTGCAGATATGGAGCAAACAGACATTGGCCAATGTATGTACCAAGAACCCCAAAAAATAAAAAATAAGAATTTGAGTGATTTGAAAAAAAAACGTAAGTTTTTAAAAAATTTTCCTCAAATATATACCGCTTGTTAGCATGTGTGCATCACTGGTAGTAGCTGAGTGCTGCAGAGAATTTTTTTCTAGTTGTTTGACCCAGTGTCCCTGCTGGCACCAGTTCACATTATGTCTGTGAGTGCTGTGCAGTTTTTTCTGTTATCTATCTATCTATCTATCTATCTATCTATCTATCTATCGACTATAACGTTCCATGCGTGTCTGGGCTTGGTCATATCACATATGATTGCTGCTCTGATCCTTTCGGTATCACTTCCTCGGCCGTGTTCACACGTGACGTCTGTGATCAGCAGTTCGTCCTGTGTATGATAAACAAGCGCTGTGGTCTGATGACCGAGGATCACACATGTGAAGACTGCGGACAGACGGTGAGTTCTCCTTATTCTGTATCCTAACCCCTTTATATCTGCCCTCGGACTGTTCTAGATATTAACCCCTTCTGTGCTGCCCTGGAGTCGCCTGTATTTGTGTGTGTCCATTTCCAGAGTTCAGCTGCAGGCTGTCAGGGCATGCTGGGAGTTATAGTCTATTACAGTCCGTTATATTCTGTTTGCTTTGTATGGATCCTGATAATCCTTGTTGTAGCGGATTACAGGAATAACACTCTATATATTATCCAGACCGGCCGGGGTCCTATTTTTGTTAGCTTCGCCTCCTTTTTCTTTTTGGATCCATTCCCAGTTTGTGAAATACCATGAAAACATCCGTCACATGGTGCCAAAACCGTGCTGCGACCATCCGGCACAACTCCTGGCACTAAACTAGAAGTAAGTCTATAGCCACCAACACAAATGGGCCACTACATACAGCACTGACACCCAGTGTGACCTACATGTTTCCACCACCAGGTGGCACCACCTATTTAAAGGGCAAATATACTGTATATACAAGAGTGACTACACCATATTAGATCTGATTTCCCTTCCTCTGCTGAGAGTTGTAGTTCTGCAGTCTGAAAAGGTACACAGTGTTGTTTTAAAGGGATCTGAACTTTGGACGCCGCCATCGTCACACCCGCTCACCCCGGCTGAGAATGCCAAACACACCTGTACTCTGCCCTTTACTGAGGATTCACAGCTCTGTTATATTTAGCATAGACCTACAAAGTGATGGGGGCTAAGTGCACAACTATGGGGGGACCCCTAGAACTGATTACCCTGCTGTAACCACTAGGGGGTGCATGGTGCTTCCATATATGGCTGTATAATACCATATGGTTTGTGCTCCCCCTAGTGGTGGCTGCAGGCCAAGAGATTAGATCCTAATGGTGAATATTGAGCTTTGGGCAGTGGGCTTCAGGGAATTGTCGTGCCAGGTAGGAGCCATTGATCTCCCGGTGGTGGGATTCAGGGAAATGTCTGCAGTGCAAGGCAGGAGCCAGTGATCTCCCGGCGGTGGGCTACAGGGAAATGTCGGTGGTGGGAGGCAGGAGCCATTGATCTTTCCTGGCTGTGGGCTTCAGGGAAATGACGGCGGTGCGAGTTGGGAGCCATTGATCTCCCGGATGTGGAGCTTCAGGGAAATGTCGGCGGTGCGAGGCAGGAGTCATTGATCTCCCGGAAGTGGGGCTTCAGGGAAATGTCGGCGGTGCGAGTTGGGAGCCATTGATCTCCCGGAAGTGGGGCTTCAGGGAAATGTTGTGGGGTGCGAGGCAGGAATCATTGATCTGCCGGCGGTGGGCTTCAGGGAAATGTCGGCAGTGCGAGGCAGGAGTCATTGATTTCCTGGAAGTGGGGCTTCAGGGAAATGTCGGCGGTGCGAGGCAGGAGTCATTGATCTCCTGGAAGTGGGGCTTCAGGGAAATGTCGGAGGTGCGCGGCTGAAGATATTGATCTGCTGGCTGTGGGGCTTCAGGGAAATGTCGGCGGTGCGAGGCAGGAGTCATTGATCTTCCAGCAGTGGGACTTCAGGAAAATATCAGTAGTGCGAGGCAGGAGCTATTGATCTTCCTGGTGGTGGGGCTTCAGGGAAATGGCTGCAGTGCGAGGCAGGAGCCATTGATCTGCTGGCGGTGGGCTTCAGGGAATGTCGGCGGTGTGAGGCAGAAGTCATTGATCTCCTGGCAGTGGGGCTTGAGGGAAATGTCAGTGGTGTGAGGCAGGAGCCAGTGATCTGCCGGCGGTGGGGTTCAAGTAACTGTCGGCGGTGCGAGGCAGGAGCCATTGATCTCCAGGTGGTGGGCATCAGGGAGAAGTGTGGGAGGCAGGAGCAAGTGATCTCTCGGCGGTGGGCTTCAGGGAATATCAGCCTGTAAATTTATCCTCTTTCTCTCATGTCCTCTGTTTCTAAATGTCCTCTAAAATTTGGGTACGTCTTATGGTCCGATGCGTCTTAAGGCCCAGTTACACACACAGATAATTGTACAGAGATTGGTCACAGATCTCTGGTTGCAATGAAATCATGGACACATTGTTCCATTTTGTGGCTGTGTACAAATAGAACAATGTGTCCATGATTTCACTGCAACCAGAGATCTGCCAACAATATCTGCACAATTATCTGTGTGTGACTGGGCTTTTACAGTTTGCAAAACATGGTAATTTATATGTTTTATAGAATAAATTTAAAAAGTACCGTAAGTATTGGAGAACATGAAAAAGAAAACAACCAAAAAAATGTCATTAAGCTCCAAACTAGGCCATGACCTTAAGGGGTTAAATGGTTTGCGGTGGGGGAAGGGCGATGCCTTTTTGCTGAAATTTTGCAGTTCTCCTCTTCACCCCCTGGTTTGAGTGTCAGGGTCACATAAGATTTGCAGGATGACCCAGGGTCAGGGTCCAGCTGGGCAGGGGGAGGATTGTCACATCTCAAGTCTCTCCATAAACTGAAAGTCAAGAACAGGAGAGGAGAGAGGACACAGCAAAGGAGAGACTGGTAATAATCAAGGGACAGGGGCCACAGGGGACCACCCTAGGAAGAGGAGTGAGGGGCCACAGGAGACCACCCTGGACAGAGGGGTGAGGAGACACAGGAGACCACCCTGGACAGAGGGGTGAGGAGACACAGGAGACCACCCTGGACAGAGGAATGAGGGGCCACAGGAGACCACCCTAGGAAGAGGAGTGAGGGGCCACAGGAGACCACCCTAGGAAGAGGAGTGAGGGCCACAGGGGACCACCCTAGGAAGAGGAGTGAGGGGCCACAGGGGACCATCCTAGGAAGAGGAGTGAGGGGCCACAGGAGACCACCCTAGGAAGAGGAGTGAGGGGCCACAGGAGACCACCCTAGGAAGAGGAGTGAGGGGCCACAGGAGACCACCCTAGGAAGAGGAGTGAGGGGCCACAGGGGACCACCCTAGGAAGAGGAGTGAGGGGCCACAGGAGACCACCCTAGGAAGAGGAGTGAGGGGCCACAGGGGACCACCCTAGGAAGAGGAGTGAGGGGCCACAGGGACCACCCTGGGCAGAGGGGTGAGGGGCCACAGGGGACCACCCTAGGAAGAGGAGTGAGGGGCCACAGGAGACCACCCTGGACAGAGGGGTGAGGATACACAGGAGACCACCCTGGGCAGAGTAGTGAGGGGCCACAGGAGACCACCCTGGACAGAGGGGTGAGGGGCCACAGGGGACCACCCTGGTCTGAGGGGTGAGGAGATGCAGGAGACCACCCTGGACAGAGGGGTGAGGAGACACAGGAGACCACCCTGGACTGAGGGGTGAGGATACACAGGAGACCACCCTGGACAGAGGGGTGAGGAGATGCAGGAGACCACCCTGGACAGAGGAATAAGGGGCCACAGGAGACCACCCTGGACAGAGGGGTGAGGAGATGCAGGTGACCACCCTGGACAGAGGGGTGAGGAGATGCAGGAGACCACCCTGGACAGAGGGGTGAGGATACACAGGAGACCACCCTGGGCAGAGTAGTGAGGGGCCACAGGAGACCACCCTGGACAGAGGGGTGAGGGGCCACAGGGGACCACCCTGGTCTGAGGGGTGAGGAGATGCAGGAGACCACCCTGGACAGAGGGGTGAGGAGACACAGGAGACCACCCTGGACTGAGGGGTGAGGATACACAGGAGACCACCCTGGACAGAGGGGTGAGGAGATGCAGGAGACCACCCTGGACAGAGGAATAAGGGGCCACAGGAGACCACCCTGGACAGAGGGGTGAGGAGATGCAGGTGACCACCCTGGACAGAGGGGTGAGGAGATGCAGGAGACCACCCTGGACAGAGGGGTGAGGAGATGCAGGAGACCACCCTGGACAGAGGGGTGAGGAGATGCAGGTGACCACCCTGGACAGAGGGGTGAGGAGACACAGGAGACCACCCTGGACAGAGGGGTGAGGAGATGCAGGAGACCACCCTGGACAGAGGGTGAGGAGACACAGGAGACCACCCTGGACAGAGGGGTGAGGGGCCACAGGAGACCACCCTGGACAGAGGGGTGAGGAGACACATGATCCTGCCCTGCAGTCTGTCTGCACCATCACATGGAGAGTCTTCTGTAAGGCATTGTTGCATTTTCATTGCTTTTCCAGTGATTAATCAGTTAACATTAACTCTTTCTTCCCCACAGATCACTTCTCCTTTGGCATAGGTCCTGTGTCACAGTGACTCTACATTCAGGTAGGCAGTCCCATGCAAATTACATACAGTGACAGATAACACCCATGTAAGTCGCTGCAGACTGTGGGTTTCAGTTTCTTGGAAGCGGAGACACAACAACCTGTAATAACCTTCCCAGAAACCGAAAGGAGCGGAGTCAGTGTCCTGGCGCAAGTCGTGCTGTAAACACCATCTGTCCCTATAGCCTTACATAGGACTGCAGATAAAGCAACCGGTTATCTCAGGGTAATATACACCTCTGTGTACAATAGTCAGGTTTACATCTCATACTCCAGAGCTGTATTCACACTTCTGCTGGTTCATCTCCAGTTATTATTATTTATTTATAGCGCCATTTATTCCATGACACTTTACATATGAAAAGGGCATACATAGACAAGTACAATAAACATGAGCAATACAAGGTACAGGAGGAGAGAGGACCCTGTCCGTGAGGGCTCACAGTATACAAGGGATGGGTGAGGATACAGTAGATGAGGAGAGAGGACCCTGCCCACAAGGGCTCACAGTCTACAAGGGATGGGTGAGGATACAGTAGATGAGGAGAGAGGACCCTGCCCGCGAGGGCTCACAGTCTACAAGGGATGGGTGAGGATACAGTAGGTGAGGGGAGAGGACCCTGCTCACGAGGGCTCACAGTCTACAAGGGATGGGTGAGGATACAGTAGATGAGGAGAGAGGACCCTGCCCACAAGGGCTCACAGTCTACAAGGGATGGGTGAGGATATAGTAGGTGAGGAGAGAGGACCCTGCCCGTGAGGGCTCACAGTCTACATGGGATGGCTGAGGATATAGTAGGTGAGGAGAGAGGACCCTGCCCATGAGGGCTCACAGTGTCTACAAGGGATGGGTGAGGATATAGTAGGTGAGGAGAGAGGACCCTGCTCGTGAGGGCTCACAGTCTACATGGGATGGGTGCGGATATAGTAGGTGAGGAGAGAGGACCCTGCCCGTGAGGGCTCACAGTCTACATGGGATGGCTGAGGATATAGTAGGTGAGGAGAGAGGACCCTGCCCATGAGGGCTCACAGTCTACATGGGATGGGTGAGGATATAGTAGGTGAGGAGAGAGGACCCTGCTCGTGAGGGCTCACAGTCTACATGGGATGGGTGCGGATATAGTAGGTGAGGAGAGAGGACCCTGCCCATGAGGGCTCACAGTCTACAAGGGATGGGTGAGGATACAGTAGGTGAGGAGAGAGGACCCTGCTCGTGAGGGCTCACAGTCTACATGGGATGGGTGCGGATATAGTAGGTGAGGAGGGAGGACCCTGCCCGTGAGGGCTCACAGTCTACATGGGATGGGTGCGGATATAGTAGGTGAGGAGAGAGGATAGTGAACTGATGATCACTGCAGGTTGTAGGTTTGTTGGAAGAGGTAGGTCTTCAGGTTCCTTTTGAAGGTTTCCACAGTGGGCGAGAGTCTGATGTGTTGGGGTAAAGAATTCCAGAGTATGGGGGAAGCACGGGAGAAATTTTGTATGCGGTTGTTGTAAGAGATAAGGGGGGAGAAGAGGAGGAGATTTTGAGAGGATCGAAGGTTGCATGTAGGTAAGTATCGGGAGACCATGCCACAGATGTATGGAGGATACAGGTTGTGGAAGGCTTTGTATTTCATGGTCAGGGTTTTGAACTGAAGTCTCTGGGCAATGGGAAGCCAGTGAAGGGTTTAGCAGAGAGGAGAGTTCGTGGAATAGCGGGGAGAAAGGTGGATTAGTTGAGCAGCAGAGTTTAGGATAGATTGGAGAGGTGCAAGAGTGCTAAAGGGGAGGCCAGAGAGCAGGAGGATGCAGTAGTCGAGGCGGGAGATGATGAGGGCATGCACGAGTGTTTTTAGCAGTTTCTTGGTCAAGAAATGTACGGATTCGGGAAATATTTTTGTGTTGGAGTCGGCAGGAGGTGGAAAGGGCTTTGGATATGTGGCTTGAAAGAGAGTGCAGGCTCAAGGATTACTCCAAGGCAGCGAGAATGCGAGACTGGAGAAAGTGAGCAGCTTTGTGATCTCTGCTTCCCTCTGGTGGTAACTCTCTCTCTGGGTGAGTGGGTTGTCCTCCATCTCTTCCTGAATACTTTACTATAGGTTTGTGGGCACTTTTCTGTCCATTGACTCCCATTCATTGCAGCTGCTGTAAAGCGCACACATCTATATTTATAAAACATTCTCCAGGCCTACCTGGTCGCCACTATGGGTGGGGTGGCTGGACAGAGGAGTGAGGAGCCACAGGGAACCACCCTGGGACAAGGAGTGATAGGCCACCGGAGACCACCCTGGGCAGAGTGAGAGGCCGCAGGATACCACCCTGGGCAGAGGAATAGGCCACCGGAGACCACCCTGGCTAAAGTGAGAGGCCTGAGGGGGCCACTGGAGACCACCCTGGGCAGAGTGAGGGGCCAAAGGGGACCACGCTGGGACAAGGAGCGAGAGGCCACAGGAGACTATCCTGTGCAGAGGAGTCAGGGCCACAGGAGACCACCCTTGGGAAAGGGGCCACAGGGGCCCACCCTGGGCAGAGAAGTAAGAGATTACAGGATACCACCTTGGACAGAGGAGTGAGGGGCCATAAGAGACCACCCTGAGCAGAGATACTTTTCCATCCATTGACTCCCATTCATTGCAGCTGCTGTAAAACGCACACTTCTATATATGCAAAATATAATCTCCGGGCCTACCTGGTCGTCACCATGGGTGGGGTGGTCGGACAAGGATTTGTGGAGGATGAGGATGTGTCAATGTAACTACTCACAAATATTTACAGAACATTAAACTTGTGTTGGATTTTTTTGACCCCAAGAACTTATATAGGACTTTGTTTCCCCCATAGGTCGGACCTTCTTAGAGGTTGAAGGACAAAATGCTGGGTGCGCAGAAGACGAGTCCGCGCCTTCAATATCTGGTGTACGCAGTCATGGTGGTGCAGACAGTGAGCTGTGTTCTCCTCTCCTACTCCTTGTTCATCGGAGCTGGAGACGTCTTGATCGATGGCTGCAAAAAAATCGGTTTTTACAACTTCTGCCTACACAACGCAACCTACGATGGTGGCTGCCGCTGTGTCACCCGATTGGAGGAGCTGCACTCAGAAACCTTCCCCCATGGAGCCACCTTGTCCCTCCTCTTGACATACTCTTCGCTGGTCATCGTTATGATGGGCCTCGTAACCATGGTCTTGGCTCAAGGCCTCAAAGATGACGTCTTGTGGAGCTTTGAGTTGGGCCTTAGCATCTTAAGCCTGGTAGGACTTACCGTGGGGACAGCCATCCACCTCTTCCTCAACTGGGACTACTATGAGCTTTTCCAAATGACTCCTGGTTTCTGGGCGTTGCTGTTGGCCATTGGTGGGTCAGCTCTCCAGACCTGTCTCTTAAGTCGTTACGTAAGACTCAACCATGTGTTGTCAAAGTGTAAAACCAATGGCCAACCATCCGAGGACCTCAACATCTTGGTGGCCTAGTGGGGAACTGGGGCAGTCCTTGATTTCTCCCCTTACGGACTGATGTTTGGGGTGACCACTTTCTCCAGTTAAGGGGTCACCGAACACTTTGAGATGCACTAGTGAAAACCTCTTCATGGCACATAGATGAGGGGGGGAACATGGACAACGGAGAGTTGCGTAGTGTCAGGGTCTACCTCCTTCTACTGTATTATAACATTGTATTGCACTTTATATCAAAAGGTTTCTTGAATGGTGGAACGTTTGTAAGCTTCACCCTTGTCCCCCTAAGCTGACTACTGGTATGTAGTGCCCAAATACTGTACTATATGGCGCCCAGCCTGTGTACATTACTGGGAGACTTGCCAATCCCGAAAACGGTGGTCAATTCACTGCTACCGGGGCTGATTGTCCTAAAGAAGAGAATAAGGTGCAGCATAACTCTCAATGAAATTCAAAGGTGATCAGGATTATATAAATGTGCCCAAAAATTAGCCATTAGGGCGTTTCTGGATAAGCAGAGGCAGGGCTTGAGTTGTTCCATACACTGGGATAACATTATGGGAGGTACGTTGATGATACAGTCAGCGACCTCTAGGCCGGACATCACCACACTGCAAAGAGTCAGGCCCAGTACACATTCTGGGCAACCCCTTAAAGAGAATCAGCTGGTATTTGCTATCCCCTCATAGAGGCAGGGACCCCGATTCCAGCGATGTATCACTTACTGAAGCTGCTTGCTGTCATTTTGATAAAATTACTCTCTGCTGCAGATTTAGCAGTTCATGAAGATGCTGGACTACCTGACAGCTGGCCAAGTAGTCCTGTAATGATAAAATCATTGTTTAATCAGCAGGAGATTATCAAAACTACAATGAGCAGCTTTTCTTTTTTAGATGCTTATTTTCTATTTTGTGTGTGTGATCTTGTAGTTACTGGGAGGAGGTTGTGTTTTATATACTGTGCACATTAGAAAGTGTTATGTAAAAGCCAATTTGCACTGAAATTTTTGATTGCCGATAATAATCGACATGTGACTCTGTATTACTCGGTATCATGTTTACAATAAATGATTTTTTTGACTCTCTGCTATCTAGGAAAAATATGTTCACCCAGTATGTGTGTTTATTTCCTAAGGTTATGTGCACACTCAAGAGTCTATTTGGATTTAGAGAGTTTATACTCCAAAAACTCCTCGAAAAAATCAGTGCACACATAGCCTTAGAGTTTGATCAAACTGAGTTTTCTTTTTTATTTTAGTCTATTTTACGGAAACTTTTTTTTTCAGAGTTTTCAGAAACTGACCAATGAAAACTGAAGAGTTTCTGCTCGAAAAACTCCTTAAAAAAATTCTATGTGCCTATGTGCTTCGTTTAGGAGATCCGTTTTGGTGCATTTTCTGCAGCCAAAACGGATCCTCTTTTTTTTGTTCTGCATCACAAATTCATCATCCGTTTTTGTTGCTTTTGTGCTCCGTATTTTTAGTGCTGCGCTTTTGCTTTTTCAAAGCAAAAACGCTGTACTATTCCATAATCAGGAGCAGGGGGGGGACACAGACAGACAAAGACATATACACTTTATTACATTCCCCGAGGTCCACGGTGGGTTACTTTTTGAACGCTTTGTGAGTTTTGGAGAGTTTCTGCTCCAAAAACTCAGAAAATCTCTATCTGCACCCAAAATGGGTGCTGGCTTTTTACTCAAGCAGTTTTGTCCAGAAAAATCTTGGTGTGTTTTGCCGGGAACTTACTGACGGCGTCTGGACATAGCCTTAGAGAGTGTTCAGACTGAGACTTTTTACTGAGTTTTTTTAAAAGGAACCCAAGCAGAAACTCCACTGAAAACCTTTTTAGAATTGGAGGAGTATTTGGAGGATTCCTTTCAGTTTCCACTCCAAAAGACTCTGTATTTAAAAAGTCACTGAGTGGAAACTCTCCAAAATCCTTCTCAAAAACCTGGAGTTTCTGCTCCAAAACTCACCAAAAAGTGTGAACATACCCTTAAGGTACCGTTACATGGGACGATCACCCCGGCGATGTTGCCGGCAACTGAGGGGCGTGGCCAAGTCGCAGCGACATCGCCGGAGAATTGCTGCGTGTGACAGGGCGATAATCAGGCAAAAAAATCGCCTGAGCAACATCGGCAGGTTTCCCAACATGTTGGGAAACCTGGCAATGTTGCTGAGGCGATCATGCCTAATCGCCCTGTGTAACGGAGCAACCCGCAATGATGCGGGCGACGCCGTCTATCTCCAACATTGCAGGTTACCGCTCGCTGGGTTGCAGGGCAACCCAGCGAGAGATAGCCGCGGCAACTAGCCGGCAAAATCGCCGGCAAGTTGCTCCGTGTGACATTGCCGCAACAGTCGCTCCGTGTGACGGTACCTTTAGAGATAGAGCTGATAGTCACTGGCATCTGATGCCAATTATCTACTGGGGCATCAAGGGATTGAAAACCAAAGAAACATACAGAAAGTTTTTTAAAACTGATAAATCCAACATGTTTTGCAAGCTGAAACTGTTTCATGAAATTCTCCTTTTGGTGGCAGGTTTTGGTGGTTTTATTTTATTTTTTTCCTGAAGCTTTTTTTTTTTGCAGCCTTTTTATTTGGACAATGCCTATTTTTTAGTTAATGCCATCAGGATCTGCTTTTTTTCTCACCACAAATTTATGAAAACCTCTTCAGGAAAACAGAAATTATTAAAAAAAAAAAACTGATATAAACTATGAAGTATATTTCCCATCAAGAAGAAGCCAGAAGGTACGAGATTCGTGGGCTCCCGTCTGGCCTTCAGGGACACCGGATGGTAAGAGATTCGTGGACTCCCGTCTGGCCTCCAGGGACACCGGAAGGTAAGAGATTCGTGGGCTCCCATCTAGCCTCCAGGGACACCAGAAGGTAAGACATTTGTGGCTTCAAGTCCAGTTTCCAGGGTCACTGGAAGGCAAGAGATTCGCGGCTTCCTATCCAGCCGCCGGGACACCTGGAAGATAGAGATTCATGGCCTCCCGCCGACCGCCGGGGACACCGGAAGGTAAGAGATTTGTGGCCTCAAGTCCAGCCGCCAGGGATACCGGAAGGAAAGAGATTCATGGCCTCCCGTCCAGCCGTCGGGGACACCGGAAGGTAAGAGATTCATGGCCTCCCGTCCAGCCGCTGCAGACACCGGAAGGTAAGAGATTCATGGCCTCCCGTCCAGCCGCTGCAGACACCGGAAGGTAAGAGAGATTCATGGCCTCCCGTCCAGCTGCCAGGACAGCTGACCAGGACCACAGACTGGGAATCGATCAGCTCATCACTAGTCCCAACCGTCCAGGATTTGGGTCTATGCTCTGCAGTTTTGAATGTCCTTCATTGCCACCACCCCCTGACATTTCCCAATGCCAGTGTAGAAAGAGATGACAAATGGGTGTAGTCAAAATTTGCCACTCCTCCTGCCAAAGTTGAAATGAATGGTAAATGGGTGCGGCTAGTTGCTTGGTCATAATTATTGCACCACATACGGTAATTTTTCACTATTTCTATTGTTCCAAAGTTGGAAGATATGGGGTAGTCCAGACTTATGATACTGATGGCCCGTCCTCAGATTAATAGGGGAGCCATCCTCCCGCACCCCTATTTATAAGCTATTTACACCTGCAGCAACGTTCAGACATAAATATAGTGAATAGTGCAGAAAAAGCATTAAAAATCAAAGTTTTAACTACAGATTAATGACAGCAAGAAGCGATCCTGGAAATGGTGAGGAATTATAAAGAAATGATATTAGTAATTTATATAGATTTTTATTATTCACAAATGACACTTATTTTAGGCAGAACAGATTTCCGTAGAGTAATATTCCAATTACAATGTATTTTAAGATTAATTCTAGAAAAATTACTAATTAAATATAATAACATATAGAACATCATCGATAGTGTAGACCACAAGGCCAGAGTCAGGCTTCATCCCCTCAGGCCTTGTACTAGGCCCGTTTCCCATAGCAACCAATCACAGTCCTGCTTTCATTGCTCCTGGCCAGTGTGAGGAATGAAAGCTGCACTCTGATTGGTTGCTATGGGTAACAAGGATAGTTTTGATAAGTGAGGCCTAGTGTAGGAGTTTTAGCCTGCATATTTATTACTTTATATGCAGCTAATTACCATGGTGCAACCAGTACAGCAGGTCACAGTGTGTAATGTTTGCTTTTAGGGTTGAGTACATAGCTCCTTCCTTCATAACATAACTGACATCTGAGAGGTTATGAGAAAAAATGTAATGCTTTATATATGCATCCTAATTTATAGCGCGCACCCCCTCCCCCAAATTAAGCCATTGGAATCCCAAGCAGAGCACCCCCCAAAATGAATGTAGACCCAGAATCAGCCCCTTAAACATACATACAGACTCCCTAAATTAAAAAAAAAAAGAAACCAGACCCCCTAAATATATATATATTATATATATATATATTTATATTTAGGGAGTATATTTATATAGCCCCAGTCAAGACTTCCTACAGCCGAGCGACTAATAGGTCCATTAGCCATCTGACGGAGCCATGAGAACCACCTCCTACCTGCCATCATCTGCAACCAGAGGCGTGACTACAGTAGGTGCAGGGGTTGCAGTCGCACCACGACCCTTGTGCCTACAGGGCGCAAAAGTCCCTTTGACCTATAGAAAAATACTAATGCTATCAAAAAATGTAATAATTAGGGGCCCCATTGGAGCTTTTGCATCAGGGCCCATGAGCTTCAAGTTACGCCACTGTCTGCAGCTCTTCTTTTGATTAGTCAGCCTAGTATGACATCACGTGTGGGTCACAATGCAATGATGATGTCATGCAAGGTTAACTATTCGAAAGAGAGCAGGAGATACATCATGGAAGAGGCGGTAATAGGGCTTTCATCTGACGTGGTTGCGGTGCTAAACCATTCACACATAGTAACTGCTTGCACATCACCGCCGGACCCGCCAGGTGTAACGGGTGCTCTACCCCTCACTTATCACCCCCAGGCCCGCATGCGATGTCCATTGATGCAGATGCTGCCATAGGTGGCAGTGACTTGCCTAAAGAGGGCTGTGTCATAGTGCCCAGCACTAGCGGGGATGAGAGAAGTCCCACTGAAAACTTGCTATGGGACTCTTAATTTAGTTACACTCCTTATCATTAAATCAAAGCAGATCCCAGACAGACACTTAATAGAGACCCCATACCAAAGTCCTAAATTATATTTGCCAAAATTCTCTTTTTTCTGGGATAGTCCCATGAAAGAGGCTGCAAATTTGGCTGGGTTTTTGCAAAACTCTGCCCAAACGTGGGCATTCGAGGGCATGCTTGGATGGTCCAAAGGGGGACTGGGGAGTTAAAGGCTTTGAAACTATTATAACCATGGTAAGTATTCTAGATTCTCCTAAAAAATCTTCAAACTCTGATCTTCTAAATACAAATAACCCACCTAAACCAATACAGACCTAGACCATCCCCTTAAAACAGTTCAGATCTAAACAAATTCAGATTCAATTGCACTAAACATATACAGATCTGCTAAAACCAACCCAAGACAAGACCCACCAATTACCTATGGAGTCCAGACCAGAGTCTACCTCTTCTCATTTCTGCAGCTTCCAGTGTTGACCTCTGGGTGGCCCTACAGGTCCCCAGTGTGGAGAAGACTGCAGGACTGAGGAGAGTACGTAGAATGTGGCCTAGAAGACAATTCTTCCTGAAGTCTAGGAGGCCTCACCGATTACGAGGGTTGCCTAGTATGCTACACATAATTCTCGTCAACTTGTCTTTGTGTTCATCTCCATGCGTTATTTTTTCAGCCAATTGTCCCAAGTTGGCAACGTAACGTCTGGAATAGTACTAAATAAACCTTTGTTTTCTGACCTGGAGGAAGCAGTGGGGCTTTCAATGATCAGAAATGGTTCCCGAGCCACAGCAGGTGCAGGAACCGAATGTGCCCTTTGTCGATCTCTTGACGGGAACAAGCTCCACCTGTCTCTATCACCATTAAATAGCCGATTTATCGGCAAGAAACTAAAGAATGGACCTCTGTCTCGCTCCTCAGGTGCCATCTTGGTTGGGTCTATTAAATCATCAGATTTCTTCTCTACGTAAAACATTTTCTTCACCCCAGATACAATATCATCTAAATCTTTGTGTAAAGTGTCCGAGATCAGACATTCATCCAGATCAGATACAATATGAGACGTCCCATCACCTTCTGACTTATCTTCCCATAGTGCCCGACTGACGGATTCTCTTAAGAAATCTAAAGAGTCTTGTATGTTACATGTCACCTCTAAACAGCGGATCTTCTCCGTCAACTCCTCAGTCTTTGTCTCCAGGTTGTTGATCAGATCCGAGACTGAGAGTGACACCTGCTCTTCCTGGCTGGAGATCTCACTGAGGACCTTCTTCTCCAGGTCGTCCAATTGGGTCCTCAGGTCTATGAAAAGGGCAGTGACTCTCTCTGTTAGATGACATGTTTTACCCTGGACCTCTCTTCTGTGATCCTGTAGGCACTGGACCCTTTTGTCCGTCTCCTCCCTTTTTAAGGTCAGTCCCCGCAGAACATTCCTCAGGAGCTCTTTCTTCTTCTTAGAGGCCTCATCTAGTGTCTCCACCTGGTGTTTTCTGTGTCCACCAAACAGGTAGCAGCTGGAACAAATTGGTGAAGCATCTTCAAAGCAGTAATATTCCAAGAGCTCCTTGTGGGTGGAGCATTTCCTTTTCTCCAGAGAAGTGCTGGGATCAGATAAGACGTGTTCTGCTGATTTGCTGTGAACTCTCAGGTGTTTATCACATAGCGAAGCCTCACACAGCAGACATGACTTAACAGCAGGTACAGGAGAGTCCACACAGTAAGTGCAGAAGATCCCGGTTTCCGTCTTTGCTGGTGGAGTAAAGAGGAAATTCTCCATGATGTTACGTAGAGCTATGTTCCTCATCAGTGCCGGCCGCTGCTGAAACTCTTCTCTACATTCAGGACAGGTATAAACTCCAGACTCGTCCTGTGTATCCAGCACACGATCAATACAGACCCGGCAGAAGTTGTGTCCACATTTCAGGGTTACAGGGTCTCTAAAAATGTCTAAGCAGATGGAGCAGTCGAGCTCGTCTCTCAGAACAGTAGACGCCATGGCTGCCGGTGGGAAGGAAAACACCGTACCTCTCAGACTCCACGCCTTCTTCCACGTCTGTGTTGTTTCCAAATAAAACCTGACCTTTGTTCTGAGCTCGTTCACAATAAACCTGTTTGTCAACTTGTAATATTTGTTTGTTCATCTCTTGAAGAGGAAATATATGTTCATTTCCTCCTGATCCACTTGATTTAGGGCATATGGATACGTCGATGCAAATCGGTACTATCCACAGACTGGCTGCAGATCTTCCAAGCCGAGCAAGAAAGCCTCATAGACATACATAAGGCTGTCATTCTATTGTTTAGATAGAATATTGAATTTACGGTTTGCACCTGTTCACATTTGTCTGTTAGGATGCCCATATCCGAACAGACAAATGCGAATAGGGTTAGTTTTTTATTTCACATTGTAGTGCGGACCCGGGGATGTGGACAGGTGCGGACCCGGGGATGTGGACAGGCGCGGACCCGGGGATGTGGACAGGTGCGGAGCCGGGATGTGGACAGGCGAGGAGCCGGGATGTGGACAGGCGAGGAGCCGGGGATGTGGACAGGCGCGGAGCCGGGGATGTGGACAGGCGCGGACCTGGGGATGTGGAGAGGCGCGGACCCGGGATGTGGACAGGCGCGGAGCCGGGAATGTGGACAGGCGCGGAGCCGGGGATGTGGACAGGCGCGGAGCCGGGGATGTGGACAGGCGCGGAGCCGGGATGTGGACAGGCGCGGAGCCGGGGATGTGGACAGGCGCGGAGCCGGGGATGTGGACAGGCGCGGACCCGGGGATGTGGACAGGCGCGGAGCCGGGGATGTGGACAGGCGCGGAGCCGGGGATGTGGACAGGCGCGGAGCCGGGAATGTGGACAGGCGCGGAGCCGGGGATGTGGACAGGCGCGGAGCCGGGGATGTGGACAGGCGCGGAGCCGGGGATGTGGACAGGCGCGGAGCCGGGGATGTGGACAGGCGCAGAGCCGGGGATGTGGACAGGCGCGGACCCGGGGATGTGGACAGGCGCTGAGCCGGGAATGTGGACAGGCGCGGAGCCGGGGATGTGGACAGGCGCGGAGCCGGGGATGTGGACAGGCGCGGAGCCGGGGATGTGGACAGGCGCGGAGCCGGGGATGTGGACAGGCGCGGAGCCGGGGATGTGGACAGGCGCGGAGCCGGGGATGTGGACAGGCGCGGAGCCGGGGATGTGGACAGGCGCGGACCCGGGGATGTGGACAGGCGCAGAGTCGGGGATGTGGAGAGGTGCGGACCCAGGGATGTGCAGACCCGGGGATGTGGAGAGGTGCGGACCCAGGATGTGCAGACCCGGGGATGTGGAGAGGTGCGGACCCGGGAATGTGGAGAGGTGCGGACCCAGGGATGTGCAGACCCGGGGATGTTGAGAGGTGCGGACCCGGGGATGTGGAGAGGTACGGACCCAGGGATGTGCAGACCCGGGGATGTGGACAGGCGCAGAGTCGGGGATGTGGAGAGGTGCGGACCCAGGGATGTGCAGACCCGGGGATGTGGAGAGGTGCGGACCCAGGGATGTGCAGACCCGGGGATGTGGAGAGGTGCGGATCCGGGAATGTGGAGAGGTGCGGACCCAGGGATGTGCAGACCCGGGGATGTGGAGAGGTGCGGACCCGGGATGTGGAGAGGTGTGGACCTGAACATCTGATCTCTGCTCTATGTAAGTGAGGGGCCTGCACTGGGGTCTTCAATTATTTATTCCATTTGGATTCCAGAAAGAATTCGGGGTGTATGATGTTTGTGGATTTTGTGTAATAAAACCCTGTGCCGGTTTGACTTCATTCATCTTATTTTCGACAGCTGAAACCACAGATAATTTGTCTAAACTTATAATAAGATCATTTGTTCCCTTCACATAAAATTTTGACATTGATTCGGTGAAAATACTAAGTAATCCCAAATGTAATGTATTAGAGATCACAGCCACATCCAGGTCATCTCCATCATGGAGCTGTTTATCATGTCCTCTTGTGTCCTCATCACCTCCCTCCTCCTCAGGATCACACAAGTCACCGGTGTCTGGATCCTGTAAGACAGTCAGTGGATCAGTCATGTTACACAGCTCCTCAATGTGCCTCATCCTCCTGGACAGCTCGTCCTTCTTTATCTCCAGCTGATGGATCAGAGCAGACAGTGACAGTGACTCTTCCTTCTCCTGCCTGGAGATCTCACTCAGGACCTTCTTCTCCAGGTCGTCCACCCGTCTCCTGATGTCTGTACACAGGGCAGTGACTCTCTCGGCATCCCCAGAGGCTTTTTCTTGAGCTTTTCTCCTGTTCTCCTCCAGACTCCGGACTCTTTCCTCAGTCTTCTCTCTCTTTGTGGTCATTATCTGCAGAACCTTTCTCAGTTTATCCTTCTTCTTCTCATAGGCGTCATCCAGCATCTCCACCCGGTGTCCCCAATGTTCTCCTGCTGCACAATAGACACAGACACAAGCCTCGTCCTCAGTGCAGTAATATTCCAGGATCTTCTTATGGACAGAACATTTCCTTTTCTCCAGAGAAGTGCTGGGATCACATAAGACGTGTTCTGCTGATTTGCTGTGAGATCTCAGGTGTTTATCACATAGAGAAGCCTCACAGTGTAGACAGGATCTAACAGCAGGTACAGGAGAGTCCACACAGTAAGTGCAGCAGATCCCGGTGATCTCCTCTTGTTCTTGCTGAGTCTCCAGGAAACGTTCTGTGACATTATGGAGATTTATGTTCCTCATCAGTGTCGGCCGCTCCTGAAACTCTTCTCTACATTCAGGACAGGAATAAACTCCAGACTCGTCCTGTGAATCCAGCACACGATCAATACAGACCCGGCAGAAGTTGTGTCCACATCTCAGCATTACAGGATCTGTATAAAGGCTCAGACAGATGGAGCAGAGCAGCTCGTCCCTCAGATCAGCAGACGCCATGGTTGTCTGTACTAAGAGGAATTAAGCAGGGAGTGTTTTTTCCTCTGGGGTGTTGGGGAGAGGATAGTCATGTTGGCCTCCACCCTTGTTTGTTCAGGGTGATGAGCCAGTTAGGCCGGCTTCACACCACACCACAATCCGATCCGGGGCTGTCACAGGTGAACCTAACAGCCCCGGATTTGCAAACAGAACTGGGGGGCAATTATGCCGTCCGGTCCGGTGTGCAGCCGGATGCTGCAGAGCTCAACTATCCCCGGTGAAGTGGTGCTGAACCGCTTCATAGGGACAACTCCCTGGTGCTGAAGTTCAGCGTATCTCACGCAGAACTTCAGCATCCGGTTCCCAGCCCCATAGATTCCCATGTTAGGGAGCGCCGGATTGCCCTGGATCCAGGAGAATCCGGGAGGATCCAATTTGGGGCAGCATTTTTGTGTCCAGGAGAAAAATCCGAATACACTCGGATCCTCCCGGACGGACGGAAACCGGATGGCACATAGCTGCCATCTAGCTGCATCCGGCCCCATAGGGCTGCATTATGGCAAAATCGGATCCGGGGCTGTCAGGTACACCCCTGACAGCCCCAGATCGGATTGTGCCGTGGTGGGAAGCCGTGTTGATACACTGAGAACTGTCCCAATTTGCTTATTCTGGTTACAGCAGCAGCCGGGGTCTGGCTGGTAAATTTTAGGCTGGGGATGAACACAATGCCCTGGCCCATGAGCGGTGTGGCCCACTCCTAAGCTGGCCATACACATTACATGGCGATACTTCAGCTGAAAGCCATCCCAGCTGACTGTCATACACAGACTGCTCACTTGACCGAGCGCTCCTGTGTCCCCTATGGGAAAGCCACCGACTGATACATCGGCCAAAGCTTATCTTTGGGAGAACACCAACAACGGCAGTCCAAAATTGGACACGTACAATCAACATCACTCCCTCTATCATTAGTTATCCCGAAACCCCATACACTTAGACTGTCAATATGGGCAGGTTCAGTTGACATTAGTCTAAAAGTACCGTTACACGCTTCAATGTCGTTTATATATCACTAATGATCTCGGTCGTTAGGACATCTTTTTGACATCGTTGGGGTCTACATATCGTGGACGCCGCACCAACGATGTAGTGAGCAGCTATCGTTCTCACAACTCAGCGAACGATACTTGCTCATTGCTGTGAATAGGAGAAGTCGTTATCGACATCGTTATCGCGGTGTCACACACAACGATGCAGCAGGTTGGCTGATCGAGGATCGTCTGATTTATGAACATGTTCTCAAATCTGCGATCAACAATCCAACGATTTATCGTAGTCGTATCTCAGTGTCACACGCAACGACGTCCTAACGATGTCGTTTCAACAACTCCAAACCCGTGACGTTTGAGCGATATCATACACGATCTTGTACCGTGTAACGGGGCCTTTATGTGTATGGGGGCTTTAGACTTGGGTCTCATAGAACTCAATGCATCTCCCGTAGTATTATCACATAAAGCAGAGGCAAATCTAGGTTTTCCTACACCTGGGGCTCAAAAACAGGGATTTTTGTGTACTCACTGTAAAATCCTTTTCTCCTAGCTCATCATTGGGGGACACAGGACCATGGGTGTATGCTTTTCTGCCACTAGGAGGCGACACTAAGTAGAGATTAAAATTGAGCCCTCCTTCTTGCAGTATACACCCGTACGTGGGTGTAGATATTCAGTTTAGTACTAAAGTAGTAGGAGAGCTGGTAATAAGGTACGAATGGTGTGTAGGGTACAATACTGTACCCGTTAGGTACGCGTAGCCTATGGCGGTGTACTGTGAATGTGTTAGAGGGTGGGTACTGTGTCCCCAATGAGGAGCTAGGAGAAAAGGATTTTATGGTGAGTACACAAAAATCCCTGTTTCTCCTTCGCATCATTGGGGGACACTGGACCATGGACGTCCTGAAGCAGTCCCTGGGTGGGAATTGAAGAATGGTGATCGAGCATCATGCGCTAGCTGCTTACAGATGCGCGACCGCTGCCTGCAGATCTTTCTACCTAGGCTTACATCTGCAGAGGCCTGGGTGTGGATGTTGTAGTGTTTGGTGAAGGTATGTAGGCTGGACCAGGTTGCGGCTTTGCAGACCTGAGTCGCCGAGGCTTGGTGGCGAATGGCCCATGACCGAGTCGAGTGTGCCTTGATTCCTTCTGGGATTGGCATTCCTTTGATGCGGTAGGCTTCCTGGATCGTGGAGCGGATCCATCGCGCCAATGTGGACTTGGCGGCAACCATTCCCCTTCTAGGGCCATTGGGTATGACGAACAGCGTTTCTGTTAAGCAGAATGGGGCTGTTCGGGAGATGTAGTGTCTGAGGGCCCTTACCAGGTCCAGGGTATGGAGCTGCTTATCGACCCGGTGTGTTGGAGTTGGGCAGAAGGACGGGAGGACGATGCCTTCGTTAAGGTGGAATTGGGATACTACCTTGGGCAAGAAAGATGGAGAAGGACAGAGGACTACTTTATCCTTATGGAAGGATAGGTAGGGGGGCCTACAGGATAAGGCGGCCAGCTTGGACACGTGCCTAATTGATGTGATAGAGACGAGGAAGGCGACCTTGTATGAGAGATGGGCTAGAGGGACCTCTTTCAAGTGTTCGAACAGCGTGTCTTGGAGGACATCAAGAACTAGGTTTAAGTTCCAGACAGCCACGGCCGTCCTGTAGGGGGGGGGGGGGTCGTGTGGGAGACACCTTGGATGAATGTTTTGACCTGTGACTTGGACGCAATCCTACATTGGAGGACACTTAAGGCCGAAATTTGGCCTTTGATGGAGTTTGGTGCTAGGCCCGCGTCGAGGCCGTTCTGGAGGAACTCTAGGATCGAGGGATGGAGAAAAGGAGTGGGTTACGGTTACGATCTTCGCACCACTTGAAGTAGGTTTTCCAGGTGCGGTAGTAGATGCGTGAGGATGTTGGTTTTCGAGCATTGACCATGGTGGTTATGATCTCTGGTGTAAACCCTGCTTGGGTCAGGATCCAATCGCCATGCCGTTAAAGACAGGGCTCCAGGGTTCTGGTGGTAGAAGGGGCCCTGGGATAGGAGGTCTGGCCTGTTTGGGAGTGGCCAGGGCGCATTGATGACTAGCTGTACGAGCTCTGCGTACCATGGCCGCCGTGGCCAGTCCGGGGCGATGAGGATTACATGCGCCCTTTCCGCCTTGGATTTTTTGATCACTCGAGACCACACCGAACACCGCCGCACACATCGTCGCTAATGCCACCCGCCGCACACATCGCCATTTTGTGATCTCGCCCCAAATTACCAGGCACCCCACACCTTGACTTACCAGATTCCTGAGGAATGAAGGACCTGTGTGATGTTATTGTCATGTGATCAGTCACATGACCTGCCAGAGCCAGATTCACGTGACTGATCACAATGTGACAATCGCACTATGCTCAGTGCCGCAAGGGATAAGAGGGGGAGCGGGCGGGAAAGAGACAGCCACATAGGGGAGAGACAGCCACAGAGGGGACAGAGACAGCCACAGAGGGGACAAAGATAGCCACAGAGGGGACAAAGACAGCCACAGAGGGGACAGAGACAGCCACAGAGGGGACAGAGACAGCCACAGAAGGGAGAGACACAGCCATAGAGGGGGGACAGACAGGCACAGAAGGGAGAGACACAGCCACAGAAGGGAGAGACACAGCCATAGAGGGGGGACAGACAGCCACAGAGGGGAGCAGAGACTGCCACAGAAGGGAGAGACAGCCAGAGGGGAGACAGCCAAAGAAGGGACAGAGACAGCCACAGAGGGGACAGACAGTGATCCTGGAGTCTATCAAAAAAGTAGACACCTGTCATTAAAACTATAAAACTTTATTTCATTATCAGCTGAAGAAAATCTCCCTGACGTATTTTAGGGGGTCGTTGTCGGGGTCATCAGAGTCATGACATGATGGCGGGCTAGTCTGGGGTTTCTCACCATCGGGGTGGCCAGAGGCGTCTTCTTGCTCTTGGTGTCAGGGGAGGCCTTCTCCTCTTTATATTCTTCGGCTTTGGTTTTCTCCTCGTTTTCTCTCTGTACTTTACCCTAGAATAGAAGATAAATGATAAAAGCCATGTCCTTTATTACTGGTGATGAATCGTTGATTTGAGTGATAGTTTCTATATTCTCCATTGTCTCGCAGGTGTCAGTCTCCACTGAAATTCACATTATATTCATTATCCCGGGACTTTGGAAAAAGCGATGCTATAATGTCACCTCCAAACGGGGGGCGCTGCAGGGCGGGGAATGTGAAAAGAGGAGCAGAAATCTAAGAGAAACTGAAGATCATTAGCAAGAAAAGGTGAGTCTGCCGGGTTACACATACTGATGTACCAGCGACTCGATCAACGATCCGACCGGACCGGGATCGCTGAAACATCGGTATGTGATCGCTGGTGAGATGCCGGACAGGCAGACTTACCAACGATCACCCACCGATGCACCGACATCCGACGGTCGCTGGGACCGGTCAGGGTGTCGGGCGCACACTGGGTGTCGCTGGTCGTTGCCCCGTCACACATGCCAATGCATGTGTGCCAGCGGGAGACCAGCGACTGAAAAATGGCCCTGGCCATTGCTCAGCGATCAGCAAGCTGATTGCTGGTCATTGCAGCATGTCCCACGCAGCGACCTTGCTGGCGAGGTCGCTGCAACATCACAAAACCTGTGATGTTGCAGCGACTTCGGTAGCGATGTCGCTGCGTGTAACCCAGCCTTAAGAGTCAGGGGAAGTTCTTCAGCTCCGAGATATATACATAGCAGGAATAGTGGGGACACAAGGGGCACAGCAGGAGCACAACAAGGGAGCACAGCGGGCACAATACAATGGGCACAACAGGCACACAACAAGGGAGAACAGCAGGCACACAACAAGGGAGAACAGCAGGCACACAACAAGGGAGAACAGCAGGCACACAACAAGGGAGAACAGCAGGCACACAACAAGGGAGCATTGCTGGAACACAAGGGCAAAGCAGGCACAATACAAGAGGGTACCAGTAGGCACACAAAAAGTGTACATAGCAGGCACAAGACAAGGGGGCACAGCAGGCACACAAGGGTTGCAGCCAAGGCAAAAAAACAGCAGTGATCTGATGCTTCTGTTCCCCCTGCTGTTGAGACTTAGGTGGTGCCTACTGACTGATCCTGCCCTCCAGCTGTCAGTGCGCAGAGTCACCATTATCCGGTTATTATGGCACTGTACCCGGCTCAGCACCTCCAGCGCGCTCTCCACAAGCTCCTTCTCATTCATACAATACACCGTCTTCTTCTTGGACAATTCAGAAACACTAAAAGAGAAGAAAAGAAGATAAAAGTATGAGAAAAAAAACAAAATCTAAAAGTGGAAAACAAAAAAAAATTAAAGGGGAAAATCCATCTCAATATGCTCCAATCTGGAATTAGCAGATCGGCTCATTCTGTAGAGGATCCCTTTAGAAATGACAGACTATAGTCAGAGCCCCCCCCCCCGCCCTATATCTCACACTGGGATCTTCCTCCTCCGTTGCGGTTCTGCGTTGCGCGGCTTCTTGGGGGCGGAGACATCTTCGGTCATCCAGGACGGCAGCACACGCCTCATCACTGTGCGGTCAGCCCCGTCCATATCACTAAGACACAACCATTATTATTACTGCATTCACCTTGCCCAGAACAATGGCAGCGCCCCCATAACAACTACAGGGCCCCCCCCATAACAACAACTACAGGGCCCCCCCCCCCCATAACAACAACTACAGGGCCCCCCCCCCCCATAACAACAACTACAGGGCCCCCATAATAACTACAGAGCCCCCATAATAACCATAGAGCCCCCATAATAGCTACTACAGAGCCCCCATAATAACTACAGAGCCCCACATAATAACTACAGAGCCCCACATAATAACTACAGGGCCCCCATAATAACTACAGAGCCCCACATAATAACTACAGGGCCCCACATAATAACTACAGGGCCCACATAATAACTACAGGGCCCACATAATAACTACAGAGCCCCACATAATAACTACAGAGCCCTCATAATAACTACAGAGCCCCCATAACAACTACAGAGCCCCACATAATAACTACAGAGCCCCCATAATAACTACAGAGCCCCACATAATAACTACAGAGCCCCCATAATAACTACAGGGCCCCACATAATAACTACAGAGCCCCCATAATAACTAGAGCCCCCATAATAACTACAGAGCCCCCATAATAACTACAGGGCCCCACATAATAACTACAGAGCCCCCATAATAACTACAGAGCCCCCATAATAACTACAGGGCCCTCATAATAACTACAGAGCCCACATAATAACTACAGAGCCCCCATAACAACTACAGAGCCCCCATAACAACTACAGAGCCCCCATAATAACTACAGAGCCCACATAATAACTACAGAGCCTCCATAATAACTACAGAGCCCCCATAATAACTACAGAGCCTCCATAATAACTACAGAGCCCCCATAATAACTACAGGGCCCTCATAATAACTACAGAGCCCACATAATAACTACAGGGCCCCCATAACAACTACAGGGCCCACATAATAACTACAGAGCCCCCATAATAACTACAGAGCCTCCATAATAACTACAGGGCCCTCATAATAACTACAGAGCCCACATAATAACTACAGGGCCCACATAATAACTACAGGGCCCACATAATAACTACAGAGCCCCCATAATAACTAGAGGACCCCATAACAAGTACAGAGCCCCATTACACCCATGTACCTGTATTAACCAATTCTCTGCCACATAGTTATATTTCCATGGATCACCACGAGCGCACAGTGATCAGTGCAGGGTCCGCACAGCCGGGGGCCCCTCACAGCTGGGGCCCCTCCACATCCACACCAGGCCGGGTCACTTCCTCATTATAGCAAAAACTACATTTCCCAAAATGCACCGCGACACGTTATTATAATTGCAGTATTCGCAATTGACCACTAGATGGCGCTGCTGCAGTACAAACGTGTAGGACTTCATATCCACAGTGTCAGCTGTTGCAATATGTCCATGCACCACCAGGTGTCACTGCTGCAATAGCAGAGTGTATAATGGTGGAGATCACTTGTTTTATAGGGGAGGTGGGGGCCACAGCTTCATCATCTTTATCAATTCTATGGATGAAGGAATTGATGGTGACTGATTACATCTGCTGATGACACAAAGCTCAGAGCTAACACTAGAGAAGAGAGAGGATTCAACCAGATCTAAACACCTGGAACAATGACAGCAACTAACAGAATAATGGATTATAACAGGGAGAAATGCAAAGTCCAAATCTGGGCAAGAACAAGGAAAAACACATCTAGAGAATGGGAGGAACAGGGCGAAGCAACCGCACATGTGACACAGACTTGTGTGTCCTAATAGATCACAGACCGCACATGTGACACAGACTTGTGTGTCCTAATAGATCACAGACTGCACAGGAGTCACCAGTGAGATGCAGCAGGAAGACACAATACTGGAGGTGATAATAGAAGGGTGAGATAGCTAATAGATAAAGCGGTGTATGGATGTGTATCATAGCCCCGCCCACTTCATAGCCACCTCATCACGTAGCCCCACCCACTTCATAGCCCACCTCATCACATAGCCCCACCCACTTTATATATCCCACCTCATCACATAGCCCCACCCACTTCATAGCCCACCTCATCACATAGCCCTGCCCACTTTATAGCCACCTCATCACATAGCCCCACCCCCTTCATAGGCACCTCATCACATAGCCCCACCCACTTCATAGCTACACCCCTCCACATAGTCCCACCCCTCCATGGGTGAATATGGCTCTGCCTCCTGCCCTGCCCCCTTCATAATGCTCTGGAGGCATATGGCCCCACCCAGGGTTGGACCTAGCCTCTCTGCTGCCTAAGGTGAACTACAAAATGGCGCCCCCCCCAACAAACACAAGGATATCAGCGCCATCACACGCACATAGAAGAACCACACAGAAGAATCCAGAACAAGGATCATTACTGGCAGTGGCAGCTTGACACAAACTACAGACACACAATGATGGCTGGCAGAGCTGTGGTCCTGTAGGCAGACACAGTCCTGCATCCCTATAACACTGGGGGCAGCACTGATTACCAATCTATTATCTCTGACTACAAAACTCTGGGCAGCTCCAATGTGGCGGCTGCCTGGCACCGACTAGTCAGACATGTACAGCACCCTCATATATACATGACATTACCCCCATATATAAATGACATTACACCATATACATGACAGCAACACCATAATCCTCCTATATTATACTGCACATTGTCATTGTTTAAAAGAATAAAAGGATACTCTTCACCCCCTCTCTCCTCACACCCCCTCTCTCTCCGCTCTCCTCACAGCTCCTCTCCCCTCGCAGTTCCTCTCATCTCCTCTCTCCTTGCAGTTACTCTTACCTCCTCTGTCCTCACATCTCCTCCCTCCTCACACCCCTTCTGTTTTTCCAGCTCCTCCTCCGCCATCCTCGCAGCTCCTCGCACCTCCTCTCTCCTCGCACCCCCTTTCTCCTTCCAGCTCCTCTCTCCTTGCAGTTCCTCTCACCTCCTCTCTCCTTGCAGTTCCTCTCACCTCCTCACACCTCCTCTCTCTTCTCGTACCCCCTCTCTCCTAGCACCCTATCTTTCCTTCCAGATCCTCCTCCGCTCTCCTCGCAGATCCTCTCCCCTCCTCTCTCCTTGCAGTTCTTCTCACCTCCTCTCTCCTCTTTCCTTCTCGCACCTCCTCTCTCTCCTTGCATCTCCTCTCCTCGCACCCGCTAATCGCACCCCATCTCTCCTCACACCTCCTCTCTTCTTCCAGCTCCTCTCTCCTCCGCTCTCCTCGCAGCTCCTCTTCCCTCTTCTTTCCTCGCAGTTCCTCTCACCTTCTCTCTCTTCGCAGTTCCTCTCACCTTCTCTCTCTTCGCAGTTTCTCTCACCTCTGTTCTCCTCGCAGCTCCTCTCTCTTCCTCTCTCCTCACACCCCCTAATTGCACCCCCTCTCTCCTCGCACTCGTCTCCTCGCAGCGCCTCTCACCTCCTCTCTCCTCACAGCTCCTAATTGCACCCCCTCTCTCCTCACAGCTCCTCTCACCTCCTCTATCTCCTCACACCCCCTCTCCTTCCAGCTCCTCTCCCTTCCTCTCTCCTCGCAGCTCCTCTCCCCTCCTCAGTTCCTCTCATTTCCTCTCTCTCCTCACACCCTGTAATCACACCCCCTCTCTCCTTCCAGCTTCTTTCTTCTTGCAGCTCCTCTCCCCTCCTCTCTCCTCGCAGTTCCTCTCACGTCGCAGCTGTGTCCTGCGCTCTGCACAGCGGGATGCTCCCTGATGTCATCACCGCCGTCGCCGTGTATAGCAGAGCTGAAGGGGGCGGGAGATTTGGAAGCAGACAGTGGCCGGCGTGCTGCACTACTTTAGCACATATCGTGGGCGTCGGGTCTCATGGCAGTAGCTATCTGCAGCCTGGGCGCCAGCCGCCCCCTATATAGCGCCGTCTGAGGTGACCACTTCATATCACCTCATGGTTAATGCGGCGCTGGCTCCACCCCCTTTGATTAGTCCTGCTGCTTTATTATTGTAACCCGGCCATCGCCAGGTTCTATAGCTATATAGTATAATGCAGACTTATAGCCCTCCATATATCATAATGCAGCCTTCCATATCTAATATATAAAGCTGAGTGTATGTATGTGAACGGATGAGTGTACATTAATGTATGTATATGTATGTATGTGTGTGCGTGTTTATGTGTGTATATACAGTATATGTGTGTACGCGTGTATGTATGTCACAATAGAATGAATCAAATGCAAACCACAAGTAGAATTTAGGACACAAATACAGTGACCTGACTGGGAAGGTCACATTCTATTGTGACATCACTGGTTTGTTCTATAACTGAGGCCCCTTTCATACTAGCGTTTTTCGCTGATTGCAGCAGATTTACTGCATCTGCCGCCTAACGGTCGCACTTGCGGCACACTTCCGGCAAGTGCGGTATTGCCGCGGTTCCGGCTCTTGCGGCCACAAAAAAAACACTGCTGACTGTGACTCACCGTTGCTGGATGCTCACGTCTCAGGCGCTGCAGCACTTGTCACGGTTCCGCGCCTGAGGCTGTGGGGCCCGGTGGTCAGATCAATAGGGGATGAACGGATGGGGATGATTCTTGTTTGTCGTGACGCCACCTGTGGGATTCCGGTGAATGCACCGATGCTGCTTGGGCCTCCGGGGGATGTGTGGCAGCTAGATGGGATGCTCCCCACAGGATGAGCAGGGGTCCCCGGGGCCAGGAGCTGCACTTGATGGAATACGGCAGCTCAGTTGTTGCTGTGAATTCAGAGTTAATAGTAGAACTGAAGAAAAGCTCGGACACCAGCTTCCTCTGTAACGGGTCTTTACTGTAACTATTAGTGTGATACAGGTTATGCAGTCGTAGGTAACGGACCGGGTGGTCCCAGCGATGACTGGTGTTAGTTCAGAGCTCCGCGGTGTTCCTCCTTTATCTGTCCTTTCTATATTTGTGGCCGGTGTCGCCTTAGAGTGCCAGTTCGGGTACAAGGGAGGCTACTTGAAGATTCCCTGCCGGTGGAACTCTGCCCCGTTGGAGGGGAGCCTGGTTCCCTATTGTGGGTACTTCCGCTAGCAAGACGGCTTAGTTGCGGCTGCAGTGAGGTGCTCCTATGAAGCGGTTCCTTCACTTCTGGTTTGCTGAGCGGCGATGGACGTCTGCTCGCCTCGGAACCAGTGATCCGGTGGTTTTGGGCACGGGTATGTTTAGACCCGTTCGGTAGCTGCCCATGTTTCGGTCCAGGTCGCCGCTTAATGGTGCCCGGCCGGTAAGGGTTGGTTTCAGGCTGCACGGCACTGTGCAGAGCCCCAAAGCTCCTTCTCCTCAGTTACTCCAACCTCTTCTCCTAAGTTACCAACTTCCCCCACACACACTCCTTTCACTCCTCCCACCAGGACCTGATTGGCCCTGTCACTCTAGTGTGTTGTGCGGTGTATAGAGCTCCGAGTATAACCATGTCATCACCGAGACGGAAGATATCACATCTTCAGTCAGGGATGCAATACCTTCCTGTGACACACTTGTTGCGGGGCGCCACAACTGTTTTTATTTTCACGACCAATACCACACTTGCCGCAAGCCGCATAGACAATGCATAGGACTTGCCACAAGTGCAACCGTTAGGCAGCAGATGCGGTAAATCTGCCGAAATTTGAAAAAACTGCTGATGTGAATAGAGCCTAAGAACAGTCAGTGACTGTGCAGCAGCGCCAGGCTCTACAGCTAGTAATCACATCATGTACAAGTATCACTGCACCTAGAAAAATATTGCTATTGTTCTTCATATTGCAGAGGTGATCCGGGGACGACGGCCATCCCCCCTGTGATGTCTTCTCCCAGCTGGGCTGTTTACTTTGAGCTGTTACCCGTGCGCTCTCTACCCCCATGTGCTCTCTGTGCCCGCCTGTGCTGTCTCTCTGCTGCCCCCCAGTGCACCCCCTGTGCTTTCTCTCTGTTGCCCTCCAAGTGCCCCTTGTCTCTGCCCCCCACATGTGCACATTGGCAGTACCTGGAAGAACCGAACACAACTACCTGCATGTCCTGCAATGCCCAGAAGGAACACATCATCATGGGATCACCGGGGAGGGTAAGTAATTGGATGTTAGTGCTGCAGAAAGCGCATCTACTTATAGAATTGCCTTGGGACCAAAAGTCAAGATGTTACCTCTTCTTCACCAATAGATTGGTCCACATGACTGCCCCACCGCCAGCAGCACAGAGCCCGCCCCCATAATATTGTACATTGAATGAGGCCGCCATCCCGCCCCCATTGACATCACCATAAGCCGCCCCCATAGTATTGTACAATGAATGAGGCCACCGCCCCACCCCCAGACGTGCATAGCCCGCCCCACACTGATGTCACCATGAGCCTGCCCCCATCCCCAGCAGCACAGAGCCTGCCCCCATAGTATTGTACATTGAATGAGGCCGCCATGCCGCCCAATCCCCAGCAGCACAGAGCCTGCCCCCATTGACATCACCATGAGCCGCCCCCATAGTATTGTACAATGAATGAGGCCACTGCCCCACCCCCAGTAGTACAGAGCCCACCCCATACTGATGTCACTGTGAGCCTACCCCCATCCCCAGGTGCCCACAGTTCTTCACCAACAAATCCGACACACAACCACCTCCCTGCTGTGACTGGCAGGAGCCTGCTCTCCACTTGGAGCTCAGCTGATCTGACTGCTGGTGACTGGGTCTGGGAGGAGAGCAGGAATTGCAATGATATGTGTGGAATTGCAAGGACCTGTGAGGCTCCTCCCACATGAAAGCTTACACGCACAGTGATTGGCTCCTTAATGCACATGACCTGTGATGACATTAAGGTTTTTTAAGTAGGTTTGCTGGCGGACTATGTAGAGTGTAGAGTCAGACAGGCAGATGATTGTTATATAGTCTTATAGTCTCTGCACGCTCCCCTCCCAGTCTCTGATCCCCGGTCCCAGTCTCCGCACGCTCCCCTCTCCCAGTCTCTGATCCCCGGTCCCAGTCTCCGCACGCTCCCCTCTCCCAGTCTCTGATCCCCGGTCCCAGTCTCCGCACGCTCCCCTCTCCCAGTCTCTGATCCCCGGTTCCAGTCTCCGCACGCTCCCCTCCCAGTCTCTGATCCCCGGTCCCAGTCTCCGCACGCTCCCCTCTCCCAGTCTCTGATCCCCGGTTCCAGTCTCCGCACGCTCCCCTCCCAGTCTCTGATCCCCGGTCCCAGTCTCCGCACGCTCCCCTCCCAGTCTCTGATCCCCGGTCCCAGTCTCCGCACGCTCCCTCTCCCAGTCTCCGCACACTTTGCCTTTCCCAGTTTCGTCACAGGTGGCGCAGAGAAACTGCACAATGGTGGGCAGAGAGCGCACACGTTGGGAGACAAGTCAAAGGAAAGAGAACAGGGGGCAGAGAAACAGTACACGGGGGAGGGGGGAGACAGAAAGCTGACACCCCCAACGCCACAGAACACGCCCCCCATTGTCATGAAACCGATGTAACCGTTCTCCTGATGCGAGGGCATCGGGCCCACATCTAGTCTAGATAATAATGACCATGAACTATTGCTCCTTTTTCCTGCACCGCTAACATGTAATTACTTACACTCCCCAGCGATCCCATGGTGAGACCGGTGAGGTCTTCCTGCTGGGCACCGACAGGACCTATCTGTCAGTAGTACGAGTACTTACAGGACCTAGCACCTGTCAGTACTGTACCCAACTGCCCACAGGTCCTGTGATGCCTGGAAGGAGCACATCGCTGGGGAACACCGTGGGATCACCGGGGAGGGTAAGTAATTACATGTTAGCGGTGCAAGGAAAAAGGAGCAATAGTTGATGCTCATTATTTTCTAGATGTGCTTTTTGCTCTCACTGTATCCTTACCTATCCCTTGAAGACTATGAGCCCTCATGTGCAGGGTCCTCTCTCCTCCCCCATCCCTTGTAGACTATGAGCCCTCGTGGGCAGGGTTCTCTCCCTCACCTACTGTATCCTCACCCATCCCTTGTAGACTGTGAGACCTCGTGGGCAGGGTCCTCTTTCCTCACCTACTGTATCCTCACCCATCCCTTGTAGACTGTGAGCCCTCATGGGCAGGGTCCTCTCTCATCCTGAACCAGTCTGTCTTATACATACACAGCCCCATGGAATAAATGGCCCTATAATATTAAAGAATAATATTTCTCTTGAATTACCTGTGGGGAGATGCCTCGGTATTAACGCCACCATCACTTTAAGAACATTTATAGATAATAGTCGGAGTCTGGATTACTTTCTTTCCCCCCCCGGTCGGGAAGGGGAGACATTTGGTTTTATTGGAGTAATACAATATGAATACTGATAATTTGCACTCGGGGCTGGAATGTTCGGCGGCGGCCATGATGGCGTCTGCTCCGATCCTGAGATGAGGCACTGACTATAGAGTGGATCTTACTATTGGTCCCAAAAGGTCATGATTTCAACTGATTATACATATCTGATCCTGGGAAAGCTGGGTGACTGCCATGTCAACCATCACAGCTCGCTCTGGGCAGCACCTAGCTTTCCCAAGACCCTAAATAGTAACTATGGCCTCTAATAAAGTTATTACACAGGACTGGACAGAACAGTATAAAAAGTTCTGCCACTTCTCATACACGACACATTTCACCTCCTCGGCTTGCTGTCAGTAAAAGACCGAAAACTTCTCTAAGCTGAGGACTCGCTCCATTTGCATCTCGCGCTGGAGCTGCAGGTTTGTTACAATGTATCAGTCCAAATCCTTTTTAACATTGACAGGTTGTAAGTAAGACTCTCAATTCACTGACAGCAAGCAAAGATCGTAAAGAGGGAGGAATAGAAACACAAAGTCCATTGAGAAGTAACAGAACTTTCCATTATCCAGGAATTGTGCGATGGCCGCTCATTTCTGGGCCAGCAGGGTGGTCAGGCGGATTTTCCCATCCATGGAGGCCGTCAAGCAGGTGCCACATTCCACGGCCGTGCTCCAGTCCACGGTGACCACAGGGGCCCGGTGCCCCCCCAGGGACAGGCAGGTCTCCAGGGTGCTGCCGTCACTGTTCAGCTATGGATAAGAAAACAAAAAAAGGTAGTGCAAAAAAGATACAATCGACTCTGCTACATCTGATGGGTCCATAGCCGCAATCATCACCTTATAAATGACTCCGCCATTACTGGAGCACGTCAGCATGTAGTTTCCTTCAGAGTCAAAGGCGAAAAGCCGTCCGCGGGGAAACTGGACCTGTTTGTAGCCGCTGTACCCGGACAGCATGAAGGGCCCAGTAGCGTCAGGCGGCAGCGAATACTCCGACACCTTCTGACCGCTCTTGTGAATGTTCCACTGAATGAACTTGGAGGTAAAAAAAATAAATAAATAAAAGAAAGAATTATTTACAGACCTGTGAAATGGAAACCGTCAGCAAGACGATCTGTATTTCTTATTACATGTTGTATGTAGAATCTGAAGTGTCTCCATGGTAACAGACTACAAAACAAACCCCCTGTAGTCAGATCCTGCTCTGATTCTATTACCATGGTAACAGACTACAAACAAACCCCCTGTAGTCAGATCCTGCACTGATTCTATTACCATGGTAACAGACTACAAACAAACCCCCTGTAGTCAGATCCTGCTCTGATTCTATTACCATGGTAACAGACTACAAAACAAACCCCCTGTAGTCAGATCCTGCTCTGATTCTATTACTATGGTAACAGACTACAAACCCCCTGTAGTCAGATCCTGCTCTGATTCTATTACCATGGAAACAGACTACAAACCCTGTGTAGTCAGATCCAGTGCTCTGATTCTATTACCATGGTAACAGACTACAAACAAACCTTGTGTAGCCAGATCCAGTGCTCTGATTCTATCACCATGGTAACAGACTACAAACAAACCCCCTGTAGTCAGATCCTGCTCCAATTCTATTACCATGGTAACAGATTACAAACAAACCCTGTGTAGTCAGATCCTGCAGGATGAGACGACTACGACCCCGACCATCAAACACTCACCTTTCCGTCCTCGCCGATGCTGTAAACGGCATTCTCATCATAACTGAAGTCCACAGAGTACACCTCCCCCTTGTGCGCCGCCCAACTCATTGCACACTGGTGCTGCTGCATATCTGCAGAAGGAGGAGAGTTACTGTACGGACGGCGTGTGCAACGGTATTTAAAGGGACAGTACGCCTAGAAATATCAGCATTAAAACCACGAAACAAAAACACATTGGGACTTACAAGAGTACTGCCACATAGCTCCATTTTAGCCAAAATAACAGAAGTGTGGAGCTTATTTACAAGGGCAAGAGTTACTTTAAAGAAAAAAAAAAAACATTATATGTAGATAGAAATGTAGATCAAACACCATTTACCAAAAAGCCTGATAACACCATCCGCGGCTCCCGTCACCAGTAAATTCCCATTATGATTAAATGATGTGCAGTTTACAGCGATGGGAACCGGCTCCAGAAAGAACTGCAGCTGTGGAGGGAAAGAAATAGACATGTATAGGATGTAACGTATGTACACAGTGACTGCACCAGAACAGTGACCGCAGCTCTGGAGGATAATACAGGAGGTAAGTCAGGATCAGTAATGTAATGTATGTACACAGTGACTGCACCAGCAGAATAGTGAGTGCAGCTCTGGAGGATATAATATAGACAGTAAGTAATGTAACAATGACTCAAGAGAAATAGCAGTTGTATAATACAGGAGGTAACTCAGGATCAGTAATGTAATGTATGTCACAGTGACTGCACCAGCAGAATAGTGAGTGCAGCTCTGGAGTATAATACAGGAGGTAACTCAGGATCAGTAATGTAATGTATGTACGCAGTGACTGCACCAGCAGAATAGTGAGTGCAGCTCTGGAGTATAATACAGGAGGTAACTCAGGATCAGTAATGTAATGTAGTACACAGTGACTGCATCGAACAGTGACGCAGCTCTGGAGTATAATACAGGAGGTAACTCAGGATCAGTAATGTGTGTACACAGTGACTGCACCAGCAGAATAGTGAGTGCAGCTCTGGGGTATAATACAGGAGGTTACTCAGGATCAGTAATGTATGTACACAGTGACTGCACCAGCAGAATAGTGAGTGCAGCTCTGGAGTATAATACAGGAGGTAACTCAGGATCAGTAATGTAATGTATGTACACAGTGACTGCATCAGAACAGTGACCGCAGCTCTGGAGCATAATACAGGAGGTAAGTCAGGATCAGTAATGTAATGTAATGTACACAGTGACTGCACCAGCAGAATAGTGAGTACAGCTCTGGAGTATAATACAGGAGGTAACTCAGGATCAGTAATGTAATGTATGTACACAGTGACTGCACCAGTAGAGTAGTGAGTGCAGCTCTGGGGTATAATACAGGAGGTAACTCAGGGTCAGTAATGTAATGTATGTACACAGTGACTGCACCAGCAGAATAGTGAGTGCAGCTCTGGAGTATAATACAGGAGGTAACTCAGGGTCAGTAATGTAATGTATGTACACAGTGACTGCACCAGCAGAATAGTGAGTGCAGCTCTGGAGTATAATACAGGAGGTAACTCAGGATCAGTAATGTAATGTATGTACACAGTGACTGCACCAGCAGAATAGTGAGTGCAGCTCTGGAGTATAATACAGGAGGTAACTCAGGATCAGTAATGTAATGTATGTACACAGTGACTGCACCAGGAGAATAGTGAGTGCAGCTCTGGAGTATAATACAGGGGGTAACTCAGGATCAGTAATGTATGTACACAGTGACTGCACCAGCAGAATAGTGAGTGCAGCTCTGGAGTAACACCCTATAGTGTGGCCTCTTACTTGTTGTTTCATGGTCTTAGTGTCCCACAGTAATAGTCGTCCTGGCACCTGGTTGCCCCCGTTCTCTCCTATACCGGGGATGGGAGGATCTGGCACTGTTGATGGAGCGGCCGCTGAGCACACAAATGACGTCCCGCTGGGGTTACAGGCCAGAGAGAGGATCCTGCAAGCAGATACATCCTTAGTTTCACATACAGTTGGGCGTATATCCTGTGCCCTCGGGTCGGTGCTCACCTGGGCATGTCGTCAGAGATGGCGATCTCACAGAGGTTTTTCTTGGCTTCGGTGTCATAAAGGCGAACGGTGCCGACTTCACTGCCCAGTAAGAGCTGCGCTCGCAAAGAAGAATAAAGGGGTCACATGGGCTCTGTAGTGACAGTCCTGCCGTATGACCATACAGACATAGACGGTCCGCGGTGATCCCCACCATACTCACCAGTCTGTCCCGCTTAGTCGCCCACTCCAGGGACAGAAGGGCAGATTTGGATATGGCTGACGCCTTGGTCTGCATAATACCATCGATGGACCAAACTTTGATGACTCCATCCACGTCCAAGCTGGCGACACGCCGACCGGAGCAGTCAACCCTGGAAAGCACAAAAATCCATAAACTGTACAGTTTGTTACAATGTATCAGTGCAGGGAAAAAAAAAAATAGTCTAAAGGAAGGATACAAAATCTCAAGGCAAAAATACGGAATGTTTCCATTCACTGACAGCAGGCAGAGATGATGACATGGTAATGAACATGTAAAAGTGTCTCCAAAACAGCCGAGTGCAGGGCTACCTGCAGTGCATGATGGAGGAGTGGTGCTCTCCATACTCGTCCTGGCTGAGCACGATGAACGGCTGCTCCGCTTTCTCCCCGACGCCCGTTGCGCTCCCCTTCACCCCCTTCATCAGGGCATCCACCGGGTCATGGGGTGTCTCAGGGCGAAGATCGGCCTCGGCGTCTCCACTCTCCGGCTTTTTCTCCAGGCTTTGCTGTAAAGGATGGTACATCGTATCTGATCACATTAATTCTGTCCTTTGTGACCCAACATAGCCCTGCACTCATCAGGTCCACCAAGACTCCTTTAATGGCAGAGAGCATCATCCTTACTCCATCAATCCCCTCCTCATCTTTTTCCCTTCCATTGCCACATTTAAGATTCTTCTTGTGCTGCCCCTAATCTCTAGAATACTCTTCCTAGCCTCAGACTTGCCCAACTTCTCACTCCCCCACTTCTATTGTTCACGGCTCTCTCCCCTTCTTTCTCTGCACAATGTCTCCTCACCTGTGATTGTGTCTTGGAGAACAGCTCCTTCCTCTCCTGGAGGCGCCGCTGCCTCTGCTGCACCATCCCGACTTCGGGGACCGCAGGTGCCCCCAGGACACTAGTCACACTTTTCACCTCCTTGGTCACACTCAGGATCTCTTTTGTTTTCTGAGCATGAAAAAAAAACAGCAATAATATTGATAAATGACTTATGGTATTGTTCTCTGTTATCAGCCATGACAGACATAACACTCAGTGAGTCACTGACCACCATCAACGGTGATGTCTATACCTGACTGTTCCCTGGTTCCTTCTTCAGGGGGAGCCCGGCGGCGCTCTGCGTTGGAGAAGACATGGCCGCTGGTGGCGGCTTGGAGACGACTTTCTTACTTTGTGGGAGCAAAGAAGAGAGAAAACCGGAAGACTTCTGAGACTGAACCGCCGAGCCGGAGCTCCTCTGGCTGGAAACCATCATACTGTGAATACGAGAACAACATTATAGTACATATAGTCTTGTATATAGGAACAGTATTATAGTAAATAAAAAAGCCAAGAAGCCAGCGCTGCCTGTGGTTAGCACGCAATACATACAAATTAATATGTGCATATGCACTTTAACTGTGCTTTAAATTGAGACATTTAGCAAACAATTGATCAATTCTTTGAGCTACCCCGCCACGTCAGGGTATTCTCAGATGGGGCAGTCCTACTCTATGTTTTTTATATACGCTGTGCCACTACGGTCTCCTAAATGCATTAAAAGCAGAACCATATTAAATGCACAGGTACCTGAAGCATTTCTGAACTACTACTGGCTTTTTTATTTGTTATTGGTTTGTGGTTGACCGCCACCTTTTGCAGTGTGCGCTTGGGTATGCATGCTATTCTATCTAACTTTATTTTGATTGATCTAGACCGCTGTATACACATACAGCGGCCACACCCTGCCCATAGGCTCTGCTTGATTGTTGCACATGTGTTTGGGCCTGTTCTGCCCTCATCCATGGTTGCTGGTCTGGAAATAGGGGGTCAGGTCCGATAATGTCTGGATGTCATGTACCAGACCTGGTCTGCCTTCATCTACGCTGCCCTTCTGGCGCTGTGATAGTTCAGAAATGCTTCAGGCACGTGTGTATTTAATATGATTCTGCTTTTAATGCATTCAGGAGGCCGTAATGGCACAGTGTATATAAAAAAAAAGTAGAATAGGACTGCCCCATCTGAGAATGCCGTGACGTGGCGGGGTAGCTCAAAGAATTGATCAATTGTTTGCTAAATGTCTCAGTTTAAAGTAGAGTTAGAAATGAATATGTGCATATGTACCTTTTGTATAGTGTGCTAACCACAGGCAGCGCTGGCTTCTTGGCTTTTTTATTCAGTATTATAGTAGTAGTAATATTCTTGTACATAGCAGCAGTATTATAGTAGTATATTCTTGTATATAGGGACAGTATTATAGTAGTTATATTCTTGTATATAGGAGCAGTATTATAGTAGTTATATTCTTGTACATAGGGGCAGTATTATAGTAGTTATATTCTTGTACATAGGAGCAGTATTATAGTAGTTATATTCTTGTTTATAGGAGCAGTATTATAGTAGTTATATTCTTGTATATAGGAGCAGTATTATAGTAGTTATATTCTTGTATATAGGGGCAGTATTATAGTAGTTATATTCTTGTATATAGGAGTAGTATTATAGTAGTTATATTCTTGTACATAGGAGCAGTATTATAGTAGTTATATTCTTGTACATAGGAGCAGTATTATAGTAGTTATATTCTTGTACATAGGAGCAGTATTATAGTAGTTATATTCTTGTATATAGGGGCAGTATTATAGTAGTTATATTCTTGTATATAGGAGCAGTGTTATAGTAGTTATATTCTTGTATATAGAGGCAGTATTATAGTAGTTATATTCTTGTATATAGGAGCAGTATTATAGTAGTTATATTCTTGTACATAGGGGGCAGTATTATAGTAGTTATATTCTTGTACATAGGAGCAGTATTATAGTAGTTATATTCTTGTATATAGGGGCAGTATTATAGTAGTTATATTCTTGTATATAGGGGCAGTATTATAGTAGTTATATTCTTGTATATAGGAGCAGTATTATAGTAGTTATATTCTTGTACATAGGGGCAATATTATAGTAGTTATATTCTTGTACATAGGAGCAGTATTATAGTAGTTATATTCTTGTATATAGGAGCAGTATTATAGTAGTTATATTCTTGTACATAGGGGCAGTATTATAGTAGTTATATTCTTGTATATAGGAGCAGTATTATAGGAGTTATATTCTTGTATATAGGGGCAGTATTATAGTAGTTATATTCTTGTACATAGGAGCAGTATTATAGTAGTTATATTCTTGTACATAGGAGCAGTATTATAGTAGTTATATTCTTGTACATAGGGCAGTATTATAGTAGTTATTTTCTTGTATATAGAGGCAGTATTATGGTAGATATATTCTTGTACATAGGGGTAGTATTATAGTAGTTATATTCTTATATATAGGAGGCAGTATTATAGTAGATTATATTCTTGTATATAGGGGCAGTATTATAGTAGTTATATTCTTGTATATAGGGGCAGTATTATAGTAGTTATATTCTTGTACATAGGAGCAGTATTATATAGTTATATTCTTGTATATAGGAGCAGTATTATAGTAGTTATATTCTTGTATATAGGGGCAGTATTATAGTAGCTATATTCTTGTACATAGGGGCAGTATTATAGTAGTTATATTCTTGTACATAGGAGCAGTATTATAGTAGTTATATTCTTGTATATAGGGGCAGTATTATAGTAGATATATATTCTTGTATATAGGAGCAGTATTATAGTAGTTATATTCTTGTATATAAGAAGCAGTATTTATAGTAGTTATAATTCTTGTACATAGGAGCAGTATTATATGTTTGTTATATATGTAATCGTGATGTCCTGTTCTCACTCACAGGTCGGAGTCTCCCAGACGGTCCATGTTGGAGACATAGTGCGGTAGTTTATGGTGAACTATGGGGCTATCGTCACCTTCCTTCTTCAGCCGGTGTGTCTCTGCCTGCAGAGCAAAGAGCTAAGAAAACAACAAAATGTAAACGTTATGGGAAAAAGATATCAACTGCTCAACTCAATATATTATTAATCAGACTTATCCATCAGGACGGACAGATTTGGTCCACTAAAACCCGGTTCATTGCTTTAGCTCATGGGGGGGGGGGGGGTGGATATATAGAGAGACGTCACCAACCCCTTTAAGAAAATGTGACACAGATGGCAGCACAATCAGCCCCACTGTGCAGCTTATTTTAAAAATATTCAAGATATGTGACGATTTTTCTCTATATCCCCCCTCCATGCCGCCCCTCGGCCCCCGTCACACGGCTGCACTCACCTTCTGTCTTAGGACCTCGTTCTCCTCCTGAATATGGAAGATTTGCTGACACTCCGCATCAAAGTTCAGGAGGGTCGGAATAGGTGAGGGTCAACGTTAAGGATAAAATCTGAACGTATAAGATATTTCTAAGCTTAGATTCATAAACCTTCATCAGATAAAGAAAATCAGTATTTGTAAAAGCTTCACTCATCCTGTCCTGGTCTGAGATTAATTTAGTTTTTCTTCTCCAGCGACACCCAAAGATCAAGTCTACATTCAGCCGCATCCAGTTACCAAAGAACAATAGTCATTGTGGGAGAATATCGAAAGCCGCTCAGGTTATTAATGGAGCTCCCAACACAAAATAATCCAAAACCTGTTCCCAAGCCAAATAACAAAGTACTTTACCTCTAACTCACCAAACCGGAGGGCAATAAAAGTCAGGACACTTTTGTACTGATCCTGAATTACCTTCTGTATTATACTCCAGAGCTGCACTCACTATTCTGCTGGTGCAGTCACTGTGTACATACATTACATTACTGATCCTGAGTTACCTCCTGTATTATCCTCCAGAGCTGCACTCCCTATTCTGCTGGTGCAGTCACTGTGTACATACATTACATTACTGATCCTGAGTTACCTCCTGTATTATACTCCAGAGCTGCACTCACTATTCTGCTGGTGCAGTCACTGTGTACATACATTACATTACTGATCCTGAGTTACCTCCTGTATTATACTCCAGAGCTGCACTCACTATTCTGCTGGTGCAGTCACTGTGTACATACATTACATTACTGATCCCGAGTTACCTCCTGCATTATACTCCAGAGCTGCACTCACTATTCTGCTGGTGCAGTCACTCTGTACATACATTACATTACTGATCCTGAGTTACCTCCTGTATTATACTCCAGAGCTGCACTCACTATTCTGCTGGTGCAGTCACTGTGTACATACATTACATTACTGATCCTGAGTTACCTCCTGTATTATACTCCAGAGCTGCACTCACTATTCTGCTGGTGCAGTCACTGTGTACATACATTACATTACTGATCCTGAGTTACCCCCTGTATTATACTCCAGAGCTGCACTCACTATTCTGCTGGTGCAGTCACTGTGTACATACATTACATTACTGATCCTGAGTTACCTCCTGTATTATACTCCAGAGCTGCACTCACTATTCTGCTGGTGCAGTCACTCTGTACATACATTACATTACTGATCCTGAGTTACCTCCTGTATTATACTCCAGAGCTGCACTCACTATTCTGCCGGTGAAGTCACATTACACACGGTGCAGATACTGAACAAGCACGGAATAGTGGAATTTGTATCTGCAATTTTAACATTTTGGGGGAAATTTTGCTCCGACATTGATCATCCACCCTATAATTCTGCTCTTCTCAGAGGATATGCATGCACTGGAAGAGGACGCTGAGGAAGTTGTGCAGAGACACGGTGAAGGTGTCTGCCCACTGCCGGGAGAAGTACGTGGAGAAGGTCGGGTTAACATCGGGCGCAGGGAGAAAAGGCAGAGCAAACCATTCCTTCCATTCCGCCTGGTTCTGCAGCTCCGGCGCCTGCTTCTGGAAGAAGTCGTGCGCTTTGTCCGTCCGGCTGCTCTGTAATAGAATGTAATGGATCCATTACCAAAAAAGAGAATTTTGTTTACGTACCGTAAATTCTTTTTTCTTTAATCATCAATGGGAGACCCAGACAATGGGGTTTAGGGCTCTGCCCTCCGGAGGTCACACTAGGTACTACAAGTTTGTAGACAACCGCCTCCTCCGCTTATAAACCCCCACCGCAGGGAACATCCTCAGTTTGGTCCATAAGCTGCGAGGAGAAAATAAACCACACCCGAAACATCGGGAAGAATGCCGTGCACAGACGGTTGAACAACCCGGAAAACACTGTCTCAACAGAGAACAGATCAAATGCAAAACATGCAACAGAACAACTGGGTGGGTGCTGGGTCTCCCATTGATGATTAAAGAAAAAAGAATTTACGGTACGTAAACAAAATTCTCTTTTTTCTGGTCATCATAATGGGAGACCCAGACAATGGGGATGTCCTAAAGCAATACCCCAGGGCGGGAAGAGTTCCTCAACAAGACGGATAACACATGGTCCCCCTTAAAGGTGGGCAACCGCCGCCTGGAGGACCCGCCTGCCCAAACTCGCATCCGCAGAGGCATGGGCATGCACCATATAGTGCTTAGAGAAAGTGTGAAGGCTGGTCCAAGTGGCCGCCTGACACACCTGTAGAGCAGAAGCTCGATGTCGCAAAGCCCAGGAGGCACCTACAGCTCTGGTAGAGTGCGCCTTCAATCCCACCGGGAGAGGCAAACCAGAAGACCGGTAAGCCTCTTGAATGGGAGCCTTGATCCATCTGGCCAAGGTCGACTTCGATGCCGCGGACCCCTTACAGCGACCTGTCGTAAGGACAAATAAGGAATCCGAACTCCGAAAGGAGGCGGTCCTGGACACATAAATGCGTACAGCCCTCACGAGATCCAGAGTATGGAGGTCGCGCTCAACCTGATGAACGGGAGCGGGGCAAAATGATGGGAGAACAATCTCCTGGTTCAGGTGAAAAGTTGAAACCACCTTCGGCAAGAATTCTGGCCGTGGGCGTAACACCACCTTGTCTTGGTGAACCACCAGAAAGGGCGACTTACACGATAGTGCAGCCAATTCTGAGACCCTTCTCAGAGACGTGATCGCCACCAGAAAGACCACCTTCTGGGACAGACGAGAGAGAGAAATGTCTCTCAGTGGCTCAAAAGGCGGTTTCTGCAGTGTCGCCAGGACCATGTTGAGGTCCCAAGGGTCCAGAGGTCGCCTGTAGGGCGGAACCACCCGAGACACCCCCTGTAGAAATTGACGGACCTTCGGGAGAAGCGCCAAACGCCTGTCAAACAGCACTGAAAGTGCTGATACTTGACCTTTTAGAGAGCCAAGGGATAATCCCAACTCCAAACCCGACTGTAGGAAAGCCAACAATGTCGGGATGGACAAGGGCCATGGAGACCGTCCACCAGAGGCACACCAGGAGAAAAAGATTTTCCACGTTCTGTGGTATATCTTCCTGGATACGGGCTTCCTAGCCCGATTCATAGTGGCAACCACCGTAGGAGAGAAGCCCCTGGACGTCAGCAGCCAGGCCTCAAGAGCCATGCAGTCAATCTGAGGGCCCTGGAATTGAGGTGGAAGAATGGGCCTTGCGCGAGTAGATCTGCGCGTTCTGGAAGAGCCCACCGGTGTCCGCCTGACAGTTGCCACAGGTCCGGATACCAGGACCTCCTGGGCCAATCTGGAGCCACTAGAATGGCTACTCTGAACTCCGTCCTGATTTTCCACAGAACCCTGGGAATCAGAGCCAGAGGCGGGAACACATATGGCAGCTGGAAGCTGGACCAACTCAGGATCAGGGCATCCGCTCCCAGAGACTGGGGGTCCCATGACCTCGCCATGTATTGCGGAACCTGATGATTCAGCCGTGAGGCCATCAGATCCACGTCCGGAGTGCCCCATCTGCCGCAGATGTCCCGGAAGACGTCTGGATGTAGAGACCACTCTCCGGCGTCCATCCCCTGCCGGCTCAGATAGTCGGCCTCCCAGTTCTCGACCCCTGGGATGTGAACTGCGGAGATCAGGCAGTCGTTTTCCTCCACCCAAGATAGAATGCGGTGGACTTCGGCGAGGGCCTGAGCACTTCTGGTCCCTCCCTGATGATTTATGTAGGCGACGGCCGTCGCATTGTCGGACTGAACCCGAATGGGCTGTCCTGACAGGAACTTCTGAAACGCCAGGAGCGCCAGATAGACCGCCTTGATCTCCAGCACGTTGATTTGCAACGCCGACTCCGACTGAGTCCAGAGGCCTTGAGCCCTGTGGTGCAAGAACACCGCACCCCAGCCCTTCAGACTGGCGTCGGTGGTCACCACTAACCATGACGGTTTGATGAAGGACCGGCCCCGTGACAGGTGATGTGGCTGGAGCCACCACTGCAGGGAGTCCCTGGTTGGTTGTGAAAGTGTCACCAGCCGATTCAGAGAGATCGTCCTCTTGTCCCATCGGCGAAGAATCTCCAGCTGGAGAGGACGGAGGCGAAACTGTGCGAAGGGCACCGCCTCTATCGCCGCTACCATGCGTCCCACCAGTCTCATCAATACCCGTAGGGATGATTGTGGTGACAGGAGAACATTCTGCACTCCTGAGTGGATCGCTAGCTGCTTGGCTGGGGGTAGGGAACCAGGGCTGAGTCCGTGTGGAAGTCCATGCCCAGATATGTCAATGACTGGGTCGGAACCAGAGTGGACTTTGGAATGTTGAGAAGCCACCCGAACTGTTCCAGAGACTTCATGGTCACCTCCAGGCTCACCCGACAAAGGTCTTCCGATGGCGCCCTGACCAGCAGGTCGTCCAAATAGGGTATGACGGCGTGTCCCTGCACATGCAGGAGAGCCATCATGGAGGCCATCACCTTTGTGAACACCCGCGGTGCCGAGGCTAGCCCGAATGGCAGTGCCACAAATTGGAAGTGCTCTTCCCCCACTGCGAATCTCAACCAGCGCTGATGAGCTGGTGCAATGGGCACGTGAAGGTAAGCGTCTCTGATATCGATAGACGCTAGGAAGTCCCCCTGTGATACAGCCGCGATCACGGAGCGCAGGGATTCCATGCGGAATTTCCGAACCAACACGTGACGGTTGAACAACTTGAGGTCCAGAACCGGGCGAAAAGAGCCGTCCTTCTTTGGGACAATAAAGAGGTTGGAGTAAAAACCCCTGAACCTCTCTTCCGTGGGCACAGGGACCACCACTCCGTCTCTGCGGAGACCCTCCAACACCAGATGAAAAGCCTGAGCCTTTTCTGGGGAGGGAACCGACCGATGGAATCGGGATATCGGTTTTGACGTCAGCTCTATCCTGTAACCTCGTGAGACTACGTCTCGAACCCACTGATCTTGAACGTGAAGGAGCCACCTGTCCCGAAATCGAGACAGGCGGCCCCCCACCTGTGGGGAGGTAGGATGAGAGAGCGAGTCATGTTGAGGCTGGCTTGGGGGTGGCAGCCGCTGCCCCCGCCGGCTTCTTCTGACGACTCTTGGAACGCCACTGAGTAGCAGGCTTTCCCCCTCGGTCCGCGCGAGCGGACGTCGTTGATGACTGAGAGCTGGAGCGAAAGGACCACTGCTTAGGGTTCCTTTTCACGGTATATCGTGGCTTAGGCTTATTCTGCGGGATCTTAGACTCAGCAGAATCTTTTATCAGCTTGTCCAGCTCGGTGCCAAACAGCCTGTCGCCAGAGAACGGAAGATTCTGCAAAATCTTCTTGGATGTGGTATCTGAGTCCCAAAGACGCAGCCACAACAACCTGCGGATCGCAATTGCATTGGCCGAAGCCACAGCAGAGCGAGTGGCAGTTTCCAGAGTCGCCGTCCTGGCGTAGTCCGCATAGGCCCTTGCTCTGTCGGTAAGCACCAGGACCTCTGGACTGGACCTAGCTAGTTCAGTGATACCATCCAAGCAGGTGGTAATCGCTTGTAGGGTCCAGACCGTGGCAAAATTAGGGGCAAATGAAGACCCCACAGCCTCATAGGAAGACTTGGCGAGTTGCTCGACCTGTCTATCAGTCGCATCCTTCAATGAGGAGCTATCAGAGGCAGAAAACAAGGAGCGTGCAGCAATCCTGGTCATGGAAGCGTCTACTTTTGGGGACTGCGACCATTCCTGAAGCACCTCCTGGGGAAAGGGAAAGCGATTGTCCTTGGGTTTGCGGACATAACGCCGCCCAGGATGTAACCTGGGTGTTCTAATCACCCTTCCAAAATTAGTGTGGTCCATGAAGGAGCCACTTGGTCTAGCCTCCGGCCGCAGCCATTGATAGACCTCCTTGGGGTGTACAGTCACCTCCTCAGGAGGAGTGACAAGACGTAATGTCTCATTGATGGAGGACACCAGATCCTCCACCCCTTCTGGAGGTTCAGACACAGACCCAAGAGTAGAACCCCCATCATCTTCCTCACCATCAGAGGAACGCTCCTCCTCAGAGAGAGCCTGGAGCTCGGGTGAATCCTCACGACGAGCCCGCTTAAGGGGTCTCACAGTAGAAGTAAGAGACACCCGGGGGTAACTGGGAGGAGTAGCTGGGTTCTCCAGTCTCCTATGCAGTGCCTCCAGTGACTGCGACATGGAGGACATCTGGGACAGCAGGGATTCATTGATCCTATTCTGTGTTTCCCATGGCCCTGGGATCACCTGGACCTCAGGGTACAGCACCGGAGCTGCTGACTCAGTAGTGGCAGTCCGGGTCTCTGGGCGTCCGCAGTTATTGCAGGACCCCTCCACCAGTGTCCCGTTGCATGTAGCACAGGTAATGGTGGTCTCTGCCGCCCTAGCAGCACGCTTCCTAGCTGAGGACATCGCCACAGTAGGGGTAAATAAGCCAATTTGCAGTTCACAAAACAAACCGGGATCCCGGTGGCTTACCGACCGCAGTAAAGCGGTAGGAGGAAGCGGTGTGTGTGTGTGACCTCCGCGAGTTCCGGTCTCCCCTGAAGTGCAGACACGCGCTGCCGATATATCCCAGCCGGGAAGTAAGGGAGAAGATGGCCGCCGAGAGCAAAGTCGTGGGCGGCGCCGAGAACACGCGGGAAGCACACACACACGCCCATCGATGACGTCACCGCACGGGCTGCTTCCCATCCTCCAGGCCGCCTCAATAATGGAGGTGACTAGAGCCCGCAGCGCGGGAAAGTGTGAAGTACAACACCCACACACAGACTGTCAGTACATACAAACACCTGCAGTCCGCAGCCGCAGCCCCTGTGACCCACAGGGCGGTCAGCCAGGGTGACCCCAGCACGGGGTACACCGCCAGAACCGCGGACCCGAGGGTACGCGCGGTCTGAGTGTCAGGACACATATAGTGTCAGACACTACCCCCAGGCACACAGGAGACACAGAGTGCCTCAGTGCCGGTCCGGTCTGTAAGCACCATTTAGGGAGGCCTCGGACGGGGGTGCAGCACCAGTCCGGAGTGTAAGCACCATTTAGGGAGGCCTCGGACTGGGCTGGCTCCAGTCCGGTCTGTAAGCACCATTTAGGGAGGCCTCGGACGGAGCGGAGCTGTGCAAGGCTCCCAACTCCCATTCTCCAGAGCCCCCATGGAGGGATGGAAAGGGAGTGCGACAGCGTACCGGGAGGACACCAAGTGTCCAGGCATTTAGCCCTCCGGTACCTCCACCAGCGTGTTCCACAAAGGGTGAGCGGGGAGGCTGTCGAGGATCCCCGACGGGAACCATTTTACCTTGTCTTCAGACGCCATCACGTAAGTTGTGAGAATGCAGTGAAGTGCAAGCAAAGCGTGATCCTCCGAGCACACTAAGTTTAAAACTGAGGATGTTCCCTGCGGTAGGGGTTTATAAGCGGAGGAGGCGGTGTCTACAAACTTGTAGTACCTAGTGTGACCTCCGGAGGGCAGAGCCCTAAACCCCATTGTCTGGGTCTCCCATTATGATGACCAGAAAAGAATGGCGAAAGGAACACCTGTACACTGCTGACACCTGGTGGCTACAGGGCGCCATTACAGGCAGGAAAAAAAAAAAATCAGTTTACAGCCTACTGCAAACCTTAATTAAAAAATAAGAATTTAAATCGATATTAACCCTTCGTGTTCGAAATATATAGACACGTACCTGTATTGTGCAGACCAGATAATAGCGGAACAGGCTGGTCTTCAGCTTGTTAACAGTTGGACGATAGACGTCTTCCAGTCGGCTGAAGAGCCGCCGCTCTAGGTAACTCCAGTAATCCAGCAGCCCGTTCAGGTCGTAACTCTGGATAAACTGAAGTAATTGATCCACAATCCGATCCACCTTAGGATAAAAAAAATAAAATAAATAACTACAAATTACCGTAGTAACTTGATCTGCTGCACTGTTCATCCCCCATACTTTATACTGCAGCTCAAGATCAGCAATTTCTCTTTATTTTGCAGTCCTGTGCCAGGTTAATGGAAGATTAGTAAGTATTGATTATCACTAGAGGAGATAAGGTTTACAAGCCAACTACATCAAGGTCACATCAGACATCATAGTCTGTGCCACCTCAGCTCCAGTAACATGTGGCATCTCTCAATATACAAACCTCTGCCTCGAGTAATCACCCCTTGATTCTGAGGGTCATTTTGACTTCACCTCCCCTTCAACCCCTTCACCACCTGGGCAATTGCCCATTCATCCCTCCCCTTCTTCCCATAACTTTTCTATTTTTCCGTCAGTATAGACATATGAGGCTTGTTTATTGCAGGACGAGTTGTACTTTTGAATGACAATTTATTTTACCATATAGTGAAAACGGGGGAAAAATCCAAGTGTAGTGAAATAGCAAAAAAAAAAGTGCAATTGCGCCATTGTTTTTGCTTTTTTATTGATAATGTTCACTATATGGCAACACTGACATGTTGGTAGGATGTCTGGGGTCAGTACTATATGGTAACACTGACGTCTCGGTATGATGCCTCGGGTCAGTACTATATGGTAACACTGAGGTGTCGGTATGATGTCTGGGGTCAGTACTATATGGTAACACTGACGTGTCAGTATGATGCCTCAGGTCAGTACTATATGGTAACACTGACGTGTCAGTATGATGTCTCAGGTCAGTACTATATGGTAACACTGAGGTGTCGGTATGATGTCTCGGGTCAGTACTATATGGTAACACTGAGGTGTCAGTATGATGTCTCAGGTCAGTACTATATGGTAACACTGAGGTGTCGGTATGATGCCTCGGGTCAGTACTATATGGTAACACTGACGTGTCGGTATGATGTCTGGGGTCAGTGCTATATGGTAACACTGAGGTGTCGGTATGATGTCTGGGGTCAGTACTATATGGTAACACTGACGTGTCGGTATGATGCCTCGGGTCAGTACTATATGGTAACACTGACGTGTCGGTATGATGTCTGGGGTCAGTGCTATATGGTAACACTGAGGTGTCGGTATGATGTCTGGGGTCAGTACTATATGGTAACACTGACGTGTCGGTATGATGTCTGGGGTCAGTACTATATGGGAACACTGACGTGTCGGTATGATGTCTGGGGTCAGTACTATATGGGAACACTGACGTGTCGGTATGATGTCTGGGGTCAGTACTATATGGTAACACTGAGGTGTTGGTATGATGTCTGGGGTCAGTACTATATGGTAACACTGAGGTGTCGGTATGATGTCTGGGGTCAGTACTATATGGTAACACTGACGTGTCGGTATGATGTCTCGGGTTAGTACTATATGGTAACACTGAGGTGTCGGTATGATGTCTGGGGTCAGTACTATATGGTAACACTGAGGTGTCGGTATGATGCCTCAGGTCATTACTATATGGTAACATTGAGGTGTCGGTATGATGTCTCAGGTCAGTACTGTATGGTAACACTGAGGTGTTGGTATGATGCCTCGGGTCAGTACTATATGGTAACACTGAGGTGTCGGTATGATGTCTCGGGTCAGTACTATATGGTAACACTGACGTGTTAGTATGATGTCTGGAGTCAGTACTATATAGTAACACTGAGGTGTTGGTATGATGTCTCGGGTCAGTACTATATGGCAACACTGACGTGTCGGTATGATGTCTTGGGTCAGTACTATATGGTAACACTGACGTGTCGGTATGATGCCTCGGGTTAGTACTATATGGCAACACTGACGTGTCGGTATGATGCCTCAGGTCATTACTATATGGTAACACTGAGGTGTCGGTATGATGTCTCAGGTCAGTACTATATGGTAACACTGAGGTGTTGGTAGGATGTCTCGGGTCAGTACTGTATGGTAACACTGACGTGTCGGTATGATGTCTCGGGTCAGTACTATATGGTAACACTGAGATGTCGGTATGATGTCTGGGGTCAGTACTGTATGGTAATACTGAGGTGTCGGTATGATGTCTCGGGTCAGTACTATATGGTAACACTGAGATGTCGGTATGATGTCTGGGGTCAGTACTATATGGTAACACTGACGTGTTAGTATGATGTCTGGAGTCAGTACTATATAGTAACACTGAGGTGTCGGTATGATGCCTCGACTCGGTATGAGTTTGTAGATACTAAATATGTATACTTGTATTGTAATGTAAGTGGTGAAAAAAATAGGACATTTGTTAAAGAAATAGAATTGCACTTTTGGAACAGCATGGTCCCTGCCGCGGCGTTTTACATCACATTGTCAGTGATTGACACCGATGCCATTGACTACACATCAGCTGATCAGATCAGCTGACAAGTGTGGGGGATGAAGAGAGCTTAGTGCGTGAGCTCGAACCAAAGGGAGGGACACGGCCAAGGATGTACAATTACGCTCCTGGTCGTGAGGGGATTAAGGGAAATCGGTCACATCCCACACATGTATTTTGTTACCTGGTGTAAGTGCCGCTGTTCTCCTGAATCTGGCGTTATTTCTTGTCTTCATGCTCCTCTGCACTGTGGAGATGCGAGCTCCTCTTCACTGTATAAAAAGCCTGTTTCACACATCCGTGACACTACGGACATGTGAGACAAGGCCGTTTGGGGGCGGGGCATGTAGCCATGTGTCACAGACGTGCGACACGTGTGCTGTCCGTGTGCTATCCGTGGATAGCACACGGACAGCCTGTCCTCGCATACTCACCTCCCTCCAACGCTGCTGCTCCTCTCACCTCCGGTCCGCTGTCAGGCTCATGAGCCTAATGAGCGGCACCGGAAGAGAGAGGAGCTGTCAGCACTGGAGGGAGGCGAGTATGAAATTCTTTATTTTAGCCTCGTGACTTTTGTCCGTGCTCCATGCACACGGATGACATCTGTGTGCATGGACGTGTCAGGGCAAAAATGGTCCTTGCCTCCGCAAAAAAAGGACATGTCTCCGTGTGGAGCACACGGACACGTATGTGCTCCACACGGAGACACGGTCCATGCGGAATTACTGACATGTGAAGGAGGCCATAGGGGAACATGTGTCCCAGTATGTCCGTGCCTCTGGCATGTGTCGGCACGGACCACATACGTAACGGAGGCACGAACATGTGAATGAGGCCTAAATTTTGTCTCGTTGCTAATGTGGGTGTGATCCTAAAGATAACACCCACATAGTAGTCAAGAACCACGCCCACTTGGCCAATAAGGCCAGATTTATAAGCAAAGAAAAAGGGGCCATATCTCAGGATTGGAGTGGAGCAGAAAGAAAAGAAAAACATTGCTGGATTTAGAACAGCGGCTTTAACACCAGGTAAAAAAAGACAATACATACGGTACTTAAGCAAGTGAAATATCATCTTTAAACCACAACTACATTTTTTTTTCATTGCACCTCTGAAGTGGAGCTTTAAGTGTAAGTCCCCTGCCCCATGTCTTATTCTCCCGTTATATTGTCGTCATCCCGGTGATTTGTGACCTGCCATAAGCTCCAGTGTTTCATGGAGCGCACAACTCGTTCTGGCTGTCATAGACTGACATTAAGAGCCTGTGACTTAACTTCAGACTTGCAGCCAGTCAGAAGTTACGGACACAAGATGGCGCCATGGGACTGGAGTGACGTTGATATAAGGTAGAAAGAAGGAGAGTATATGACAGGGAGCTAATCCAGAGCTGGAAAAAAATTGCTGGAGTGCTGCTTTATGTATGAAAATTGAAATGTAAAAGAACCAGGAAAACCCGGACTGTGACTTACTCTGAAACCCTTCTCCTTATCCGCTTTAATATCTGCTTCAAAATGCTTCAAGGTGTTGGTAAATCCCCTGAAGGTGAGATACTCCCTCACCAGATCATCGGTGCGCTCCACCGCCGACGTCATCCTGGATTTCTGAAATAAAATCAAAGAATTAAAGGATGATTACCAAATGAAGAGCGACCACCAGGGGCGTAACTACAACAGGTGTAGGGGTTGCAATCTGGGCCCTGGAGCCTAGGGGGGCCCATAAGTCCCTTTGGCCTATAGAAAGACTATTCTTATTAAAGATCTGCAATATTTAGGGACAGCGTTGGGAGCTTTCTCATTGGGGCCCACAAGCTTGAAGTTACACCACTGGCGACCACAATGGATCCATAACACGCCTGATGGCCATCGTTGACAACGCTGGAGTCTAAAGTTCTGATCACAGCAGTTTAACCCATTAGATGCTGTGTCAATCTGAGAGTGACATCTGAGGGGTTAAACTGCCACAATCAGAACGAGCTGTTTGCATCTGCAAAGACCCCAGCGCCGGCTGTATGCTCCAGCTCCGTTCACTTAGTGTGCATAGGTTGGCAAATTGGAGCCTGGGCAGAGTGTGGCCCCTGCACACATCACTGGGGGGCCCAGATCACACTGTATGAGATTGTACAAGGCACAAAAGGTGCCGGGGAGCCTTATAGGAAGGGGCACTAATGTGGCAAACAAAGAACATTCACATGACAGCTAAAAAATAATGAGCTCAATAGTTCATCTTCAATTATATTACTATGAAGGACCGCCCAGAGCGAAGTAAGATAGAGGGAAGCCCCCCACTTCACCCCTTCTCATTGGTCGCTTGGAAAGGAGAACCAGGGGTTCCATTTTCTAGCCCCCCAATAATCTTTCAGATGCTCAATGAAAAGTGTATGAGTCCATACATCGCTTTTACCGATCGATGAGGGGGGATACAGATAAATCTCCCTTATGATTTGGACATAGGCGGTCAGAAATGTGGGATTATTCTATGTTAAATTATTATATAACCCAGGATCTATTAAGATATATACGGTAAATTACAAAGCGTTCCATTCGAACGCTCAGCTCCCACCACGTTCCATTCCTCCACGTGACGTCACACAACGTTCCATCAGCAATCCCCCACTGTGACTCCTGACCCGTCCACACGGAGCATGCGCCCCGCAGCTCTTACCTCCCGGGGACCCCCGCCGCTCCGCCGCTGTCACCGCACAGGATAACGCAGGCGGTCGGGTCACATGACAAAGCAGGAAGCGCCGGTCACGAGGGGGGATCTGAAAGTCCCCTATACCTCAGCAGACCTGCGCGAGATAGAGCCTTTTCACATCCGCCATGTTGGAATGAAAGCGAGGCTCACACTCTCTCCCGAACGCAAAGCCAAAGCAGATGTTATCTGAGGCCGTAAACCGTCGTCTGTCGTTAGGAAGTGTTTATAAACCTTGATTATACTGTGCGATGTGTTTATACAGCAATTACAATAAAAATAACTTTATTGAAAGAGAGGATGTCATACAGTATAATGGCAGATCACATAGACCTGTACTTTACATAGCATCCATTTACCAACAGCGCCACACCTGTGCACAGTTTGTGTCTGGTACTGCAGCTCAATGCCATTGACTTTGATTATTCTGAGCTGCAATCCTAGACATGGCCTGTAGACAGTATTGGCGCTGTATCGGTGTGGATCCGCTGCAGATCTGCACTAAATATGCAGCAGTGTTCTCCCAGCAAAGTCTATAGGATTTGTAAAGTCCTGTCCACATGGTGCTTCTTTTTCCACAATGGATACGCTGCGTCTTTTAAATCTGCAGCTTCTCAATTCTTGCTGCGGTTTTTACTGCGTTTTTCACCCATAGACCCTCATGTTAACTCAAAATACACTGGAGTGTTCACTACACCTATGCGTTGCTTATTTTATGCATAATTTGCATTAAAATCTGCAGGATATGATGGTGTTGTAGGCAGCAGGATCTGACCAGTGTCCAATCTTTATTGAAACAGACAAAAAGCAACGTCAAATCCGCATCAAAATCGCACCGTGCGGACAGGGCTGGTTTTGGTGCAATATTCGTCCTGTAGACGTGGAGTTTGGAAGACCAAAATCTGCACCACAAACTCAGAGTGTGAACACCGCCCTATAAATCATAAAGTGATGGGATTTCTAGCAATAAAAGAAGCCCTTCAGCCATGTGCAATAGTTACTATGAAAATACAGTTCATCATAAGTAACATCTGGCACTGTGACTGGTCTGGTTATGGGACACTGTGACTGGTCTGGTTATGGGACACTGTGACTGGTCTGGTTATGGGACACTGTGGCTGGTCCTGTCCATGGGGACACTGTGGCTGGTCCTGTCATGGGGACACTGTGGCTGGTCCTGTCACGAGGGCACTGTGGCTGGTCCTGTCATGGGGACCCTGTGGCTGGTCCTGTCGTGGGGACCCTGTGGCTGGTCCTGTCGTGGGGACCCTGTGACTGGTCCTGTCGTGGGGACCCTGTGGCTGGTCCTGTCGTGGGGACCCTGTGGCTGGTCCTGTCGTGGGGACCCTGTGGCTGGTCCTGTCGTGGGGACCCTGTGGCTGGTCCTGTCGTGGGGACCCTGTGGCTGTTCTTATTATGGAGACACTGTGGCTGGTCCTGTCATGGAGACACTGTGGCTGGTCCTGTCATGGAGACACTGTAGCTGTTCTTATTATGGAGACACTGTGGCTGGTCCTGTCTTGGGGACCCTGTGGCTGGTCCTGTCTTGGGGACCCTGTGGCTGGTCCTGTCTTGGGGACCCTGTGGCTGGTCCTGTCTTGGGGACCCTGTGGCTGGTCCTGTCGTGGGGACACTGGCTGTTGTTATTATGAGACACTGTGGCTGGTCCTGTCATGGGAACACTGTGGCTGGTCCTGTCATGGGGACACTGTGGCTGGACCTGTCATGAGGACACTGTGGTTCTTATTATGGAGACACTGTGGCTGGTCCTGTCATGGGGACACTGTGGCTGGTCCTGTCATGGGGACACTGTGGCTGGTCCTGTCTTGGGGACCCTGTGGCTGGTCCTGTCTTGGAGACCCTGTAGCTGTTCTTATTATGGAGACACTGTGGCTGGTCCTGTCTTGGGGACCCTGTGGCTGGTCCTGTCGTGGGGACCCTGTGGCTGGTCCTGTCGTGGGGACCCTGTGGCTGGTCCTGTCGTGGGGACCCTGTGGCTGGTCCTGTCGTGGGGACACTGGCTGTTGTTATTATGAGACACTGTGGCTGGTCCTGTCATGGGAACACTGTGGCTGGTCCTGTCATGGGGACACTGTGGCTGGACCTGTCGTGGGGACCCTGTGGCTGGTCCTGTCGTGGGGACCCTGTGGCTGGTCCTGTCGTGGGGACCCTGTGGCTGGTCCTGTCGTGGGGACACTGGCTGTTGTTATTATGAGACACTGTGGCTGGTCCTGTCATGGGAACACTGTGGCTGGTCCTGTCATGGGGACACTGTGGCTGGACCTGTCATGGGGACACTGTGGTTCTTATTATGGAGACACTGTGGCTGGTCCTGTCATGGGGACACTGTGGCTGGTCCTGTCATGGGGACCCTGTGGCTGGTCCTGTCTTGGGGACCCTGTGGCTGGTCCTGTCTTGGGGACCCTGTGGCTGGTCCTGTCTTGGGGACCCTGTGGCTGGTCCTGTCTTGAGGACCCTGTGGCTGGTCCTGTCTTGGGGACCCTGTGGCTGGTCCTGTCTTGGGGACCCTGTGGCTGGTCCTGTCGTGGGGACACTGTGGCTGGTCCTGTCGTGGGGACACTGTGGCTGGTCCTGTTATGGGGACACTGGCTGTTGTTATTATGAGACACTGTGGCTGGTCCTGTCATGGGGACACTGTGGTTCTTATTATGGGGACACTGTGGCTGGTCCTGTCATGGGGACATTGTGGCTGGTCCTGTCGTGGGGACCCTGTGGCTGGTCCTGTCGTGGGGACCCTGTGGCTGATCCTGTCTTGGGGACGCTGTGGCTGGTCCTGTCGTGGGGACCCTGTGGCTGGTCCTGTCGTGGGGACCCTGTGGCTGGTCCTGTCGTGGGGACCCTGTGGCTGGTCCTGTCGTGGGGACCCTGTGGCTGGTCCTGTCTTGGGGACACTGTGGCTGGTCCTGTTGTGGGGACACTGTGGCTGGTCCTGTCATGGGGACACTGGCTGTTGTTATTGTGAGACACTGTGGCTGGTCCTGTCATGGAAACACTGTGGCTGGTCCTGTCATGGGGACACTGTGACTGGTCCTGTCATGGGGACACTGGCTGTTGTTATTATGAGACACTGTGGCTGGTCCTGTCATGGAGACACTGTGGCTGGTCCTGTCATGGGGACACTGGCTGTTGTTATTATGAGACACTGTGGCTGGTCCTGTCATGGGGACACTGTGGCTGGTCCTGTCGTGGGGACACTGTGGCTGGTCCTGTCGTGGGGACACTGTGGCTGTTCTTATTATAGAGACACTGTGGCTGGTCCAGTCATGGGGACACTGTGGCTGGTCCAGTCATGGGGACACTGTGGCTGGTCCTGTCATGGGGACACTGTGGCTGGTCCAGTCATGGGGACACTGTGGCTGGTCCAGTCATGGGGACCCTGTGGCTGGTCCTGTCATGGGGACCCTGTGGCTGGTCCTGTCATGGGGACCCTGTGGCTGGCCCTGTCATGGTGACCCTGTGGCTGGTCCTGTCATGGGGACCCTGTGGCTGGTCCTGTCATGGGGACCCTGTGGCTGGTCCTGTCATGGGGACCCTGTGGCTGGTCCTGTCATGGGGACACACTGGCTGGCCCTGTCATGGGGACCCTGTGGCTGGTCCTGTCATGGGGACCCTGTGGCTGGTCCTGTCATGGGGACACTGTCACTGTGGCTGGACATAGGGGAGCTATGAATAGTGTTGTGGGTACATTTTGGTACCCCCTGATAGGGGATGGGCACTGTCCCCTCCTGTCTGTGAGGAAGGGGCTCCCATTGTTTACTTCATCACTGAGCCTCAGACAATTTCTAGTGTCAGTCACGTGAGCACGTTCTCCCGCCTTATTTTTTCTCCCTCTAGAATCCTGCCCTTCCGTCCTCTGCAGTACAGTTCACATTTCCTCACATCTGATTGGCTCCTCAGAACGCCGCTTTTTGTTCTACCTCCTTCCGATTGGTCAGCATGTTGCTCCCCAGAGCTGGAAGGTGACGTGATTGGTCGCCGGTACAGCAGCTGCTCTCTCAGCTGTGGATGGAATCCGCGGGTCAGGTAGTGATTAGGTCCCGGTGTGGCGGGCAGGTCCTAGCGCGGTGAGTTATCACGTGTCTGTGCGGGGCCCCGGGACACCGGCTGGCAGGTCTATCCCTGTATCTGTGGTCAACAACCTCAACTCACTGAGTGATGGGGAAACTCTAATGGAAGCTTCCTTAAAGGGGAAGCGCCCCAGATTCAGGAGGCTGGGGCCTGAACCCCTCAGAAGGTGTTTTTTTTTTTCCTAGCCTCTTATAGAAAGGTTTTTTATGATGCATTTTATTTTATTTATTTTTAATTTGGGGCTTTTTTTGAAAGGGAGGGGGGGTTTAAGGTTTTTATTCTTATTTTTTATTTTTTTTTTTTTAAGCTATTATTTTTATATTAAAAAAATGTTTTTTTTTAGATATTTTTTTTTTTAATGATTTTTTTCATCTGTTTTGCTGACAATTTTATTAGAGTTTATATTGAGGATAAACTTGACTTTTTTTTATTACAAACCTCCTTTTGGCTTCTATATTTTTTTTTATATTTTTCACTATCATTATATCCTCACAATCTTCACGGATCCTGAACTCAAAATCACATCTTTTTTTTTAACTTTTGAGTCAGGTTTTTTTTTTCTTTATTTTTTTATTCTTTTTATCTTAGATAAAAGTAAGGCGAAAGTAAAAGAAAAAAAAAAAAAAGAATTGTTTTTATTTGATGTGTCTCAGGTTTTTTTTGTCTCTTTTTATTTATTTTTTTTGTCTATGACAAAAACTAAGGCAAGAGTGAAAAAAGAAACTAAAAAAAAAGTAAAAGTAAAAAAATAAATTAAAAAACTAAGAGAAATAGTAAAAAGAAACGACAAAAGAAAAAAAAAATTAATTGTTTTAATTTTACCTTTGTAATTTTTTAGTAGTTTTTCTTTTGTTGTAGTTTTTTTTCTTACTTTTTATCTTAGGCCGGCTTCACACCACGGCAGCGTCCGATCTGGGATGAACCTGACAGCCCCGGACCGGATCAGCGCACAGAACCGGAGGGCTAATATGCCCTCCGGTCCGGTCTGCAGCAGGACGCAGCTGCTGCCGCTGCTGATGATTCAGGACTGCGGGGAGCTAACCGCGGTCCTGAAATAACAGCGGCGGGCAGTCGCAGGGGTCCGGTTCCTGTACCCTCCCGGACCGGGGCAAACTGGCCCCTTAGGCTCCCATGTTAGGGAGCGCCAGATTGCCCCGGTTCTGGGAGGATCCGGGAGACACCAATTTGGGGAATGTTTTGTGTCTGGGAGAAAAATCCGACTTCTTCCGGAGAGATGGAAACCGGATAGCAGATAGCTGCCATCTGGCCCCATAGGATACTATGGGGCCAAAATCCAGTCCGGGGCTGTCTGGTTTACACCGGACCGGATTTTCTGTCTGGTTTACGCTGCCGTGGTGTGAAGCCAGCCTTATTTTTTTTTAACTTTTGCCTTAATTTTTTTGTCTCAGGCTGGCTTCACACCGCGGTAAGGTCCGGTCCGGGGCTGTCCGGTGTAAACCAGACAGCCCCGGACCAGTTTTTGACCCCATAGTATCCTATGGAGCCGGATGGCAGCTCTTTGCCGTCCGGTTTCATCTCTGCGGTGGAATCCGGGAGAATTCGGATTATTCTGACCGGACACAAAAATGTTGCTTGCAACGTTTGTGTCCGGGGAGCAAATTCTCCCCAAAAAGCCGGATCCCGGATTGTCCTGGATTCTCCCGAACATGGGAGGCTATGTGGCCGGATTGCCCCGATCCGGGCGAATTCAGGAACCGGATACCGGCTTCTGCACTCCGCTGTTGTTACAGGACCGCTGCTAGCTCCATGCTAGCCGTGATCTTGAAAAATCAGCAGCTGCAATTACAGCCATCCGGCTGCACACAGGACCGGAGGGCACATTTGGCCCTCCGGTTCTGTGTGCTGATCCGGTCCGGGGCTGTCAGGTTCATGCCTGACATCCCCGGATCGGACTGCGCCGTGGTGTGAAGCCAGCCTTAGACAACAAAAAAAGAAAAAAAATCAAAGAAACTATGGCAAAAGTAAAAAAATAAACTAATAAAAAGTAAGAAAAATACTACAACAAAAAAAACAAAAAAGTTTTTATTTTATCTTTGTTATAGACAAAAAAAAATAACAAACTAAGATAAAAAAGAAATAAAGCTACGACAAATGGAAAAAAAAATTGAAAACTTTTATTTTTTATTTTAATTTTGTCATAGGGCGTCTTCACACCACGGTTTTGGTCTATCAGGTTCTGTCCGGTGTTTTGCTGGATGCACTGGACACAGCCTGACAGCCCCAGACAGAACAGAGCCAGAGGGCAAATATGCCCTCTGGTCCTGTTTTCTGCCGCAGGTTTCAGGAGTTGTCCCTGCTGAAATTTCAAAATGTAGCCGAGGTCCTGAAATGTCAGCGGGGAGCTCACCACAGTGCTGAAGTTAAGCGCCGGCCGCCACTGAGCCTCAGCACCCGGGGTCTGGGACCCGGACCAATTTTATGTCGGATCTGTTACGATCCGGCGCCATAGACTCCCATGTTAGGGGGCCCCGGACAGAAAATCGCAGCAAGCTGCGATTTTGTGTCCGGGACAAAAATCCGAAGTCTCCCGGATCCTCCCGGATAGATGGAAACCACATGGCAAATAGCTACCATCCGGCCCCATAGGAATACTATGGGGCTGAAATCGGATACGGGAAAAGTAAGAAAGATGGAAAGTAAGAAAAAAACTACGACAAAATAAAAATATTGTTATTATTTTAACTTCATAGACAAAAAAGAAAATAAAAAACTAAAATGAAAAGGAAAAAAGCTACGACAAAAGAAATAAAAAATATATAACTTTTTATTTTACTTTTGTCTTAGTTTTTTCCTCTCCTTTTTTGTCTAGGACAAACATAAAATAAAAAAAGTTTTTTAATTTTTATTTATTTTTTTTTCTTTTCTCGTAGTTTTCTTTACCTTAGTTTTGTATTCTTTTTGTCTATGACAAAGGTAAAATAACAGCATTTTATTTTTGTCTTTTGCCGTTTCTTTTTACTTTTTCTCCTAGTATCACACAGTGGGCAGATAGTGTTTTTTTTTGTTTTTGTTTGTTTTTCTTCTTTTTCTGTCTAAGGCCGGCTTCACACTGTGGCGTGATCCGGTCCTGGGCTGTCCGGGATGACCCAGACAGCCGCGGACCAGATCAGCATCGATTTTCAGGACGTTATCGCTTGAGCGATCTCCTTTTTTGATCGCTTAAGCGATATCGTTTGTGCGTCGCTGTGTGTAATCAAGCAATTTTACAATGTAAAATAACTTGATTGTTTGATCGCAGATTTGTGAACATGTTCACAAATCTGTCGTTGGTCGCCCACCGGAAGACGACCGATAAGCCAGCTCCCAGCGCCTCTCACAAGCGCTGGGAGCTGGTATCCAAGGTAAACTGCGAGTATCTAGGCAGCGCGCGACAGGGACCCTAGTTACCCACTGTGTACCTTAGATACCAGCCGGTGAGCGGAGGAGGCTGGTAACTAAGGTACACATCGGGTATCTAGGCGTCACCCGCTGTGTACCTTAGATACCAGCTGGTGAGCGGAGGAGGCTGGTAACTAAGGTACACATTGGGTATCTAGGCAGCGCGCACTGCCTAGATACCCGCAGTTTACCTTGGAGACCAGCCTGCTCCCGCTTACCGCAGCCTGGCAGCGGGAGTAAGACATCGTGGAAACAATATTTAAATCGTTTCCATGATGTCTCTGGTCCATTGATCGCTGGTGAGTGCCTGTGTGACAGCTCACCAGCGATCTGAACGATATTGTTAGGCTGGCTTCACACTGCATTTTTTCACTGATCAGTGTCCATCAGTGTTTGGGTGCCAAAACCAGGAGAGCAACCAGGAAAGGAACTTGCAGAGAAAAACTATAATTGAAAGATTGACACCTGTTCTGAGTTTTGGAGACACTCCTGCTTTTGGCACACAAACACTGAAGGTGGCTTTACACGCTTCAATCGCGATCCGATATCGCAGTTCAATGGCGCGGGAGCGCGCAATTAGTGCACGTTCCTCTCGCATCGCATTGAATGTTTACACGCTGCGATATCGGAATACAACATCCGTGCGATGTCTCCGCCTCCCAACCCAGGATCGCATACTTAACATGGGAGTAAATGGGTGACGTTTCAAATCGCATCGTAGTTGGGCGTTTACACAGCACGATCCGGCTTCAATCGCTATGCAATATCGGAGCATTGAATAGCACGCTCATTCAATCCCCGATATCGCATTGACATCGTGCCTGCATCGTATTGGACGTTCACACCATACAACGCAGGCACGATTTCGGCTCCGACGATTGAACCACGTGACTTTTGATTGAAATCGTACTACGATATCGCGACGTGTAAACCCGCCATGATGGACACTGATCAGTGAAAAACTGCAGTGTGAAGCCAGCCTTAGCGATCTCGCGTGCATGTGATCGCTAACAATATCGTTCACTAAATTGATGCGTATGACGGCACCCTTAGGCTAAGACAAAAAGTTCAAAAAACTATAACAAAAGGAAAAAAAAGTAGAAAAAAAGCTAAGGCAAAAGTGAAAAATAAACTACCTGAAAAAAACTAAAGCAAAAGTGAGATAAATAGTAAAAAAAAACTATTACAAAAAAGATCAGAATAAATCTAAGGCTGGTTTCACACTGCGGTCAGATCAGGTCAGATCAGGTCAGATCAGGTCAGATCAGGTCAGATCAGGTCAGATCAGGTCAGGTTTTGTGTTTCAAAACCAGGAGTGACTCCAAAACCTAGAACAGGTGTCAATCTTTCAATTATAGTTTTTCTTTGCAAGTTCCTCTCCTGGTTCCTCTCCTGGTTTTGGCACACAAACCTGATCGAACCTGATCAGTGAAAAACTGCAGTGTGAAACCAGCCTAAAGGCCACGTTACACACACAGATATATTGGTCACAGATCTCTGGTTGCAGTGAAATCATGGACACATTGCTCCATTTTGTGGCTGTGTACAAATGTAACAATGTGTCCATGATTTCACTCCAACCAGAGATCTGTGATCAATATATCTGTGTGTGTAACGTGGCCTTAAGGCAAAAAGTTTAAAAAAAAACTACTACTACAAAACAAAGGCAAAAGTAAAATAAAAAACTTCTACTGCTACAAAAAAGAAAAAACCTAAGGCAAAAGTAAAACAAAACTACTACAAAAAGAAAAAAAAAACTGAGGCAAAAGTAAAAAAAAACCAAACTACTACTACTACAAAAAAAAAAAAAAAAAAAGATAAAAACCTAAGGCAAAAGTTAAAAAAAAAAACCTCTACAAAAAAGACCAGAAAAAGACTAAGGCACAAGTAAAAGAAAACTATTTTTCTTTTACTTTTGTGTTAGGAAAAATTACAAAACAGACTAAAGTAAGAAAATATTTTTTTTTTACTGTACCTTTGCCCTATTTTTTTTTTTCTTTTATGTCTTTTTGTTGTTTTCAATTTTGCCTTATTTTGTTCTTTCTTATTGTCGAAGGGTGCTTTCACATCTGCGTTTTTCGTAATTCGCGACAGATGCGGTGAAAAAAACGCATCTGCCGCGATTGCCGCATAACCGTTCCACTTGCGGCGCGGTTGCGGTTTTTTCTATGCAATGTATAGGCGTACTTGCGGCAGGTGCGGCAAGTGCGGTTTTGCACTTGCGGCAGGTGCGGCCGCGAAAAAAACCGCGGCTTACTGCGGTTTTTTTCGCGGCCGCACCTGCCGCAAGTGCAAAACCGCACTTGCCGCACCTGCCGCAAGTATGCCTATACATTGCATAGAAAAAACCGCAACCGCGCCGCAAGTGGAACGGTTATGCGGTAAACGCGGCAGATGCGGTTTTTTCACCGCATCTGCCGCGAATTACGAAAAACGCAGATGTGAAAGCACCCTAAGATAAAAATCTAAGACTAAAGAAAGAAAGACAGAAAAGGCATAGGTAAAATGAAAACAATTTTTTTTTCTTTTCTTTTTTTTGTCTTGTTTTTTTGTTTTTTTCTTTTGTTGTAGTTTTTTTTTTTTACTTTGTCTTAGGCCGGCTTCACACCACAATTTTTGACTGTCAGGTTCTGTCCGGTGTTTTGCAGGATTCATCGGACAGAACCTGACAGCCACGGACGAGCAGAAGCAGTGCCTGCTTTTTGCCGGCTTCATTTGTGCCGCTGTCCAGTGCTGAAATTTCAGCACCGTGGCTGCAGGGGAGCTGGCCGTGGTGCTGAAATTTCAGCTGGGGAGCTGTCCAGGTGCTGAAATTCAGTGGCGGCTGCTTTTAACAGCCACCGCTCTTTCAGCACCAGGCTTCCGGGAACTGGCACGATTTTCTGCTGGATCTGCCATGCAATGTGTTCCCATTTCTTGCAGATACACATGAGGAGCGGTCAGAGTCTGGATGGACGCGGCTGGTGAAGGAGGCAAGAGAAAGAAGAAGAGCCGCAGCAAGAAGCCAGCTAAGAAGAAGGAGAGGCCCCCGCGCTCACCCGCTGTCCCCCAGCTCATCCGCACACTGCGCAAAACCGTGTATCCTCAACCCAAAAAACAAGGCACCAGGGTAGGGGGGCAAAACTCACCACCCCCACCCCAAAACTCTGACACCTCATCTTACTGTTCTCTCTCATCATCCAGAAAGAGGTTGTGCAGCAGGCGAGGCACTACATCGTGCAGCTGGAGAACACTGCGGACTCCCTGCTGAAAATGAAAGGTAAAGAAGCGGCATGTGAACACGTACTGACCCGCCGGAGCCAGAGGTGTAACTATGTGAAAGCTCTAACAGCGCCCCTATAACAGTCTTTTTCTATAGGCCAAAGGGACTTTTGGGGCCCCCTAAGCTCCAGGTTCCGGAGTGCAATTGCAACCCCTGCACCTGTGGCTGGAGCATTAACTCCCGCAGGACACCGCTCCGGGGACATTTGTTTTTTTTTTTTCTTTTCAGTTTATATAAAGTATAAATTTTAACAATACAATACATATAATAAAATCTATAAATTTGTGATATGATGGGGATGAAGAGAAAAAAAAGTTCTGGGTTATGAAAGAAGGAGGAGAGAAAAAAAAAGCAAAAAATGAGACATTGAAGGGTTATATAGTATTAAGGGGTTAACTGATCATTACTTTGCAGCTGATATCCTGATGGAGGAGAGCGCCCCCAGCAGACTGGAGGACATCAGGGAGGAGTTCCTGCAGTACATGAGTGACGAGGACAACGGGTGAGTGACAGGCGAGGCCCTCATTATAGGCCCTAATTGTAGGGGCTCATTATAAGGCCTTCAATATAGGGGCTTCAATATAGGGGCTTCAATATAGGGGCTTCATTATAGGGGCTTCATTATAGGGGCTCATTATAAGGCCTTCACTATAGGGGCTTCATTATAGGGGCCCGCCACCTGTTCCCTTTCTTTTCATTGACCCATTTGGACATCTTTATAATGTTCAGACCTGAGGACAGTTTTTTTCCCTTGGAAAATAGAGAGCTATGAAAAGGACAGATAACTAGGGCTCATTGACTACAAGACACTTTTAAAGGGATCCTGTCACCCCCAAAACACCTCCTTAGCTATCCTAAGGATCCCTTTAAGCTTTGATTTTTGCCACTGACTATACAGTACTGTGTTTATTAAAAAAAAAATGTTTTCCATGTTAGAGGCCCTCTTGCTGACACTGCAGGACCCGGAGACGTGGACCCCGTGCTGTTGTACATGTGTCCCCCAGACCTCAATGATTCACTGGAGAGTATCCAGTTAGAAAGTATTGTAGAGCCTTTATCATCACCTGAGCTGATGGAATTTGAAAAGTAAGTACAATACTCTACAGTCATAAAGTATCTGTAATATACTCCAGAGCTGCACTCTCTATTCTGCTGGTGCAGTCACTGTGTACATACATTACATTACTGATCCTGAGTTACCTCTTGTATTATACTCCAGAGCTGCACACACTATTCTGCTGGTGCAGTCACTGTGTACATACATTACATTACTGATCCTGAGTTACCTCCTGTATTATACTCCAGAGCTGCACTCACTATTCTGCTGGTGCAGTCACTGTGTACATACATTACATTACTGGTCCTGAGTTACCTCCTGTATTATACTCCAGAGCTGCACTCGCTATTCTGCTGGTGCAGTCACTGTGTACATACATTACATTACTGATCCTGAGTTACCTCCTGTATTATACTCCAGAGCTGCACTCACTATTCTGCTGGTGCAGTCACTGTGTACATACATTACATTACTGATCCTGAGTTACCTCCTGTATTATACTCCACAGCTGCACTCACTATTCTGCTGGTGCAGTCACTGTGTACATACATTACATTACTGATCCTGAGTTATCTCCTGTATTATTCTCCAGAGCTGCACTCACTATTCTGCTGGTGCAGTCACTGTGTACATACATTACATTACTGATCCTGAGTTACCTCCTGTACTATACTCCAGAGCTGCACTCACTATTCTGCTGGTGCACTCACTGTGTACATACATTACATTACTGATCCTGAGTTACCTCCTGTATTATACACCAGAGCTGCACTCACTATTCTGCTGGTGCAGTCACTGTGTACATACATTACATTACTGGTCCTGAGTTACCTCCTGTATTATACTCCAGAGCTGCACTCACTATTCTGCTGGTGCAGTCACTGTGTACATACATTACATTACTGATCCTGAGTTACCTCCTGTATTATACTCCAGAGCTGCACTCACTATTCTGCTGGTGCAGTCACTGTGTACATACATTACTGATCCTGAGTTACCTCCTGTATTATACTCCAGAGCTGCACTCACTATTCTGCCAGTGAAGTTATTGTGTACATATGTTATGTTACTGATCTTGGGTGACATGCTGTATTATTCTCCAGAGCAGCGCTCTATATGACATATATTTTCATATTTTTCCCCAGGTATCTTCACTTCTACAAGCAGACGGTGGATTTGCTGATAGACAACGGGATTGTTTCCCTGGCGCAGGTCACTCATCCTTTGGTGTCCAAAGCCATCTCCACTCTGTGGCAGGAGCTTCTCAAAAGCGGGAAATGTAACAGTTATCAGAATTTCTTGTCCCCGGAGCGGACGGCCGCCTCCTGCTCCTTCTCGTCCACCCCGAGCACCGGCTACACCAATGGCAGCCTCAGAGACAGCGGTGTGGAGAGTCAGGACGCCTCCAGCTCATTCCTGTCCTCCACCCCTGAAGACGTAGGTGACGGATGACCTTGGCTTTGTCTTCCTCCTCGTCCGGCACTGAGGATAATATTTTGATTTCTGTGTTTTTGTAGATCCTTACTGAGGACGCTTTCGAGTTGGCGGCCGGATTTCTAGATCACGGTGCGAACCATGTGATGTCCAGCCCGAGGTGAGACGCCAGCGGCGCAGGGATCTCTGGAAGGGGAAAGGATTGAGGGCAGAAATGGTGGAAAAAATGCACATGTCTGGATGTCGCCTATATCACTTCCGTCACATACACCCTAATGGGTGTAAGAATATGGCGTCCTCTGGCAGTGGTGGTCTCTGGCATACACTACTACCAGCAGCGCTCCAAACACGCCACCCACCTCCCGCTGCACTCAGCACCCCGAACACAGCCCCCCCACCTCCATCATATACTTACCAGAGGGATCAATGACCTGAGGTGATGTCAGTCAAGTGATGTGGCGGAGCCAGGTTCACATCACTGATCTGATCACTGTGATGGTCCTACACTGCTTCACCCTGGAGAGGGGTCACAGGGGAGAGGCAGAGAGAGCGACCCAGGGGGGAGAGAGAGCGACTCGGGGGAGAGAGAAAGCGTCCCAGGGGAGAGCGGCATGGGGGGAGAGAGAGGACCACGAGAGAGAAAGAACCCCAGCAGAGAGAGAGAGATTGGCCCAGTGGATAGAGTGCGGCACAGGTGAGAAAGGCCCAGCAGAGGGAAAAGCCCGGCAGAGAGAGAGCGGCACAGGGGGGAGAGATTGAGGCGGGGGAAAGAGAGAGGGGCCCAGGGAAGAGAGGGAGAGGGGCCCAGGGAAGAGAGGGAGAGCGGCCCAGGGAAGAGAGGGAGAGCGGCCCAGGGAAGAGAGGGAGAGCGGCCCAGGGGAGAGAGCAGAACAGGGGAGAGACACAGTGGCACAGGAGGAGAGAGCGAGAGGGGCACAGGGAAGAGACAGTCATGGGGGAGAAAAACACAGGGGTGGGGAGACAGGAAGGAGGGAGACGCAGTGCAAACGGGAGGGACAGCGCACAGGGTTTGGACAGCGCTCATGGGGGGTGACGGCGCACAGAGAGGAGAGAAAGCTGTGAGAGCGACAGCACACGGGATAGACAGCGCACGGGACGCACAGACAGGAGGGCGCGCACAGGAGGGAGACAGCGCACAGAGACCACCCTTCCAAAGCGATAACATCAGGCCCACATCTTGTAGCTTAAATAAAAATCTGTAGGTGTTTGGTATTGCTGTAATTGTACTGACTTGGAGAATTACCATATTTCTTGGACTATATGCACTTTTTTCCTCCAAAATTGGGGTGTGGGTGTCTTTATAGACTGAATGTAGGTTACTGAGGGGTGCGGCGGAGAAACGGGGTCACGGGAGGCAGGAACCCGTGGCGGCACAAGCAGGGCGATACTGCGGGTCCTGAGATTGGAGGGGGTGTCCCAGCAGCACAGGTGGGGGGATGCTGTGGATGTCAGATACTATTACTGTCCCAGTGCCGGACTTCGGGAAAATGGGGCATGCGCAGATTGAGACCTCATAGAGCAGAGAGCTTAGTCTGCGCAAGCGCCGCTTCTGGTGCTATTTACTCAGTCTGTCTGGTTGGAATCTGCGCACGTACAGATTGAGATCTCAGCTCTCCGAGGTCTTAATCTGCACATGCACCATTTTCTGAAGGCCATCACTGGGAGATCAACTGCACCTGCCTCCGCAGCATCACAACACTCGTGCCACCATCGGGGTACCACCTCCCAGCCCAGGGCCCACAGCATCACCCCACTCATGCCACTGTCGAGACACCTCCTCCCATCCCAGGGTTTACTATATTGCTCCCTCATGCTGCCGTTGGGACACTCCCTCCCAGCACAGGCCCTGCAGTGTCACCCCACTCGTGCCACTGTCAGGACACCCTCTCCAAGCATAGGGCCCACAGCATTGCTCCACTCCTAGCTCATATGACTCCACGCCATTGTGGCCCCCCCCATTCCCTGGTAACATACATTACGACTATAAGGCAAACCTCCATTTTAACATTACATTTTTTCCTATTGCCCTTCTTTAAATTTGGGGTTCATTATATGCTCTTAAAGTCCAAAAAAATACAGTATATCCCTAGGTTATTTTTTTTTTTTTTAAATCAAATATATTTTTATTAATAAAGAATCCAACATGTTATTTTCACAGTAGTTTCATTAACATTTATCTCAGTAATTTTCTCCTTTATTTTCCATAAACAATACAAACCCGTGAACTCCCTTTCCCTCCCCCCCCCCTAACTCCCACCCCTCCCCTTTCGAGCCAAGCGGTGATACCGTGTTAGGCTACGTTCACACATTGCGTATTTTGCCGCGTTTTTTTACACGCGCTTTTCAAAATACGCAATGTGCCTTTTGTCTGCCTGCAAAGTGAATGGGAAATTCACTTTGCAGTGCAGACATTGCGTAAAAATACGCAGTGCGTTTTCCGGGAGAAAATGCAGCTCCGTAAACAATTGATATGTCAATTGTTTACGCAGCTACTTCTGCGTATTTTCCCAGAGGGGAGGAAGAATCCTGCTTCCTCCTCCCCTCTGTGACACCTGTGACAGCACCATTAGACTTCACAGTGTATAAATACACACTGTGAAATCTAAATTAAACAAAAGCAAGTGTGTGAAAAATAAAAAAGAATCAATACTTCACCTCTCCGACGCCTTCTGCCGCTGTGCGATCCCCGGTTCTAAGCCAGATCTCTTCTGACAAGACCTGTGGTGATGTCAGAGGCGGGGCGTTCCCGGGCACTCGCGGTCATGTGATACCACATGACCGCTAGCAGCCAATCAGCGATGGGACCGCCCCGGGAACGCCCCCCTCTGACATCACCACAGGTCCTGTGAGAAGACATCTCACTTAGAACCGGACACCGGAGAGCGGCAGACTGCACCAGACACCGGGAGAAGGCGTCGGAGAGGTGAAGTATTGATTCTTTTTTATTTTTCACACACTTGCTTTTGTTTAATTTAGATTTCACAGTGTTTATTAACACTGTGAAGTCTAATGGGGCGGTCACACATGTCACGGAGGGGAGGAGGAAGCTGGATTCTTCCTCCCCTCTGTGACATCACTGCGCTTTCTGGGGGAAAGAAAGCGCAGTGTGTGAAAGCCCCTGCGTATTTTGCTGCACTTTTTTGCGCGGCCGAAAAACGCGGCAAAAAGCGCGCGCAAAAAAGCGCAGCAAAATACGCAAATGTGTGAATGTAGCCTTACACGTACTTTTGAAACAAATACAGACTTCAACTCATTCCCCTCTATCCCATTATATAGAAGACGCTGCCCCCCAGGTAGAAACTCTATCCCCTCCCGTAGGAGAGCCACGGCGACCAGATTCTCTCATAACAATCTAGTTTACCCCTTTTTCGGTATACCCCTCTTTCCATAAGAGAAACATATTTTGCTCGTTCCATAAATTCTTGTCTCGATGGTGGTTCTGCATCAATCCAATGCCGAGCGACCAACTTTCGTGCTATATAAAGTAGCCTGGCAATGGCTATCTTTGAAGATTCCTCTGTCTGGATTTCATCCACATATCCCAATATGCACACTTTCGGATCCCTAGGCACTACACAGCTATACGCACCCTCCACTCTGTTTAACACCCTTATCCAATAACCACTCAGTTTTGGGCAGTACCACAACATATGTAGTAGGTCCGCCGGTTCCCCTCGACACCTGGGACACTCAGCATGAGATTTTAAATGTATCTTATGTAAGAATTCTGGGGTACGGTACACCCTGTATAGAACATAAAGTTGAGATAGCCTGCCTGGTTCACATATTGATTGTTTTGGTATCCACTCTAAAATAGAGTCCCATTGATCATCTTCTATGTTTCCCACTTCTTGTTCCCATCTCAGCTTAGCATTAGACGGATGTTGTAGCAAAAAGGTGTGTAAAATGTCCCGATATGTGGTTGCAATTACTCCTTTCGTGGGGCCTCCTTCACACACACAGTCCAGTACAAGATCCGTCTGGGTCATCAGTACCCTCTGTTTAGCTTGTGCTCTTACAGCGTGCCTCATTTGCAAGTACTGAAATATCCCTGTCTCTCTCAGCCCAAATTCTTCCCGTAGTCTCGAGAATGGCCTAAGCGTCTGTCCATCCAGGACTTGTTTTGCTAATACTATGCCCCGGTCTCTCCACTCCCCCAGGCATCCCAGCTTTTCTATCTCCGGAAGGTTGGAATTATGCCATAGCGGGGAATAGTCCTTCAATCCTTCCACCCCTCGGAGTTTCTTCAATTTATCCCAGATAATATGTATTAGCCGAATAGTCGGACATTGTTTCCCCAGTGTTTGAAATGTCCCATCCTCCACCCCAAAGATTAACGGGCACCTATTAGTCACCCCCTCCAGAACCTTTTGAATAGAAGGCTGAGCCGCTTTTTTCGTCCATCCTCTCATATGTTGAGACTGCGCCGCCACATAGTATAGATAGGGATTAGGTAGGGCCAATCCGCCTTCGTCTTTAGGTCGCTGAAGAAGTTCCAATCTCAGCCTCGCCAACCTCTTACCCCAAATCAACCCACGAAACAATGAATTGATATATTTAAACTTAGACTGTAGAATAGGGATCGGGGCATTATGGAAAACATACAGCAACTTAGGCATCAGCACCATCTTTATTAAGTTCACCCTTCCCACCACAGACAAGTGTAGCCTATTCCACACCTTCATCTTATCTTTAATAACCTCTAGTACCGAACCCAGATTTAAATCCAAATACTTTGTAACAGGAATTGACACCCATATTCCCAGATATTTGAACCTATCCACCACTTTGAGGCCCCCGCTTTCTGCCACCGCCGAAACCCCTTCATCCACCGGAAACAGGGTAGATTTGTTCCAGTTGATCTTAAGCCCAGACATATAACCATATTGTTCAATAAGCCACATGGCTCTCGTCATGGAAGCACCCGAGTCCTGCAGAAACAATAGAATGTCATCTGCATACATTGCTATTCGTTCCTCCATTCTACCATATCGGAAGCCAACCACCTCCGTATCCCTTCTCAATTTTCCTGCAAGTGGTTCCACAACGAGAGCAAACAGCAGTGGGGAAAGCGGGCATCCCTGTCGAGTGCCCCTTTGTAGCATGATCGGCCCAAAAAGTGCCGCATTAACTCTTACCCTGGCCTCTGGTTGGGTATATAGTAATCGTATCCATGATACAAAGCCTGGGCCAAATCCCATGGCATCCAACACTTTCCACAGGAATTGCCAGTTCACACAGTCAAATGCCTTCTGGGCATCCAACGAGGCTATTACCCTCCTACCCGTGTTGTCAGCTGGCAATTGTAGGTTCAAAACCAGTCTCCGTAGGTTTATTGCAGTAGATCTACTAGGCATAAACCCAGACTGATCCGGGTGTACTAAGGAGCTTATCACCCCCGTCAATCTATTGGCTAATGCTTTTGCAAGAATTTTAACATCAACGGGTAGCAGAGAAATCGGCCTGTACGAATCTGGCAGCCCAAGATCCTTGCCCTCCTTCGGCAACACCACAATCGTCGCCTCCCGCATGGACCCTGGCAATATCCCTTCCTCTCTGGAACATTCCAGTACCTCCAGCAACTTAGGCAGCAGTACCTCCTCAAGTCTTTTATAAAGTTCAGCCGGCAACCCATCAGCCCCTGGTGCCTTATCATTAGCCATGGATGACAGTGCCACACTAAGTTCCTCGATCGTTATCGATGCCTCCAGCATAGCCCTGTCTCCTTCAGATAACCTCGGCAGGTTCAGACCATTCAAGTAGTCCTCCATCCCGTCCATGTCAACCTCCGCCCCAGAGGAATATAGCGCTTCATAGAATTTCCGAAACACTTCCCCAATGCCAGCTGAGTTCGTTATTTTGACTCCATCAGAGTCAGTTAGTGAGTAGACAAAAGGGGTTTTCCTCTGTGCCGAAGCCACCAGGGACAATAGATGACCCACCGCCTCTCCCTCAGCAAAAAATGCCATACGCCTAAACTCATTCCGCTTAAGTGATTTATCAAGCAGAAATGCATCTAAATCCGCCTGAGCCTCACGCAATCCGGGCCTAAGGTTACTGTCCTCTCCCATTAGTAAGGCCTCTTCCGCCTCCTTCACCTTTTTTTTCTTCTTCTAATCTCGTCTTGGACTTACGCAGGTTGACCTCTTTAGACAATATTCCCCTCAAGTAGGCTTTCATAGTATCCCAAACTACGGATGGCGCAGCGGACCCAGCATTAAATTAAAAAAATTCCCTAGTCTGTCGTTCTATTTGCTCCATATCAATAGATTGTAGCCATATTGGGTGTAGCTTCCATTGCAATCTGTTCCCATTCAGCTGTTCCCCCAGTCTTACGGACACACAAATCGGTTTATGGTCAGACAGGACCCTGGGAAGATACTCCACAGTCAAGACAAGTTCGTCCATGCGGTCGTTCCCTAAAGCCATGTCAATGCGTGAGAGAGTATTATAGGTAGTCGAATAGCAAGAATAGCATCTCACCTCAGGATTCCGTACCCTCCAGACATCCCTGAGTCCCAATTCTCCAAGAAGCAACCCAAAGGGTGTACTACAGTTCTGTGTCCCTAGGTTATTTTTTACAGCTAACCAAATGTCGTTAGAAACCCCATAACCATGATGGAATTGTTTTATCTTTTGTTTTGTAATGTATGTACACAGTGACTGCACCGGCAGAATAGTGAGTGCAGCTCTGGAGTGTAATACAGGAGGTAACTCAGGATCAGTAATGTAATGAATGTACACAGTGACTGCACCAGCAGAATAGTGAGTGCAGCTCTGGAGTATAATACAGGAGGTAACTCAGGATCAGTAATGTAATGTATGTACACAGTGACTGCACCAGCAGAATAGTGAGTGCAGCTCTGGAGTATAATACAGGAGGTAACTCAGGATCAGTAATGTAATGTATGTACACAATGACTGCACCAGCAGAATAGTGAGTGCAGCTCTGGAGTATAATACAGGAGGTAACTCAGGATCAGTAATGTAATGTATGTACACAGTGACTGCACCAGCAGAATAGTGAGTGCAGCTCTGGAGTATAATACAGGAGGTAACTCAGGATCAGTAATGTAATGTATGTACACAGTGACTGCACCAGCAGAATAGTGAGTGCAGCTCTGTAGTATAATACAGGAGGTAACTCAGGATCAGTAATGTAGTGTATGTACACAGTAACTGCACCAGCAGAATAGTGAGTGCAGCTCTGGAGTGTAATACAGGAGGTAACTCAGGATCAGTAATGTAATGAATGTACACAGTGACTGCACCAGCAGAATAGTGAGTGCAGCTCTGGAGGATAATACAGGATGTAACTCAGGATCAGTAATGTAATTATTGTACACAGTGACTGCACCAGCAGAATAGTGAGTGCAGCTCTGGAGTATAATACAGGAGGTAACTCAGGATCAGTAATGTAATGTATGTACACAGTGACTGCACCAGCAGAACAGTGAGTGCAGCTCTGGAGTATAATACAAGAGGTAACTCAGGATCAGTAATGTAATGTATGTACACAGTGACTGCACCAGCAGAATAGTGAGTGCAGCTCTGTAGTATAATACAGGAGGTAACTCAGGATCAGTAATGTAGTGTATGTACACAGTAACTGCACCAGCAGAATAGTGAGTGCAGCTCTGGAGTATAATACAGGAGGTAACTCAGGATCAGTAATGTAATGTATGTACACAGTGACTGCACCAGCAGAATAGTGAGTGCAGCTCTGGAGTATAATACAGGAGGTAACTCAGGATCAGTAATGTAATGTATGTATACAGTGACTGCACCAGCAGAATAGTGAGTGCAGCTCTGGAGTATAATACAGGAGGTAATTCAGGAGCAGTAATGTAATGTATGTACACAGTGACTGCACATTATTTTCTTTTTCACCAGTAGTACTATGCACGATGTTTCTCCATGGGAGAGCCCTGAGGGTGAGAAGCAGTTTCACCAATACATCTCCAACTTCTTAAGGAGCAAATTCTCTTTGTGCGCTCAGGTGAGTTTGTCTCTCGGCTCTTGTGGGTGGACGCGGTGTCCGTGTGTCGTCTGTGACATATACAAGCACATAACTCGTCCTCTGTATTATTCAGGCCCCTGCTCCGCAGTACGATTACCAGACGCAGATGCTGAGATGCACCGAAAACTTTGACGATTTTGATGACCTCTGATGGATGGAGGCGAAATCCGGTCACGTGACCTTCGACAACCTTCCGTCTGATACCTCCCTGAGTTGTCGACGCCAGTTAAAGCATATTTATTATTAATATTATTATTAGGATTGGGTTATTTTGGGTTTGTTTATGGGCAAAAAGTCAAAGTTCTAAGAGAAATATTTATTGAAAGTTTATAAAAGTTTAATAATGTTAATGTTCAGTATTTTAATCAATCCTGCCTTTTAAAAAAAGAGATAAAAAAAACTTAGAAGAATGTGATACATTTGGTCATTTTCTGGGAGGTATGGATGACGACCTCATTGACTGTTTTTATATGTTTTTTTTTTGTGTTACAATGATGCTTAGTTCGGAGGATTTAACGTTCCGGCAACCGATAAATCTTCCCCTGTGGCCCCTTTTAAAGCCCCTATAGTATAAGTGCCTCTACTTTCTACTCTTTTTATTGTATAACTAGGCATATTTGACTTTGTGAGTCTGGAAAAGTACGATCGGTCATTCAGCTTTTCCAAAAAAAACAACTAAAACCAAACTTTTGTGATGTCTGGGGTGGGGCGACGTTTTAAGATATTTGTGATGTTTTTCATGTTGTCCCATTCACACTGCTGAGCAGATGTTCGTTAAATGTTATAATAAAACTTATTTATTGATGCAACTTGGTGAGACTTTTAATTTTTTTTGTATATTATTTCCCCAAAACAAATTCTGGATGCACTCGCTGACCCTGATGTAAACTCTCAATAGGGAGATTGCCGGTGGGAGCACAAGTCCCAACCACTGCAACAAACAAGAGGGGAAGGGGAGACAGACAGGGAAACAACAAGGCAACTTCACGCCTGCTGCCACACTCCGAGGCAGCAGATGGCTTGGCAACAGTCAGGTTCTCCAGAGTACTACCTACACCTCAGACAAGTAGGCCAGGAATGAAGTTCAATCACCAGCAAGGAATGCTGGATGATGTGACAATATAAAAGGGGGATGCGAGTAATCACAAAGTAGCCACACCTGGAAAGAGAACTAGGGAGCTTGCTAGAAACTGACATTAACTCAACACTGCCAAAGGAAAGAAACACATTTAATATGAAGTCTCAATACAGAAAAGAGATAGAGGTCCCAAACCTGTGACAAGTCTCCAAAGTAAGAGACCATCGTGACAAGGGGATTTAAAAACATGGAGGCCTTTTACTGCAGAATCACAAAAAACAGTCAAACAAACGTGTAAAAATAATCTGTTGTAAAAAAATAGTAAAAAGCAAGTGCTGCTGAAAAAGTAGTAAAATACAGGGTATTTAGTTGACACGTTTTTTGCAAAAAAAAAACACTTCAAGGTAACCCGTATCAGAGCAGTCCCTATCTGATGTAATTAAAACCTGACCATGTGTATTGGTACCTAAATGAGCAGAATCCAGACAATGCAAGATTGGGGAGTCTCCCACCCGTCCCCTTGACCCCTGCACATAAAAAGCTGTCATCTGCATTCAGTCCAAGTCAGACATTGGACCTGTCTGGATCCTGCTCATTTAGGTACCAATACACATGATCAGGTTTTAAATTCATTAGATAGGGACTGCTCTGATACGGGTTACCTTGAAGTGGTAGAGCGGCTTAGTATACTTTTTGCAAAAAAAACGTGTCAACTAAATACCCTGTATTTTACTACTTTTTCAGCAGCACTTGCTTTTTACTATTTTTTTACAACAGATTATTTTTACACGTTTGACTGTTTTTTGTGATTCAATCTTTTGGTGGTGTGAACACTGTCCTACAGACGTGTTCACTGTGTGCATGGCTCATTTGTTTTTGTCTTTTACTGCAGACTTCAAGGAAACAACTAGAAAACAAAAAAAAAAAAGTATCTGTGTATTGTCTCCAAATACCTTACAATAAATAAATAAAAAGCTAGTACAGTAAAAACACAGGGTACTTGGTTCATACCTTTTTTCAAAAAACGTACTTAAGTCATCCCACCACGGCAAGGTGACCCACCTCGGGACGGCCCCTACACTAACCATATTATAACCTGCTACTGTGAGCAGAAACTGTGAATCATTTTGGGGCCTGTTCATACACTGCATCCTGCTACTTGTGAGGTCAATAAGCACAGTAGCAGGTTATAATATGGTTAGTGTATGGACCTTCCGGACATGGGTCACCTTGCCGTGGTGGGATGGCTTAAGTATGTTTTTTGCAAAAAAGGTATGAACCAAGTACCCTGTGTTTTTACAGCACTAGCTTTTACTTATTTATTGCAAGGTATGAACCAATACACACATACTTTTCTTTGTTTTCTGGTTGTTATTTCATACAATTTTGGCGTTTGTTGTGAGCCTGCTATACAGGCTTGATCACACTACTTTGTTCTGTCTCCGCTTTAGTCTGCAATTGGACTTGAAGGAAACCCGAGATAATCATAACCTCAGAGTTTTGGAATCAATCGCAAGCACGGACTTTCTGGTCTAAACTATGGGACGACTTTCATTAATCTGAACTAATAAAGACTTGGATCTTGAGGTTTTTCCAGTTTAATAAACTCCTTACAAGAAGTATCATATTGATAGAGAATGTACACAACGGGAAGAGAGAATCATGGCTTTCGAGTGAAGAAAATGGACGATAAAGAAGTCACAAATCAAGAACGAGTTGGACGTCTTCCAAGCTGTTGACCTTAGGCTCCTCCAGTGATTGGCACGTTAGACAAATATTTACTCCTTCAAAGAAATCGGTTTTGATCGTAAGACGTATCTTACCTAAAAGGAAATTAATTGGATTCATGTGTTTTGTTGTCATTCGCACCAAAATTTGTTCTTAAGTGTAAAAGACTCCTTGTAGGCCATTCTCTCGGAAGTGGAGGACCGGAGGTCCATTCCTTCCGGTCAGTTGTATACAGAAGAGGAATGATGTTTCTGCGAATATGAAAACTTTGACCAGACGTCCATCGCCATCCGATGTTTACAAAGATCAAAATTGCAGTCCTCAAGTCATGGTGAGAGATTTCCCGGGAAGGTCCTGGACATGTTCAAGCTTTAAGTGTTGTCCTTGATAATATTCAATGGTTGGTTTCAGTGCAGCTGTTACGATGGATGTTCTCCTGATCGACAAAGGACGGTTCTCTGCGTTTCGGACAGAAAGGAATGTATCGGAGCCAGGAATAAGTACAGAATTTTGTGCCGATGCCGAACGGAAGGTCATAGACGTCTTCGATGTCGGAGCAGTAATCCTCGGACTCCACGTTGACCTCGTTCCATGCCGCTATTCCTCTTTCTTCTCTTGTACCTATCAAGTCATAAACAAAAGGAAGACATTTCAGTCAATACTTAACGTTCTCAAGCCTTGTTTGCACCGTAAGGACCATCTGATTGATAAAGTGGGGTGGGTGGGGGAGGCAGATGAGAAGAAAAAGAGCACAGCTCCATCATGGAATCCTCTCGGGTATGGGAAGCAGGAGGCATTATAATGTTAAATAGGAAGAACATCAGTAATGTAGGGAATGTTACAAGAGTCTCTACTTGTGGCTCGACAGCTCTTGGAGAGGTGTCGTAGAGAGGATGAGTCAAGGAATCAAATTGAACTCAGGAGTGGCGTCACACTCTAGGATTCTGGAATTAGGTGATGGTGCAGGTCTTGAGGGATCCCACTGTCTTTATCCCAGGAGTAATCCAGTATACTCTATAAGAAGCAGGACAGCATGTTTGCACTGATCTAGACATTTGCTGTTCTGCTTGTGATATAGGGAACTAAAAAGGATTTGTGGACATAACCTACTTGATAAAGTCTCCCTCTTATCAAACACTCCCCTCTCATCTTTTCCTGAATACATCAGCCAGGATCATGTTTCTGTCCAGCTGCTACACCGACGCCTCCACCCTGTGCCAGTCATTGCACTGGTTGTACACTATAAACTTAATACTCCTCGCACACAATGCACTCCACATTCATCTCCCTTTTCTGTCTACCACCCAACCCGTGCTCTTTGTTCTACCAATAACCCAAGACTATACTCAACAATCCATACCTCTCCCATCTCCAGGACTTTTCTCGAGCTGCACCAGCTTTCTGGAATGCGCTACCCCGGTCAGTTTCCATCATCCACACTCTCAAGCAAGCTCTAAAAGCATATTTCTACAGCCTATTCTGTCACCTCAACAACTCTACCGTATTTATGGCTGGACCATAAACAAGCACCCCCCTTTTTGTACCCTGCTTGCAAGCAGGGTCCTCACTTCTCTTGGTATGTGTTACTCTGTAAAATCTGATGTTGACTGCACACGTCACCAATAAATCAACAACTGTTACGGAATATGTTGGCGTAATAGAAATTCTTTTCCAAAGTTACTTAATTGTGGTTTTGATGCCAGAACGTTGCCATGGCCGTATGGAAACACAGTCCTGGCATGTTGACACTATCAATTAATCTGTTAACAACCAACATCTTCACCCAATCATAATCCTTGTCTCCAAGCTGCTTTTCATCCCTTATACATAGAAACAGGTATGAGGCTTTTGTGCATTAAGTTCCAACATCTTAAGTCAACGTGAGGGCAGAAAAGGGTGAGAAATATGATAGAACTTTTAAGATAGTGTTTTGGTAAAATAATGGAGGCCAACAGCAATTGAATTGGTGTATGTAAAGTCAGGAGAAAGGAGGAGAATATATATTAAAGTAAAGAAGGAAAATATAAGTTGAAGGAAAGAAGATAAAAAGGATGAATCTCAGGAGATGCTGTCCATGTTCTAGATGGACCGTCTTCTCTTCTGGAGATCAGTCTAGCGTTGATTACCCGGTATAGTATTGTCCAGGAAGAATCCTAGCGACCCACCGACGAACATTCCTGTGGTCAGCAGCACCATGATGATTTGGTCTAGTTGAACAATACCTGTGTAGAAATGGAAATGAAAAAGGTAATTTACTTGAGGTAATAACGAAATGCCTGGGAACCTCAACAGCGGGGAGAAATAACAGCTCCATAGTGCATTCATTCAATAGGGTTCAACCCAATCCCAAAAAACTTTAAGACACCTAAACACCATAAATCGGACTCAGATTACGTCAGTGCTCTCATTTCTGGCATTGTCAGACTTGATTTGCCAAAAGAGGGGGTTTAGAACTGCATTCCGAAATTGGAGTCCAAGAGATGAACGTTTGCACTCTGTTTGCCCCGTGAAAGGTGTGTTTCTTTTTAGAGATATGTCTACCATGGTATTAAGACCATATTACCCCACCAAAAACATGTCACCAATAAGTCAACTGATGTGGACTGAATTGTCTTACATTTCAACCCAACCCCTTGTTATTATTATTTAATCTCGAGCCATGACGACTTGATGGGTGAATGCTCTGTAGGAAGATCGATCTTGAGCAGCCTAGATAGGTCCACCAGGGTCTACTCCAAGCTTAGATCAATCCCATCAGGGTCTTCTCCAAGCCTAGATAGGTCCTGCCAGGGTCTTTTCCAAGCCTAGGTAGCAGGGCTATGGAATCAGTAAGCCAAACATCCAATTTCCATGAATCCAACTCCACTCAAACTGGGCGGTGACTCCTACAACACGGCTTTGGCTCCACAACCCTGCTAGATAGGTTCACCAGGGACTTCAGCAAGCCTAAGTAGGTCCCACCAGGGTCTTCTCCAAGCCTAGATGGTCCCACCAGGGTCTTCTCCAAACCTACATAGGCCCACCAGGGTCTTCTCCAACCCTAAAAAGGTCCACCTGGGTCTTCACCAAGTCTACATAGGTCCACTAGGGTCTTCTCCAACCCTAGCTAGGTCTACCAGGGTCTTCACCAAGTCTACATAGGTCCACTAGGGTCTTCTCCAAGTCTAGATAGGTCCATCAGGGTCTTCTCCAAGCTTAGATAGGTCCACCTGGGTCTTCACCATTTTGGTGACTGTATCAAGCCATCGGGTTCCTGGTCTTCCTCTGCACCTTGGTCCTTCTATTCTTCTTATCATTATGTTCAACCCCACCCCTACTTCATGCAAAAGCACACTCAGCCCATCATGTTCTCAAGGGAAAGAAAGGAGAACATCACTACCTGACACTTATGAGGACAGCTAACCTCCTATAAGAGCATAAGGATTGAACATGTTGTAATCAAGTTCTTCTCAACACTGCTGTTAAGAGGGAAGGGACAGTCTTATAGTCATTAAATGGTCGGATGAGCCTATCGATGTGCATGACCACCTTAAAAACAGTCTGTTTTAGCTCCTTACCCGTCTTGAGAAGTTCTGGATTATTGTTGACCCAGTTTGGGATAGAAAGTCCACAGAATATTGAGAATCCAACAATGAATATGTTCCTGGAGGAATTCATGTCGGCGTACTGCGAGTATAAAGCACAAACATTGTTAGTTACGAAAGTCCAAAATATTAACAAAGGCGACTTTACAAATAATCTAGCTCAGAAATCTATTGTTTAGTGTATAATTCCATATGAATGCCTATGTGTTTCCACGGTTACAGACTACAAACCTTGTGCGTAGTCTGATCCTGCAGTCAAGTACTTCGAAAATGGAGACTTAGACAGAGCAGACTTCCAATACTTCAAGATCGAACTTATGACTTCCAGACTACTGGACAACTCTAGAACTAGTCCCTGTAGATCGGGCAACATTTGGTTTACCGGACTGTAGACTAAAGGTACACCGCATTCCAAATTATCTCGCAAATGACATAATAACATAGGACCCCGTTTTTGATATCGCCTTCACAATTCTTGCATCCATTGAACTTGTGAATTTTTGGATAGTTTCTGCTTCAATCTTTTGCAGGATGCCCCGTCCTCGTTTATCTTTTGCTTGACAATACTCCAAAGGTTCTCTCTCCTTTTATGACCATAGCAGCCAATAAATCAGAGGTTTTCCTTGCAGCGTGAGATGGTGCATTGTCAACATGAAGATGATTTTTCTGTGGATAATTCTATTCTTCTTAATATACCATAGAAGAAACTGGTCAGTCAGAAAGCCCTGTATCCTTTGCCGAGGTAATTTTCACACCTTCAGGGACCCTAATGCAGCCTACTAGCTCTCTCTCCATACTTACGGCCCAAAAAGTGACTGCCGCCTCCTTGCTGACATCACCACTTTGTTGGGAGTCGTGGCCATCCACTATATCCACGATATCCATCTAGACTATCCAGGGTTGCATAGCGCTCATCAGTAAAGTGCATCTGGGCCCACTGCACCCATTGTGAGCACTGTTTAGGGGTGGCCTAATAGTAGGTACAGCCTGTGGAGGATCCTACACCTTGACGTTCACAAGACCTGCAGCTTCAAATACCTGTTTGCTGCTTTGTAATGATATTTTAGCAGCTGGTCTCTTAATCCGATGAATTTGTCAGAAACCTTCCTCATTATGCCTTCATCTGCACAAACTCATTTGTGCTGTCTATTAGCCCAAATGCCTTCACAGTATGATTATTATGCTTAAATTTTCATGAAATATCTAATGTTTTCATAGGCATTGCACTATTTGATGCTTTGATGGAACATGGTGGTCATCCATTACTCCATCTATCTGGGCCATCCAGGGTTGCACGACTCTCATGAAGACTTTTATAATCAGTTTTCATGTACTCTACCGTTCAAAAGTTTTGGGTCACCCTGAAAAATGTGTTTTTCCATGAAAACTCATACTTTTATTTATCAAGTGAGTTGCCAAATGAATAGAAAATATCATCCAGACATTGACAAGGTTAGAAATAATGATTTTTATTTGAAATAATAATTTTCTCCTTAAAACTTTGCTTTCATCAAAAAATGCTCCCTTTGCAGCAATTCCAGCATTGCAGACCTTTGGCGGGTACTAGTTAATGAAGCTGCCAGTTGAGGAGCTGTGAGGCATCGATTTCTCAAACTAGAGACTGTAATGTACTTGTTTTGTTGCTCAGTTGTGCAGCAGGGCCTCCCACTTCTCTTTCTCCTCTTGTTAGAGCCTATTTGTGCTCTCCTCTGAAGAGAGTAGTACACACCGTCAGAGGTGTAACTAGGTTTTCTGGCACCCGGGGCAAAGATTTATTTTGGCACCACCCTCTGAGTTGCGCCCGGGGCAAAGGATCCGGCTGCACCCCCCTAGATACGCCGCTGCACACCGTTGTAGGAAATCTTCAGTTTCTTGGCAGTGTCTCGCATGGAATAGCCTTCATTTCTAAGAACAAGAATAGACTGACGAGTTTCACATGAAAATTCTATTTTTCTGGCCATTTTGAGAGTTTCATGGAACAAACAAATGTAATGCTCCAGATTCTCTAAATGCTTCTGAAAGGAAGGTCAATTTTATAGCTTCTCTAATCAGCCAAACCGTTTTCAGCTGTGCTAACATACTTGTGCAAGGGTTTTCTAAACATCCATTAGCCTTCTTAGGCCGGTTTCACATTGCGGGACAGATCCGATCCGAGGCTGTGCGTGTTAACCGGACAGCCCCGGACCGGATTTTGGCCCCATAGTAGGCTATGGGGCCGGATAGAAGCCAGATGGCAGCTCTCTGCCATCCGGTTTCTATCTGTCTGGGAGAATTCAGTATTCTCTCACAGACACAAAAATAATATCTCCTCTAATTGGCTTTTCCCGGATTGCCCCAGATTCTCCCGGATTCGGGGCAATCCGGCGCTCCCGGGAACCGGACTCCTGCGGCTGCACGCCGCAGTTGTTTCAGGATCGCGGCTAGCTCCCTGTCAGCCGCGGTCCTGATTCATCAGTGGCGGCAGCTGCGTGCGGCTGCACACAGTACCGGAGGGCATATTAGCCCTCCGGTTCTGTGTGCTGATCCGGGGCTGTCAGGTTCACCCTGACAGCCTCGAATCGGATCTGTCCCGCAATGTGAAACTGGCCTTACACAGCAAACACAATGTACCATTAAAACTCTGGAGTGGTGGTTGTTGGAAATAGGCCTCTATACACCTATGTACTGTAGATATTGCATTAAAAAACAGACGTTTACAGCAAGAATAGTCATGTACCACATTTACCATGTATAGAGTGTATTTCTGATTCATTTAATGTTAGCTTCATTCAAAAAAAAATGTGCTTTTCTTTCAATAATAAGGACATTTCTAAATGACCCCAAACCTTTGAACGGTAGTGTATGTCTGGGCCTACTGCACCCGTTTCTGATTGGGGTAGCCGAATAGTAGGATTATGCACAAATACAGCTTTAAATACGTGTTTGCTGTTTTCTTAGTAATGGTATTTAGCAGCTGCTTTCTTAATCTGATGATTTTTTCTGGAAGAAGCCTTCCATATTATGCCTTTATCTGCATGAACCGATCTATGCAGCCACAAATGTTTTCAAAGTACGATGATCATACTTACATTTTTGTGAAATAGCTAATGTCTTCCTAGGCATTGTACTATTTAATGCTTTGTTGGAACATGGTGGCCATCCACCAACCATCCACTGCTCCATTTATCTGGACCATCCAAGGCTGCATGGCTCTCATGAAGACTTTTATAATCAGTCTTCATGTATGTCTGGGCCTACTGAACCTGTTTCTACTTGTGAGCACTATTGGGGAGGCTGAATAGTAGGTTTATGCACAACTACAGCCTTTGGAGGATTCTACAACTTGACATTTGCGAGACCTGCAGCTTCAAATACCTGTTTGCTTCTTTGTAATAGTATTTTAGTAGCTGTTTCCTTAATCCGATGAATTTGTCTTGCAGAAACCTTCCTTATTATGCCTTTATCTGCACAAACCCATTTGTGCTGTGTATCAGCCACAAGTGTTTTCACAGTACGAATTATCTAATGTTTTCATAGGCATTGCAATATTTGACACTTTTCAGCATCAGAGAAATCTTGTTTTTTTTACCATATTGCTTGAAAATTCTGGGAACGTCCTTCAGTAGCTTTTAATTGGTATTTTGATTAAAAGGGAAGAAACCAGTTGACGTCAATAAGTGAAAGCTATGTATTAATCTGGCTTCATTTACCTGCAAGTTAGACATCCCGACGGCAGCTATTACGCCAAACATCACAAGAAACATCCCACCGATCACCGGAGTTGGGATAGTAGCAAAAACGGCACCAATTTTACTGAACACGCCCAAGAGGAGCATCAGCACCCCACCGGTAATGATGACCATCCGACTCCCAACCTAGAACACAATGATAAATATCAAATTGACTTTTCGACCGCTGCTCCATCCAAGCCCGTCTTGGCTTCAGTCTTCTGGCAATCAGACCCCCAGAGTTCTTTCACCTATCGAGTTGATGGACGATACGTTCCCCTTTAAGATCATTGCTCCATGTCTAATTAGGATTAGTACTGCACCCCTTGTTGATTTGAGAGCTGTGCATCACCTTCCCTTGCCTTAAGGATCGGTGATGTGAGAACACTTACCTTTGTGATTCCTAGGGCGCCGACATTCTCACTGTATGATGTGGTCCCATTTCCAGTGCCCCATGCTCCAGCCAAGAGGCAACCGATCCCTTCAATCCCAATCCCTCTGTTTATGGCGTGCTTCGGTGGGGGTGGTGCTCCAGAAAGACGTGCGCATGCATGGTAATCACCCACCGACTCCACCATGGATGAGATAACACCTGCCAGGATCCCAAACACGCCCTCCAGACTGACGGTAGGCATACCCCATTGGCCTAAAAAACGAACAGACTGCCATAGCTTAATGTCATATATTGATTAAGAGAAGGTACTCTCCACCAGGGTGCCATCCTTAAATTAAGCACCCAAAAAAAACCTTTGTCTTTATTAGTGATGAAGCAGTGCTTTAGGACCTGCTGTACTTCCCAGTCTGACAGAGTGGAGGTGTGTGTGCTGTCCAGCTGAAGTCATTAACCCAAGCTTCAGCCTTTTGGAAAGCACCACACCTTACTAATACCTTCAGCTTTCTGCTGGAAGCTGCCAGAAATAGCTTTAGGTTCCCCTGACTAGTCTCCTGTCTTAATTGCTGTTTTCCTGACTCCATGCAGCCATTCTCCTTATCTTACCCTGATGAGGAGCAAAAAGACAGGATAATGTAGACTGTAATACACAATACAAAGCGTTAAGGATTTGTACACCTCACCCTTATGAGGCTAGTATATTCCTAGCCTACGAAGAAGTCGGAGATGGATTATTGAATATATAAAGCTGAGTGTATGTGTGTATGTATGCATGTATGTGTGTGTATGTGGCAAGCCCCGCCCACACCAGATAGCCTCACCTTCTCAGCATAGCACTGCCCACTCCAGATAGCCATGCCCACTTTGCATAGCCCTGCCCACATCACATAGCCTTACCCACTCCAGATAGCCATGCCCACCCCAGATAGACATGCCTACTCCACATACCCCTGTCTACTCCGCATAGCCATGCCCACTCTGCATGGCAACACCCATTTTAAGAAGCCCACCCACGCCACATAGCCACGCCCACTTCACATAGCCACATCCACTCCACATAGCCACACCCCACTTCACATCCTGCATCTCCACATACCCCGCCTCTACATAGCCCCACACTCGAGACTATGTAGAGGGATGTATGTATGAAGGGGCGGGGGTTATACATGGGGGTGGTGCTATGAAAGGGGCATGGCTACTGGGATGGGTGGGGCTATGTGTAAAGGCAGAGCTATGAAGGGGAGGGGCTACTGGTAGGGGGCGGTGCTGTGATACATACAAACAATACTATATATGGGCGATATTGCCATATATGGGTGATATTACCATATATGAGCATTACGACCATATGTGGGCATTACACCCGGGGAAACCCAGGCTGTACAGCTCAGAAATACACTCTATACATTGTTAATGTGGTAAATGACTATTCTAGCTGCAAAGGTCTGGTTTTTAATGCAATATCTACATAGGTGTATAGAGGCCCATTTCCAACAACCACCACTCCAGTATTTTAAAGGTACATTGTGTTTCCTAACTGTGTAAGAAGGCTAATGAATGTTTAGAAAACCCTTGAACAAGCATGTTAGCACAGCTGAAAATGGTTTGGCTGAATAGAGAAGCTATAAAATTGACCTTCCTTTGAGCTAGTTGAGAATCTGGAGCAGTACATTTGTTTGTGCTATGAAACTCTCAAAATGGCCAGAAAAAGAGAACTTTCATGTGGAACTCAACAGTCTATTCTTGTTCTTAGAAATGAAGGCTATTCCATGCGAGAGGTTACCAAGAAACTGAAGATTTCCTACAACGGTGAACACTACTCTCTAACCAGAGGAGAAAGAGAAGTGGAAGGCCCCGCGGCACAACTGAGCAACAAGACAAGTATATTAGAGTCTCTAGCTTGAGAAATCAACGCCTCACAGCTCCTCATCTGGCAGCTTCATTAAATAATACCCGCAAAACGCCAGTATCATCGTCTACAGTGAAGAGGTGACTCTGGGATGCTGGACTTCAGGGCAGAGGGGCAAAGAAATAGCCATATCCGAGACTGGCTAATAAAAGTAAAGGTTAATATGGGCAAAAGAACACAGACATTGGACACAGGAAGATTGGAACAAAGTGTTATGGACAGAGGGATTAAAGACTGAGGTGTTTGGATCACACAGAAGAACATTTGTGTCTGGACGATATTTTCTATTCATTTTGCAACTCATTTGATAAATAAAAGTATGAGTTTTCATGCAAACACAAAATTGTCTGGGTGACCCCAATCTTTTGAATGGTAGTGTAACTATATATATAACCTACATACATATTATATATAGTGTATGCAGCTGCTGCAGAACTTCATAATACACAGACGGAATACATAAAATGTTTCTTCCCTTGATACCTGGGTAAGGAAAGCGGAACCACGGAGCGCGACTCAAGACATCCCCTTTGACATCAGTACGGGCGAAAAACCCGTAAGTCTCGGGCTTGGATGGGAAGACGTTGGTGACAGTGAGAATGTAACAGATCAACCAAGAAATGGAGATTCCAAGAAGAACCTAAACCGGAGAAGGAAGATGGATCAGGAGCGAAGCCCCGGGGATGACAGAATCTGTGTACTCTTATATTCTGTGATCCCCGACTGTAATGTCTGTATACTCTTATATGCTGTGATCCCCGACTGTAATGTCTGTATACTCTTATATTCTGTGATCCCCAGCTGTAATGTCTGTATACTCTTATATTCTGTGATCCCCGGCTGTTATGTCTGTATACTCTTATATACTGTGATCCCTGGCTGTAATGTCTGTATACTCTTATATTCTGTGATCCCCGGCTGTAATGTCTGTATACTCTTGTATTCTGTGATCCCCGGCTGTAATGTCTGTATACTGTTATATTCTGTGATCCTGGCTGTAATGTCTGTATACTCTTATATTCTGTGATCCCCGGCTGTAATGTCTGTACACTCTTATATTCTGTGATCTCTGGCTGTAATGTCTGTAGACTCTTATATTCTGTGATCCCTGGCTGTAATGTCTGTATCCTCTTATATTCTGTGATCTCTGGCTGTAATGTCTGTATACTCTTATATTCTGTGATCTCCGGCTGTAATGTCTGTAGACTCTTATATTCTGTGATCCCTGGCTGTAATGTCTGTATACTCTTATATTCTGTGATCTCTGGCTGTAATGTCTGTATACTCTTATATTCTGTGATCCCCGGCTGTAATGTCTGTATACTTTTATATTCTGTGATCCCGGCTGTAATGTCTGTATTCTCTTATATTCTGTGATCCCTGGTTGTAATGTCTGTATACTCTTATATTATGTGATCCCCGGCTGTAATGTCTGTATACTCTTATATTCTGTGATCCCCGGCTGTAATGTCTGTATACTCTTATATTCTGTGATGTTTGTATACTTTTATATTCTGTGATCCCCAGCTGTAATGTCTGTATACTCTTATATTCTGTGATCTCTGGCTGTAATGTCTGTACACTCTTATATTCTGTGATCCCCGGCTGTAATGTCTGTATACTCTTATATTCTGTGATCCCCGGCTATAATATCTGTATACTCTTATATTCTGTGATCTCCGGCTGTAATGTCTGTACACTCTTATATTCTGTGATCCCGGCTGTAATGTCTTTATTCTCTTATATTATGTGATCCCCGGCTGTAATGTCTGTATACTCTTCTATTCTGTGATCCCCGGCTGTAATGTCTGTATACTCTTCTATTCTGTGATCCCCGGCTGTAATGTCTGTATACTCTTATATTCTGTGATCCCCGGCTGTAATGTCTGTATACTCTTATATTCTGTGATGTTTGTATACTTTTATATTCTGTGATCCCAGTAGGGATGGGCGAATCTACTCGCTAGGACTCGTTACTCGGCGAGTAGTAAGGGACTCGCAGGACTCGGTACTCTGCGAGTTTCCCAGCGATTACTCGCACGAGTCCAATGCAAATCAATATCAATCCTAGTTTTGTCAGAAACGCTGACAAAACTAGGATTGCCATTGTTTGCATTAGACTCGGCTACTGTGCCAGTGATAGCAGGGAAACTCGCAAAGTAACTGCTGTTACTTTGCGAGCCGAGTCCAGCTGTCTTCTCTGTGCAGCTCCAGGGTCCTAGAGCCCGCCTGCTCACAGAGATGATGTAGCAGTGCTGAGATTGTTCTCAGTCTGCTCATTCCCTGTGCATAGACATCTATATCTATGCACAGGGGATGTAGCAGAGAGGACATCGCGTTTTGGACTGCGTCAGACAGAAGAGGATTTTTTTAATTAAAGATGGAGTCGCTAATGGCTTTTTCTTTTTATTTCAAATAAAAAATTTTCTCTGTGTTTTTTTAACCCTTTATTGGAGATTCTTAGTGGCTGGGTCAAACGTGGCCTGACATTAAGAATCTCGGGCTTAATACCAGCTTGTATAACAAAGCTGGTATTAACCCCTTTATTACCCAGCGTGCTACCGCCACCAGGGCCGCTGGAAGAGCGGGGTTCAGCGCCAGAGGATGGCGCTTCAATGAACGCGCCATCTTCTGGGGCGGCTGCGGGCTGCAATTTGCAGCGGGGGGTGCCCAGAAAGCTTGGGCATCCCTGCGCTGCGGATTCCAGCCCCCAGCTGCTTAGCTGTACCTGGCTAAACATAGAAATTGCGCGGAGCCCCACGCATTTTTTTTTATTATTTCATGAATTTCAGAGTCAGAATCTCAGAGTCAGAGTCAGAATCTCAGAATTTCATGAAATAATTAAAAAAAAATGCGTGAGGCTCCGCGCAATTTCTATGTCTAGCCAGGTACAGCTAAGCAGCTGGGGGCTGGAATCCGCAGCGCAGGGATGCCCAAGCTTTCTGGGCACCCCCCGCTGCAAATTGCAGCCCGCAGCCGCCCCAGAAGATGGCGCGTTCATTGAAGAAGCGCCATCCTCTGGCGCTGAACCCCGCTCTTCCAGCGGCCCTGGTAGCGGTGGCACGCTGGGTAATAAAGAGGTTAGGGCCAGCTTTGTATTATCAGCTGGCCCTAAGCCCGAAATTTATGGCGGTCACGCCAATATTAGACATGACCGCCATGAATTTCTATTAAATTGTTTTAAAAAAAACACAACACAAAGAAAAATTTTTATTAGAAATAAAAAAAAAAGCCATTAGGGACTCCATCTTTAATTAAAAAAATCCTCTTCCGTCCGACGCAGTCCAAAACGCGATGTCCTCTCTGCTACATCCCCTGTGCATAGATATAGATGTCTATGCACAGGGAATGAGCAGACTGAGAACAATCTCAGCTCTGCTACATCATCTCTGTCTACAGACATTCATGTCTGTACACAGGGAATGAGCAGACTGAGAACAATCTCAGCTCTGCTACATCAGGCAACAGGCATGCTCTAGGACCTTGGAGCTGGCAGCCAGCACACTGAGCAGACAGGACTCTTATCTGTGCGAGTTTCCCAGCGATTACTTACAAAGTAAACGAGTCCAATGCAAATAAATGACAAAACTAGGATTGCTTCAGGCTGAAGCTTCCGAGACACATCTGTGATTTGTAAATCTCACACTACTCGCTATTACTCGCTTCTCCATTCATTAACATTGGACTCGCTAGACTCGCAACGAGTAGCGAGTCCTGTGCTCGGACTCGCTAGAGTCAAGCGATTCCGAGTAATTTAGGATTCGCCCATCACTAATCCCCAGCTGTAATATCTGTATACTCTTATATTCTGTGTTCCCCAGCTGTAATGTCTGTATTCTCTTATATTCTGTGTTCCCCAGCTGTAATGTCTGTATACTCTTATATTCTGTGATCCCCGGCTGTAATGTCTGTATACTCTTATATTCTGTGATCCCCGGCTGTAATGTCTGTATACTCTTATATTCTGTGATCCCCGGCTGTAATGTCTGTATACTCTTATATCCTGTGATCCCTGGCTGTAATGTGTGTATACTCTTATACTCTGTGATCCCTGGCTGTAATGTCTGTATACTCTTATATTATGTGATCCTCGGCTGTAATGTGTGTATACACTTATATTCTGTGATAATTAATAAATGATATCTAATATATAGAACAAGTGGCCTTACCGGAAAGATCTGGAAGATGTACGTTCTGGAGTACTGCCATTTTTTGTCACTTTTCGAGTAGTACGGGATCAGGAGAGGAATGTTCCTCAGGTATTGGGAAAACAAAATGATGAAGAAAGTCGTCCTGGAGGACAAGAAATGAAGAAGTCAACATTTAAAGGGGAACTCCACAATAACATATGGAAGGAGAAAACTCAAAGACTTTCAAGCAAGATTACTAAATATTTTCTTACATGATGGATATCCCCCAGTGGGTTCCTGCGTCGTTACCGGCAGAATGAAAGAGGGGAAGAGCGATGAGAGTAATGGTAGGGGCGATCGTTAAAGGACCGATGAATCTCATAAGGAAACCGATCAAACCGGAGAATCCAACGAGGATTTGAAAGCAGGATGCCACCATGATGGCCCCCTGAACCTGGAGAAAATGAAGAGGAGATCAAGTGGTCACTTAAAATGTCCATGTATAAATATATCTCTATATATATAATTGCGAGTTGTTTCCTCCACTTCCGTCTGGATGTCCATCTATGTCACTTCTGCCAGCGCCATATTTCTACACCCAAGTGATGGGTATGGAAATATGGCGCCGGCTGGCGGGGGCGGTTAACACAAACCCGCCGCATACGCCCGTTCCATGCATCCACCCACCCACTGCTCCACCCGGCACTGCCTCAGCTCACCCCCCACTGCCCCTACTCACCCCCACTCACCCCCCCATGCCCTAACTCACCCCCCACTGCCCCCGCTCACCTCCCAATGCCCCTGCTCACCCCCCACTTCCCCTGCTCACCATGAAATGCCACTGCTCACCCCCCACTGCTGCCAATTACCCTCCACTGCCCCCTCTCACGCCTAAATGCCCCCGCTCACCCCCTACTGACTCTGTTTACCCACTGTGGCACCCCATGGGTTAATGTGCCACAATAACATCACATGGGTTTGCTCCCCACAGCACACTGACAAACACTAGCACCTCTGGGCCAGGAGGGGGAGCACAACCTGCTCTGTTAAATACTCCAGGTCCACAGGAAGTAGCTCAGTGCAGTACTGGACAGTACTGTGAAAAGCACAGTTTTGTGCAGAGTTCAGTTCCTGGAGAACTGAGAGAGAGACTGCAGTGACAGAGAGAGGCTTCTCTGCAGTCTGCTCACAGATTCCAGGCCTAGTGAGGGTCTGAGGAAAGGAGAACTACAAGCAGAGAGACACTCCTGGGAGCTTGAGTGCAACCATTACTCGCCCCAGAGAAGCGCACAGAATGGACACCAGATCCGGTACTGTGACTGACATACAGCACGGTGAATCCAGGAGCAGTGGGGTTTCTAGACGCCCACAGTACCAGAGCAAAGCAACACGGCGGGGTCAGCACAGCACAAAGGACTCAAGTTGCCTAGCCAAGTGGTACCAGCCGAACAGAGAGAGAGTGAGACAGTCCCAGCAGCTCAGCTAGAAGCAGCAGCTCAGGGCACACACATAGCGCAGCACGAGGAAGCTGATGACCCGGACAGGGTGGGAGGAGAGCCTAACCCCAGTACAGACTCCGTGGACTATAATCTGCAACAACATCTGCAGTAAAGCTTTAGAAAACAGCAAAACTGTGAGTCTGTGTATTGAGTGCAACCTTTGCCCTACATCCAACAGCAGAGAGGTCCCACCTGGAGAGCTACAAGCCTGTCAGCTCCTCACATGGGCTGGAAGAAAGCTGCAGCATCAGGAGAGAAGGAGAATTGCACTTTTTACTACAAAACATGAGTGTGTGTTCTTTAACCCCGTCTCCACTATCCACATCCATTATAGACTTTACCATCACTGCCCCAGGGAATACAGTTCTACCCACTGGAACTATACCATCTACGCTGCCACTACATCATCCCCGGAGGTTCTGCAGCAGCTTCGGCCCCCTTACTGGCCGCATATAGTGGGTGGCGTCACGATAGACTATTCTCCCCTGTAAATACACCCTTTCATTTGCCAGGGCCCGGGACACGGTCCGGACCAGGATCACCCGTGACTTCCCCAAAAGCAGACACGGTCCGGTACCGAATACCCTCGTCCCGGTGGGCTCGACACCACCACTGACCCCGTTCACACCCCACTGGCCCAGTTCACTCCCCACTGGACCCGTTCATGCTCCACTGCCCCTGCTCACCTCCCAATGCCCCTACTCACCTTGCAATGCTCCTGCACAGCCCCGCTCACTCACCAATGCCCCAACTCATCCAGAAAAGCCACTGATCACTCTCTCTGCACAGCCACCGTTCACCCAACCATCGCACAGCCACCGCTCAACCCCCTGCATAGTCCCGCTTACCACCCCATGCCACCACCCCCTCCCACACAGCCACCGCTTACCCCACCTCCCCCGCTCACCCCCCTGCACAGCCCCTGCTCACCCCCCTGCACAGCCCCTGCTCACCCCCCTGCAAAGCCCCTGCTCACCAACCTGCACAGCCCCTGCTCACCCCCCACACAGCCTCTGCTCGCCCATCAATACCCCTGCTCACCCCTCGCCCAGCTCCCACTCACCCCCGCACAGCCCACTCACCCCTAGAGAGCACATGAGCATTAATTCATGAGGCCACCATTTTTGAACATTTAGGTATACAAAGATGAGGCCTGCATGATGCATCACACCGTTTGATTACAGTAATTACAGGATAACGTCAGAGGGGAACTTGGGAGCTAATAAAGTTGATCGTCAGTTGTGTCTGTCTATTTTGTATGCAATAAAGGATTTATCTCGGTGTTGTGTTTTTTTTTTACTCTTTATTGCTAATGGCTGGCTGTCATACTGACGGCTGACATTAGCAATAGGGCTTGATGTCAGGTGCCAAAACAAAGCTAACATCAACCCCTTTATTAGCCAATGTGCCACCGCTACACAGCAGCAGGAAGAGCGGGGTCTCTCATGGAGGTGTCAATTCTGGGGCCGCAGCTGCACTCACTCAGCCTGCCCTCCTTCAGCCTGTCCTTGCTCAGCCTGCACTCATTCAGCCTGCACTCGCCCTGCACTCAGCCAGCACCATGGTCACCCTGCACTCAGCCCGCGCTCACCCTGCAATCACTCAGCCCGCTCCACAGTCATCCCGCACTACAGTCATCCCGCACTCAGCCTGCACTCAGTCCACACTGCGGTCACCCCTCACTCAGCCCGCACTCATTCAGCCTGCACTCACCCTGCACTCAGCCTGCACCACAGTCACCACGCACTACAGTCATCCTGCACTCAGCCAGCACCATGGTCATTGCACACTACGGTCACCTTGCACCACAGTCACCCCATACTCACCCCACATTAACTCACTCATCCTGCACTCACTCACTCTGCACTCACTAAGCCCACACTCACTCAGCCTGCACCATGGTCACCTCACACTCAGCCCGCACTCATTAAGTTTGCACTCACTCAGCCCACACCACGATTAGCCTGCACTCATTCAGCTTGCACTCACCCTGCACTCAGCCTACACCATGGTCACCCTGCACTCAGCCTGCACCATGGTCACCCTGCACTCAGCCCGCACTACGGTCATCCTGCACTCAGTATGCCCTCACTCAGCCCACACCACTGTCACCCTGCACTCAGCCCGAACACACCCTGCACTCAGGCCACATTCATTCAGCCTGCATTCAGCCCGCACTACAGTCACCCAGCACTACAGTCATCCCGCACTCATCCTGCCCTCACTCAGCCTGCACCATGATCACCCTGTACTCAGCGCTCACTCACCCTGCACTCATTCTGCCTGCACCACGGTCACCCTGCACTATGGTCGTCCCACACTCAGCCTGCCCTCATTTAGCCTGCACCACTGTCAGCCCGCACTCATTCAGCCCGCATTCACCCTGCACTCAGCCCGCACCACGGTCATCACTCACTCAGTCCACACCATGGTCTCCCTGCACTCAGCCCGCACCACGGTCATCCCGCACTGACTCAGTCCACACCAAGGTCACCCTGCAATCACTCAGCCTGACCTCACTCTGCCCGCACCACTGTCAGCTCGCACTCATTTAGCCTGCACTCAGCCCGCACCATGGTCACCCCCGCACTATGGTCATCCCGCACTCAGCCTGCCCGCACTCAGCCTGCCTGCATTTAGCCTGCCTGCATTCAGCATGCCCTCACTCAGCCCGCACCACCTTGCACTCACTCAGTCCACTCCACAGTCACCCCACAATACCTCAGCCCGCACCACGGTCACCCCACACTCACTGAGCCCACACCATGGTTACCCCGAGGCACTGGGGGGCAGAGACAAGGCAGCCTGGGGGGGCACAGAGCGAGGGGGAAAAAAACACCGGGCAGGGGAGAGACCGCAAAAGGGGGGGGTTAGCAAATGCTGCCCCCAGTTTCATAGAGCTCGCCACCATCATGATATCAACACTTACCCGATGCAATATCATCAAAAAGTTAATTTATTTCAGTCATTCAATACATATAGTGAAACACATATATTATATACAGTCATTATACAAAGAGTGATCTATTTCATGTGTTTATTTCTGTTAATGTTGATGATTATGGCTTACAGCCAATGAAAACCGAAAGGTCATTATCTCAGAAAATTAATGTAGGGAGGATGAAGGGTCTGAGAGATAAAACATGACCTTAATAGGTATCAGAGGCTTCACCTTGTGTGGTTGTGAGAGTCACAACCACTATAAAAGCAGATCACGGCTGCTGCAGTCCCCAACGTGGTGTATATACAGTAGAGAGGATGAAGGTTAAACACCGCGCTGCCGTATTCCACCAGACATCAAACGCTGCACATAATATTGATTTATTAGTCAACGTGTTTCAGAGCGCCCAGGGAGCCCTGAAACACGTTGACCAATAAATCAATATTATATTCACCCTTTGATGTCTCATAAAATCCGGCAGCACAGTTTTTAACCCTTCATCTTCCCTACTTCAATTTTCTGAGTTAATGACCTTTGAGTTTTCATTAACCATCCACATTAACAAAAATAAACACATGAAATAGATCCCTCCGTGTGTAATGACTCTATATAATATATGTGTTTCACTTTATGTATTGAATTACTGAAATAAATGACCTTTTTGATGATATTCTAATTCATTGAGATGCAGCTGTATGCATAAAGGTTTGAAATGTTGCAGTTTTCATTTTGGCCACTAGATGTCAGTAAAGCAGCGGTTGGCTCCAGACTAAACCATCTCACTTTACACTATGCTGTGAAACTGAGTGGTACCACTTTATTTTCCATATTATATAGAAGTTTAGTGAAAAAATGACCCCAGTTTTCTCAAAAAGCCAAGAGCTCAGTGACAACAATAGATGACACAGGATGATGGAGATCTAGATTGGGAAACATCTGCCCCTTTGGAGAGGGATGGCTTTCTTTATGGAAACTTTCTGTGTATGGAGAATACTTGGCAATGCTCCAAGGAATAAGAGAAAACTATCTCACTAGCGCCACCGACTGGAGGTGGAGCCCAACACCGCTGCCAATAATTAGCTATACTTGACTTTACAGACAAGGAAATACTCAATAAATTCTTCTGATGACCCAACTCACAGAAACACTAGGATCATTCATGATGTTTTTTGGATTTGCAGATTGGACTTTGAAGTTTGTCATAAGTTTTGATGGTTTTGATAACTGATTTCCATTACTTTATGTCTTGTATAGAGCAGTGTTCACACATTATGACTAACTGGCGGGGGCATGATCCATAGGACAATGATTAAAGAAGGGTAAATGTATAGAAAACAGGGAATAAACTCTAATGGAAGGAGCCATCTTTAATCATTGTCCTATGGATCATGCCCCCGCCAGTTAGTCATAATGTGTGAACACTGCTCTATACAAGCCATGCTGCCAGAAAGCAAATAGTCACAGGATCACCCAGGAATGGAAACAGAGTTCAGCTCTGGAGTATAATACAGGAGGTAACTCAGGATCAGTAATTTAATGTATGTACACAGTGACTGCACCAGCAGAATAGTGAGTGCAGCTCTGGAGTACAATACAGGAGGTAACTCAGGATCAGTAATGTAATGTATGTACACAGTGACTGCACCAGCAGAATAGTGAGTGCAGCTCTGGAGTGTAATACAGGAGGTAACTCAGGATCAGTAATGTAATGTATGTACACAGTGACTGCACCAGCAGAATAATGATTCCAGCTCCTGGAGTATAATACAGGAGGTAACTCAGGATCAGTAATGTAATATATGTACACAGTGACTGCAGCAGCAGAATAGTGAGTGCAGCTCTGGAGGATAATACAGGAGGTAACTCAGGATCAGTAATGTAATGTATGTACACAGTGACTGCACCAGCAGAATAGTGAGTGCAGCTCTGGAGGATAATACAGGAGGTAACTCAGGATCAGTAATGTAATGTATGTACACAGTGACTGCACCAGCAGAATAGTGAGTGCAGCTCTGGAGTATAATGCAGGAGGTAACTCAGGATCAGTAATGTATGTACACAGTGACTGCACCAGCAGAATAGTGAGTGCAGCTCTGGAGTATAATAAAGGAGGTAACTCAGGATCAGTAATGTAATGTATGTACACAGTGACTGCACCAGCAGAATAGTGAGTGCAGCTCTACAGGAGGTAACTCAGGATCAGTAATGTAATGTATGTACACAGTGACTGCACCAGCAGAATAGTGAGTGCAGCTCTGGAGTATAATACAGGAGGTAACTCAGGATCAGTAATGTAATGTATGTACACAGTGAATACACCAGCAGAATAGTGAGTGCAGCTCTGGAGTATAATACAGGAGGTAACTCAGGATCAGTAATGTAATGTTTATACACAGTGACTGCACCAGCAGAATAGTGAGTGCAGCTCTGGAGTATAATACAGGAGGTAACTCAGGATCAGTAATGTAATGTATGTACACAGTGACTGCACCAGCAGAATAGTGAGTGCAGCTCTGGAGTATAATACAGGAGGTAATTCAGGATCAGTAATGTAATGTATGTACACAGTGACTGCACCAGCAGAATAGTGAGTGCAGCTCTGGAGGATAATACAGGAGGTAACTCAGGATCAGTAATGTAATGTATGTACACAGTGACTGCACCAGCAGAATAGTGAGTGCAGCTCTGGAGTATAATACAGGAGGTAACTCAGGATCAGTAATGTAATGTATGTACACAGTGACTGCACCAGCAGAATAGTGAGTGCAGCTCTGGAGTATAATACAGGAGGTAACTCAGGATCAGTAATGTAATGTATGTACACAGTGACTGCACCAGCAGAATAGTGAGTGCAGCTCTGGAGTATAATACAGGAGGTAACTCAGGATCAGTAATGTAATGTATGTACACAGTGACTGCACCAGCAGAATAGTGAGTGCAGCTCTGGAGTATAATACAGGAGGTAACTCAGGATCAGTAATGTAATGTATGTACACAGTGACTGCACCAGCAGAATAGTGAGTGCAGCTCTGGAGTATAATACAGGAGGTAACTCAGGATCAGTAATGTAATGTATGTACACAGTGACTGCACCAGCAGAATAGTGAGTGCAGCTCTGGAGGATAATACAGGAGGTAACTCAGGATCAGTAATGTATAGATTTATATACCACATTACCTCCCGTAACCGTGACTGCCAAACTTCCACAAATTCTGGCGATGTAGCGTTCACGAGGCTGGCATTTTGGGTCCATTCTGGGCATCTCCACTTGGGAAGCGAGAGCATGGCAAGGGTTGGGGTCAAAAAGGTAAATGTTCCTCCTTGTAAGATTGGTAACCTACAAGATACAGTGAGGGTAAGTGACACTCAATAATATACTGAATACAGCCTTTTCTTAAAGGGATATTTCATTGATATTCTGACATTTATTGGAAATCCACAGGATATGTTGTTATTATACTCGCCAAGACTCTCAGCTTATAGTAAAGGTCCCAGAAAAAGGGAGACCTCTCTAATCCATAGATGGAATTGTCAAATTTCCCAGGCCCCTCCACCCTCCTTCCCACAAATCTTCTGGAAACTTCATTTTTCCAGACTATGGAGTTCTCCCAAATCAATATTCAGGACTAATGAAGGAGGTGGGATCACATTTTGCAAAGGACACAGCCAGAATAGGGGCATCTCCAGGCTTTTTATACCTTGGTTGCTATGGGCAACGAGGCCTAGTATGACACCAAAAGCCTTATTATAATATGTCAGCCAGTAACTTCTCTTTATCCCTATCGGATTTCCTTTAATGAGTTATTGACCTTGCAGCAAACAATAGAGTGAAACATTAAAAGGCTATTAAAGGAACGAGTCTCTCCTACAAACAATAAATAACAGGATTTAGGAAAGCGCACTATCAGCCTCCATTTTGTTATTTTTCAGTGCTTCATATCGGTCATTTATCTACTTTTATGACTTCTTGAGTAAGAGAAAGAAAAAATAATGTTTACAGTTGTAAAACAGTAAAATATTAAAACGTCTGACCAAAGGCCACATCATAGCGGCAGATATAAACATTGTCCATAGCAACCAATCACGGCGCAGCTTTCATCTCTGAAAGGGCTTAGGAGAAATGAAAGCTGCACCGTGATTGGTTGCTATAAGCAACACCAAAAATGTGTTCCTTTTGGATCGTTTTCCTACTGAGGAAACATTTAAGGGGGAATTATTATTATTATTATTATTTTCACGGTGGTCCAAATTTGCCATGAACTCCCAAAACCTCCCACATAATGCCACCAACATGGAGACCCATTGTCCCGACTCCCGCCTGCTCCGTTTTCTGCCCCCCTGGAAATAGGCATATTGTAAAAAGGGGTAAAAACGTTTCTCACAAAAACACAATTGCTTGGAATTAAAGGGGTTGTGCAGGATTATAAAAACATGGCTGCTTTCTTTCACAAATAGCGCCACCCCTAGCAAAAGGTTGTTTCCGGTATCACGAGTCAGTCTGATTGAAGTGAACAGAGCCGAGCTGCAATATCACACTCAAACTGTTGACAGGGATGGCGCTGTTTCTTCTGTGATCTTACCTGACCCCGAAGAGAACCTGCATGAGGGTGCAAATCCCAGAGACGAAAAAGATGGTGCTGATTAGATGACTTTGGGTCAAAGGGTCGTAGGTCAAACACAAGTCTTTGGATAGGATCAATGGAATAGCAACAATTCCCCCGAGGGCTGTCAAGTAATGCTAAAAGGGGGCGAAAGCAGAAACAAGTCAATGGACAAAAAACAATATGGCCGCCATCGGCTCAGTTGGCCATTTTAAGGGTAATGTTGAGCCCCATTACCTGAATGCCCAAGAAGATGCACAAGTACCAGGGGGGCACGTCCGTCACCGTATACGCCAGCTTGTTCTTGTCGTTGTCCCTCTGACTGATTTTCGTCTTTTCTTGGCCGAGGGGTTTTGTGTCAAATGAAGTGATTTTATAATGATTAACATCTTCTATCTGTCAAAGAGAAGGAACTTTGATTAGAGGTCATCGGGCCGCTGGCACCATTACATTTTCGGTAGGACTTTTATGGTTTGTTAAACCTAAATTGGAGTGTAATCAGGGTGCTACTTGTTACCGCTGCACTTTGTGCTCCAGAGCTGCTGTTCCTGCTTTAAAAAAGGACAAATTCAATGATGACAGCAACCAGTTATGAAAAGGAGGTTAAGAAATCATCCTAATCCCTAAGCGGCAAAATTAGGCACCATGATTTGGGCGACAGGTTATTTTTGTTATTGGCCTTACTTAATTTCCTTTTCTATTATTCTAGGCCTGACATTGATGTACTTCATGTATCTATCACTCATTGCCTCTTTGGATGGACATGAAAAAAAATGGAGGGCACTCCGTGAAATTTCTGCATCTGCTGGCAGAAAAAACTGGAGCTGGAAATACACATGTTTTTGGTGCACATTTTTCCCATTAGGCTGTGTGCACACGATCAGTATACGCAGCGTCTTGCTGCTGCGTCCAAAATGCTGCGTAGTACAGTATAAGCATAGTGGATGGGATTTCAAGAAATCCCATCCTCACTATGCTTAACCCGCCCGCAGCGTGTTTGGAGCTGCGGTGCGGGTTGCCGGCATTCTGCTCCTCCGTAGCATGTTCATTTCATGCTGTGGAGTCGGAAGCGGCTGCCATTGGGTGACTGCAGGGAGAAGCCACCCCGCACCCGCCGCACATGGTGAGTACAGGGCGGCTGCGGTCTCCCTGCGGCCACCCGCGGCTTCACTCAGGTCCGGAGGAGCAGCGTCCAACACACAGCTCCTCCGGACCGTGTGCACGCAGCCTTAATTACTATTTGAGAAAACCGCACCAAATCAGAAAAGAGAAAATACTCAACATATGAAATAAAATTCAGGATTCTCATTGGCTGTGCTGCATTAAAAAATTGCTAGAAAAACGCAACCATAGTCGGATCAAAGCAATGTCGGTACCAGCCCCCATGCCATTGTGCAAACATGTCACACAGTGCAGGATTTGTGCATTTTTTCAATGTGAGTTAAGGGGCCATCACACTCATCAATTTGTTGTTAGTGATCTCAGTCAAGCGAGATCGCTAACAACATCGTTCACATGGCTGATGAGTTGTCACACAAGCAGACTCACCAGCGATGTGGACCAGCGAGATCGCTGGTATCCATGGTACACATCGGGTTACTGGGTGACGCGTGGCGCTTAGTAACTCGATGTTTACCATGGATTGGAGCACCCAGCCTAGGTTGCAGAATGTTCACAAATCTACGATCAACGACTGATCGTTGATCGTTGACAGGTGTCACACACAACGACAGTGTCACCAAAAATGTGACGTATGAACAATATCATTCCAAAAATTTGTTGCGCGTAACGGCCCCTTAAGTGAGCTGCACTCACTATTCTGCTGGTGCAGTCACTGTGTACATACATTACATTACTGATCCTGAGTTACCTCCTGTATTATACTCCAGAGCTGCACTCACTATTCTGCTGGTGCAGTCACTGTGTACATACATTACATTACTGATCCTGAGTTACCTCCTGTATTATACTCCAGAGCTGCACTCACTATTCTGCTGGTGCAGTCACTGTGTACATACATTACATTACTGATCCTGAGTTACCTCCTGTATTATACTCCAGAGCTGCACTCACTATTCTGCTGGTGCAGTCACTGTGTGCATACATTACATTACTGATCCTGAGTTACCTCCTGTATTATACTCCAGAGCTGCACTCACTATTCTGCTGGTGCAGTCACTGTGTACATACATTACATTACTGATCCTGAGTTACCTCCTGTATTATACTCCAGAGCCGCAATCACTATTCTGCTGGTGCAGTCACTGTGTACATACACTACATTACTGATCCTGAGTTACCTCCTGTATTATACTCCAGAGCTGCACTCACTATTCTGCTGGTGCAGTCACTGTGTATATACATTACATTACTGATCCTGAGTTACCTCCTGTATTATACTCCAGAGCTGCACTCACTATTCTGCTGGTGCAGTCACTGTGTGCATACATTACATTACTGATCCTGAGTTACCTCCTGTATTATACTCCAGAGCTGCACTCACTATTCTGCTGGTGCAGTCACTGTGTACATGCATTACATTACTGATCCTCAGTTACCTCCTGTATCATCCTCCAGAGCTGCACTCACTATTCTGCTGGTGCCCTCACTGTGTACATACATTACATTACTGATCCTGAGTTACCTCCTGTATTATACTCCAGAGCTGCACTCACTATTCTGCTGGTGCAGTCACTGTGTACATACATTACATTACTGATCCTGAGTTACCCCCTGTATTATACTCCAGAGCTGCACTCACTATTCTGCTGGTGCAGTCACTGTGTACATACATTACATTACTGATCATGAGTTACCTCCTGTATTATACTCCAGAGCTGCACTCACTATTCTGCTGGTGCAGTCACTGTGTACATACATTACATTACTGATCATGAGTTACCCCCTGTATTATACTCCAGAGCTGCACTCACTATTCTGCTGGTGCAGTCACTGTGTACATACATTACATTACTGATCCTGAGTTACCCCCTGTATTATACTCCAGAGCTGCACTCACTATTCTGCTGGTGCAGTCACTGTGTACATACATTACATTACTGATCATGAGTTACCCCCTGTATTATACTCCAGAGCTGCACTCACTATTCTGCTGGTGCAGTCACTATGTACATACATTACATTACTGATCCTGAGTTACCTCCTGTATTATACTCCAGAGCTGCACTCACTATTCTGCTGGTGCAGTCACTGTGTACATACATTACTGATCCTGAGTTACCTCCTGTATTATACTCCAGAGCTGCACTCACTATTCTGCTGGTGCAGTCACTGTGCATATACATTACATTCTTTATTCCTGGCCGTGCTCTTAGGAGTGATCCCCCTCCATCCGTGGATGAAAAGCCCACAAAAATGAGTGGCCTCAGGACCCAGGACTCATGGCAGCGCTCACTTTCTATGCTCCTTACAATCATTCTTCAAGATGTTTCTATCAGTCTGAAGGGAGCTTCATCAGAGAAAGTAACTTTGCAATCCAATCTTTGTACTTCCAGCAGACAAGGGCGTAACTACAATTGCACCCGGGCCCTGGACCCTAGGGGCCCCCAAAAGTCCCATTCATCTATAGAAATACACTAGTGCTATTAAAGATTTGCAATAATTGGGGGCCCCGTTGGAGCTTTTACTTTGGGCCCAATGAGATTCAAGTTATTCCCCTGATGGCAGAGGTCGGGGAGGTAAGATATTTTCTCTTTGATGAATCATATTGTCAAAGTACTCCAGCCATATACTGAACACATAGTAGGACAAAACGTTCTCAAATTATCCAGCCATACAGTGCCCTTCAAAAGTGCCGGAGAGTGGTACGGGACTATTATACCTTACAGTGCCCAAGCACTACAATGCTTTGTATAAAGTACCATGTAGTAAACACATAACAGACCATACAGTGCCTAAATAAAGCAGCCATATAGTGCTCTAAAAAAGTGTCGGAGAGTGGTACGGGACTATTATACCTTACAGTGCCCAAGCACTACAATGCTTTGTATAAAGTACCATGTAGTAAACACATAACAGACCATACAGTGCCTAAATAAAGCAGCCATATAGTGCTCTAAAAAAGTGTCGGAGAGTGGTACGGGACTATTATACCTTACAGTGCCCAAGCACTACAATGCTTTGTATAAAGTACCATGTAGTAAACACATAACAGACCATACAGTGCCTAAATAAAGCAGCCATATAGTGCTCTAAAAAAGTGTCGGAGAGTGGTACGGGACTATTATACCTTACAGTGCCCAAGCATTACAATGCTTTGTATAAAGTACCATGTAGTGAACACATAACAGACCATACAGTGCCCAAATAAAGCAGCCATATAGTGCCCTTAAAAAGTGCCAGACAGCGAAACAACACTGCTATACCATACAGTGCCCAAATAAAGCAGCCATATAGTGCCCTTACAAAAGCGCCATACAGTGAGCACATAACTACCATACAGTGCCCAGCTTTCCAAAGGAAAGGTGATACCTTGTTTTTTTTTGGGAATAATCAAATATAACACAACCACATGTCTAGGGTATGTAGGGGGCCAATGACCCCAATTTCCCAGGGGCCCAGAAAATTATACCATACGGCCCCCACTTCCTAATTACAGCGCTGACGCGTTCTGACCTGAAACGCAAGGTTGTCCACCCCACCGCCGGCACTGTCACTCTCTTTCTCCATCTCTCCGGTTGCAGGTGATGGACTCTGCGGAGTTACCTGTCCACACCCAGGTGATACCGGGCACCGGCGCCCTAACGCCTCACCGAGGTCCACAGGTTTCCCAACATAATAAGTCAATGAGTAATGAAGGAAGGAGACGAATTGTGAGACTTATGTAAATCAGCAGAGCTCCAGCCTGGGGGCAGATCCGCCCGTGTCATCACCCGGGTCACTATATGGCATGATCATTATTATACTTGGCACCAAGGAGATGCCCGCTGTGCCAGCGTAAGTCATTTAGGGAGTGATGAGAAGATTCGTTAGGCACTTAAAGGAGTATTGGGTTGGAAAGCACATGATGGCGGAATTATAGGTTATTATATCGACACCTTATTGATCAATCATCTCTTAAAGGGCACCCGCGTACATCTCATCGTCCCGGTCAGGGGGTGCGGCTCAATCTAATCTAAAAAAGGAAATAACAAACGTGACGCCGTCCCTTTAAGGGTTGATTGAATTAGTTAAAGCGTCTAATTAAAAGGCAGAAGCCAGAAAATACTCAGTGACGCCCCAGCTCATGGGCCCCAATTATTGCAAATCTTTAATAGCAACAGTCTTTCTCAATAGGCCAAAGGGACTTTTGGGGCCCCCTAGGCTCAGGGGCCCAGGGGCGATTTCAACTCCTGTTGTACCTGTTGTAGTTACGCAGTTACGCCTCTAGGGTGGTCACACAGGACTGGTAAGAGTCTTGGGGTTAAGCTCAAACGTTGACATTCAGTGGCGTAACTTGAAGCTCCTGGGCCCCAATGCGAAAGCTCCAACGGGGCCCCAATTATTACAAATCTTTACAGAAATAGTCTTTTTCTATAGGCCAAAGGGACTTTTGGGGCCCCTAGGCTCTGGGGCCCGGGTGCGATCGCAACCCCTGCACCTGTTGTAGTTACGCCCCTGTTGACATTTCCTAAAGTTCTGGGGGCAATATTGGGCTTTCTAAAGAAAGAGAGAAGCGGCAGCTGGATACAATATGGCACCGCTTATCTCTATCCCATAGTTAAAGGGCCAGTACCTTGACTATAAGCATCTAGAGAGGATCTGACTTTATACAGTGCTGCCACCTGCTGGCACAAGAGCTTACACTTTCCTATCTGCACTGAGACACTGTAACAAACTCTCAGCTGTGATCATGAATTGCACTGGACTAGCACTGAGTAGAGATTATTGTTAGCTTGAATAAATTGTATTGTATGTGAAAATCTCCTAACATGAGTAAATTATCAGTATCTTAAACTTATTTCATAAATTGAAAATATTCTAAAACTCAGAATAAAAATGTTAATGAGATAAATGTAAAAGACACTGATCACAATGAGAGAACACTCAGACACCTGCAAGTCATTGGAGTTAATCTGGCACCTGGTGCTAATTTCCCTAATTATCTATATAATCGGCAGCCTAACTTTCCAGTTTGCACTCACTTTGCTGTTCCAGAGAGACTGAGGCCCTCCGGCAGCAGGTTGTCCTGATGAAGGTGAGAGCGGTCGCCCTGGTCGTTCCAAGTCTGTGATTTCTACACTATTGCATCTTTACAACATCACAAACTCTTTTCAGGTCCCCAAGAAGGTTGGCCGCCCTCGAAAGACAAATGCCAGAGAGGACCGGATAATGCAGAGAATCTCCATCGACGGAAAGTACAATGGTTTTCCATTCACTGACAGCATGCAGAGATGTGGAAAATTGTGAAAAAAATGAATACACAAAGTAGATTAGAAATAGGACTAGTTAGAAGTATGAGGACTTACCGTGAATGGCGTCTTGTCCAGGCCGTTGCAGCCCTTGAACCCCTCAGTCATCATCATCATCCTCGTCCGGGCAGCTGACAGGCACACGGTGCTGCCTCCGCTCCGCTGTATCCTGCTGGAGCTCCGGTCTCCTGAGAAGCTCAGGCTCATGTGAGCCGAATTATCACAATCTCATCCTAATTTGCTTATGGAACCATCACTTCCTGCTAATAAGAGTAAGGGTTAACGAAGGGTTAATGCAGTCATGGCTCCTGTAGATTGCCACCTAGTGGACTAGAATTCCAGAAAAAAAATGTCCCTATACTGTGACATCACTGTGTGTATTATCCCTGTACTGTGACATCACTGTGTGTATTATCCCTGTACTGTGACATCACTGTGTGTATTATCCCTGTACTGTGACATCACTGTGTGTATTATCTCTGTACTGTGACATCGCTGTGTGTATTATCCTGTACTGTGACATCACTGTGTGTATTATCTCTGTACTGTGACATCGCTGTGTGTATTATCTCTGTACTGTGACATCGCTGTGTGTATTATCTCTGTACTGTGACATCGCTGTGTGTATTATCTCTGTACTGTGACATTGCTGTGTGTATTATCTCTGTACTGTGACATCGCTGTGTGTATTATCTCTGTACTGTGACATCACTGTGTGTATTATCTCTGTACTGTGACATTGCTGTGTGTATTATCTCTGTACTGTGACATCACTGTGTGTATTATCCCTGTACTGTGACATCACTGTGTGTATTATCCTGTACTGTGACATCACTGTGTGTATTATCCCTGTACTGTGACATCGCTGTGTGTATTATCTCTGTACTGTGACATTACTGTGTGTATTATCCCTGTACTGTGACATCGCTGTGTGTATTATCCCTGTACTGTGACATCGCTGTGTGTATTATCTCTGTACTGTGACATCATTGTGTGTATTATCCCTGTACTGTGACATCACTGTGTGTATTATCTCTGTACTGTGACATCACTGTGTGTATTATCCCTGTACTGTGACATCACTGTGTGTATTATCCCTGTACTGTGACATCACTGTGTGTATTATCCCTGTACTGTGACATCACTGTGTGTATTATCCCTGTACTGTGACATCACTGTGTGTATTATCCCTGTACTGTGACATCACTGTGTGTATTATCTCTGTACTGTGACATCACTGTGTGTATTATCCCTGTACTGTGACATCACTGTGTGTATTATCCTTGTACTGTGACATCGCTGTGTGTATTATCCCTGTACTGTGACATCACTGTGTGTATTATCTCTGTACTGTGACATTACTGTGTGTATTATCTCTGTACTGTGACATCACTGTGTGTATTATCTCTGTACTGTGACATCACTGTGTGCATTATCCCTGTACTGTGACATCACTGTGTGTATTATCTCTGTACTGTGACATCGCTGTGTGTATTATCCCTGTACTGTGACATCGCTGTGTGTATTATCTCTGTACTGTGACATCGCTGTGTGTATTATCTCTGTACTGTGACATCGCTGTGTGTATTATCCCTGTACTGTGACATCACCATGTGTATTATCCCTGTACTGTGACATCACTGTGTGTATTATCTCTGTACTGTGACATCGCTGTGTGTATTATCCCTGTACTGTGACATCACTGTGTGTATTATCCCTGTACTGTGACATCACTGTGTGTATTATCTCTGTACTGTGACATCGCTGTGTGTATTATCCCTGTACTGTGACATCGCTGTGCGTATTATCCCTGTACTGTGACATCGCTGCGTGTATTATCTCTGTACTGTGACATCACTGTGTGTATTATCTCTGTACTGTGACATCGCTGTGTATTATCTCTGTACTGTGACATCACTGTGTGTATTATCCCTGTACTGTGACATCACTGTGTGTATTATCTCTGTACTGTGACATCACTGTGTGTATTATCTCTGTATTGTGACATCACTGTGTGTATTATCCCTGTACTGTGACATCACTGTGTGTATTATACCTGTACTGTGACATCACTGTGTGTATTATCCCTGTACTGTGACATCACTGTGTGTATTATCTCTGTACTGTGTCTCACACTCTGTTTATTTATGCCTACGTGTTTCATGGCTAATATGCCACTTTATGCCCTGATGAAGTGGTGAATTAGCCATGAAACACGTAGGCATAAATAAATAGAGTGTGAGAATAACTCTGTGTTATCCTTGTGGTCAGCGCTGCGTCTCATCCCAGCTCTTTTTACCCTTATCTGGATTCTACAGTTCTCAGCTGGGAGCAGCGACCTCCTGTGTGCTTTTATTGAAGTTGTGACACTCACAGCTACATCAGGTGAGTTTAACAATTTGGGTTCTGTGGGACCTGTATATAAGGGCCCTTTCACATCAGCGTTTTTTTAAATTTGCGGCAGATGCGGTGAAAAAACCGCATCTGCCGCAACTGCCGCATAACGGTTCCACTTGCGGCACGGTTGCGGTTTTTTCCATAGGAAGTATAGGGGGACTTGCGGCAGATGCGGCAAGTGCGGTATTGCACTTGCGGCAGGTGCGGCAGAGAAAAAAACCGCGGCTTACTGCGGTTTTTTTCTCTGCCGCACCTGCCGCAAGTGCAATACCGCACTTGCCGCATCTGCCGCAAGTCCCCCTATACTTCCTATGGAAAAAACCGCAACCGTGCCGCAAGTGGAACCGTTATGCGGCAGTTGCGGCAGATGCGGTTTTTTCACCGCATCTGCCGCAAATTTAAAAAAACGCTGATGTGAAAGGGCCCTAAGAGGTACTACTCTATGTGCGCTTCCTTTCTCCCTTAATTTATATCCATGTACTGTGACATCACTGTGTGTATTATCCCTCCACCACTGGACCCTGCGCTCCACCACCACTGGACCCTGCGCTCCACCACCACTGGACCCTGCGCTCCACCACCACTGGACCCTGCGCTCCACCACCACTGGACCCAGCGCTCCACCACCACTGGACCCTGCGCTCCACCACCACTGGACCTTGCGCTCCACCATCACCAGAGCAGACCCAACCTACTGTCTCTCTCCCCACTGCCCTGTTGAATGTAAGCCCACAAGGGCAGGGTCCTCTCTCCCCTCTGTATCAGTCTATCATTGTTAGTTTGTTCATTGTATTTTAGCTTGTTTGTATGTATCCCTTTCTCATGTACAGACCATGGACTCAATGGTGCTCTATAAATAAAAATAATTAGAGCTACCTTAATTATGAGTTAATGACTTCTAATTACCAACAGGTGTTTTAATCAATGATGAGATTGGACATAACAGGGTCAGAGGTTCATTACTTGTTAAATATTAGCTTCCAAAGCCTGGATACTGCCAGATGGATCTATTCTACCCATTTAATAGAGTTAAGAACCAAGCCTGGAGGAAATAAGTTTCATAATATCTCAGAAGAGTGAGACTTAAGAAGCTGGAGAAGACATCAGTCACCAACTATCAGATATACTAGATTAGATGGTGGCCTGATGCTATTGGGAGGGCGGTGATGTCATGAAAGGGGTGGCCTCTAGGGGTGGTAGCCATCTCTCCCCCCTGTGCACTCTATTTGAGTTATCTCCCTATGTGCGCTCTTCCCCGCTGTACACGCTCTCCCTGTGTGCTCTCTCTTTTGAGCTGTCTCTCCCCCTGTGCTGTCTCTCTCCCCCCTGTGCTGTCTTCTCCCCTCATGTGCTCTCTATTGAGCTGTCTCTCCCCCTGTGCGCTATCCCCCAGCATACTGCCTTCTCCTCTTATGTACTCTCTTCGTTGAGCTGTGTTCCCCTTGTGCACTCTCCCCCAGCGTGCTGTTTTCTCCTCTCATGTGCTCTCTATTGAGTTGTCTTCCCCCTTTGCGCTCTCCTCCATGTGTAATATATGTATTTTTACTTAAAACCTGTTTCTGTGTATATTTTTATTAATAAAGTGTTTATTTTCCAGGTTTAAAAATCTGTAGGGCGTCGCTGTATTTTCTCTTGCCAGCGCAGGTAAGCCAAGCAGCTACTGGCTGCCAACCCCGCTCCCTGGTGTTACCTTCACTGCCAATGAAAATTACAGGGGAGCCCCAGTTTAAAAAAAACACATTATTTAAATAACTAATACAAAAAATTGGTGTGGGCTCTGCTGTATTTTCTATTGCCAGCCAAGGTAACCCAGGTGGCTGGGGGCTGGAATTCTCAGCATGGAAGATCCAAGCATTCTCAGCTCCTCATGCTAAAAATTGCAGCCAGCAGCCGCCCCAGATTTGGCGCATCCATGAGAGATGTCAAAACTGTCGGTTACCCCGCTCTTCCAGCTGCTAATAAAGGGGTTGATGACAGCTTTTTTTATCAGCTGACATCAAGCTCTATTGCTAATGTCAGCCGTCAGTAGTCAGTATGACAGCCGGCCATTACCATTGCTTTCAGTAAAGATAAAAACAAGCATAACACAGAGCGAAATCCTTTATTGCATACAAAATAGACTGTAACCTTGAGTGTCCAAAGATGGCGGCCTCATGAATAAGTGCGCATGAGTGTGTATGTGTATGTGTGCGCGTATGTGTATTTGTGTGGACCCGCTGCGTCATGTGACCCGCCACGTCGCACAGGTCCTTGCGGGCTGCACAGGTCAGTTGTGCTGCTGAGAGCGGGTGGAGGTAAACCCAAGTGGGGGTGAGACTGGGCATAATGCTGGGAGCAGGCGAGGGGAGGGGTGGGGGGGGCGTGCATCAGGCTTTAGTCAGCGTGTGCAGCAGGTTCCTGTTGTCGGCAGCACCGCTAGCGGACGCCATATTTCCACAACCATCACTTGGGTGTGGAAATGTGACTGCGCACCGGAGGTACTGAACATGTCAGCGGGGGACATTGGAAGTAGATGACGGACGGGACAGCGGAATTATGTAAGTGGATACCGGAGCGCAGACATTCAGTGCCGATGTTATATAAGAAGATGAGAGACGACAGCAGGATATCCGGCCGCTCGTGAACAAACGTGTCTCTATCCCAGTGATCAAATCATCCAGAACGTTATGATGAGAGTGAGAGATAGTATCCCAGTAACAAGTGGAAGTCTGGACATCTCCTACACATAACCCAGATATTATATATGTAACACCCGCTATAACCTGGGCATCTCCTGTATATAATTATATATGTACAGCCGGTATGACCTGGACATCTCCTGTATATAATTATATATGTACAGCCGGTATAACCTGGACATCTCCTGTATATAATTATCTATGTACAGCCGGTATAACCTGGACATCTCCTGTATATACTGTAATTATATATGTACAGCCCGGTATAACCTGGACATCTCCTGTATATAATTATATATGTACAGCCGGTATAACCTGGACATCTCCTGTATATACTGTAATTATATATGTACAGCCGGTATAACCTGGACATCTCCTGTATATAATTATATATATACAGCCGGTATAACCTGTACATCTCCTGTATATAATTATATATGTACAGCCGGTATAACCTGGACATCTCCTGTATATAATTATATATGTACAGCTGGTATATAACCTGGACATCTCCTGTATATAATTATATATACAGCCGGTATAACCTGGGCATCTCCTGTGTATAATTATATATGTACAGCCGGTATGACCTGGACATCTCCTGTATATAATTATATATGTACAGCCGGTATAACCTGGGCATCTCCTGTATATAATTATATATGTACAGCCGGTATGACCTGGACATCTCCTGTATATAATTATATATGTACAGCAGGTATAACCTGGACATCTCCTGTATATAATTATATATGTACAGCCGGTATAACCTGGACATCTCCTGTATATAATTATATATGTACAGCCGGTATAACCTGGGCATCTCCTGTATATAATTATATATGTACAGCCGGTATGACCTGGACATCTCCTGTATATAATTATATATGTACAGCAGGTATAACCTGGACATCTCCTGTATATAATTATATATGTACAGCCGGTATAACCTGGGCATCTCCTGTATATAATTATATATGTACAGCCGGTATAACCCGGACATCTCCTGTATATAATTATATATGTACAGCCGGTATAACCCGGACATCTCCTGTATATAATTATATATGTACAGCCGGTATAACCCGGACATCTCCTGTATATAATTATATATGTACAGCCGGTATAACCCGGGCATCTCCTGTATATAATTATATATGTACAGCCGGTATAACCCGGGCATCTCCTGTATATAATTATAATATGTACAGCCGGTATAACCCGGGCATCTCCTGTATATAATTATATATGTACAGCCGGTATAACCCGGGCATCTCCTGTATATAATTATATATGTACAGCCGGTATAACCCGGGCATCTCCTGTATATAATTATATATGTACAGCCGGTATAAACCCGGGCATCTCCTGTATATAATTATATATGTACAGCCGGTATAACCCGGGCATCTCCTGTATATAATTATATATGTACAGCCGGTATAACCCGGGCATCTCCTGTATATAATTATATATGTACAGCCGGTATAACCCGGGCATCTCCTGTATATAATTATATATGTACAGCCGGTATAACCCGGGCATCTCCTGTATATAATTATATATGTACAGCCGGTATAACCCGGGCATCTCCTGTATATGATTATATATGTACAGCCGGTATAACCCGGTCATCTCCTGTATATGATTATATATGTACAGCCGGTATAAACCCGGTCATCTCCTGTATATGATTATATATGTACAGCCGGTATAACCTGGGCATCTCCTGTATATAATTATATATGTACAGCCGGTATAACCTGGACATCTCCTGTATATAATTATATATGTATAGCTGGTATAACCTGGTCATCTCCTGTATATAATTATATATGTACAGCCGGTATAACCTGGTCATCTCCTGTATATAATTCTATATGTACAGCCGGTATAAACCTAGGTGTCTCCTGTATATAATTATATATGTACAGCCGGTATAACCTGGGCATCTCCTGTATATAATTATATATGTACAGCTGGCATAACCTAGGCATCTTCTCCTTTGTATATAATTATATATGTACAGCTGGTATAACTTGGGCATCTCCTGCATATAATTCTATATGTACAGCTGGTATAACCTGGGCATCTCCTGTATATAATTATATATGTACAGCTGGTATAACTTGGGCATCTCCTGTATATAATTCTATATGTACAGCTGGTATAACACTGGGCATCTCCTGTATATAATTATATATGTACAGCTGGTATAACTTGGGCATCTCCTGCATATAATTCTATATGTACAGCTGGTATAACCTGGGTGTCTCCTGTATATAATTATATATGTAAAGCTGGTATAACGTGGACATCCCCTGTATATAATTATATATGTACAGCTGGTATAACCTGGGCATCTCCAGTATATAATTATATATGTACAGCTGGTATAACCTGGGCGTCTCCTGTATATAATTATATATGTACAGCTGGTATAACCTGGGCATCTCCAGTATATAATTATATATGTACAGCCGGTATAACCTGGACATCTCCTGTATATAATTATATATGTACGGCTGGTATAACCTGGGCATCTCCTGTATATAATTATATATGTACAGCTGGTATAACCTGGGCGTCTCCTGTATATAATTATATATGTACAGCCGGTATTGTAAATTCTCATCTTGTTTCTTGCTTTCTCTGCCTGTTGCTAAGCGTAATCCATACAGTGTTGGCCAAAAGTATTGACACCCCTGCAATTCTGTCAGATAATACTCAGTTTCTTCCTGAAAATGATTGCAATCACAAATTCTTTGTATTATTATCTTCATTTAATTTGTCTTCAATGAAAAAACACAAAAGAGAATGAAGCAAAAAGCAAAACATTGATCATTTCACACAAAACTCCAAAAATGGGCCGGACAAAAGTATTGGCACCCTCAGCCTAATACTTGGCTGCACAACCTTTAGCCAAAATAACTGCGATCAACCGCTTCCAGTAACCATCAATGAGTTTCTTACAATGCTCTGCTGGAATTTTTACACCATTCTTCTTTGGCAAACTGCTCCAGGTCCCTGATATTTGAAGGGCGCCTTCTCCAAACTGTCATTTTTAGATCTCTCCACAGGTGTTCTATGGGATTCAGGTCTGGACTCATTGCTGCCACCTTAGAAGTCTCCAGTGCTTTCTCACACCATTTTCTAGAGCTTTTTGAAGTGTGTTTTGGGTCATTGTCCTGCTGGAAGACCCATGACCTCTGAGGGAGACCCAGCTTTCTCACACTGGGCCCTACATTATGCTGCACAATGTGTTGGTAGTCTTCAGACTTCATAATGCCATGCACACGGTCAAGCAGTCCAGTGCCAGAGGCAGCAAAGCAACCACAAAAACATCAGGGAGCCTCCGCCATGTTTGACTGTAGGGACCGTGTTCTTTTCTTTGAATGCCTCTTTTTTTCTCCTGTAAACTCTATGTTGATGCCTTTGCCCATAAACCTCTACTTTTGTCTCATCTGACCAGAGAACATTCTTCCAAAACGTTTTAGGCTTTCTCAGGTAAGTTTTGGCAAACTCCAGCCTGGCTTTTTTATGTCTCGGGGTAAGAAGTGGGGTCTTCCTGGGTCTCCTACCATACAGTCCCTTTTCATTCAGACGCCGACGGATAGTACGGGTGACACTGTTGTACCCTCGGACTGCAGGGCAGCTTGAACTTGTTTGGATGTTAGTCGAGGTTCTTTATCCACCATCCGCACAATCTTGTGTTGAAATCTCTCGTCAATTTTTCTTTTCCGTCCACATCTAGGGAGGTTAGCCACAGTGCCATGAGCTTTACTCTTCTTGATGACACTGGCGCACGGTAGACACAGGAACATTCAGGTCTTTGGAGATGGACTTGTAGCCTTGAGATTGCTCATGCTTCCTCACAATTTGGTTTCTCAAGTCCTCAGACAGTTCTTTGGTCTTCTTTCTTTTCTCCATGCTCAATGTGGTACACACAAGGACACAGGACAGAGGTTGAGTCAACTTTAATCCATGTCAACTGGCTGCAAGTGTGATTTAGTTATTGCCAACACCTGTTAGGTGCCACAGGTAAGTTACAGGTGCTGTTAATTACACAAATTAGAGAAGCATCACATGATTTTTCTAACAGTGCCAATACTTTCGTCCACCCCCTTTTTTATGCTTGGTGGAAATTAGATCCAATTTGGCTTTAGGACAATTCTTTTTGTGTTTTTTTCATTGAAGACAAATTAAATGAAGATAATAATACCAAAGAACTTGTGATTGCAATCATTTTCAGGAAGAAACTGAGGATTATCTGACAGAATTGCAGGGGTGTCAATACTTTTGGCCAACACTGTATGTAGCAGCAGAGATGCTGAGATGTATAGTGGGAAGTTGGGGTGCGACTTGAATTTTTATTGCAGAAAGTGGGGGGGTCTTTGACTCTTTTTTACAGGAACTGGATGTGGGGCTTTGGTGCCAGATACGACTGGCAGGTTGTGAGATCTTGGGTCAGAGCACACATGACATTAGACTGCTCATTTTAACATTGTGGCTGACTCGTGTAAACTATACCAATGACATACAGGAGACGTTGTGTCCATCATTTAGTGAATTTAAGAAATGTAGGCATTTAGGATGTGATAACGCTTATATTATATCACACAGGGCCATTAATCTGTGCGGGGAACAGGGTGGACTCAATAAATCCTAAAATAGTGTCAGGAAATGAGAATTATCTAATTAGCACTGGCGGGTGCGGAGCTTCTCTCGTGTCTCCGGTGCCCAATGATCACATGATATGTAGATTTGATATGTTAGAGAGAGTTTAAAGTATAGGGTATAGGCTCATCCATCTGCACCCAGCCTGCCCCTACAGTAAAGAACCAGCTCCTGAGGTCGTCTGTTCATATAGTCACTGCTCTTACAGTAAAGATCCAGCTCCTGAGGTCGTCTGTTCATATAGTCACCGCTCTTACAGTAAAGAACCAGCTCCTGAGGTCGTCTGTGCATATAGTCACTGCTCTTACAGTAAAGATCCAGCTCCTGAGGTCGTCTGTTCATATAGTCACTGCTCTTACAGTAAAGAACCAGCTCCTGAGGTCGTCTGTTCATATAGTCACTGCTCTTACAGTAAAGATCCAGCTCCTGAGGTCGTCTGTTCATATAGTCACCGCTCTTACAGTAAAGATCCAGCTCCTGAGGTCGTCTGTTCATATAGTCACTGCTCTTACAGTAAAGATCCAGCTCCTGAGGTCGTCTGTTCATATAGTCACTGCTCTTACAGTAAAGATCCAGCTCCTGAGGTCGTCTGTTTCCTACAGTCACTGCTTTTACAGTAAAGATCCAGCTCCTAAGGTCGTCTGCTCATATAGTCACTGCTCTTACAGTAAAGATCCAGCTCCTGAGGTCGTCTGTTCATATAGTCACTGCTCTTACAGTAAAGATCCAGCTCCTGAGGTCGTCTATTCATATAGTCACTGCTCTTACAGTAAAGATCCAGCTCCTGAGGTCGTCTGTTCATACAGTCACTGCTCTTACAGTAAAGATCCAGCTCCTGAGGTCGTCTGTTCATATAATCACTGCTCTTACAGTAAAGATCCAGCTCCTGAGGTCGTCTGTTCATATAGTCACTGCTCTTACAGTAAAGATCCAGCTCCTGAGGTCGTCTGTTCATATAGTGACCGCTCTTACAGTAAAGATCCAGCTCCTGAGGTCGTCTGCTCATATAGTCACTGCTCTTACAGTAAAGATCCAGCTCCTGAGGTCGTCTGTTCATATAGTCACTGCTCTTACAGTAAAGATCCAGCTCCTGAGGTCATCTGTTCATATAGTCACTGCTCTTACTGTAAAGATCCAGCTCCTGAGGTCGTCTGTTCATATAGTCACTGCTCTTTCAGTACAGATCCAGCTCCTGAGGTCGTCTGTTCATATAATCACTGCTCTTACTGTAAAGATCCAGCTCCTGAGGTCGTCTGTTCATATAATCACCGCTCTTACTGTAAAGATCCAGCTCCTGAGGTCGTCTGTTCCGTACAGTCACTGCTTTTACAGTAAAGATCCAGCTCCTAAGGTCGTCTGCTCATATAGTCACTGCTCTTACAGTAAAGATCCAGCTCCTGAGGTCGTCTATTCATATAGTCACTGCTCTTACAGTAAAGATCCAGCTCCTGAGGTCGTCTGTTCATATAGTCACTGCTCTTACAGTAAAGATCCAGCTCCTGAGGTCGTCTGTTCATATAGTCACTGCTCTTACAGTAAAGATCCAGCTCCTGAGGTCGTCTGTTCATATAGTCACTGCTCTTACAGTAAAGATCCAGCTCCTGAGGTCGTCTGTTCATATAGTCACTGCTCTTACAGTAAAGATCCAGCTCCTGAGGTCGTCTGTTCATATAGTCACTGCTCTTACAGTAAAGATCCAGCTCCTGAGGTCGTCTGTTCATATAGTCACCGCTCTTACAGTAAAGATCCAGCTCCTGAGGTCGTCTGTTCCTATAGTCACTGCTCTTACAGTAAAGATCCAGCTCCTGAGGTCGTCTGTTCATATAGTCACTGCTCTTACAGTAAAGATCCAGCTCCTGAGGTCGTCTGTTCTGTTCTTACGTTAAAGAAACAGTTTTGAAGGTGGATTATTCCTGAATTCTCATAGTACAGAAGCCTTTTCTCCTCTGGAGATTGAACCTATGTAGTTCTTTAATCTTTCCTCGATGCCTCCTCTCTCCTGTAAATTGGCGCCCAGAACCGAACTCCATATTGCAGATGAGGCGGCACTGAAGCTTTGTTACGTGGCAGCATTACATCCCTGTCCTGAGTCCATTCCTCTATTACAAGGTGACACTATCCTGCTGGTTTTAGAAGCTGCTGATGGACTTTGTGCTGTTATTTAGACTGTGATCACCAGTAGATGTGCACCCGATCCTTCTCTACAAGTGACTCTCCTAGTTTTCCTCTCCCTAGATCACGTGGTGCCTGCTGGTTATTAGTGCTCAGATCCTTCTATAAAACTGACTCTACTAGTATTCCTCATCTTATTTGGTGCCTTACAGGTTATTAATGCATCAATCTTTCTCTACAAGTGTTTTATCATTTTACGGCTCCTCGAACATATGGTACCTGCTGGTTATTATTGCATAGATCCTTCTTTACAAGTGACTCTCCTAGTTTTCCTAACCTTTGAATATATGGTGCCTGCAAGTTATTATTGGCCAGATCCTTCCCTACAAGTGACTCTCCCAGTTTTCCTCTGTGTAGAGCATATGGTGCCTTCAGGTTATTAGTGCACAGATCCTTCTCTACAGGTGACTCTCCTAGTTTTACTTCCCCTAGAACATAAGCTGCTACAAGTGAGTCTCCTAGTTTTACTTTCCCTAGATTATATGGTGCCTTGTGGTTATTATTGCTCAGATCCTTCTCTAAAAGTGACTCTCCTAGATTTTTTCTTCTGTTTAAAACAGATGGTGCCTGTAGATTATTAGTGCACAGATCCTGTGTTACAAGTAACTCTCCTAATTCTACTTCCAGTAGAATATATGGTGCCTGCAGGTTATTAGTGCACAGATCCTTCTCTACAGGTGACTCTCCTAGTTTTACTCCTACTAGAACATATGGTGCCTTCAGGTTAATAGCGAACAGATCCTTCTCTACAAGTGACTCTCCTAGTTTTATTCCTAAAACATATGGTGTCTGCAGATTCTGTTCTATAAGTAACTCTCCATAGAAAATATGGTGCTTACAGGTTATTAGTGCACATATCCTTCTCTTCAGGTCTCTCCTAGTTTTACTCTCCCTAGAACATATCGTGTTTGCCAGTATTAGGTTCACAGATCCCTCTCTAAGAAAAAATCTCTCCTAGTTTTCCTCATCGTAGAATAAATAGTGCCTGAAGATCATTAGTTCGCAGATCCTTCTTTACAAGTGACTCTCCTAGTTTTCCTCACCTTAGAATATATGGTGCCTGCAAGTTATTATTGGCCAGATCCTTCCCTACAGTTTTCCTTTGTGTAGAGCATATAGTGCCTTCAGGTTATTAGTGCACAGATCCTTCTCTACAGGTGGCTCTCCTAGTTTTCCTCTGTGTAGAGCATATGGTGCCTTCAGGTTATTAGTGCACAGATCCTTCTCTACAGGTGGCTCTCCTAGTTTTAGTTCCCTAGAACATAAGGTGCTTTCAGGTTTTTAGTGCACATATCTCTCTCTATAAGTGAGTCTCCTAGTTTTACTTTCCCTAGATTATATGGTGCCTTGTGGTTATTATTGCTCAGATCCTTCTCTAAAAGTGACTCTCCTAGATTTTTTCTTCTGTTTAAAACAGATGGTGCCTGTAGATTATTAGTGCACAGATCCTGTGTTACAAGTAACTCTCCTAGTTCTACTTCCCGTAGAATATATGGTGCCTGCAGGTTATTAGTGCACAGATCCTTCTCTACATGTGACTCTCCTAGTTTTACTCCTACTAGAACAGATGGCGCCTTCAGGTTAATAGCGAACAGATCCTTCTCTACAGGTGACTCTCCTAGTTTTACTCCTACTAGAACAGATGGCGCCTTCAGGTTAATAGCGAACAGATCCTTCTCTACAGGTGACTCTCCTAGTTTTACTCCTACTAGAACAGATGGTGCCTTCAGGTTAATAGCGAACAGATCCTTCTCTACAGGTGACTCTCCTAGTTTTACTCCTACTAGAACAGATGGCGCCTTCAGGTTTATAGCGAACAGATCCTTCTCTACAAGTGACTCTCCTAGTTTTACTCCTACTAGAACATATGGCGCCTTCAGGTTAATAGCGAACAGATCCTTCTCTACAAGTGACTCTCCTAGTTTTACTCCTAGAACATATGGTGTCTGCAGGTTATTTTTGCACAGATTTTGTTCTATAAGTAACTCTCCATAGAAAATATGGTGCTTACAGGTTATTAGTGCACATATCCTTCTCTACAGGTCTCTCCTAGTTTTACATTCTCTAGAACATATCGTGTTTGCCGGCATTAGGTTCACAGATCCTTCTCTAAAAAAAAATCTCTCCTAGTTTTCCTCATTGTAGAATAAATAGTGCCTGAAGATCATTAGTTCGCAGATCCTTCTTTACAAGTGACTCTCCTAGTTTTCCTCTCCATAGAACATATGATGCCTTCAGTTTATTATTGCACAGATCCTTCTCAATAGGTGTCTCTCCTAGTTTTAGAATATATATGGTGCCTTCAGGTTATTAGTGCACCAGATCCTTTACGACAGGAGATCCATTCCGAGTCTCCTAAATCAGAAGCCCCTCTATGCATCGCAGCAGTGACGTAGCTTGGCAGTGCACGGGTTAATCGGGGATTATAGTGGGAGCGTGCACAATCTGAGCATGTGATACAATCTACAGTGTAATAGCGCAGCACATGCTTCTCATTGACGGACAGACTCGTGCCCCATAGTGTCAGTCTTCACGTGTCACGTCTGTCTGCCGGACGGCACTAATGATTCAGATCACCCCCACAGTTTGGGTAATGGCGGTCTACCTTGGTATGGGTGCTGTTTTTTCTCCTTGAGTTATAATGGAAGGGCTCTTCTCTTCTCCGGGCCGGAGCCGATCCTGGATTACGTCCCATTAATAGGATTACTTACAATGCAAAACACACAATGAAATCTCTTTAAATCTGGCCGAGAAAAACAATCCGAGAGTTATAATTCTCACTCCGTCCCCGGCCTGTGATCTGGTACGAGGAGCTTTGTAATACTGGGATTAAGAATAATCCTGCTTCATGTTCTCACTGAGAGAAATCTGTCATCACCCACTGCGTTCATGTTCACCCTATTGGCGGGAAGAGCAGCATAAAAGACTCACATGGTGTAATACTTCTTTTTTCCTCTTGGGGTGCTGTGGGGGAAATGAGCACTCACTGCTGGCCCATCTCACTGATGATTGGTCAGTCAAAACAGACCTTGGTTTATTTGTCATGTTCTTTAAAGGGAATCAACCAGCAGGTCTGACTGAAAAGGGACTGTATGGTAGGATACCCAGGAAGACCCCACTTCTTACCCCGAGACATAAAAAGCCAGGCTGGAGTTTGCCAAAACTTACCTGAGAAAGCCTAAAACGTTTTGGAAGAATGTTCTCTGGTCAGATGAGACAAAAGTAGAGATTTATGGGCAAAGTCATCAACATAGAGTTTACAGGAGAAGAAAAGAGGCATTCACAGAAAAGAACACGCTCCCTACAGTCAAACATGGCGGAGGTTCCCTGATGTTTTGGGGTTGCTTTGCTGCCTCTGGCACTGGACTGCTTGACTGTGTGCATGGCATGATGAAGTCTGAAGACTACCAACACATTGTGCAGCATAATGTAGGGCCCAGTGTGAGAAAGCTGGGTCTCCCTCAGAGGTCATGGGTCTTCCAGCAGGACAATGACCCAAAACACACTTCAAAAAGCACTAGAAAATGGTTTGAGAGAAAGCACTGGAGACTTCTAAGGTGGCAGCAATGAGTCCAGACCTGAATCCCATAGAACACCTGTGGAGAGATCTAACAATGGCAGTTTGGAGAAGGCGCCCTTCAAATATCAGGGACCTGGAGCAGTTTGCCAAAGAAGAATGGTGTAAAATTCCAGCAGAGCATTGTAAGAAACTCATTGATGGTTACCGGAAGCGGTTGATCGCAGTTATTTTGGCTAAAGGTTGTGCAACCAAGTATTAGGCTGAGGGTGCCAATACTTTTGTCTGGTCCATTTTTGGAGTTTTGTGTGAAATGATCAATGTTTTGCTTTTTGCTTCATTCTCTTTTGTGTTTTTTCATTGAAGACAAATTAAATGAAGATAATAATAGCAAAGAATTTGTGATTGCAATCATTTTCAGGAAGAAACTGAGGATTATCTGACAGGATTGCAGGGGTGTCAATACTTTTGGCCATGACTGTATGTATATGGAGGGGCTCCTGACAATTGTTGGGGAAGTGAAAGATGGGGCCTGACCCATTTCTGCTGATCCTTTGTTCTCCCAGTGATAGATCGCCATCCGAAAAGGTCTCTCATAGAAAACACACAAGAACTCGACCGAACGAGTGCTCTTCCGACTTGGGTCGGAAATAGCAAACCGCCAATCCTCTGTTCTCCTGGAGATAGCCCGCTATCGGAGACACTTTCTCATAGAGAACACAGGAGCACTTAGCTGAATGATTGCTTGAGTATGGGAGAGATTGATTGGCAGGAACTCTCTATCTGTGAAAATTTTGTTCTGCCGGAGATAGACCGCCATCAGAGACGTTCATTGAAAGAAAGAGACCATAGATGTTTTTGTGACCCAGATTAAAATCACCCGAATGTCCACACTAGGCAGTTGCAGTACAAATGACAGGGACTTCCATTATGGATGCACAACGGATGTGATGTCATGGGAAGCTTTCTTCCCGACCACCGTGCACCCAGGAGTGTCCCCCCCCGCCGCGCTGCTTCCTTTATCCTCTGCAACCAGGGTGAGGCTCACTTTGTCCCTTGCATCTCCAGCCTTCTTCTCCCACCTCCCTCCCTCCACACTGTCCTATGTTCACTTTATGACTACCTGTTTTGTACCACCAGTTACTTAATAAATTATTTGTGCTGCAACTGCCTAGTGTGGACATTCGGGTGATTTTAATCTGGGTCACAAAAACATCTATGGTCTCTTTCTTTCAATGCTTCATTTGATGTGTGCCCAGTACTATGACTGTTCCCGGTCCTTTATATATTTATACATCAGAAACGTTCAAGAGCACTCGGCTAAACAAGAGCTCGTGCATGGGAGAGTTGGTTGCCGGTTGGACAATCAGGAATCTAACTGCTGATCCATTCTGAATAGAGATAGACCGACATCCGAGACGCTCTGTCATAGAGAACATAGAGAACTTGACTGAACTAGTGCTCTTGTGTATTAGGATGGATGACTTGGCTGTCAGCAAGTCAGCCAAATGGGAATCCTCAAAGTATTGATCCGTTCTTCTCCCGGAGATAGACCGCCATCGGAGATGCTCTCTCATGGAGAACACAGGAGGACTTGGCCGAACGATTGCTTGAGTATTGGAGAGATGGCCGAGTTGGTTGCCGACCAGGCTGATCCTTTCTGCTTCTGGAGATAGACCGCCATCAGAGATACTCAAGAGTACTCTGCCGAACGAGTGCTCATGTATGGGAGAGACGGTATAGTTGGCTGTCAGCCGGACAATCAGGAATCATCAAACTTCGGATCCTTTGATCTCCTGGAGATAGACTGCTATCAGAGATGCTCTGCCATAGAGAAGACAGGTATATAAATTAAAAGAGAAAGGAAGCGCACATAGAGTAGTATTGCTATTATACAGGTCCCTCAGACCCCAAATGGTTAAACTCACCTGATGTAGTTGTGAGTGTCACAACTACAATAAAAGCACACAGGAGGTCGCTGCAGGCTCCCAGCTGAGAACTGAAGAATCCAGATAAGAGTGAAAAAGAGCTGGAATCAAATGCCGCGCTGACCACAAAGATGCCCTGAGGAAGTGGCCTATGAGCCATGAAACACGTGTAGGCAAAATAAACAGAGTGTGTGATTTACTCTGTGTTTATCTTTGTGGTCAGCGCGGCATTTGATCCAGCTCTTTTTCACTCTTACCTGGATTCTATAGAGAAGACAGGAGTACTCCACACCAAACGAGAGGTTTTGTGTATGGGAGAGACAGCAGAGTTGGCTGCCAGCTGGACAATCAGGAATCCTCAAATTACTGATCCTTTGTTCTCATAGAAATGGACCGCTATCAGAGAAGATCTGTCCTAGAGAACACAGGAGCGCTCCACCGAACGAAAACTCCTGTGTATTGGAGAGATGACAAAGGTCATATAGTTCAGACGATAACCATTTAATGTGTATGGGGGGCTCCACACAATTGTAGGAGAGTTAAGGATCCGATAGGGTTGATTTCATACTGCTTTGCTTTCCGGGAGTAAGACCACCATCCGAGATGCTCTCTCAAAGAACACTTGGCCGAACAAGTGCTCCTGTGTATGGGAGAGACGGCAGAGTTGGCTACCGGCTGGACAATCGGAAATCAAACTGGTGATCCTTTGTCTCTCGTAGACAGACGGCCATCAGAGTTGTTTAGGAGTACTAGGCCAAATTAATGCCCCTGTGTATGGGAGAGTTGGCAGAGTTGGTTACATTGGTTGGACAATCGAGAATCATACTGCTGATTCTTTGTCTCTTGGTGATAGACGACCATCAGAGATGCTTAGGAGCCCTAGGCCAAATGGATGCTCTTGTGTATGGGAGAGACGGAAAAGTTGGCTACCGGCTGGACAATAGAAAATCAAACTGCTGATCGTTTGTCCAACAGAGATGGACGACCATCAGAGTCACTTAGGAGAACGCGGCCAAACGGATGCTCTTGTGTATGGGAGAGATGGCAGAGTTGGCTACCAGCCTGACAATCGGAACCATCAGACCCAGCGTCTTCTTCCACGGCTCCATGGTCTTGTTATGAGTTCATTATTTTCAGAACTCCAATAAGATGGACAGGGCCACATTGGTCAAGACCAGTTCATGTCCCAGAGCTGAGACCCACATTGAGTAGACATCTATGGCACTATCTGTCTACCCCTTTAAGAAGCTCAGGGCACATTGCCATCCATGTATGAGAATTATAAAGGCAGCTGCACTTTTAGAAGCTGCCGGCTTTAGGTCTAATGGCCCTTTAAGCATCGTGAATTAATAGGGATATTTGGTGGGCAGCGGTCTTACTTAAAGAGCTGGAATTACAAGGTGCGGGATTAAAGCAGATGGAGAATTTGGGCGGATAACGTCACGGCAGACACAGACGGAGTGATACTAGGACACGATCATCGGCTCAAGGTCCGGGAGAAAATGGGCGAAGTTGAAGAACCAAATCCTTCACCCGGTGTCTGGAAATAACGATACCGGTCACCGGGGTCTTTACTGACGTGAAGCCAGAAACGCGTAGATATAAACCGCTTCCATCTACCGATGTGTCCTGGATCAATCCAATAGAGGTCTCATCACAGCAGAGTTAGGACACATTGCCTTCAACTGATGATACCGATAACGTTATACACCTTCTACATCATCCTACCGGGGATCAAGTCAACAGGAACCGTGGAGGGTGCAAGCAACACGCTGGACGCAGAAATCCCCCCCAACTCCTCAGGTAAGGATCGGCTTATGGAGTACGATCTCTCCCCAGTCCTATATATTGTCTTACTTAAAAAAACGATTTTAAAATTCTGTAAAAAAAACTAAAGATTATAAGATTTATACTGTATATATATATAAAATATAAAAAGATCATTTCAATTAAGTCTACAATATTTTCCAATTCTCTTGTGTGTAGCGTAGCAACTTTGTGTATTATATCCGAAACGGTAACATAACCCCAAATCCATTCCAGAAGTTTTTGTCTATAAAAGAGCACAACAAGAAAGTAACCTGTATATAATGTGTAAAAGAATAATACACAAAAATGTAAGATTTGTTTTAAACAAGAAAATTCATTTTTTTAAGAATAATTTTCTTTTTTGTTGGGGGGGAAAGAAACATTACAATTAAATGTATTTTGGACAGACTCCCCCGAATATGATCAGTACTGCATCCCATTATTACTTATGTACGGAAAAGTAGAATTAAATTCTTTGGTTTATAAATTCTTATGAAGTATTAAACAAATTTTATTTTTTAAGTTTGTTTTATTTTGTGTGTATATACGGTATACAATATGTTATAGATCTTTTTATAAGATATTATATATATACTAGCTGTAGAGTCCAGCGTTGCCCGGGCATAATAACTGACTGTTCTTAGATATAATATAATAGAATGATTATTTTGTACATAAACATCTGCCTCTAGCTCCTCCCCTCCATAGAATGTTGTCTGGTTCTGCCTCTAGCTCCTCCCCCTCCATAGAATGTTGTCTGGTTCTGCCTCTAGCTCCTCCCCTCCATAGAATGTTGTCTGGTTCTGCCTCTAGCTCCTCCCCCTCCATAGAATGTTGTCTGGTTCTGCCTCTAGCTCCTCCCCCTCCATAGAATGTTGTCTGGTTCTGCCTCTAGCTCCTCCCCCTCCATAGAATGTTGTCTGGTTCTGCCTCTAGCTCCTCCCCCTCCATAGAATGTTGCCTGGTTCTGCCTCTAGCTCCTCCCCCTCCATAGAATGTTGTCTGGTTCTGCCTCTAGCTCCTCCCCCTCCATAGAATGTTGTCTGGTTCTGCCTCTAGCTCCTCCCCTCCATAGAATGTTGTCTGGTTCTGCCTCTAGCTCCTCCCCTCCATAGAATGTTGTCTGGTTCTGCCTCTAGCTCCTCCCCCTCCATAGAATGTTGCCTGGTTCTGCCTCTAGCTCCTCCCCTCCATAGAATGTTGTCTGGTTCTGCCTCTAGCTCCTCCCCTCCATAGAATGTTGTCTGGTTCTGCCTCCAGCTCCTCCCCCTCCATAGAATGTTGTCTGGTTCTGCCTCTAGCTCCTCCCCTCCATAGAATGTTGTCTGGTTCTGATTCTAGCTCCTCCCCCTCCATAGAATGTTGTCTGGTTCTGCCTCTAGCTCCTCCCCCTCCATAGAATGTTTGTTTGGTTCTGCCTCTAGCTCCTCCCCCTCCATAGAATGTTGTCTGGTTCTGCCTCTAGCTCCTCCCCCTCCATAGAATGTTGTCTGGTTCTGCCTCTAGCTCCTCCCCTCCATAGAATGTTGTCTGGTTCTGCCTCTAGCTCCTCCTCTCCATAGAATGTTATTCTGGTTCTGCCTCTAGCTCCTCCCCTCCATAGAATGTTGTCTGCTTCTGTGAGGAAGTGGGCTATGAAGTGGGCATGGCTAACTGGAGTGGGTGTGGCTATGTGGAGTGGGCAGGGTTTGATACATACATACACACACCACATACATACTTCGCTTTATATATTAGAATATAATATATAATATAATGTATATTATAAAAAATCCATAAAATATATACATAAAAAAAAAAACAACAATTTTTATTTTTCAAGTTTTTGATTTTTATAGAGAGAGAGTAAAAAAAATCAAGTCAAGGCTTGATAAAGAACACAATGTCCGAAACGTGCCACACTCAGGCAATAAGTCCACATTTTGTGTGCTGTTTTTCATTTTTTACTCTATTCATGGACACTACAAGTGTGAGAAAGCGCTGCACAACTATAGGTAAAAGTGGTGCAGTTCCTATTTTACTATATATATATGTGTGTATATATAATATTAATGTATAGATGTTATGGATTTTGTATAATATATAAATATGATTTAAAAAAATCCATAAAATATATATTTAAAAAGAAATAATAAAAACAAAAAATATATATATAAATAAACCTTAAATAATGATTGTTTACATTTTTGATTTTTAATATGTATATTTAATAGATTCTTATTTTATATTATATATATTATAAAAAAAAATCTATGACAATGTATACACAATAAAACACCTAAAAAATAAAAATTGTTTAATAATTCTTATGAAGTTGTAAATCAGACTTTCATTCTACTATTTTAGACGTTTCTGTATGGTTTGTAGATGACAGATGATGTGCAGGAGTCAGAACATAAAAAAATAAAAATATACAAAACCTCCATGGTGTTCTTCTATCTGCAGTGCTGTGTCCAGCTCTTGTAGCGCCCCTGGTGGATCATTTCATATGTCTGAAGTTGAAGAACGTTCCTTGGGCTCGGTAGCCGTATTTAGCTGCCAAGATGGATTCCAATTACTGGGATTTTATAAGCTCAGGTGTCAGAAGAAAGGAGACAACCTCCAGTGGAATCACGAGGAACCTCAATGTCAGGGTAAGGCGAATAGAAGGGTGACATTTACTGACACAGCACAGCGCCCCCTGGTGTACAGAGTGTGCACTAATGCTCATGTCCACCAAGCTGATGGTCGCACGGCCTCAGTCACACTCTTTGCTGCCAAATTTATCTTTTGCCAATAGAAATAATTGTGAGGACAGGAGCAAAGCTTCTGAAATAACAAGGCTGTATAACCAAGGAGAGTCCTGCAGTCCAGAGGAAAAGGTTGCATAGTATTAGCTGCCAGAGGTGGAAGTGGATGGATTCTGTTGATGAAAGCATTGCGACTTTATGATCACAACCTGTCGTCTTCTGTTCACAGTCATCGCCCCGACGCCAAATAAAGGTTTTCGTCTTGCGCTCATCATCTCCTTGGTCAGCTGTTTCATCATCATCACCATGTTTGTCGCATTCACATCTGTTGTGTCCGGGAGCGACAGCTGAGACTGCAGAGAGAAGCAGCCTGTGTAAGGTGAGCGATGGCCAATAGGCTTTACCATTGGACCTGGAATGTGTCACACATTTTGGGTGAAAATACACTTTTAGGTTAAGGCTCCTTTCACATCAGCGTTTTTTCAATCGCGACGATGTGGTGAAAAAAACCGCATCTGCCGCGATTACCGCACACCGGCTGCACTTGCGGCACGGTTGCGGCAAAACACCCCTACAATGTATAGGCGGCTTGCGGCAGGTGCGGTTTTGGCACTTGCGGCAGGTGCGGCCCGCGAAAAAACCACGTCTGACTGCGTTTTTTTTTCACCCGCACCTGCCTCAGTGCCAAAACTGACTTGCGCACGTGCCGCAAGCCGCCTATTCATTGTAGGGGTTTGCCGCAACCATCCGCAAGTGCAGCTGGTATGCGGTAATCGCGCAGATGCGTATTTTTCACCGCATCTGCCGCGATTTCAAATAAGCGTATGAAGGAGCCTAATCTAAAATTGAGGAGAATTCCAGTCCAGCTGGGTTACCCTCATGCACATGTGCTGCTACCTGACAATCGGAGCATGCAGCTGGTACCCTAAAGATCAGAGCATGCACCGGTACCTTAAATATTAGAGCGTGCACTGGTACCCTAAAGATCAGAGCATGCGCCGATGCCCTGACAATCGGAGTGTAAGCCAGTACCTACGATTAGAGAATGAGCTGGTATCCTGATGATCAAAGAATGCGGCACTACCCTGACGATTGTCAGGGTAATGGTGCATGCACCAATCAGAGCTTGTGCCCATACCTAAAGAACAGATCATCGGCCGAGTACCTGAATGTGGAGGTAGCCAGTACCCGGATGATCAAAGAGGATGGCCCGCTATAATAATAAAAATTTATCATTTATATAGTGCTATTAATTCCATAGCACTTTCAGAGAATTTACCACTACCCTGATGATTGGAATCATTTGACACTACCTGATGATCAAGAATGCGCTCTGCATACCCGTATATTGAAGAATACGCCGATACCCTGACAATTGGTGCATGTGCTGCTACCTTGACATCGAGCTTGTACTGAACCCTAATACAGTGCAACCTGACAAATGGGGCGCGAGTCAGTTCAAAGAATGAACCGCTATCCTGACGAACGGAGAAAGCACCCTACCCTGACGATAGTGAATGCAATGCTACTCCAAAGTCAGAGTACGCTGCTACCCTAGCGATTGTGCAGCGCTGCTATCATGAGGATCAGAGCTGCACTGTACCCTGACGATCAGAGTAGAGTCAGTACCTGATGATTAGAGAATGAGCCGCTACCCTGATAATCGAGCTTGCGCCGCTACCTGACGAAATGGATGAGTGTGAGCCAGTACCCTGACAATCATAGAATGAGTTGCTACCCTGACGACGGAGGGATGCGCCGATACCCTAAAGATTAGAGCATGCACCCGTATCCTGACAAGCGTGAGCCAGTACCCTGACGATCGTGAATGCGCCGCTACCCGTGACGACGGTGGTCGTGTTATACCCTAACAATCGAGTGTGAGCCACTACCCTGACGATCTGTAAATGCGCTGCTACCCTGACGACGGTGCGTGTGTCAGCACAAGATTTTGGTGGCTCATGTTAATAAGCCAGTGCTATCAAAGAGCTGGTGGTGGAAATAGCGGCCAGGAGGGGACACCATACTGCTCCACCACGCAAGTCAGATTCTTAGACTAAAGAGCATGAATTCACACATTTTGCATGGTTTTGAAACGCAAAGTAAAACATCTGCCAATTGTGGTGATTGGGGATCTTACGGCAGCGCTCTAGGCCACCACTACAAGCATGGCTGACCTACGACAGGAGCAAATAAAGACACTAAAGATCTTTCTTCTTTCTTTGCAGGACTGTGCCCAATACAGGCTTCTTCATGGAAACCCCGGTGGGTTCAGCGGTAGCAGTTTCCATCCTAACTCTCCACCAGAGCCCGGGCTCTACCGCTCCGTCTACTTCAAGGGCCCGATGGATTCGAAAATTGCGGTTTCCAAACATAAAATCAATAAGTTTTATCACTCACCAACACCAGAAATTTCATTGAGTATTTAAAATAAAATTAAATAAAAAGACGTATTCTGCCGTGATAATGACCCCTCACTCCAAACACTGCAGTCCCCCTTCGTGGCCGGTCATGTCCAGTTCATGTAAAGCAGAAGCTTACCAAGCATGGAAGGGTGGAAACAGGAGCAGCATTGTTAAAGAGCTTGTCAAGAATCCTATACACATGACTTCCTTCAAAAACAGCGCCACCCCTGACTACAGGCTGTGTGTGATATTGCAGCTCAGCACAATTGAAGGGAATGGGCCTATGCTGTAATACCACATGCAACCAGTAGACAGGGGTGGCGCTGTTTTTGAAAGTATATTAAGGTCTGCAGAAGCTGTTGCAACACAAGAGCACAGTCAACACTATAGTAGCTGCAGCCGAGCACTGCAGATTCATCCATCCGAAAACTTCCATCTGTTGCGGTAACCACGATTGGAATGGGAGGGGGGGGGGGGAAAGGGAGGCATATGACTGATCAGAATAAGAGAAAAACACTTTTTGGCCGTATACCCTGTATTTACTATCATTCTCACAGTTGTCTCTGAGCTGGTGGGTAGAGACCAGCGTGTATGTGTATCCCATGCACGCAGAGCCATGAGGGATTCCTGCCTTCTCTATACAGTACATGTTTAAAAGCAGCAGCAGCATGGAGGACATCAGTACTGAGCAGTGTACTGTGATTACACATAAGGTGCATCTCAATGAATAAATACTTCATGTGTTTATTTCTGTTAATGTTGATGATTATGGCTTACAACCAATGAAAACCCAAAGGTCTTTATCTCAGAAAATTAAAGCAAGGAGGATGAAGGGATAAAAACTGTGCTGCCGTGTTCTATGAGATATCAAAGGGTGAATATAAAATTGATTTATTAGTCAAGGGGTTTCAGGCCTCCTGGCCTCTTCCTCAGGACAAATCAATATCATACCACCATGTTTCAGGGCGACCTGAAATGCTAATGCATAAATCAATATTATATTCACCCTTTGATGTCTCGTGGAATACAGAAGCGCGATTTTAACCCTTCATCCTCCATACTTTGATTTTCTCAGATAATGCCTTGGGTTTTTATTGGCTGTAAGCCATAATCATCAACATTAACAAAAACAAACACATGAAATAGATCCCTCTTGTGTAATGCTCTATATAATATATGTGTTTCACTTTATGTATTGAATTACTGAAATAAATTAACTTTTTGATGATATTCTAATTCACTGAGATGCACCTGTAGCTGCAGCATGGAGGACATTATACAGCAGTATGAGCAGTGTAGCTGTGAATACAGATAGCAGCAGTAAAGAGACATTATACAGCGGTACTGAGCAGTGCAGCTGTGAATCCAGGTAACAGCAGCATGAAGGACATTATACATCAGTACTGAGCTGTGTAGCGGTGAATACAGGTAGCAGCAGAATGGAGGACATTATACCGCAGTACTGAGCAGTGTAGCTGTGAATACAGATAGCAGCAGTAAGGACAACATTATACAGCGACGGTGTACTAGATACAGATAGCAGCAGTGGGACATAGCATATGAGCAGTGTAGCCAACACAGATAGTAGCAGTATGGAGGACATTATACAGCAGTATTGAGAGTGTAGCTATCAACAAGATAGTAGCAGTATGGAGGACATTATACAGCAGTACTGAGCATGTGTAGCGTGAATACAGATAGTAAGTATGGAGGACATTATACAGCAGTACTGAGCAGTGTAGCTGTGAATACAGGTAGCAGCAGCAGGACATTATACACGCAGTACTGAGCAGTGTAGCTGTGAATACAGATAGCAGCAGTAAGGACAATTATACAGCAGTACTGAGCAGTGTAGCTGGAATACAGTAGTAGTATGGGGACATTATACAGCAGTACTGAGCAGTGTAGCTATGAACACAGAAAGTAGCAGATGGAGGACATTATACAGCAGTACTGAGCAGTGTAGCTGTGAATACAGATAGTAGCAGTATGGAGGACATTATACAGCAGTGCAGCTATGAACCCAGCTCCAATAAACACACACACAAATAAGGGATTCCTGCTCTCTGTCTCTATTTAGCACATGTTCATAAGCAGCAGCTGCATGGATGACATTATACATCAGCACTGAGCATTGCAGCTGTGAATCCAGCTCTAGAATGACAAAACACCAGCTGTGATAAAGAACGCAAGTGAGCATTCGAAATGCGTCTTGCTCCCGCCATGTATATGCAACCTTTGTAATTTTTAAAGTTTTTAATGGACAAAAAATTAAAAAATAATTATTTTACCGGATGCTGGAAAACCCTTTTTTTTCTTGAGCACATTATCTGGTGTGGATCCACCTGGATCCGTGCAAGCTGGACTTCAAGCACTAGGTGAGCTGGCTTTCCTCTATGTGACATAAAACATTTACAGGAACATAGCAGAACAATCGGTGTCTCACTCTGCCCCTTCCTCCTCTGTGGTCGGTACCTCAGGGGCTCGCAGTCGTTCTTGTCTTGAATATGCAGGGACTACAGCAGACAAAGAGCAGATGGCATGTTCAGGTCACACGGGCACAAAAGTACTTAAGTTTAGAAAGCCATTTTTTTTAATGGTCATTTTTTACACAATCTAGTCTTAATTGTAGTCAATCTGCAAATCACTAAGGAACAGCAACCACTGATACAGATTACAGGACGTGAAAGAGCGGGTCCTCACCTCTACATAAAGCCAGGGGTCGGGTCAGCGTCTCACTAGAGAAAGCCAGGGGTCGGGTCAGTGTCTCGCTATAGAAAGCCAGGGTCGGGTCACTGTCTCGCTGCAGAAGGTCAGGGTTGATCGTCATCTCACTACAGAAGGTCAGGGGTCGGATCGCCATCTCACTACTGATGGTCAGGGGTCAGATCGCCATCTCACTACTGAAGGTCAGGGGTCGGATCGTCATCTCACTACAGAAGGTCAGGTCGGGTAGCCATCTCGCTACAGAAGGTCAGGGGTCGGATCGCCATCTCACTACAGAAGGTCAGGGGTCGGATCACCACTCACTACAGAAGGTCAGGTCGGGTAGCCATCTCGCTACAGAAGGTCAGGGTTGGTCGCATCTTGTTACAGAAGGTCAGGGGTCTGGTTGCCATCTCGCTACATAAGGTCAGGGTCAGGTCGCCATCTCACTACAGAAGGTCAGGGTCGGGTCGCCATCTCACTACAGAAGGTCAGGGGTCGGATCACCATCTCACTACAGAAGGTCAGGGTCGGGTAGCCATCTCGCTACAGAAGGTCAGGGGTCGGGTCGCCATCTTGTTACAGAAGGTCAGGGGTCTGGTTGCCATCTCACTACAGAAGGTCAGGGTCGGGTCACCATCTCACTACAGAAGGTCAGGGTCGGGTCACCATCTCACTACAGAAGGTCAGGGTCGGGTCGCCATCTCACTACAGAAGGTCAGGGTCGGGTCGCCATCTCACTACAGAAGGTCAGGGTCGGGTCGCCATCTCGCTACAGAAAGTCGGTTCGGATCGCCATCTCGCTATAGAAAGTCAGGGTCGGGGTCTTGCTACAGAAAGTGAAGGTCGGGGTCTTGCTACAGAAAGTGAAGGGTCGGTTGCCGTCTCGCTACAGAAAGTGAAGGGTCGGGTTGCCATCTTGCTACAGAAGGTCAGGGGTCGGGTCGCCGACTTGAAACTAAGTGAAGGGTCAGGTTGCTCTCTCGCTACAGAAAGTGAAGGGTCGGGTTGCTGTCTAGTTACAGAAAGTCAGGGGTCGGGTCAGCATCTCGCTACATAAAGTCAGGCGTTGTTGCCGTCTCGCTACAAAAAGTCATGGGTTGGGTCACTGTCTCGCTACAGAAAGTCAGGGGTTGGGTCGGCGTCTTGCTAGAGAAAGTGAGGGTCAGGTTGGCGTCTTGCTACAGAGTCAAGAGTCGGGTCACCATCTCACTAGAGAAAGTCAGGGGTCGGGTCACAGTCTTGTTTCAGGAAGTCAGGGGGAGGGTCAGTCTCAGGGGCAGGCCCCCTTCTTGCTACAGAAAGTCAGAGGATGGATCCCCATCTCTCTATAGAAAATGAGGGGTCGGGTCGCCGTCTCGCTACAGAAGTGAAATCCAACATCCTGCAACTACAGGGCACATCCTTCTCCCCCACAATGCAGGCTGTGCATATCCCTTTAAATTCAGCTCCTATACACCAAAAAAAAGAAGAAATCCCAACAAACAATTTATCATCAAGTTTTCTGTTTTATTTAAGATTTTAGTTTTAATCCTGTAGACAGAGGTACATTTTCTTGGTTTAGTTTTAGCGTCAGGTTATAACCAGGTTTTAATTAATCATATATTTTTTTATTTTGTCCCCCCCCCTCCTCTCGTAGGCTTCTCCTTTATTTTCACAATACTGCAGAGTATGATATTGCCAGAAAAATTATAACATTTCTGTAAACGGATCGTAACGCCGAGAAGGGAAAAAAAAAAAAAAAAAAAATCTCGATACTGAAACTGATGAACCTCTTGATCGTGCGGAAGATCGAAACACTTATAAAAGGAAACAATCTCCTTTTCCGAATGTAAAAAAACAAAATTCAGGTTGTGACTTGATGAAATCCATGTATGTGCAATAGAAACACAAGTCTAGGGAAGCTGTGTATATGTATCCAGCCATCATGATTGGATCATTTATTTAAACCTTTCCCTCTGAAGACGACCAAGAGTGACTTAGAAGCAGAAACGATTGCACCAACATCTCCACAGGTCTTCAAATAAACACAGAATATGTGAAATCAGCATGTTGCATTAAGTAGAGAGAAAAAAAAAAAAAAAAAAAAAATTCTGTATGCTAAAAATGTTAATTTTTCTCTTCCTTTGCACTTTAAATTGCAAAACCTGCCTAATTTCATCATGGCCTGCTGCTCATTCTTGGGAAAGCACCGTTATGGATATGCCAAACATTACAAAAAAGGGGGAACACGAAAAACAAGAGGGATTTGCAACAGTTTACCAAAAGTTGCCAAAATTTGTTAATTTTGCCCTAATCCCTTGAGAGGCTCTAAAATATATATTCGTTAATATAAGACAGCCCCCGTTGGTCCTGAAGAAAAATAAAGCAGGAAAAAGAATCTGCGAGCAACACAAAAAAAAAAAATTATTATTATTTTTTTTTTACACTTGTGGTGCTTTCCCAAAATCCCCCCCCTTTCATTATTACAGATCACATTGGGTTGCTATTCTCCCCAATTTTTATTATTTTACGATTATTCTTAGCTGAGATCTCAGAGGTGTAAAATCATATTTTTATATTAAGTTTTAATTAATTAATAAATAAAAAAAAATTTCATGCAGCAGGCCCTCTGATTGGCTGGATTTGCAAAAATGTTTTTTTTTTTTTCCTGTTTTTTTTTTTAAAGTTGTTTGATTTTTTTTTCCTCTCTCTTTCGTGGTTCAGGAAACTCGTCGGTGCGCTTGAGATTTGAATAAACTCTTTGTTAAATGAACTGCGGCGGATGGCGAAGTCTCGGATCGTCGTAAACGCGTGGGAACCAAGATTCTTGAGAATTCCAGGAGAAGAACTGTATGAGAAGGGAACACCGAGGATTTGATACTTTTTTTGGAACATTGGTGCGGTTGGGAAAGGAGGAAGAAGAGGGGGGGGAATAATTTCCCAAAAATTTCTAAACTGTCCCTTTAAATTTTCAATGGCGGTCCAGGGCTGAGCTCTGTAGTAGATCTGTGGGGGTTTTGGTTGGGGGTCTGAAGGCTGTCTGAAAGCCTGGGGGAGGGGAGTGGAAACTGGCGGGATTTGTCGGCGGAGGGTAGGGGCTCCAATTTGCTCTGTGGAGGGGGATCTGTGTGCTGAAGAGGTTGTTATGGGGGTGGTGGGGAGGTATGGAGCTGCTGGGGCCGTCCATCTCTGTCAGGGCTTGAAGTGATTTTAACCAGTGTGGCGGATTGTCATCTTGCAGAGGCTCTAAACCATTTCCGGTGGATGATGGGATACCTAGATGAAGAAAAATAAAAAGAAAACGTAAAAAAAATTTGAAAATTGAACGATTTGGAAATTTTACTAAAAAGAAAAAACACCAACATCAAACAGCAAGAACAAAAGACAGCAAGAACAAAAAACAACAGGAACAAAAAAACAAGAATAAAACCAAAACAGCAAGCAGAACAAAAAGCAGCAGCAGAAACAAAAAGCAGCAGCAAAAACAAAAAGCAGCAGCAAAAACAAAAAACAGCAGCAAAAACAAAAAACAGCAGCAAAAACAAAAAACAGCAAAAACAAAAAGCTGCAAAAACAAAAAACAAGACAAAAAACAAAAACAGCAAGAACAAAAACAAACAAAAAAAAGAACAAAAATCAAAAACAAGAGCAAGAAAAAACAAGAACAAAAAACAACAAGAACAAAAAACAACAAGAACAAAAAACAACAAGAACAAAAAACAACAAACAAAACAAGAACAAAAAACAACAAGAACAAAAAAGATAGGCAATAAAAAAATAACACATTTCCTTTAAATATATTCAAAGTCAGATGGACGGCATAAAGCCGCCTTTTCCGTCAGGTTAGAAAGTAAACGCAGACACCAAAAATTAAAAAACATATGTTCTATACACAAGACGGCTGATAAGACTTTCATTTTCAGTGAAAAAACAGTAATGAAGCGGTTAAGGCTCTAGAGCAATGTTTTAGGCCCCATTCACACACTGCTTTTTTTGCTCGTATTTTTACGCAAAAGCTCAAAAAAAAGCCAGGAGTGGAACAATCAAAACCGGGAGTGGCACACTCAGAGGAAAGGTCTAATAGAAACAAGTGCTCCACTTATATGCTTCATCACCGACTCCTGGTTTGTGATGAGCGGTGTGTGAATGGGGCCCTAAGGCTGTTTCTCGTGGAGACATCTGAACACAGCCTATAACTATCCAGTGAATATTAGCTTTTCATCTGAATTTTTCACATTCACGCTTTCCCAAATGCAGTCTTCTCTAAAATGCTATGAAACGCAAATACCGCACTTGTGAAAAACTCTTTATGGCGCCAAAATATTACACAACCACGGGAAGTAGTAAGGCAAGTAACTGCAATTCTACAATATATTTATCTGCCCTTATCTCAAAAAGCCAAGTAGACTGTATTTTCAGTTTCATGTACCCAACACTTTAAGAAGATCTCTGGCTTCCTCTTAACAAAAACGAAGTCGAGTAACTTGGAAAAAAAATCCCTGAGCTGCCAAGAGTCTGCCGTACGTTTCCATTTTGCCCTGTGTCGCTCCATTGCAGAGATATTCACATTTGTCTCTTCTGAAGCACAATATGTGAAATCTTTGCTTGACATCCATCTGGGTGTTTCTTCAGTCTTCTCCGGGAGCATGTGCTTTCAGTCCTCTTTCCCAGATGCTGGCAATCACAGCTCAGCCGCTTGATATAGTACTTACTAGTGATAGGCAGAATCTGGGAAAGAGGAGGAAAGCTTCCGTTCTCAGAAAAGACTTTAAAGAAATTCTCCCATTGGATTGCAAGCAGGGATTTCACATACTGTGCTCCGGAATATACAAATGTGAATATCTCTGCAATGGAACAATGCAGAGCAAAATAGAAAATAGCAGAATGAAGGGAGATTAGGGGTTTATTTATTTTTAAAACATATATAACTTTTTTCTTTTCACAGCAAGTGATGAACCCTCTTTAAAGAGGATGGTCTGAAATTTTAAGAGGGTAAGAAACAAACTATTCAGGCTTACTTTCATCATGTCATGTCATTCATAACAGCCTTTTTGAAAAATCTCAAGACAACCCCTTTAAATCACTGTATAGATAAAAAGTTGTTCAATATTAGAAAATGCCTTTCATTCCGATTCCTTACCATCTTCAAGATCTGTCAATGCTATCAGTGAATGAGAACACTCTTTAAATGCAGACCAATAACACTAACAAATCAGCAGAGATGTCTGCTGCTCACACAGCATTGTTACTTCTTTAGTCTTCTCTAGGGGCGTGCACTTTCACCCCTCTATCCCAGATTCTGCCTATCACTAGTAACTGCTAGATCAGCTGTTGAGCTATGATTGGCTGTGTCAGAGAGAGGGGTGAAAGAACACACCCACAGAAAAGACCGAAGAAAACTGCTGATCTGTGATTGGCTGTGTCTGAGTGAGAGGTGTGAAAGAACACACCAATGGAGAAGATGCTCATGAAATCCGCTGAGTTGTTATGTCTGGGTGAGGGGTGGACACTCGCAGAGAAGACTCTGTGATTGGCTATTTTTCCCCAATGTGGAGCTTAGTGTTGCCACATGGTTTTTTTTTTTTGCCTTCCTCTGGATCAACATGTTTGGCTATGGGTTGAACTAGATGGACTTAAAGTCTTCCTTCAACCTTAAAAACTATGTTACTATGTATGTCTGGGTGAGAGGGGTGAATAAACACGCCCACAGAGAAGACTGCAGAAATCTGCTGAGCTATGATTGGCTATTGCTGTGTGAGAGGGGTGAGAGAACATGCCCACAGAGAAGACTGAAGAATTGTCCAGCTGGACAGCAAAGCAGAGATTTCACATACTGCGCTTGAGAGGATACCAATGTGAATATCTCTGCAATGGAGCGCCGTAGAACGAAACGGAAACTATATCCAGCCTAGACAACGCTCTGCTATCGGTCGAGATCAGGTTTTCTGCCTATGAATGGAACAAGAGCGCTACAATTCACTGACAGCAAGAAGTCTTGAAAGTGGGAGAAATTGTAATATAAAGTGTTATTTAAAACTAGGAGGCGGTATAATGTATTCTGACAATTATTCCAAATTTTTTTTTTTTTTTACCAGTGAAAAACCTATAAAAAAATAAAATAAACTACAAAAAAAAATGACATACAAGCAACCCTTTCATTCTACTGAACAAATGTGGAGTATGGTTTAAGAGATCAAATAATTTGGCCCACACCCCACTTTAAATTGCTCTTTTTCGTTTAGAATATTTCTTTAAAAAATTTCGGTTCAAATTATTAAAAAAAAAATAAATAATAAAATAGCATTTTTTCCTCTGGAATCTGATCGACAAATTGAATATAGCTCTGCAGCTCGGCCAATGAACACCGCATGTTAGGGGGAGGAGGGAGGGGGTCGCGATGTCTGATTACGCGCCCGTCATGTCCTCGGCCTGGGCGGATTTGGATGAGATGTCAATGAAGGAGGAAGAAACACGATTACCTGTGATAATGGCGGGATCCATCCAGCTGCTCGGGCAGTCCCAGTTCAGGCTGTTGGGTGTGGCATGGTTGGACGTTGGTGCACTGTGGGTGGCGTTTGAAGGGGAAGAAGCATTTTGCAGCCCACCAAAGTTGATGTTTATGTTGGGCAGAAGCGCCCTTAGCCCGTCCTGCCATTCCTTCACATTTATACTCTCTACTGAATTGCTGTGGTCTGGGAGATTTATTCAAAAGAAAAAAAAAAAAAAAAAAAAAACATAAAAATATAAAAAAAAAAAAAAAAAAAAAAAAAGTTGTTAGAATTTTTTCGCTTAAGGGTTAAATAATTTATTTTTTTGTAATTTGAATTTGTAATTTTAATTTAAAATCCAATTTATTTATTTTTTTATTTTAAAGATTGGATTTTGAAAAAAAAAAAAAGGGGAACGGCTTCAACTCACGTCATCAGAATCAATATCAAGTATATAAATTAAAATTAATGATTTATTAAAAAAATAAAATTAACATTAAATTAAGTGTGATTATGTGCAATACTTTTGTTTATTCATTATTCACCAAACAATTAAAATAAATCAATTTATGGTTAAAGCGGACCTTTAAGCAATTTTTTTAAGTTTGACTATACACAATGTACCTTATTTTTCAGACTCATGCTAAAAAGTGTGTGGGTCTGACACGGTGCCCCGTCACATGACCTGAAAGTCCTAAAGTTAACTATGTGGAAGGTTCTTCAGCTGCTCAGCTGGTGTAGACTACGTTCAGATCCCGCTCAGGAACTGCAAGATGTTATAATGTATAGTGTGTGTGCATATGTAGCTGGGCTGTGTGTCCATATGTGCATGAAGCAGAGCTGTATGTGTGTCTATATGTGGATGTACTTTGCATGTAGCAGAGCTGTGTGTTGTCTATGTCCATGTAGTTTGCTGTGTTCATGTACTTTGCATGTAGTAGAGCTGTGTCAGTACGTGCATGTAGTTTGAAAGTAGCAGAGCTGTATGTGTATATATGCAAATAGTATGCATGTAGCAGAGCAGTGTGCTACATATACATGTACGTTGCTTGTAGCATAGCTGTGTCTATGGGCTTGTACTTTGCATGCAGCAGAACTGTGTGTCTATAGTTTTCACATAAACAGTTCTGCTACATGCAGTTTGCATGTAGCACAGCAGAGAGTGGTCTATGTCCACATAGTAGAACTGCGTGTCTATATGTGAATGTAGTTTGTATGTAGCAGAGCTGTGTCTATGTGCATTTATTTTAACATAGTAGAGCTGCTGTCTATATATGATGTAATTTGCATGTAGCAGAGCTGTCTTGTCTATATAACAGTAATTGCATGTAGCAAGCTGTGCTTGTCTATATATGCATGCACAGCTGTGTTGTCTATATTGCATGTAACAGCTGTGCTTGTCTATATGCATGTAGCACAGCTGTGCTTGTACATATTGCATGTAGACAGCTGTGCTTTCTATATATGCATGTAGCAGCTGTGCTTGTCATTTGATTAGCACAGCTGTGCTTGTCTATATATGCATGTAGCACAGCTGTGCTTGTCTATATATGCATGTAACAGCTGTGCTTGCATATATGCATGTAGCACAGCTGTGCTGTCTATATATGCATGTAGCACAGCTGTGCTTGTCTATATATGCATGTAATTTGCATGTAGCAGAGCTGTGTGTATAACACACACTGCAAAGACACTAACAAAAAATGTATTACCTCCCTATTCTACCCTAGCACATTAGCACTAATTTTAATGACCTCTCTACATTACACCACCAGGGAAGTTTTATTTAATAGGAAAAATGTTTGTTCCTAGTTTCTTCTGTCTGAACCTGGGGGGAGTCATTTGGTAAGGAGCATCTCGTAGTCCGAAAAATACAGTAATTGTGGCTGCAGAGTGGAACTAGTTTATTTCTTTAATTTTTGCATCTCCATTGCTGAGATTTTAGCAAACTATTGACAAATAATGTTTTTTTTTTAAAGTTAAGTTCAAGTGGGTGGTGTTAAGTTTTTTTATGGGGGCGGTGTATTTCTTCACCCTGTACAAATTGCCCAATCATAAGCAGAGAGCAACACACTGGAGAAAGAAGCACCTCCCCACCACCATAGCTTAGGCTTCCCAGTGTGTGAGATGGAAGGATACAGATCTGATCTCTTGGTCTGACCTCCAGCATGATTAGACAGTTCAGAGCATAGAATCACATCTCTCAGAAAAGGTCGATGCAAGATGGGTTTAACGGTGTCACATTGCAAATCCTTTCATCAACTCTGCTGTACTGCCCCTCCACTCTTACTGCTGGCCATAGGTGAGGTTCACTCATTCCATTCATGGTCTGTGTGCCCAACATGAATTTCATTATGAAGTATATCATTAGTTATTATCAAAGTTGGGATCTATATAATAGTTCATCTGGAGCTGAAATCTTTTCAGCTCTCAACTTGGACAAGCAGTGAAAGGAGGGGGCAAGGGGGACGACGCGGGGCGGCAAGGGGGGACGACGCGGGGCGGCAAGGGGGGACGACGCGGGGCGGCAAGGGGCGAGCGGCAAGGGGGACGACGCGGGGCGGCAAGGGGGGACGACGCGGGGCGGCAAGGGGGACGACGCGGGGCGGCAGGGGGAGCCGAGGGGCAAGGGGGAGACGGGTGAGAAAGGAGGAGCAGTATGGGAGTAAGGGTAGTAAGGGAGGAGGGGCAGTAAAGGGAGCAGCAGTATGGGAAGGCAGTATTGGAGGAGAGGCAGTATGGGAATAGGGACAGTGAGAAAGGAGGAGCAAAACAGGAGAAGGAGCAGAGAGAGAGGATGGGCAGTACAGGAGGATAGGCAGTATGGTAAAAAAAGCAGTGAGAGGAGAGCAGTACAGGACTAGTGGCATTATAGTAGGAGAGGCAGCACAGGTGGTGGGGCAGTGAGAGGAGAGGGCTATACAGTCGAGCTGATAAGGGTTTGGAATGTCACATAGCTAAATTAAGCTGTGCTAGTCTCCCTCCTCTCCACCCCTGAATTGACCTCATCTGAAAGACGTCTAAACAAGCAGGAGGTTAGACCAGAAGATCGGAGCTTGCATCCTTACATCTCACAAACTGAGAAACCTGATTCTAAGCTATGGTGGGGGCGTGTCCTTTGTCCAGTGTGCTTCTGCCTGCTTATGATTGGTCAACATTATACAGGGAAAGTACACGCCCCCACTGTACACTAAACACCCATGGCTTAAAATAACAATTTTCTTTAACTCACTATGTGTCCCAAAACTTTCATTTCCAATATCTTCACAACGAAGAGGCGAAATTAATAAAACCCAAATTTTATTCCCATCTTCAGCCACTTATATCGTGCGTCCAAGTTCAATGTGAAAAACTTGGTGAAAGTTCCTCTTCAGTATAAAGATTGACATAGATAACACAACACTTTTTTTTCCCTAAGGTTGGTTCAAGTGGGCTAAAACCATCAAGAAAATAAAAAAAAGCCCAAAGAAATACATTAGTTACCCCCCCCTGTCATGTTTGAAAAATACAATTTATAGAATAGCCCACAAAATACATTTTTGCCCACCTTTAGGTGTAATCAGACTTTTTTTAGTGCAACACATTGAAAATAAAGGAAAAAAGTAAATTCTGGACTATGTAATTGTGTTTTAGAAAGCGGCATACTCCACATTTATTCATTCTCAATGTCCAGAGCCGCCCGGCCCCGCAGGGTTTCTCTGATTCACCTTCTCACACAAACATTACACAGAGGCTTTTTTAGAGAGTCAGCTCTTCGTTCTCCTGTTAAATGAGCGTCTGTTCCCATATATTTTTTGAGGGCGGCTGGGGAGGAGGGAAGGGGGCGAGGGGAGAGAACGTTACCATATAGTATAGAAGAAAGTATGAAAAACAAAAATAAAGAAGTGAGCGGCGGCCGCCCCTGTGTGCGCCACTCCTAACACATTGCCGGAACGGCACCAACACCGGACGGGAGTACAGGATACATGTGGGGAACGAGAGAGGGTTGTACAGGTTGTGGACAACCGCTTTAAGCAGACTTCTATTTCTACAGGCCCCCACCCTGTGCATAAGCTCCAGCCCCAATTCCCTCAGACACTCCCTGTGTATAAGGTCTAGCCACATTCCCCTCCCCATCATTCCCTTCCCCACCCCGTGTATAAGGTCCAACCCTAATTCCCTCCCCCACCACCGTGTATAAGGTTCAAAGCCAATTCCCTACCCTGTGTATAAGCTCCAGCCCCAATTCCCTCCCCCACTCCCCATGCATAAGGTCCAGCCACATTTCCCTCCCCATGTACAATACAGACCAAAAGTTTGGACACACCTTCTCATTCAAAAGGTACCGTCACACGTAACGATATCGTTGCCGATCTCATTCAAAAGTCACGTGTTCTGTGACGCTTGAACGATGTCGAAACGACTTCGTTGCGTGTGACACTACAAACGATGAACGATCAGTCGGCTGATCGTTCATCGTTTGATTTGAGGTCCTGTCCTCAAATCAATCGTTGGTCGCCCGGTGGACACGCAGCATCGCTGTGTGAGACACCGGGAGACGACCAATAAGCCAGCTACCTGCGCCTCTCTGCATGCGCTGGGAGCTGGTATCCAAGGTAAACTGCAGGTAACTAGGCAGCGCGCGTTGCCTAGATGCCCGATGTATACCTTGGTTACCAGCCTAGTCCAGTCCCTAGTTACCTGCTGTGTACCTTGGATACCAGCCGGTCAGCAGAGAAGGCTGGTAACCAAGGTATACATAGGGTATCTAGGCAGCGTGTGCTGCCTAGATACCCGCAGTTTACCTTGGAGACCAGCCTGCTCCCGCTTACCGCAGCCTGGCAGCGGGAGCAAGACATCGTGGAAACGATATTTAAATAGTTTCCACAATGTCTCTGGTCCATTGATTGCTGGTGAGTGTCTGTGTGACAGCTCACCAGCGATCTGAACGATGTGGTTAGCGATCGCGCGTGCATGTGATCGCTAACAAAATCGTTCGAATTGATGCGTGTGTTGGCACCAAAAGAGAGTTTTCTTTATTTTCATGACTATGAGAATTGTAGATTCACACTGAAGGCATCAAAACTATGAATTATCACATGTGGAATTATAGACTTAACAAAAAAGTGTGAAACAACTGACAATATGTCTTATATTCTAGGTTCTTCCTTTTGCTGTGATGACTGCTTTGCACACTCTTGGCATTCTCTGGATGAGCTTCAAGAGGTAGTCACCAGAAATGGTCTTCACTTCACAGGTGTGCCCTGTCAGGGTTAATAAGTGGGATTTCTTGCCTTATAAATGGGGTTGGGACCATCAGTTGTGTTGTACAGAAGTCTGGTGGATACACAGCTGATCGTCCTACTGAATAGACTGTTAGAATTTGTATTATGGCAAGAAAAAAGCAGATAAGTAAAGAGAAACGAGCGGCCATCATTACTATAAGAAATGAAGGTCAGTCAGTCCGAAACATTGGGAAAACTTTGTAAGTGTCCCCAAGTGAAGCTGCAAAAACCATCAAGTGCTACAAAGAAACTGGCTCACATGAGGACCGCCCAGGAAAGGAAGACCAAGAGTCACCTCTGCTGCGGAGGATAAGTTCCTCCGAGTCACCAGCCTCAGAAATCGCAGGTTAACAGCAGCTCAGATTAGAGACCAGGTCAATGCCACACAGAGGTCTAGCAGCAGACACATCTCTACAACAACTGTTAAGAGGAGACTTTGTGCAGCACGCCTTCATGGAAAAATAGCTGCTAGGAAACCACTGCTAAGGACAGGCAACAAGAAGAGACTTGTTTGGGCTGAAGAACACAAGGAATGGACATTAGATTAGTGGAAATCTGTGCTTTGTCTGATGAGTCCAAATGTGAGATCTTTGGTTCCAACCACCGTGTCTTTGTGTGACGCAGAAAAAAGAGAATTTTGTTTACGTACCGTAAATTCTTTTTTCTTGAATCATCAATGGGAGACCCAGACAATGGGGTTTAGGGCGCTGCCCTCCGGAGGTCACACTAGGTACTACAAGTTTGTAGCACCGCCTCCTCCGCTTATAAACCCCCACCGTAGGAGACATCCTCAGTTTAGTCCATAAGCTGCGAGGAGAAATAAACCACACCCGAAACATCGGGAAGAATGCCGTGCACAGACGGTGTAACAACCCGGAAACACTGTCTCAACAGAGAACAGATCAAATGCAAACATGCAACGGAACAACTGGGTGGGTGCTGGGTCTCCCATTGATGATTCAAGAAAAAAGAATTTACGGTACGTAAACAAAATTCTCTTTTTTCTGATCATCATAATGGGAGACCCAGACAATGGGGATGTCCTAAAGCAATACCCCAGGGCGGGAAGAGTTCCTCAACAAGACGGATAACACATGGTTCCCTTTTAAAGGTGGGCAACCGCCGCCTGGAGAACCCGCCTGCCCAAACTCGCATCCGCAGAGGCATGGGCATGCACCATATAGTGCTTAGAGAAAGTGTGCAGGCTGGACCAAGTGGCCGCTTGACACACCTGTAGAGCAGAAGCTCGATGTCGCAAGGCCCAAGAGGCACCTACAGCTCTAGTAGAGTGTGCCTTCAAACCCACCGGGAGAGGCAAACCAGAAGACCGGTAAGCCTCCTGAATGGGAGCCTTGATCCATCTGGCCAAGGTCGACTTTGAAGCCGCGGACCCCTTACAGCGACCCATCGTGAGGACAAATAAGGAATCCGAACTCCTAAAGGAGGCGGTCCTGGACACATAAATGCGTACAGCTCTCACGAGATCCAGAGTATGGAGGTCGCGCTCAACCTGATGAACGGGAGCGGGGCAAAATGATGGGAGAACAATCTCCTGGTTCAAGTGGAATGTTGAAACCACCTTCGGCAAAAATTCAGGCCGTGGGCGCAACACCACCTTGTCCTGGTGAACCACCAGAAAGGGTGACTTGCACGAGAGTGCAGCCAATTCTGAGACCCTTCTCAGAGACGTAATCGCCACCAGAAAGACCACCTTCTGGGACAGACGAGAGAGAGAGACGTCTCTCAGTGGCTCAAACGGCGGTTTCTGCAGTGTCGTCAGGACCATGTTTAGGTCCCAAGGGTCCAGAGGTCGTCTATAGGGCGGGACCACCCGAGACACCCCCTGCAGAAATTGACGTACCTTCGGGAGGAGCGCCAAGCGCCTGTCAAACAACACTGAAAGTGCTGATACTTGACCTTTCAGAGAGCCAAGGGATAATCCCAACTCCAACCCCGACTGTAGGAAGGCCAGCAATGTCGGGATAGACAAAGGCCACGGTGAGCGGCCACCAGAGGCACACCAGGTAAAAAAGATTTTCCACGTTCTGTGGTATATCTTCCTGGAAACAGGTTTCCTTGCCCGATTCATAGTGGCAACCACTGTAGGAGAGAAACCTCTGGATGTCAGCAGCCAGGCCTCAAGAGCCATGCATTCAATCTGAGGGCCCTGGAATTGAGGTGGAAGAATGGCCCTTGCGCGAGTAGATCTGCGCGTTCTGGAAGAGCCCACCTGTGTCCGCCTGACAGTTGCCACAGGTCCGGGTACCAAGACCTCCTGGGCCAATCTGGAGCCACTAGAATGGCCACTCTGCATTCTGTCCTGATCTTCCACAGGACCCTGGGAATCAGAGCCAGAGGCGGAAACACATATGGCAGCTGGAATCTGGACCAGCTCAGAATCAGGGCGTCCGCCCCCAGAGACTGGGGATCCCAAGATCTTGCCATGTATTGGGGCACCTGATGATTCAGCCGTGAGGCCATCAGATCCACGTCCGGAGTGCCCCACCTGCCGCAGATGTCCCGGAAGACGTCTGGATGTAGAGACCACTCTCCGGCGTCCATCCCCTGTCGGCTCAGATAGTCGGCCTCCCAGTTCTCTGACCCCTGGGATGTGAACTGCGGAGATCAGGCAGCCGTTTTCCTCCACCCAGAGTAGAATGCGGTGGACTTCGGCGAGGGCCTGAGCACTTCTGGTCCCTCCCTGATGATTTATGTAGGCGACGGCCGTCGCATTGTCGGACTGTACCCGAATGGGCTGTCCTGACAGGAATTTCTGAAACGCCAGTAGCGCCAGATAGACCGCCTTGATCTCCAGCACGTTGATCTGCAACGCCGACTCCGACTGAGTCCAGAGGCCTTGAGCCCTGTGGTGCAAGAAACACCGCCCCCCAGCCCTTCAGACTGGCGTCGGTGGTCACCACTAACCATGACGGTTTTAGGAAGGACCGGCCCCGTGACAGGTGAAGTGGCTGGAGCCACCACTGTAGAGAGTCCCTGGTTGGTTGTGACAGTGTCACCAGCCGATTCAGAGAGATCGTCCTCTTGTCCCATCTGCGAAGAATCTCCAGCTGGAGAGGACGGAGGCGAAACTGTGCGAACGGCACCGCCTCTATCGCCGCTACCATGCGACCCACCAGTCTCATCAATACCCGTAGGGATGACTGTGGAGACAGGAGGACATTCTGCACTCCTGATTGGATCGCAAGCTGCTTGGCTTGAGGTAGGGACACCAGGGCCGAGTCCGTGTGGAAGTCCATGCCCAGATATGTCAATGACTGGGTCGGAACCAGGGTCGACTTCTGAATGTTGATAAGCCACCCGAACCGTTCCAGGGACTTCATGGTCACCTCCAGGCTTACCCGACAAAGGTCTTCCGATGGCGCCCTGACCAACAGGTCGTCCAAATAGGGTATGACGGCGTGTCCCTGCGCATGCAGGAGAGCCATCATGGAGGCCATCACCTTTGTGAACACCTGTGGTGCTGAGGCTAGCCCGAATGGCAGTGCCACAAATTGGAAGTGCTCTTCCCCCACTGCGAATCTCAACCAGCGCTGATGAGCTGGTGCAATGGGGACGTGAAGGTAAGCGTCCCTGATATCGATGGACGCTAGGAAGTCTCCCTGTGACACAGCCGCGATCACTGAGCGCAGGGATTCCATGCGGAACTTCCGAACCAACACGTGACGGTTGAACAACTTGAGGTCCAAAACCGGGCGAAAAGAGCCGTCCTTCTTTGGGACAATAAAGAGGTTGGAGTAAAAACCCCTGAACCTCTCTTCCGTGGGCACAGGGACCACCACTCCGTCTCTGCGGAGTCCCTCCAACACCAGGTAAAAAGCCTGAGCCTTTTCTGGGGATGGAACAGACCGATGGAATCGGTGTATTGGTTGTGACGTCAGCTCTATCCTGTAACCTCTTGAGACTACGTCTCGAACCCACTGATCTTGAATGTGAAGAAGCCACTTGTCCTGAAAGCGGGACAGGCGGCCCCCCACCTGTGGGGAGGCAGGATGAGATAGCGAGTCATGTCGAGGCGGGCTTGGGGGTGGCAGCCGCTGCCCCCGCCGGCTTCTTCTGACGACTCTTGGAACGCCACTGAGTAGCAGGCTTGCCCCCTCGGTCTGAGCGAGTGGACGCCGTTGATGACTGTGAACCGGAGCGAAAGGACCACTGCTTAGGGTTCCTTTTCACGGTGTACCGTGGCTTAGGCTTATTCTGCGGTATCTTAGACTCAGCAGAATCCTTTATCAATTTGTCCAGTTCGGTGCCAAAAAGCCTGTCACCAGCGAACGGAAGATTTTGTAAAATCTTCTTAGATGTGGCATCTGAGTCCCAGAGACGCAGCCACAATAGCCTGCGGATCGCAATTGCATTGGCCGAGGCCACAGCAGAGCGAGTGGCAGTTTCCAAAGATGCCGTCCTGGCATAGTCCGCATAGGCCCTTGCTCTCTCAGTGAGAGCCAGGACCTCTGGACTGGACCTAGCTAGATCAGTGATACCATCCAAACAGATAGTGATCGCTTGTAGGGTCCAGACTGCGGCAAAATTAGGGGCAAACGAAGACCCCACAGCCTCATAGGAAGACTTGGCGAGTTGCTCGACCTGTCTATCAGTAGCATCCTTCAACGAGGAGCTATCAGAGGCAGAAAACAAGGAGCGCGCAGCAATCCTAGTCATGGAAGCATCCACCTTGGGAGACTGCGACCATTCCTGGAGCGCCTCCTGGGGAAAGGGAAAGCGATTGTCCTTAGTTTTACGGACATAACGCCGCCCAGGATGCAACCTGGGAGCTTTAATCACCCTTCCGAAATTAGTGTGGTCCATGAAGGAGCCACTTGGTCTAGCCTCTGGCCGCAGCCATTGATAGATCTCCTTGGGGTGTACAGTCACCTCCTCAGGAGGAGTGACAAGACGCAATGTCTCATTGATGGAGGACACCAGATCCTCCACCCCATCTGGAGGTTCAGACATAGACCCAAGAGTAGAACCCCCATCATCTTCCTCACCATCAGAGGAACGCTCCTCCTCAGAGAGAGTCTGGAGCTCAGGAGAAGCCTCACGGGCTCGCTTAGGGGGTCTTACAGCAGAAGTAAGAGACACCCGGGGGTAACTAGGAGGAGTAGCTGGGTTCTCCAGTCTCCTATGCAGTGCCTCCAGGGTTTGCGACATGGAGGACATCTGGGACAGCAGAGATTCATTGATCTTATTCTGCGTTTCCCATGGCCCTGGGATCACCTGAACCTCAGGGTATAATCCCGGATTTGCAGACTCAATAGTAGCAGATCGGGCCTCTGGGCGTCCGCAGTTATTGCAGGACCCCTCCACCAGTGTCCCGTTGCATGTAGTACAGACAATGGTGGCCACCGCCGCCTTAGCAGCATGCTTCCCAGCTGAGGACATCTCCACAGTGAGGGGAATATAAGCCAAAGTTCACAAACAAACCGGGAATCCCGGTGGCTTACCGACCGCAGTAAAGCGGTAGGAGGAAGCGGTGTGTGTGTGTGACCTCCGCGAGTTCCGGTCTCCCTTGCAAGTGCAGACACGCGCTGCAGTTCAGATCCCAGCCGGGAAGTGAGGGAGAAGATGGCCGCCGACAGTGAAGATGTGGGCGGAGCCAGGAACACGCGGGAAGAACACACAACACGCCCAGCGGTGATGTCACCATAAGGGCTGCCTCCTCCTCCTCCAGACTGCCTCAGCAATGGAGGTGCCGGAGCCCGCAGCGCGGGAAACGAGAGTGAATATCACCACACACACTCTCAGACTGCATGTACACATAAAAACACCCGCAGTCTACAGCCTCAGCCCCTGTGACACACAGGGCGGTCAGCCAGGGAGACCCCAGCACAGGGTCACCGCCAGAACCGCGGACCCGAGGGTAACCGCGCGGTCTGAGTGTCATGACACCACAGTGACAGACACTACCCCCAGGCACACAGGAGACACACCAGGTGCCTCAGTGCCGGTCCGGTCTGTAAGCACCTTTAGGGAGGCCTCGGACGGGGGTACAGCACCAGTCCGGAGTGTAAGCACCATTTAGGGAGGCCTCGGACTGGGCTGGCTCCGTCCGGTCTGTAAGCACCATTTAGGGAGGCCTCGGACGGAGCGGAGCTGTGCAAGGCTCCAGGCTCCCCCTATCCAGAGCCTCCATGGAGGGATGGAAAGGAAAGGAGCACGACAGCGTACCGGGAGAACACTAAAGTGTCCAGGCTAAAAACCCTCCGGTACCTCCACCAGCGTGTTCCACAAGGGTGAGCGGGGAGGCTGTCGAGGGTCCCGAATGGGACCATTTTACCTTGTCTTCATACGCCATCACGTAAGTTGTGAGAATGCAGTGAAGTGCAAGCAAAGCGTGATCCTCCGAGCACACTAAGTTTAAAACTGAGGATGTCTCCTACGGTGGGGGTTTATAAGCGGAGGAGGCGGTGCTACAAACTTGTAGTACCTAGTGTGACCTCCGGAGGGCAGCGCCCTAAACCCCATTGTCTGGGTCTCCCATTATGATGATCAGAAAAGGTGAACGGATGAACTCTACATGCCTGGTTCCCACCGTGAAGCATGGAGGAGGAGGTGTGATGGTGATGGGGGGCTACGCCAGATGACCTGGCCTCCACAGTCACCAGACCTGAACCCAATCGAGATGGTTTGGGGTGAGCTGGACCGCAGAGTGAAGGCAAAAGGGCCACAAGTGCTAAGCATCTCTGGGAACTCCTTCAAGACTGTTGAAGACCATTTCCGGTGACTACCTCTTGAAGCTCATCCAGAAGAGAATGCCAAGAGTGTGCAAAGCAGTAATCACAGCAAAAGGTGGCTACTGTGAAGATCCTAGAATATAAAACATTTTCAGTTGTTTCACACTTTTTTGTTAAGTCTATAATTCCACATGTGATAATTCATAGTTTTGATGCCTTCAGTGTGAATCAACAATTTTCGTAGTCATGAAAATACAGAAAACTCTTTGAATGAGAAGGCGAGTCCAAACTTTTGGTCTGTACTGTATAAGCTCCAGCCCATTTCCTTTACCTCTCCCACCCCATGTTCCAGCCCCAATTCCCTCTTCACCCCTCGTGTATAAGGTGCAACGCCAACTCTTTTCCCCACCCCCTTGTATAGGGTGCAGCCCCATTTCCCTCTCCCACTCCTTGTGTATAGGGTCCAACCCCATTTCCCTCGCCCACTCCCCGTGTATAGGGTGCAGCCCCATTTCCCTCCCCCACTCCCCGTGTATAGGGTGCAGCCCCATTTCCCTCCCCCACTCCCCATGTATAGGGTCCAGCCCCATTTCCCTCCCGTGTATAGGGTGCAGCCCCATTTCCCTCCCCCACTCCCCGTGTATAGGGTGCAGCCCCATTTCCCTCGCCCACTCCCCGTGTATAGGGTGCAGCCCATTTCCCTCCCCCACTCCCCGTGTATAGGGTGCAGCCCCATTTCCCTCCCCCACTCCCCATGTATAGGGTCCAGCCCCATTTCCCTCCCCGTGTATAGGGTGCAGCCCCATTTCCCTCCCCCACTCCCCGTGTATAGGGTGCAGCCCCATTTCCCTCCCCCACTCCCCGTGTATAGGGTGCTGCCCCATTTCCCTCCCCCACGCCCCGTGTATAGGGTGCAGCCCCATTTCCCTCCCCCACTCCCGTGTATAGGGTGCAGCCCCATTTCCCTCCCCGTGTATAGGGTGCAGCCCCATTTCCCTCCCCCACTCCCTGTGTATAGGGTCCAGCCCCATTTCCCTCCCCCACTCCCTCTGTATAGGGTCCAGCCCCATTTCCCTCGCCCACTCCCCGTGTATAGGGTCCAGCCCCATTTCCCTTGCCCACTCCCCATGTATAGGGTCCAGCCCCATTTCCCTCGCCCACTCCCTGTGTATAGGGTCCAGCCCCATTTCCCTCCCCCACTCCCTGTGTATAGGGTCCAGCCCCATTTCCCTCCCCCACTCCCTGTGTATAGGGTCCAGCCCCATTTCCCTTGCCCACTCCCCATGTATAGGGTCCAGCCCCATTTCCCTCGCCCACTCCCCATGTATAGGGCCCAGCCCCATTTCCCTCCCCACACCCACTGTGTATAATGTCCAGCTCACTCTCTCACCCCCCCTGTGTATAAGCTCCAGCCCACTTCCCTCCCTCCACCCACTGTATATAAGGTCCAGCCCCATTTCCCTCACTCATGTACAATGTCCAGCACCAATTGCGTCCCTGCCCCGCCCCCGCCCCATACATAACCTCTAACGCCATCTGCCTCTACTAACATGTTACAGAACACGGTGCGGAGCTCGCCGATACCAGTGCACCCTGTAATAGGAGCCACCAGGGTGACAGGTCCGTTCATGACATTTCTTTCCCCAGTGATATTATTCAGAAGTAGAAGGAACTGAAGCAACTCAGCCATGATGTAGAGGACAAGTAATGGTACAGAACCGGGGAGGGAGGGAATGCTAAGGAGCAGAGGACTGAAAACTCCACCGATCATGACAACGTGGGGTCCTAAATTTCCCACGTGACTGAAGTGATAGTGAGCTTGTGTGACCACGGCAAAGAGACATGGTGATGGCACATGCTCCCTAACGCTCTACTCACATCCATTACAGGCTCTGCACCTGGACCATCTTTATAGGAGTATTCTCAAAGACAGCCTGAAAATAAGCAAGTTTGCAATTAACTTGCTTTTTCTCTTTACTGTTATTCTCTTGCTGAGAGAATTTTTAACTTACATACTGTACAGCTGCTTTCCATAAAGCTCAACCACCAAAACCTGGTCTAGTGTAAGCAGTAGATATATTCCAGGCTGAGGAGTTAACTCCTGAGATCCCAGACACCTCTCTCTAGCATATCAAAGATGACAAATCAGGAGCAGTGAGGGAGGTGAGCATCTCAGTCCTGCCCCCACTGCAGTTTCCAGAGAAGTTCTAATCAGTGCTCTCACTTTCTAAAGGCCGGTTTACACATAACGATGTCCCAGCGACCCCCAGCAACGATGGGGGTCGCTGGGACATCGTTATCTGATCGCTGGTGAGCTGTCACACAGGCAGACTCACCAGCGATCAGGACCAGCGAGAACGCTGGTATCCAGTGTAAACATGGGTAACTAAGCAAAGCGCTGTGCTTAGCTGCCCGCTGTTTACCCTGGATACCAGTGTCCCAGCGTGTGCTGTGCGGCACCTCACAGCACACGTAGGGAGCTGGTAAACAGTGGGTAACTCAGAGCAGCACTCTGCTTAGTTACCCGCTATTTACCCTGGTTACCAGCTCCCAGCGCCATACAACACACGCAGGGAGCTGGTGACCAGGGTAAACAGCGGGTAACTAAGCGCATCGCTCTGCTTAGTTACCCGCTATTTACCAGCCTCCCAGCGTGTGCTGGGAGGTCGATGATCGTTAGTCTCCCGCTGTCACACACGGCGATGCTGGCTGCCCAATGGGAGACCAACGATCGAGAAATGGCCCTGGCCATTGTACCAACGATCAGCGAGCTGATCGCTGAAGTATGTCACACACAGTGACATCGCTACGAAGTCACTGCAACATCACAAGTTGCAGCGACATCGTTAACGATGTCGCTACATGTAAACCAGCCTTTAGCCAGGTGCTTACTCAAAGTCCCTGTTATCTGTATATGTAAATATGTGATAAAGGGGTACATAACACAAGCATTCAGCAATAGGAGGAAGCTATTGATCCATGACAGTCACTAAAAGAGGAGTGCTCGCTCCCCACAACAACAAGGAAATGAAGGGACTGGAGAGCTGCGAGCTGCTCAAGAGACAACTTGACAATAATCCTTTCCTATACAATATATAGTGGACACCAAATTAAAAAGGATATGAGAAAAGGCCTGGAGGACTAAATTCAGATATCTGCAGCAGAAGGATAGCTGCAGCCCCTTCGGTGGGTATGATATACCACCAAATGAAGGCTAAATACATACAATGACCCAACTATCCATGCCCCCCATTACAAAAAATAATGACAATGGTAAAGGTCTTCACAGAACCCCCATTGTAGCCGGCCATTCACACACAGGTGAGCAGAAAAATCACAAGGTCATATAGAAAATAGGAATAAATTGTTGTCGGACCTTCACAGGTCACTGCCGCTACAGGGCGAAGGCCCAGAGATCAGAAACAAATAGTTTAGTAAGTAGTCGTTTCTAAAGGAGGTATTCCCATCACTAGTGATTGGTGGGGGATCAGACCACCGGGTTCCCCACGATCATAGGAAGGAAGGGGGGAATCAGGGCTGGTTTAGCGCTACAAGCACTCCAAGAATTGAAGCATGGCCCTACAGAAGTGAACGGGGCCAGCTGCAGTTCCCTGCATGGTCTGTAGGGCCCGGGAGCGCCATCCTGCAAAGGAATGTTAAAATGGGACACAGTGCTAAAAACCACACAATGCAGCCCTTTCATTTTCAGGATTGTGGATGTCCCCTAGAGGTCAGATCACCCAAAAAACTAAAAAACTGAAAACCAGCGCTGGGAACACATGGCGCATTTGCAGTACTCTCCCTTCTGTGGGTAGAAGAAATGGGGGGGGGGGGGGGAGGGCACATGGTGCATGCGCAGTACTCTCCTGTAAGCAGAGGTGCTGAGCTGGGAACACATGGTGCCTGCACAGTACTGTCCCTTCTGTGGGTAGAAGAAATGGGCTGGGTCACATGGTGCATGCGCAGTACTCTCTTCTGTGAGCAGAGGTGCTGAGCTGGGAACGCATGGCGTCTGTGCAGTACTCTCCCTTCTGTGGTGGAAGCAATGGGTCGGGAACACATGGCGTCTGTGCAGTACTCTCCCTTCTGTGAGCAGAGGCGCTGAGCTGGGAACACATGGTGCATGCTCAGTACTCTCCCTTCTGTGGTTAGTAGTGATAGACATGGAACACATGGCGCATGTGCAATACTCTCTCTTCTGTGGATAGAGGTATTAAGCTGGGAACACATAGCGCATGTGTCGTACTCTCCCTTCTGTGGGTAGAAACATTGGATTAGGAACGTAAGTCGCATGCGCAGTACTGTCCCATCTGTGGGCATAGGCGATGGGCTAGGAACACATGGCGCATGCGCCAGACTTTCCATTTAGTGCGCAGAGCTGCCGGGCTGGCAAGACATCACACTTGCGCAGCACTATTTTTTTGGCCAAAGTCAATAAACCGTTAAACAATGCACAAGTAAAGAATGGTATATAAATTCTGCAAATCAAAAGAAAAAAAAAATTGCACAATATGTCTAACTATTTGGCTTACATTTCTGAGAACAACCAACCCGGAAGATAATAAATCGTGACCAATGAGCTCTGGATCTAGGCAGTAATCTTTCCCCCAGGTGCAGCACAAGAGGAAACTTCGGGTGGGCATCCATAGTCTATTTAAGGTCAAAAAGCTTCCAGAGGACCACATACAATCTGACAAACTGGCGCTAATGGCGAGGCTGTTGGTGTGTGGATGCTCTTCGATGATGGTCTAAATGACCAGTGCTAAAACCAAATATCAGGTACATCCCATAGAAATCCCCTGTAGTCGAGGACTTAGGTGCAAACCTACCTGAAATGGGAATCCCTCCTAGGCCCGTGTTGTGTTGGGAAGGGTGACTCAAGTCCATGAAGTTACTGTTGGGCGTCGGGTTCGCTGTGTGGTTCAAGTGCATGATGCTGTTACGTGGAAAGGCCATCCACGGATACCGTGCTGCCTGGCCCGGGAAACTGTACGAGTTATAAACTGCTCTGTGTTGAAAGGGTGGGAACCGCTGTGGCAAGACGGGAAAGGTGCTAGAGACGGAGTTGGCATTGGTGACTGCGGTGGGGTGGAGGAAGCCAGATCCTGGCCCTTTGGCAGTAGTGTGGGGGAGGGGTTCTGAAGAGACGTGGGGGACAACGCAGGCTGGTCTTGGACAGAAAGTTCTTTCTCGATCAAGTCTGCTAAGGCTTTGCGGGTGATATCAAAGGGATCGAAACCCAGGTCGTCCTCTTGCTGTTTAGAAGAGCCAAAGCCAAATGCAGCTTGCCAGTCCGTAGATGAGGAAACCGGGATCGTTTCTGGGGAGAAACAAGAAAACAAAAACTTAAGATTTTACCTTTCGTGGTTTCTTTTTACTTTATTTATTCACGCTAACTGTATCTCACCATGTATACCAATACTGAGCAAAGCCCTCCACCCCTTCTGCAACTCCACACTGCTTAAATGCTCCAGACACTTTTACACTATATTCTTATTCGGTCAGTCTAACTTAAAGGGAACCTGTCACCAGGTTTTTGCATCCTAATCTGAGAATAGCACAATATAGGACCCGAGATCCTGATTCCAGCGATGTGTCACTTACTGGGCTGCTCAGTGTAGTTTTGATCAAATTACTGTTTAATCAGCTGGAGATTATCATTAGCAGTCTGCAACAGAGAAAACACTAATTTTATCAAAATGACAGCAAGCAGCTCAGTAAGTGACACATCGTTGGACTCAGGGTCTCTAGCTCTACATTATGCAACTCTCAGATGGGATGGCAAAAACCTGGTGTCAGGTTCCCTTTAAGCAGCTTTCTGTATAGTCTCCATCAATAACAACTTTTCCAGTGTAGACACCAACTCCTGTACATAGCATCAGTGCACAGCTCTGTCCCTTCTCTCAGTGTTAGAGACAACAGCAGGGAGCAGATATAAGAAGTGAGGGAGGTATCCAAGTCTACAGAAAGGGCAGGTTACAGTGTACAGTGTAGGATATACATCCATCCATAACAGAAAGCTATGTCAATAGTGAGGAAAGCACATAGAAATCAGAGGACACAGGCAACGTATGGCAGACTCTGCAAGAGGGGGGAGAAGGAAATGAGACAAAGCTAATTACTGGTGACCAACAAACTCCTCATGAGCTGGAGAAGAAGTCAGTCCAGGAATGAAGCATGAATCCCTCATGAGCTGAAGGAGGAGAAGTCAGTCCAGGAATGAAGCACAAATCCCTCATGAGCTGGAGAAGGAGAAGTCAGTCCAGGAATGAAGCACAAATCCTTCATGAGCTGAAGAAGGAGAAGTCAGTCCAGGAATGAAGCACAAATCCCTCATGAGCTGAAGGAGGAGAAGTCAGTCCAGGAATGAAGCACAAATCCCTCATGAGCTGAAGGAGGAGAAGTCAGTCCAGGAATGAAGCACAAATCCCTCATGAGCTGAAGGAGGAGAAGTCAGTCCAGGAATGAAGCACAATCCCCCTCATGAGCTGAAGGAGGAGAAGTCAGTCCAGGAATGAAGCTCAAATCCCTCATGAGCTGAAGGAGGAGAAGTCAGTCCAGGAATGAAGCACAAATCCCTCATGAGCTGAAGGAGAAGTGAGTCCAGGAATGAAGCACGAATCCCTCATGAGCTGAAGAAGGAGAATTTAGTCCAGGAATGAAGCACGAATCCCTCATGAGCTGAAGGAGAAGTCAGTCCAGGAATGAAGCACGAATCCCTCATGAGCTGAAGAAGGAGAAGTCAGTCCAGGAATGAAGCATGAATCCCTCATGAGCTGAAGGAGGAGAAGTCAGTCCAGGAATGAAGCACGAATCCTTCATGAGCTGAAGGAGGAGAAGTCAGTCCAGGAATGAAGCACAAATCCTTCATGAGCTGAAGAAGGAGAAGTCAGTCCAGGAATGAAGCACGAATCCATCATGAGCTGGAGGAGAAGTCAGTCCAGGAATGAAGCACGAATCCCTCATGAGCTGAAGGAGGAGAAGTCAGTCCAGGAATGAAGCACATATCCTTCATGAGCTGAAGAAGGAGAAGTCAGTCCAGGAATAGAGTGGTGCTCACTCATAAGAACTAGTGGATAGGGTGGAAAGTGCAGAATCTGCAGGGGAGGGATATCAGGTACTCATCGGCATCATGCATAAGCACAAGGTAGAATTGATCCCTCATGAGTTGCAGAAACAAAAATGATCCCAAAACTAAAGTTGTGCTGATAGACAAGAGCTATCAGAAAGGACTCTGCCAGGAGAGTGTGGAAGAAAGGCACTTATACAAGACTTTTTTGCTGAGTGGTATCTTCCTCTTCCTCTCCCTCACCCCCCAGCAGTGTGTACTGCCATATGGAAGAGTACAAATACAATTCAGTACAGGAATAAAGATGTGCTGATACTTAAAATATAGTGAATAGGAAGGAATGCACACACACTTTGAATATCAATGTAGAAAAGAAATCACCCCAGGGGAGGTCACACACTCCTCGGCATCAGTGTATATCAGAATAATAAGAAACAATGCTTCATAATCTGTAGAAGAAATCAGTTCAGGAATGAAGCTGTGCTAACAGATAAGAACTATCATGGAAGATTTTGTTGCTAAGGAGTATTTCATCCTCTCTCAGCTACCACAGCAGTGTGTATTGGCACAAGAAAAGTCAATTTCTCATCATAAATTGTAAAAGGATAAGTCAGTCCTGGAATGAAGCTGTGCCGATACAGAAAAGCTAGTGAATAGGAAAGAAATCACACACTGCCACAGTCTACACAAGCTGCATATCAAAGGATAGAGGAATACATCCAGGGGAAGAAACACACTCATCAGCATCAGCGTATATCTGTACTGGATAAAAGTACAATGTTACATGAGCTGCAGAAAAAGATCAGTGCAGGAATGAAGCTGTGCTAATACACAATAAATAGCCAATAGGACTCTGCCAGGAGACCGGGTCAAAGGAAAGCACTCATGGAAGACGTTGTTGTTGATGAGTATCTTTTTCTCTCTCCCCCTCCACATTAGCGTCTACTAGCACATGTGAGAGTCAAGCTCTCATAAGTTGTACGATACGTCAGTCCAGGAATGAAGCTGTGCTGATACATAATATATAGTAAATGCAAAGGAACACACACACACACTACACAGACTGCATATTAAAGTAGAGAGGAAAGCATCCAGGGGAGATCACACTTCTCAGCATCAGTGTATATCGGTGATGAGCTTAAAAAGAAATTGGTTCAGGAAAGAAGCTGTGCTGATACACAAGAACTAGTGGACAGGACTCTACCAAAGGACAAGGTGAAAAGGCAGGGGCTCATGGAAGGCTTTTTGTTGAGGAATGCCTGTCAGCACCAAGGACTGGTCAATCTGTTATCATAAGACTTAGAAGGAGAAATCAGTCCAGGAATGAAGCTGTGACGATGCATAATATCTAGTGCAAGCAGCAGAATCCTTACATCCAGCATGTATTACTGAGTAGTATGTTAGGATGTCTGAAAATAAATGAAGCATATAAGATTGTAGCTTGAAAGTAAAGCAGCCACTAGCATAGGTAAAAAATGTGTGTAAAAATAAGTGTCCACAGCCTTTATGTAAAGCTTGCCTAGGTTACGCCATCACTACGGCTGCATCGCTTTTCGCCTCGACCTTATAATAAAAAGGTAAAAGCATTGTAGATACCTGATGTGAAGAGACTCTGTGGTTCTGGAGCTGTGGGCCATTCACTGGATGTCTGTGGGGAACTAGGAAACGTCGGGAGACCACTGGGGATGGGGTTTGGATGCCTGAAGTTGTCCGAGAAAAGAGATTGCGATTCTGTCATGGTGTCTTCAAAAGGAGACCTCGCACTGTGATTGGCTGAACTGATGGGGACGGTGGGGTTGGGTTTTGACAAACCTGGCGGAGGCGATGGGGTGTCGCTTGGTAATATCTGGGGAGGAATAAAACACAAAAGCAAGCTTAGATTCATTTACTATGAGCAAAAATAATTTTTGTTTATCACCAACATAATCCATGATGCTGTACAGACTCTGTGAGCCCCAGACACTAATCAAGCATTATCTAATTTTCCTTCCATCACAACCAGTATTGCTCACCAGTTTTCCCCTTTAAAAAGCTCAAATGTTCAATTAAACATAGTAGACAAAAGGCAGACATGAGGAAGTCGTGCTCCTGTCTGTTTAGCAGAAGCAGTGGCTAATGAGCAGTGCATAGGTGAATCCTGATCTCACACACTATACACATGACAGAGTTCTGCTCCTGTCTGTTTAGGTAGAAGTAGTGGCAGCATGGAAAAGTTTATACAGCAGTACTGAGCAGTGTATAGGTGAATCCAGCTCCCATACACTATACACATGAGGGAGTTCTGCTCCTGTTTAGCAGAAGAACGGGCAGAATGGAAAACATTATACTGTACATCTTTACTGAGCAGTGTATAGGTGAATCCAGCTCCCATACACATGAGGGAGTCCTGTTCCTGTCTGTTTAGCAGTGGCAGCAAGAAGAACATTATATAGCAATACTAAGCAGTGTAGTTGTGAATACACACAGACTTGAAGGAGTGCTGCTCCTGTCTGTTTAGCAAAGACAAAATAAAGGACATTATACAGCAGTAGTAATTCGTGTAGCTGTGAATCCAGCTCTCATACACTACACACACTGATGTGAGGAAGTCCTGCTCCTGTAGCAGAGTAAAGGACATTATACAGCAGTACTAATCAATGTAGCTGTGAATTCTGCTAGCAGCAGTATGGAGGTCATTATACAGCAGTATAAAAACAGTAAATGTGAAGCCAGCTCTCATACACTGCAAAAAATGAGTCCTTTTCTCCTGTCTGTTTGGCAGAACAAAAGACATTATACAGCAATACTGAGCCGTTTAGATGTGAATCCAGCTCTCATACACTGCCTACACAGATAAGGGAGCCTCTGCATGTCTGTTTAGGCAGCAGCATGGAAGACATTATACAGCAGCACTGAGCAGTCTAGCTGTGAATCCAGCTCCCATAGACATGAGGGATTCCTTTTGTTTAGTTTGATTAGCGGTAGCAGCATGGAGAATATTATACAGCCGTACTGAGCAGTGTAGATGTGAATCCAGTTCTCATACACTACTCAGACATGAGGGAGTTCTTTTTTGTCGTTTTAGCAGTGGCACTGAAATCACACAGCAGTAATGAGCAGTGTAGCTGTAAATCAAGCCCCTATAAACATGTGGATTCCATTTATTTAGGTTGTGTAGCAGTAGCAGCATGGAGGACATTATACAGCATTACTAAGCAGTGCAGATGTGAATTCAGCTCTCATACACTATGCACAAAGACATGAGGGAATCCTTTCCTCCAGTCTGTATAATAGTAGCAACATGGATCACATTATAAAGCACACTGCACATGGACAAGGAGTTCTGACCCCATGTCTCAGCTTAACAGCAGCAGCAGCAGCATGGAGGACATCATAAGACAGCACTGAGCAGTGTAGATGTGAATGCAGATCTCATATACTGCACTAACAAATAGAAGACATTCCTACTCTGCTATCTCTACTTAGCAGAAACATTATACAGTACTGAGCAGTGTAGCTGAGCATCCATCTTTGAGACAAGATGAAAGAGTTAATAAAAAACCCCATCATTTCACAATATCACGTTGTGAAACAAGTGGGAGGTTTGGAAAACAGAGATTGCAAAGTCAGGCTTTGTACCAAATACGTTTACCAAGGTGTGGCACTGTTTTGTCCATGTGTTTTGCTTCTAGGGGAGAAGATCTGTGTTGCGCCCCCTACAGTACAGTAAGGGCCCATAAATCCCTTCAGGCCCCCAAACACAAATATCTAATATTATTGGTCTCTTTGACCCCTCTGTCCTATTGTCACTCACCTGTTGAAGGTTATCGCCGTTCCCTATACTCAATGACTCTGATGATTTGTCGACAGAACTGCAAAAAAATAAAATAAAACATGAAAAAAAAGAGAAAAATTACAATTTACAGGTAGAGATCAGCTCTGTCCTCTCCGCCGAGATACACAAGCTTCATCCTGGAGAAATATATTGACCTCATCGTGATAACAATGATGTAATACTTAGAAGTGAAACATCTGAAAACATATAAAAAGGAGAAGAATCAAATAAAACACTACCAACCTGGCTAAACCCATGCCAGGGGGAACGCAAGGATTGAGTCTGGTCTTACGAGTGGCTACAAGAAACTAAATTCTGGTGGCAGGGGAGAAGCTTGTAAAGCAGATCTGAGCCATAAGGAATCAGGAAGAGTGGGGAGGGGCCAACTTCAACTTCAAGGGGGGGCCAACGTCAAGGGGGTGGGGGCCAACGTCAAGGGGGTGGGGCAACGTCAAGGGGGGGGGCCCAACGTCAAGGGGGGGTCCCCAACGTCAAGGGGGGGGGCCAACGTCAAGGGGGGGGGGCCAACTGTCAAGGGGGGGGGGCCCATTGTCGGGGGGGGGGGCCCATTGTCAAGGGGGGGGCGCCAACGTCAAGGGGGACGGGGCCTAACGTCAAGGGGGACGGGGCCTAACGTCAAGGGGGACGGGGCCTAACGTCAAGGGGGACGGGGCCCAACGTCAAGGGGGGGGGCCAACGTCATGGGGGGGGGCCAACGTCAAGGGGAGGGGCTAACGTCAAGGGGAGGGGGCTAACGTCAAGGGGGAGGGGGCTAACGTCAAGGGGGAGGGGGCCAACGTCAAGGGGGAGGGGGCCAACGTCAAGGGGGAAGGGGCCAACGTCAAGGGGAGGGGCCAACGTCAAGGGGAGGGGGCCAACGTCAAGGGGGAGGGGGCCAACGTCAAGGGGGGGGGCCAACGTCAAGGGGGGACCAACGTCAAGGGGGGCCCAACGTCAAGGGGGGGGCCAACGTCAAGGGGGGGGCCCAACGTCAAGGGGGGGGGGGGCCCAACGTCAAGGGGGGGGGGGCCCAACGTCAAGGGGGGGGGGGCCCAACGTCAAGGGGGGGGGGGCCCAACGTCAAGGGGGGGGGGGGCCCAACGTCAAGGGGGGGGGGGCCCAACGTCAAGGGGGGGGGGCCCAACGTCAAGGGGGGGGCCCAACGTCAAGGGGGGGGGGGGGCCCAACGTCAAGGGGGGGGGCCCAACGTCAAGGGGGGGGCCCAACGTCAAGTGGGGGGGCAACGTCAAGGGGGGGGGGCAAACGTCAAAGGGGTCCAACGTCAAGGAGTCAATAGTGTCAACATCAAGTTTGCCGTGATCATCCGTGCTGCCATGTACCGCTCTTAGCTACAGAAGGGTACAGCATTGTGTAGGAGGAGATACCGTAACCTTGCACCCTGTCAGCCCCCCATACCCGGGTTTCTCCTGCGTCCCCCCAATGAAACTACTGAGGAGCGCTGCGTAAAAATAAAAACATTCAGCACATAGGAAAGATCATCAAAACAAACTAATTCTTCATAAATCGAAGAGATGAGCGGCACTCGTGCTTCTTGAGTAAATCCGGCGTTTATTTAACGTACAGGCATAACACTGGAGCTGTGTTCGTGGGAGGGGGAAGCTGAGGGCGACAGCTACCGTTTCGTGGAGATATCCGCTTTTACGGGCTCGTAGAAGCGGATATCTCCGCGAAACGGTAGCCGTCGCCCTCAGCTTCCCCCTCCCCACGAACACAGCTCCAGTGTTATGCCTGTACGTTAAATAAACGCCGGATTTACTCAAGAAGCACGAGTGCCGCTCATCTCTTCGATTTATTATGTGCTCTTATGCTGAATAGCAGAGCAACGTGCTTCTACCCTCATCGCTTGGTTCCAGGAAGAAAATCAGGTCAGTGCCAGGTTATCTTTTGTACCCTAAACTAATATCTTCACATTCCTTTACTCCAGAACGTCTGATAATCTGCAATGTACAAAAAGCCCCCCCCCCCCCCAACAGACCAACACATTCACACAGACCACTACTCCAAAAAAAAAAAATACACAGAGTCTAATACACATGATCGATGATTTGCAACAAATAAGATGTATTTTATATAAATAGGTACAAAATAAGTTGAATCACACAGAAAATTGCAATAGTCCCCTCCCCCGCCAGTCTACATCTAAAAGAATGGGCGGAGATATAGGGCAGAAACGGGGTTCTCCAAGATGACAAAACTGGTGATTAGGCAGTTAGTAGAGAAAAGAAACATCGGTGAAGGGGTCCAAGGTCTGATCGACGAGTGTTTAGCAGAGGCCGTGCCTGATACTACAGCACAGACTGAAACACTTGAGCTGTAATACCAAGTGTGACCACTACTGGAAGAATGGCGCTGTCTGGTAAGCAATCACAGAGCTCATCTTCCTCATTAATTAGTGGGGCCTTATAGAGGTGCCTAGCGCCAAATCCTCAGTGAGCGGATACAGACGGCCTATGCTGGGGTTCTTCAGCTTTTATTCTTCACCCTACTTAGACCTCTGCTCACCATCCTCGAATGACATTTACTTTATTTATGGATCTCACTAGTTCCTTTACACAGGTGCGCCTGCCCCGCTCCAAATCGTATACACAGGTGCGCCTGCCCCGCTCCAAATCGTATACACAGGTGCGCCTGCCCCGCTCCAAATCGTTACACAGGGCGCCTGCCCCGCTCCAAATCGTATACACAGGTGCGCCTGCCCCGCTCCAAATCGTATACACAGGTGCGCCTGCCCCGCTCCAAATCGTATACACGGTGCGCCTGCCCCGCTCCAAATCGTATACACAGGTGCGCCTGCCCCGCTCCAATCGTATACACAGGTGCGCCTGCCCCGCTCCAAATCTATACACAGGTGCGCCTGCCCCGCTCCAAATCGTATACACAGGTGCGCCTGCCCCGCTCCAAACGTATACACAGGTGGCCCTGCCCCTGTGTAAATGTAACGAATGAGCATCCATTAAAAATTATAGATACATATATCTATATTTCTGTACTACTATATAAGATATATACTATTATATATATACTATATATATCATATATATATAAATCTCTATATAAAAAAATTTCTTATTCATTTCTTTTTCTGGGGATGAGCTTGTTTTTATCACTGATTTGCTGTAAACTCATTTTTTAAAACTTATCCATTTTTCACTATTTTTCGTTTTCATAAATTTTTCATTTTCACATACCAAGCTTTATTCATTACTCGCACCTTCCTCAGGCAAGTCGTTTTTTTTGCACTTGATTCATTTTACATTCTGATTGAATTATTATAGAGTTAGTGACAACAAATTAGTTTTACATTCTTAATTTTACTTTTTTCTAACTATCATTTTAACATTTTTATTTTTAAACTTTGTTTTTATATTTTTTTAACAACTTTTTTCCATTTTTACTTTTTTATTCATTTATTTTTTTACAACTTCCTTTTTTCATTTTTTCTATGTTTATTTTTTATTTTTTTCTTTATTTTAATAATTTTTCTTTTAGATTTTTATTTTTATTTGTTTTTATAACTTTTTTTTTCATTTTACTTTTTTATTTACTCATTTTTTTTTAAAACTTTTTTTTTTTCCATTTTTCATTTTTTTTTACACTTTTTTCATTGTTTTTAATTTTTTTTTCTTATTGTTTATTCATTTTTTACATTTGTTTTTTTTCATTTTTTTACATCTTTTTCATTTTCAGTTTTTATTTTTATCATTTTTTTTATTTTTTTTTTACATTTTTTTTTAATTTTTTTTTTACTTTTTTCAATTTTTTTACTGTTAATTTTTTTACTTATTTAAAATGTATTAATTATCATAAATGATTCCATTAATTATCTACATTCTTCTCCACGTTTGAAATACAACTCGACAGCCTACATAATTGAGTTTAGTTTGCCCCAGCTGGAGTGCCGACCCCCTGATCCAGGGTAAAATTTTGGATCCAATTAAAATAAAATAAAAAAAAAAATTAAGAAAAAAAAAAAAAAAAAAAAAACAAGAAAAAATAAAATAAAGCCAAGCGTGTCTGTACGTACCTTGTATCGTCCTCTATGACCCTGCCAAATTTGGAAACAACATGCTCTGCCGAATCCCACAACAGCCTGAAAATTTGCGAAAAACAGGATTTTTTTTTTTAAGCGGCAAAGCGAGGAGAAATGCAGAAGAACGAAAGATAAAAATAAATAAGTGGAGGTGGAATAGTAAAAAAAAAAAAAATACTTCAATGAGGAGAGAAAAACTAAATCTAAAGTAAAGAAAAGGGATCAGCAAGTCAGGAAATAAAGGATGTAGTCACCTGGCATCAAGCTGAAAAGGACAGCAAGAAGCTCTCTGGCCAATCAGCAGCCCAGAGGGAGTTCTCAGCAGTGCTGATTGGTTGGATGGTATCACAAGGCTCCTCCCAAAAATGTCCTTTTCAGTTGGATGACAGGCCTCCGAGCTCTGATACCGGAATTGAGACTCATTATGGATCACTAATGATATAGGAGGGCTAGTGAGCATAGGAGATTCCTGCCAGCACTATATGTACCAGACTATGCAGATTTAGCAAAGCCAAGGGATAGTGATAATGGACATTAGGGAATCTCTCCTTTAAGCCTGGCATCTCCCGAGATCCCTGCTACTATATGTACTGGACAATGCAGACTTAGCAAAGCCAAGGGATTGTGATCAAGGACAGTAGGGTATTCCTCCTTTAGTAACTGGATATTTACGGCATCTCTCATGAGATTCCTGCCAGCACTACATGTACCAGACTAGGCAGACTTAGACAAGCAGAAGGATCGTAATACAGGACAGTATCTCTTGAGATTCCTGCCAGCACTATATGTACCGGACTATGCAGATTTAATAAAGACATGATTATCAGATCTCAGCTAGGGGGAGGGTTGGACTCTTTTAGGATCCCTGGGGATTGGCTACTATTATAGATCAAAGAATTTGCGATCTAAGTAGCAAAGTTAAGAATGTTCATTGCAGTCAGTGGGCAATTATGGAATACATGGATAGAAAAGAACAGTCACAATGGGTCGCATAAAGGGGTCACGCTGGTTGATATAAGGGTCCGGGTCTTCCCTTTGATGACTACCACCATACGTCCACCACCCCCAAGGGAACGATTAAGTAGAAAAAGTCACCAAAAAAAAAGAGTGAAATGATGTCACAAGGAATAGGAAGGGGACAAGACAAGATGGAGGATGACCAGAGGACGAGGACAGGAGGTGGAAGTGAGGGAGGTGATGGGGGTTTATAAGTAAAATGAACCACCCCCCGGAAAAAATAAAAAGGATGAGGTAGCTCCATTACCAAAGTCTGAGTCTGGCCCGTCTGGAGTCATATGGTCTGGATCTAGGCCATTGTCTAATATGGGAGGCGATCTCCTGTGTTCCAGTGTTAAACCATTGCTGGACCGGCCCGAGCTCTGTAATGATGGCCACGCGTCTTTGTTATTACCGTTGGGTCTAAAAAAATAAAAATAAAATAAAAAAGGGGAAGGGGGAAAAAAACAGGTACAAAACAGGAAAGAAAAAAAATAAAGTGATGAAGAAATTAAACAAGAATGTGCAAAAAATAAAGCAAAAAACACAACAGTGAAAAAACGGGAAAGAAACAAAGAAGCAAATCCCAGAGGTCGTGAGCCGCGATGTCAGACCATGTGACCGGGTATAGAGGCTCCAGATATCGTGCTGAAATACTCTGTCCTGCTGTTACAGCTCTGCCCATCTGCTCACTGGCCCGTCCACATTTAACAGCGCTGTTCGTAGATAACAATCCATTGTGTCGCCATGTTATCCACACACACAAAGAGGAAAGACGAGTGCCAGATTATCAGACATTCCGGATTATCAAATAGTGACAGCCCAAAATTAGGAAGAAAAATCTCTCATTTTTCATTTTCTCTTGGCTCAGTCTTCCTCATTATATTGCATATTATCAGAATTTCTGGATTATAGGAATCTCAAATCACTTTTCTAATCCTGGACAACTCCTTTAAATACAAAAAAAAATACATAAATAAAAGGACGGTAACTTGCTCTAGAGCATCGCCCCACAATACAGACGCCTCCGCTCCGGAGCATCGCCCCACAATACAGACACCTGCGCTCCGGAGCATCGCCCCACAATACAGACACCTGCGCTCCGGAGCATCGCCCCACAATACAGTCACCTGCGCTCCGGAGCATCGCTCCACAATACAGACACCTCCGCTCCGGAGCATCGCCCCACAATACAGACGCCTGCGCTCCGGAGCATTGCCCCACAATACAGACACCGGCGCTCCGGAGCATCGCCCCACAATACAGACACCGGCGCTCCGGAGCATGGCCCCACAATACAGACGCCTGCGCTCTGGAGCATCGCCCCACAATACAGACACCTCCGCTCCGGAGCATCATCCCACAATACAGACGCCTCCGCTCCAGAGCATGGCCCCACAATACAGACGCCTCTGCCCCGGAGCATGGCCCCACAATACAGATACCTCCGCTCCGGAGCATCGCCCCACAATACAGACACCTGCGCTCCGGAGCATCGCCCCACAATAAAGACACCTCCGCTCCGGAGCATCATCCCACAATACAGACGCCTCCGCTCCAGAGCATGGCCCCACAATACAGACGCCTCTGCCCTGGAGCATGGCCCCACAATACAGACGCCTCTGCCCCGGAGCATGGCCCCACAATACAGACACCTCTGCCCTGGAGCATCACCCCACAATACAGACGCCTCTGCTCCATAGCATCGCCCCACAATGCAGACACTTCCACTTCATTCCTTTTTTGCAACATTTTTTACTCTCCATTCTCACACAAAGCTAAATATGCTGTGTATGTGAATGTGTGTAGGTGTTTGTGTATACATGTGTGTATGTGTATGTATGTGTGTATACATGTGGGTGCATGTATGGATGTGCATGTATGTGTGTGTGTGTGTGTGTGTGTGTGTGTGTGTGTGTGTGTCCACTAAAGAAATCTGCACCATTCCATCTACAATCACAAAATGTTGCACACACCCCATTTGGTTCAGAGAACATCACAAACTATGTTTTGGAGGTGAAATTATAATCCCACACTTTAGTCATTCGCCCCCAAAAAAGCCTGTTTACTGTTTGTGTGAGGTAATAGATACTGCCTTGACTGTTTTGACAGTTAGCCTAGAAATTTATCAGGTGGCCGAGCGAGTCATGCGCGAGAATCATGCGATATCTTGCATGCATCTAAGGCTGGCTTCACATTAGCGTTTGTGTCTGCATGCTGATCGCATGCAGACACAAACACAGTGTAAAGCAGGGCCATTTTGATGTGTCCGCAGCGGAGAATGTCCGCCTGCGGACACATCACTGTGCAGCCCGGCAGCCAATCAGCGGTGTCCGGGGGCGGAGATCAGCGCCGGAGATCTCCGCCTCCCAGCCGCCAGTAAGCTCCGGACATGTCGGCGGGGAGAAACAGCTGATGTGACAGCTGTTTGAATCTTCCTGCGCCGACACCGAGAGGAGATGTTGGCGCGGGAAGATTCAAACAACTGTCAGATCAGCTGTTTAATCCAGCCGACATCGCTAGCAGATTATCGGCGGCGGGGAAGAAGAGATCAGCAGAGGCTGAGCTGATCTCCCGGTGGCCGTCGGGGATCTCCTGTGACATCACCGCCGGCCACCGGGAGATTTTTCAATGGATCCGCAGCGTTCTCCTGCGCTGTCAAGCGCAGAACACTGCGGACCCATTGAAGCCAATGCATTTTTTGTGCGCTTGGGGACGCTTGCTGATCTTCCAAGATCCCCGAGCGCACAAAAAATCCAACATGCTGCGTCACGGGTGCGGACGCTGGACACCGGAAGGAGCAGATATCGTCCGCATCCGAACACAGCAAACGCAAGCACTATGCGTTCCTATGTTAAACATAGGAACGCAGTGCGCATGCGTTTGACTGCGTATGGGAACGCAGCATAAGCTGCATTCACATACGCAAATGTGAAGGCAGCCTTACATAGTGTCCCTCTGCCCTAACACAAATTATGCAGGTCTGTGAAACATTCAGGGAAGCTGCGGAAGACAAGGACTTCTGGAAGTGGCAGACACTGGGATAAGACTGTCACTGAAGCAGCAGCCACAAAGTGTCAAAGACACGTTTTTGCTATGCATCTAACAACCTGTGGCACACAGCCCCCAGTATTACAGCAGGAGGCTGCACATAGCCCCAGTATAGAGCAGGAGGCCGCACACAGCCCCCAGTATTACAGCAGGAGGCCGCACACAGCCCCCAGTATAGAGCAGGAGGCTGAACATAGCCCCTGTATTAAACCAGGAGATCACACAAAACCCATGTATTACAGCAGGAGCCCCACACATAGCCCGTGTATTACACTAGGAGCCCAGACATAGCCCCCTGTATTACACTTCCAGCCTGTGTATCTCACCAGAGAGAAGCAAGACATTGTTAACCATTCTATTTTGTTATAGCCAAGAAGAGTAAGACAACGACTAATTATATCTAAAAAATATAGAATTTAAATAGAGTAACTAAATAAAAATATATAACCAACTAAAAAAATTATATATGTGTATGATAATATATATAAAAAAAAAAAGAAAAAAAAAAAAAAAAGATACGCATATTTAAAAATAAAATTATCCTATCCTTGTGTATTATTTTTTTGAGAAATTGTTTCGATTAACTTTAAAATGTAAATTCACAGGACAATAAAAAAAAAAAATGTGTAACTGCCCAAAAAGGACAGGAGAAAGTAATATAAAACAAATACCCTAATACAATAATTTTTTTTGTTAGATTTTTGTAACATATAAAACATTATAATAAATACAAGATAAATTATAATATATTAAAAAAAATATAACATATATAAATGATATATAAAATATAACATAATTACAATATAAATATGTGTGTGTGTATACGCAATAAGTAGTGAAGAATCTGGACTGTAGCTTGTGGGCGTGTCACTGCTGTGAGTGGCTTCTGCAGACACGCCCCTGAGGTACTTCCAGTGTCATTTGGATTTCTCATGGCTGTCACATTAGATCTATATAGCAGTGTCATTGTATTGTCTTATTCACAGCTATACTTCTAAAGCCAAAAGGTTTTATAAAATGTTTCAAAACTTTAGTTGCTTTTGATGAGTAAAACGTTGCTCGTTACTGATTTTTCTAACTTGACTGTTAGTATTAAAACCATCCAAATAAGCAGACGAAGAAAGTGTGACCTTTCTATTAAGAGGGTGGATCGGGCCCCCGGGAGTCGGCAATGTTTACACTAATGACATGGGCCCCGGGCTCCGTAAACACATCAGACAGGTTTGCCTGGATTGAGGCTCGGGTGCCGCAACAAAATCAAGTCGCATATGATTCAATGTTCACAGCAAAACTCCCTGTACAGCTTTAATCGAATAAGTATGAAGATGTAACACCACTGATGGCCTGCAGGGGGCAGCAAGGCACCAATGCTGTATACAGAGCTTCTTAAAGGGCCGCACACTCCAAAACAACTGCTTCTATTTACAGTATGACAGGCCATTAATTGGAATGGACAGTGTCACAAGTGCATGATAAATAACAACATGAAGATCCTCCCCCTGAATATACAGGAGGCGCGGGCGGCCATCTCTGTACCACGGGGGCGGCTGACACAGGCCCGCGGGCACCAGTGTTCATACATCGTACCTCTGTAGGGGCGTTACTTTGTTTTTGTTCTTGTCGACTGTACCCGTAGACAACTGTAAGAAGTTCGGATTTAGTTTGTAGAGTTCCTGAAGCAACTTCTGCTCGTATTCCTGATGTTTACCCGCCTGTGGGAAGAGGAGGGGCAGAAAATTAGCAAATTAATAAACTATCAACCATTCAGCTCAATCTATGCCATTAGACATTTTATACCTTGGCCACAAGAAACAGGAGGGTCTGAGCGAGCGGCCGGGGGGAAGGAAGGAGCAGAGCGAGCGGCCGGGAGGAAAGGAAGGAGCAGAGCGAGCGGCCGGGGGAAAGGAAGGAGCAGAGCGAGCGGCCGGGGGGAAAGGAAGGAGCAGAGCGAGCGGCCGGGGGGAAAGGAAGGAGCAGAGCGAGCGGCCGGGGGGAAAGGAAGGAGCAGAGCGAGCGGCGGGGGGAAAGGAAGGAAGCAGAGCGAGCGGCCGGGGGGAAAGGAAGGAGCAGAGCGAGCGGCCGGGGGGAAAGGAAGGAGCAGAGCGAGCGGCCGGGGGGAAAGGAAGGAGCAGAGCGAGCGAGCAGGAGGGGGGGGGAAAGGAACAGAGCGAGCAGCCAGCCAAGGTAAGGGGGAGGACAGGGAAAAAGAGATGGGGCAGGCAGGAAAATCGATAGGGGCAGGGCGGGAAAAAAAGAGATAGGGGCAGGGCGGGAAAAAAAGAGATAGGGCCAGGGCGGGAAAAAAAGAGATAGGGCCAGGGCGGGAAAAAAAAGAGATAGGGCCAGGGGGGAAAAAAAGAGATAGGGCCAGGGCGGGAAAGAGAGAGATAGGGGCAGGGCGGGAAAGAGAGAGATAGGGGCAGGGCGGGAAAAAGAGAGATAGGGGCAGGGCGGGGGAAAGGAAAAATGGCGGCATGGGAAAAAAATGGATCAGAGAAGAAGATGAAGAAAATCATGGTTACAGGAGGGAAAAATGTAACAGGAAAGGAAGGAAACATAAGGAGGCAAGAAGGAAAGAGGGAAGGGAAGAAACAACTGATATTACAGATCACACATCGGCGCCGCCCCGTCCATCACATCTACCGTCTGATGTCTCCTGTCATACACGCCGGTTGTCTGCTTAGTGTTGAGCTAATGGCCTCATTACATGTAATTACAGGAGCACTTAGCAGGTCCGTGGCCGCCGGCTGTACACCTCGCTCCACCAGTTTATAAGCCTCCATAAAACAAGCCGCATGAGCAGAATCACCATCGACGCCCCAACATGAGACACGAGCTCTTCTCCAGGAGCCTCACACCAACACTTCCCTCTGTCTCGGGGTTCAGACTCGGACAGGGCGGTGAACGAGACCTTTCATCATTGTAGTCACATCGTCCGGTCACTTACCTGCATTTCTTCTTTCGTAAAGCTGGCCGCCTCGTCCCCCAGCTCGTGTAGGTACATACAGTCCGGCTTTGGACACTGCATGTTTTTTAAGAAGTAACTGCAGTATTTCGTGGTACCTAAAGATGCCTTTAAAACAAAGGAAGACAGCACTGTCAGAAGAAGTAAATAAAGAGTAAATTCCCACTTTGTATGTACATTACTGGGGGTGATCACCAACGACCCCTCGAAGATCAGGTGTCTGATAATAAATGCATTGCTTATCATGCACATCCACAATTGGTGGTAATATTCCCACACCTGCCACCAGGGGGAGCTCAGTGCATACAGGTAAAGGCTGGACTTCTGTGCTGTCAGCTCCCCCTAGTGGTTGCTTCAGGCAGACAGGATTTTAATATTTAACCCTTCCTATGTGAATTTTGCCTTCTGACTGCATGAGACACGCTGTTACCTTGAGCGTTCTGCCGTCTACCACCACGTTGTTGACACATTGTATGGCTCTGAGTGCATCTTCTGACCGGATGTACGTTACATACGCACTGGCACTTGGACCCTGGAAACAAACATGGAGAGAAAGTTTTGAAAACTTTTCCAAACTTTTATTAGACATTAGACCAAAAATAGTCGGCATTCAAAAGTGGTCCAGGCTGGCTGCCGGGGAAAAAGGGCATAGGGTGTCTATGGAATCGAACTCAATGACTTCATATATGTCCCCAATCGGTCCTTTGGATTGGTTAGGGTCTGATAGGCTGACCCAAATATTCATTATTTACCAGGCACAACCCCTTATATTTTACAGCAAGGCACTGTCCCTTCAATCAGCTGGGTAAGGCCGCCCAATTTGATACTAATGGTCTATTCTAAAGAATCAGCCATCAGCTTTGGAAATCCCCTTTAAATACCATCATTTGGGATTTTCACCCCATATAAGACAATGTGGCCCGATAATCACACATTGAGACCAGGAAAATGGGGACCTTTAATTCCAGCCATGTTGGCACCCACATAGATTGGGATTTGGGGGGGAGCGGGGGTACTTAAGAAACATGGGCACAATTTCAGGATACAAGGAGCGGTACCCACCTGTGAGCCTGCATAGGACGTGCTGTTGTTGATGACGACTTTGTGTATTTTACCGAACTTCCCGAAATATTCTGGCCGTTTTAAAACCTAGAAATGAAGAAAAACTGTAAAAAGGTGTGTCTAATATGCAAGCAAAATTGAAAGGGTCTCCCCAATGCGACAATCTTCTTATAAAAAGGCTCAGAATGTGTTAAAAATTAAAAACAAGTCCTCCACCACAAGACTTTACCACTTGGTACAGCTCAGCCAATCAGAGGCAACGTCAAAGACACGCCTCAGTCAATGATTGGCTGCCTGAGTCACATGTTCCCTGTGATGTCAGTGCTGTAGCAGGAAGTTGAGATGATAAGGAAACTAATATGAGCAGGAAGTGGACAATGTAAAGAACGGGAACGCCTGGGGGAAGTAGGGTCAGCGACTTATTCAGTTTTTCATTTTTTAAACCAACTCAGACCCTTTTTGGAAAAAAAAACCCAGACAAACAACCCCTTTAAGAAAAAAAAAAAAAAATCAATGAAATAATTACACTATAGATTCAACTTTAAGGTATATATTCTACAAAGGCTAAGTCCATAACATGACAATACAGGTATTGTTTCTTCTGGTCACACGTGCCTGTCCCACCTCCTGCTCTTACGTCAGAGAGCCTCTCTGCCCGCCCTGCTCCATGTTATTCTGTATACATCGAGCAGGGTGGGAATCTCGCGCTTGCGCAGAAGCTCTCCACTTCTGAAAACCATGCCCGATTACCTGTGGGCAATGAACCAAGGTTAACTGAGGCCAGCAGGGAACAAAGAGGAGGAGGGAAGAATGGGCTGGCATGGTTATCAGAGGCAGAGAGCTTCTGCACAAGCGCGAGATTCCGCCCTGCTCGATGTATACAGAATAACATGGAGCAGGGTGGACAAAGGCTCTGACGTAAGAGCAGGAGGCGGGACAGGCGTGCGTGACCAGAAGAAACAATACCTCGCTCTCCGCCTGCGTAAAGCAGCACAAGCAGGTGAGGATGGCATGACAGACAGGAGGGAGGCGGCGAGGAAAAGGAAAGAAGGCGGCACAGACGCAGGGGGCGTGAAATGCATCCGTGAATCGAGATGGCTCCAAGAACCAGGGACTGCCTTCATGGTTTATAACTGAGTTTTACAAGGGCTATATCTCGGGGTACCAAGCACTCAAGACACGAGGGACCCCTTGCCTGAATGCAGCATACATACTGCATTCAGTGCTGCACTTAGATTGAAATGGGGAAGGGTAGGGTAGGGTAACAGGTCCTCTTTAAGTCATTGTTTCTTGCCAGACTAATCTGAGCCCCATTGTATTGTTTTGTGGATTGCTAACAAGTAATTTACCTCAGCCCCCTTTTGTCTACATTACTAAAGGGGAAATAAAGCATTTGGATTGAAATGCCAACCAATAAGAGCACAGCCTTATTCCCCCAATCATGTAAAACCACAATATCCTGAGATGAGTGCTCGGGATATATAAAAAGGATTTGCTTCAATCACCAGGATTTCACATGCTACATGACTTCAGCCTGGGGGCTCCAGTACCAGATAGAAGACTATAGTCTCATCCTAGGAATTTTGGTTCCGGCTGCCAGGATCACATCGTGTCTTCATTCTCTCTATAGGCTCTGTCTAGGAGCTTGGATTATATTCTGCAGTTCAGCCTAGGATTATAGAATTCGGCTGGAAGATCAGAGACTACTTAAAGAATCCAGGTTGGGACAATTCGGTCACCTGGCTACAGACTTTGCTATGCTCAGTCAGCTTCCTAAGCTTGCCACTATTCCTTTCTCTGTGGGTGCCCACCAAAAGCGGGGTGCTGCTAGACTGGAGTAAGTGGCCCTGGAAGCCCCGAGGCATGAATATTCTAATCCCTGGTGGCCAGCGGAAGGGTTGCTTGTTACATTGTGTGTTTTGCTTGGTTCTGTGTTGTTATAGGCCTTTGACTGTTGGGGATCCAATAAAGTCTTACCATTGTGTGGTTCCCTCACCCTGTGTTGTCTGAGTAGTGTTCTGCCCGCAGATAAGGAGTTTGGGCATTCACTGGGATGAGCCCTGGTCCATGTGGTCTTTCTAAAGGCATCCAGGCCAGTGGACGAGAGCACCCACTGATCCCCGTGTCCCCACACATGCAATACTTGATTTTCAAGATAAATTTATACCGACCTGGAAAGCATCAGCAAGAAGGCTGTTAAAAGATCTGAGTCTTATTATAGGGATTAAAGGGATCACTCACCTCTGGGTCTGCAAGGCGTTGTGAAAGGCCGACTACAAAGACTAAGTTTTTCTGCACCACGCGGACGCTGGCCAGGTGTTTGCGGTTTTCTGATATTTTCTGTTTGCGCTCGTTCTGTTTTTGCTTCTTTTCGTTCTTTATCCTCTGTAGCTCTTCCTGGGAAAGAGGTTTGTAGACGGCTGGGTCTTCTGGATATGGCTAAGGGGCGAAAAAGGCAATGTGAGGGATCCTATCTGATATGTGGGAGTCTAGAGGACTCTTAAAGGGGCGATCCAGGTCATAGTTAGATTGGTAAACCCCCACCACTCGGGGACCTCCAGCTTTATGGTGCTCGATCTCAGATACTGCAGCTTGGCTTCTATCAAAGTGAATGCGACCTGAGCTGCAGTACCAGGACCGGCCACTATCCAGTGAATGGCGCTGTATGTGTGCTTATACAAGAGGCGCTCTGACCTTTCTGCATGCGGGACAGAGCCCGTTCTCGTCTGTGCGTATACGGTGCCAACAGAAGCGGCAGATCTGATATCCGCATGTGCAAGGGAAAAAATTGATGTCGTCGATTTCCAACGGCTCCATGCAAAGGGGGCACTCCACGGGGTCGTCCTTCACTTCGGGGCTGCGGGACATCTTTCTGAAGTTCCCAAGAAAAGCGAAACGGAAAAAAAAAAAAAAAAAAACAGACAAAAAAAAAAATTTTCCAGGCTGAGAATAACTTAGTGAAAATAAAATCTGTGATGCAGCAATCTGAAAGAGAGAAAAATAAGGGCGGAAGATTAGTCAGGATCGATAGGTGCTGCACAAGCACTCATAAGACGGGCCGCAATCCTTGGATACTTAGGATATAAGATAGTGGGGTCCAGCTGTGGCGCATACATTAGCTATGGGAGTACCAATTATACCAGAGCTCAGCTATCATCTTGTCACGTGTTAAAACATAAATAAAAGTCCGGCTCGGTCATAAAACACGAGAAAAAAGAGAATTTTGTTTACGTACCGTAAATTCTTGAATCATCAATGGGAGACCCAGACAATGGGGTTTAGGGCACTGCCCTCCGGAGGCCACACTAGGTACTACAAGTTTGTAGACACCGCCCCCTCCGCTTATAAACCCCTACCGCAGGGAACATCCTCAGTTTGGTCCATAAGCTGCGAGGAGACAAAGAAACCACACCCGAAACATCGGGAAAGAAACCGTACACAGACGGTCCAACAACCCGGAATAAAAAACTGTCCCAACAGGGAACAGAGCAAATGCAACAACATGCAACGGAACAACTGGGTGGGTGCTGGGTCTCCCATTGATGATTCAAGAAAAAAGAATTTACGGTACGTAAACAAAATTCTCTTTTTTCTGATCATCATAATGGGAGACCCAGACAATGGGGATGTCCTAAAGCAAACCCCAGGGCGGGAAGAGTTCCTCAAAGACGTTGAAATACACGGTCCCCCTCAAAGGTGGGCAACCGCCGCCTGGAGGACCCGCCTGCCCAACCCTGCATCCGCAGAGGCATGGGCATGCACCATATAGTGCTTAGAGAAAGTGTGCAGGCTGGACCATGTGGCCGCCTGACACACCTGCAGAGCTGAAGCGCGATGTCGCAAAGCCCAGGAAGCACCAACTGCTCTGGTCGAGTGCGCCTTCAAGCCCACCGGGAGAGGCATGCCTGAAGAACGGTAAGCCTCTTGAATGGGTGCCTTGATCCATCTGGCCAAGGTCGATTTTGACGCCGCGGACCCCTTACAGCGACCCGCCGTAAGGATGAACAACAAGTCCGAACTCCGGAAGGAGGCAGTCCTGGACACATAAATGCGTACAGCCCTCACTAGATCCAGAGTGTGGAGGTCACGCTCAATCTGATGAACAGGAGCGGGACAAAAAGATGGGAGTACAATCTCCTGGTTCAAGTGGAAAGTGGAAACCACTTTTGGCAAAAATTCTGCCCGCGGGCGCAACACCACCTTGTCTTGGTGAACCACCAGAAAGGGTGACTTGCACGACAGTGCAGCCAACTCAGAAACCCTTCTCAGAGATGTAATTGCCACCAGAAAGACTACTTTCTGGGATAGACGAGAAAGGGAGACTTCCCTCAGAGGCTCGAACGGCGGTTTCTGCAGAGTCGTCAGAACCATGTTAAGGTCCCAAGGGTCCAGCGGTCGCCTATATGGCGGAACCACCCGAGACACCCCTTGCAGAAACTGACGGACCTTAGGAAGGAGCGCCAAACGCCTGTCAAACAGCACTGAAAGAGCTGATACCTGACCCTTCAGGGAGCTGAGGGATAAGCCCAATTCCAAACCCGATTGTAGGAAAGCCAACAAGGTCGGGATGGACAAGGGCCACGGAGACCGGCCACCAGAGGCACACCAGGAGAAAAAATTTTTCCACGTCCTGTGGTATATCTTCCGCGAAACAGGCTTCCTAGCCCGATTCATAGTGTCAACCACTGTAGAAGAGAAGCCTCTGGATGTCAGTAGCCAGGCCTCAAGAGCCATGCAGTCAATCTGAGGGCCCTGGAATTGAGATGGAAGAATGGGCCTTGCGCGAGAAGATCTGCGCGTTCTGGAAGAGCCCACCGGTGTCCGCCTGACAGTTGCCACAGGTCCGGATACCAGGACCTCCTGGGCCAATCTGGAGCCACCAGAATGGCTACCCTGCATTCCGACCTGATTTTCCACAGAACCCTGGGAATCAGAGCTAGAGGAGGGAACACATATGGTAGATGGAAGCTGGACCAACTCAGGATCAGGGCGTCCGCTCCCAGAGACTGGGGGTCCCATGATCTCGCCATGTATCGCGGCACCTGATGATTCAGCCGCGAGGCCATCAGATCCACGTCCGGAAAGCCCCATCTGCTGCAGATGTCCCGGAAGACGTCTGGATGAAGGGACCACTCTCCGGCGTCCATCCCCTGCCGGCTCAGATAGTCGGCCTCCCAGTTTTCGACCCCTGGGATGTGAACTGCGGAGATCAGGCAGTCGTTGTCTTCCACCCAGGATAGAATGCGGTGGACTTCGGCTAGGGCCTGCGCACTCCTGGTTCCTCCCTGATGGTTTATATAGGCGACGGCCGTCGCGTTGTCGGATTGAACCCGAATGGGGTGTCCTGAGAGGAACGTCTGAAAAGCCAGGAGTGCCAGGTAGATCGCCTTGATCTCCAGCACGTTGATTTGCAACGCTGACTCCGACTGGGTCCAGAGGCCTTGAGCCCTGTGGTGTAGGAACACCGCTCCCCAGCCCTTCAGGCTGGCGTCGGTGGTCACCACTAACCATGACGGTTTGAGGAAAGACCGGCCCCGTGACAGGTGACCTGGCCGGAGCCACCACTGCAGGGAGTCCCTGGTTGGTTGGGAAAGGACCACCAACTGATCCAGAGAGGACGTCCTCTTGTCCCATCTGCTGAGGACTTCCAACTGGAGAGGACGGAGGCGAAACTGTGCAAAAGGCACCGCCTCTATTGCAGCCACCATGCGCCCCACCAGCTTCATCAACACCCGCAGAGATGAATGCGGTGACATGAGGAGATCGCGCACCTCCGATTGTATGGCTAGTTGTTTGGCTTGTGGCAGAGACACCAGAGCTGAGTCTGTGTGAAAGTTCATGCCCAGGTAAGTCAATGACTGTGTCGGAACCAGGGTTGACTTCTGAATATTGAGAAGCCATCCAAACTGTTCCAGAGACTGCATGGTCACATCCAGGCTCTTCTGACAAAGGATTTCCGATGGCGCCCTGACCAGCAGGTCGTCTAAATAGGGTATGACGGCATGTCCCTGCACATGTAGGAGGGCCATCATGGAGGCCATCACCTTCGTGAACACCCGCGGTGCCGAGGCCAGTCCGAAAGGCAGCGCCACAAACTGGTAATGTTCGTCCCCCACTGCAAATCTCAACCAGCGCTGATGGGCTGGTGCAATGGGCACGTGAAGGTACGCGTCTCGAATATCTATGGACGCCAGGAAGTCTCCCTGCGACACAGCCGCGATCACGGAGCGCAGGGATTCCATGCGGAACTTCCGAACCAACACGTGACGGTTGAACAACTTGAGGTCCAGAACCGGGCGGAAAGAGCCATCCTTCTTTGGGACGATAAAGAGGTTGGAGTAAAAACCCCGGAACCTCTCCCCAGAAGGTACTGGGACCACTACTCCGTCTCTGCGGAGTCCCTCCAACACCAGGTGAAAAGCCTGAGCCTTTTCTGGGGATGGGAAAGACCGATGGAATCGGTGTGCCGGCTGTGACGTCAGCTCTATCCTGTAACCTCGCGAGACTACGTCTCTGACCCACTGGTCCTGGACGTGGAGTAGCCATCTGTCCTGAAACTGAGACAGGCGGCCCCCCACCTGTGGGGAGGCAGGACGAGAGGGCGAGTCATGCGGAAGCGGGTTTGGGAGTGACAGCGGTTGCCCCTGTCGGCTTCTTTTGGCGACCCTTGGGGCGCCACTGAGTAGAGGGCTTGCCCCCTCTGTCCGCGCGAGCAGACGATGCTGATGGCTGCGAGCTGGAACGAAAGGACCACTGTTTAGGGTTCCTTTTTACGGAAAACCGTGGCTTGGGTTTATTCTGTGGGATCTTTGATTCCGCAGAATCCTTTATCAGCTTGTCCAGCTCGGTACCAAAAAGCCTATCACCAGAGAACGGAAGATTTTGCAAAATCTTCTTAGACGTGGCATCTGAGTCCCAAAGACGCAGCCACAACAACCTGCGGATCGCTATAGCGTTGGCCGAAGCCACGGCAGAGCGGGTGGCAGTTTCCAATGTTGCCGTCCTGGCGTAGTCCGCATAGGCCCTTGCCCTATCGGTAAGCGCCAGGACCTCTGGACTGGACCCTGCCAGATCAGTGATACCATCCAAGCAGGTGGTGATCGCCTGCAGAGTCCAGACCGTGGCAAAATTAGGGGCAAATGAAGACCCCACAGCCTCATAAGAAGACTTGGCGAGTTGCTCGACCTGTCTATCAGTCGCATCCTTCAATGAGGAGCTATCAGAGGCAGAGAAAAGGGAGCGTGCAGCAATCCTGGTCATGGAAGCGTCCACCTTCGGGGACTGCGACCACTCCTGAAGCACCTCCTGGGGAAGGGGAAGCGATTGTCCTTAGATTTACGGACATAACGCCGCCCAGGATGAACCCTGGGTGCTCTAACCACCCTTCCAAAATGAGTGTGGTCCATAAAGGAACCACTTGGTCTAGCCTCCGGCCGCAGCCATTGATAGACCTCCTTCGGGTGAACTGTCACCTCTTCAGGGGGTGTCACGAGACGCAAGGTCTCGTTGATGGAGGACACCAGATCCTCCACCCCGTCTGGTGGTTCTGACATAGACCCGAGCATTGAACCCCCATCATCCTCATCACCATCAGAGAGACGCTCCTCCTCAGAGAGAGCCTGGAGCTCAGGTGAATCATCACGTCGAGTCCGCTTAAGGGGTCTCACAGTTGAGGAAGGAGACACCCGGGGGTAACTGGAAGGAGTAGCTGGGCTTTCCAGTCTCCTATTAAGTGCCTCCAGGGATTGCGACATGGAGGACAGCTGGGATAACAAAGATTCATTAATCTTATTCTGTGTTTCCCATGGCCCTGGGATCACCTGAACCTCAGGGTACAGCACCGGAGCTACTGTCTCAGCAGTATCAGACCGGGCCTCTGGGCGTCCGCAGTTATTGCAGGACCCCTCAACCAGTGTCCCGTTGCATGTGGCACAGGCCGCGGTGACAATGGCCGCTTTAGCAGCGCTCTTCCTAGCTGAGGACATACCCACAGCAGGGGAAATAAGCCACTCTAGACAAAAAAAACGGTACAACCGGCGGCTTACCGACCGCAGTAACGCGGTGGGAGGAAGCGGTGTGCGTGTGTGGTCTCCGCGAGGGCTTCCGGTCTCCCCTGGAGTGCAACAGTGCACTTCAATCAGCTCCCAGCCGGGACGAGAGGGGAAAGATGGCCGCCGGCAGAGAAACTGTGGGCGGCGCCGAAAACACGCGGGAAGCCCACACGCACGCCCATCGATGACGTCACCACCTGGGCTGCTTCTCTCCTCCGGCAGCCTCATAATGTAGGCGCCGGAGCCCGCAGCGCGGGAAGTATCGTGACAAAACACCGCACAATACTAAGGCTGCAGACAAAAGTCTGAAGCCTACAGCCGCAGCCCCTGTGTCACACAGGGCGGTCAGCCAGGGTGATCCCAGCACAGGGTACACCGCCAGAACCGCGGACCCGAGGGTTGCGCGCGGTCTGAGTGTCAGAACACATAAGATGTCAGACACCACCCCCAGGCACACCGGAGACACACAAGGCATCTCAGTGCCGGTCCGGTCTGTAAGCACCATTTAGGGAGGCCTCGGACGGGGGTGCAGCACCAGTCCGGTCTGTAAGCACCATTTAGGGAGGCCTCGGACGGAGCGGAGCTGTGTGAGGCTCCAGTCTCCCACTTTCCAGAGCCCCCAAGGAGGGATGGGAAGGAGCGCGACAGCGTACCGGGAGGACACGCAGTGTCCAGGCTCTAGGCCCTCCGGTACCTCCACCTGCGTGTTCCCGAGGGTGAGCAGGGAGACTGCCGGAGGTCCCGACCGGGACCATTTTACCTTGTCTTCATACGCCATCACGTAAGATGTGAGAATGCAGTGAAGTGCAAGCAAAGCGTGATCCTCCGAGCACACCAAGTTTAAAACTGAGGATGTTCCCTGCGGTAGGGGTTTATAAGCGGAGGGGGCGGTGTCTACAAACTTGTAGTACCTAGTGTGGCCTCCGGAGGGCAGTGCCCTAAACCCCATTGTCTGGGTCTCCCATTATGATGATCAGAAAATGGGACTTTTTACAGAAATCTGAAAACTAAAGCCGGGAGAGAAGAGCAGTGAGCGCAGTCAGGTGGATACATTGTATCAGGCGTCTCCTAGCAACCAACTTTCAAAAACTAACTGCCGATGACTTGAGAGCAAAGAATGATGAATCTGATCACTGAGGCCTGGCTTTCACAATGTTTTTTTTTAGGAATTTGTGGACAGGAAAAACCTGCATGCTCCCAGATTCCCCCGGACCGCCCCAGACTGATGCAACTGTCTGCTCCTGCACAGCTATAGTAACTGATCCAGGCTCATGGATCAGTGATAATACAGATGCGGGAGAAGACAGTTGCTTCCGGGTGCATACCTGTTCTTCCTGTATACGAGTCTAAATGACAAACCCTTAGGGCGCCGTTCTAAAGCGCAGACCCAGGAGCAGCATCTGGAGTCCCATAGATCCAGGTTCAATAGAGCCACATTTAAAATCTACCTGCATTGCCCCGGATCCAGGTGTTCACAGTTTTGGTCAAAGAGACCAAAATCGCAACAAGATGCAAATGCGAGTGCATCCAGTTTGTGACAGATTCACGTGGATGGCTAAAAACGCCGTTTTGGAATCCGGGGGCATGCAGAAAAAGCATGCATGCTCCCGGATCCCCCTCAATGATGAAACTGGATGCACTCGCACCCTGTGTGGGAGGATCCAGTTGCAAATTTGGTGGGTGGTTCTGCGCATGCGCAGATCATGGAACACACACCAGATATCCAGATCCACCGGGTGTTCACGGAGGCCAATAACACAACAAGATGCAGATTTGGGCTCCGTGAAAAATCTGTGAACACACGAATCCAGGCGAAGCATACACAACTAGATGCACCCACCAGTGTCTCTGGCCCCATTGAACCTAAATGGGGCTGAAAAAAAAAAATGCAGGTGCATCCAGTTTTGGCTGTATTCACACAGAAGGCGAAAAACGGCTGTGTGAAACCATCCTTAGGCCCCTTTCACATCAGCGTTATTCGAAATTCGCGGCAGATCCAGCAGTTTTGCAGCATTATTGCTCACTTGCTGCAAGCCTCATTTATTCCCTATGGCACTTGCGGTCAGGTGCTGCAAGTGGATATTTTGCCGGATCCGGCACTTGCTGCAAGTCATAAAACCGCTGGTAGCAGCATTCTTTTTTGCGCTGCCACAATTGTACAAAAAACGCAGATATGAAAGCTGCCTTATAGGGAACCTGTCACCTAGAATTAGCCCCCCAGCCTATCAGTACTCGTCTCTGCATCTTTTTATTAGTATTCTAGCTATCCCTCTCTATCCTAAATCAGTCTGGGGAAAGTGTAATAATTTGTTTTTTGCACTTACTATAAAATGAGGCTGTGGCTGCCCTAAATAGCCGCACTGGGCGTCCCCTCTGGGTCATTTTGCCACCTCTCCAGCTCTTTTTCACCCTCCCCCCCCGATGGGCGTGAAACTGCATTTTGATGAGCCTGCCTCGGAGCCATGGGAGGACTTGCTGGTATGACGCAAATCGCGTCATTTCCAGCACTGCTGACATGGATACACTCTTTGGGTGTATCGACAGACCTCAAGCGGCGCATTGCGCATGCGCAAGGTGTACATTATTACAGCGTCAAACGCAACGTGTACCAAATACAGCGTCACGGACACAGAGGAGCCACAGCTCGCGTTTGACGCTGTAGTAATGTACACCTTGCGCATGCGCCGCTTGAGGTCTGTCGATACACTCGACGAGTGTATCGATGTCAGCAGTGCCGGAAATGACGTGCTTTGCGTCATACCGGCAAGTCCTCCCATGGCTCCAGGGTAGGCTCATCAAAATGCAGTTTCACAGCCATCGGGGGCGTGAAAAAGCGGGGGAGGCGACGAAAATGACCAAGTGCGGCTATTGAGGGGAGCCGCAGCCTCGTTATAGTAAGTGCAAAAAAACAAATGTTTACACTTTCCCCAGACTGATTTAGGATAGAGAGGGATAGCTAGAATAGTAATAGGAAGACGCAGGGACAGGTATTGATAGGCTGGGGGGCTAATTCTAGGTGACAGGTACCCTTTAACTCCTTCACCACTCTGCAATTTTTTGTTTTCAGTTTTCGTTTTTCCCTCCCCTTCTTCCCAGAGTCATAACTTTATTTTCTGTTAGTATAGACCTATGAGGACGAGTTGTACTTTCTTTTTGTGTAAATCTTTCTTTATTAAGGGTGAAAAATTATTAAAGCATATCCAACGTTACAGTGAGTCACATTTTGAAATAATGACAATTAGACTAGGTAACAAAAAGTCACCTCTCTTTAGCTCATACATCCAGTGTATATTCTGTTCATACACAGAAATAAAAAAATAGAAAATGAGGAACAGAGCTCATAGAAACCAATTGCCCTGTATATAATCTACGTATAGGATTATTCACCTCCTTCTGATGTAGATTAGCAATATAACCGGCGGCAATGTTGGCCAGCTAATGTAGAACAAGGTATGAACTAGTGTCCCAGGTGTGGTCAAAAATGGAACCCAGAAAAGTAAATTCCACACCTGAGATAATATAAAGTATATAACAAAAAAAGGATAAAAAAAGTGTACATTATGTGAGACAAAGAATAGTATAAAAATTGAAGAAGAGATGAGTGTTTAGGGGAAGAGGGAGAAGGACACTGAATGACTTTACTAAAGGCCATTGTCTGGGACAGATCAACTCGGACCGGGACTCACAATCCCATCCACTGAAGAAAACAGCTCCTGAAATATAGGGGAGTCATGGAACATGATCCATTCAATCAATATCAAATTAAATCTGTCTAGGGATCCCGTGCTCTCGGTCGACAGCTCCTCCATACGGTAAATATTTGTCATTTCTGAATACCACTCCTGTATATGGAGCTGAACCGGCGATTACAAATTTTACTTACAGATGAAATCATTTTATTTTACCATATCATGTACAGGAAAAAAGGAAAAAATTCGAAGTGTAGTGAAATTGCAAAAAAAAAAAAAAAAGTGCAATTACATGTTTCTTTTCTTGGGGTTTTTATTCAACGTGTTCCCTGTATGGTAACACTGAGGTGTCGGTATGATGTCTCAGGTCAGTACTATATGGTAACACTGACATGTCAGTATCATGTCTGGGTCAGTACTATATGGTACCACTGACGTGTCGGTATGATGTCTTGGGTCAGTACTATATGGTAACACTGACGTGTCGGTATGATGTCTGGGGTCAGTACTATATGGTAACACTGATGTGTCGGTATGATGTCTCGGGTCAGTACTATATGGTAACACTGAGGTGTCGGTATGATGTCTGGGGTCAGTACTATATGGTAACACTGTGGTGTCAGTATGATGTCTCGGGTCAGTACTATATGGCAACACTGAGGTGTCGGTATGATGTCTCGGGTCAGTACTATATGGTAACACTGAGGTGTCGGTATGATGTCTCGGGGTCAGTACTATATGGTAACACTGACATGTCAGTATCATGTCTGGGGTCAGTACTATATGGTAACACTGAGGTGTCGGTATGATGTCTGGGGTCAGTACTATATGGTAACACTGTGGTGTCAGTATGATGTCTCGGGTCAGTACTATATGGCAACACTGAGGTGTCGGTATGATGTCTCGGGTCAGTACTATATGGTAACACTGAGGTGTCGGTATGATGTCTCGGGGTCAGTACTATATGGTAACACTGACGTGTCGGTATGATGTCTGGGGTCAGTATATATGGTAACACTGACGTGTCGGTATGATGTCTGGGGTCAGTACTATATGGTAACACTGACGTGTCGGTATGATGTCTGGGGTCAGTACTATATGGTAACACTGACGTGTCGGTACGATGTCTCAGGTCAGTACTATATGGTAACACTGAGGTGTCGGTATGATGTCTGGGGTCAGTACTATATGGTAACACTGTGGTGTCAGTATGATGTCTCGGGTCAGTACTATATGGCAACACTGAGGTGTCGGTATGATGTCTCGGGTCAGTACTATATGGTAACACTGACGTGTCGGTATGATGTCTGGGGTCAGTATATATGGTAACACTGACGTGTCGGTATGATGTCTGGGGTCAGTACTATATGGTAACACTGACGTGTCGGTATGATGTCTGGGGTCAGTACTATATGGTAACACGGACGTGTCGGTATGATGTCTGGGGTCAGTACTATATGGTAACACTGACGTGTCGGTATGTCGTCTGGGGTCAGTACTATATGGTAACACTGACGAGTCGGTAAGATGTCTGGGGTCAGTACTATATGGTAACACTGACGTGTCGGTAAGATGTCTGGGGTCAGTACTATATGGTAACACTGAGGTGTCGGTATGATGTCTGGGGTCAGTACTATATGGTAACACTGAGGTGTCGGTATGACGTCTCGGGTCAGTGCTATATGGTAACACTGACATGTCAGTATGATGTCTCGGGTCAGTGCTATATGGTAACACTGACATATCAGTATGATGTCTCGGGTCAGTGCTATATGGTAACACTGAGGTGTCGGTATGATGCCTCAGGTCAGTACTATTGGTAACACTGACATGTCGGTATGATGCCTCAGTCATTACTATATGGTAACACTGATGTGTCGGTATGATGTCTGGGGTCAGTACTATATGGTAACACTGACGTGTGGGTATGATGTATGTGGTCAGTACTATATGGTAACACTGAGGTGTCGGTATGATGTCTGGGGCCAGTACTATATGGTAACACTGACGTGTGGGTATGATGTATGTGGTCAGTACTATATGGTAACACTGATGTGTCGGTATGATGTCTGGGGTCAGTACTATATGGTAACACTGACGTGTGGGTATGATGTATGTGGTCAGTACTATATGGTAACACTGAGGTGTCAGTATGATGCCTCAGGTCAGTACTATATGGTAACACTTATGTGTCGGTATGATGTCTGGGGTCAGTACTATATGGCAACACTGAGGTGTTGGCACGACGCCTCGGGTCAGTACGAGTTTGTAGATAGATAACAGTAAAAATATACATGTTTAGTAACTAGTGAAATTTTTTTTTTAAAGTTTGAAGAAAAAAAACAAGAATTGAGTAATATTGGCATTTGGACCTTTTTTTTGTTATGTAGTTTACCGCTCTTATTAATTGATTTTATATCTTGATACATCTGGCATTTCTTAACGTGGAGATACCAAACGTGTATTTTTTATTTTTTTTAATTTTAACATTTTGAATGGGACAAAACGGAGAAGATTTGAACTTGTGTTTTTTTCCCATATTTTTTTTTTTATTTTATTTTTTAATTTATTCTTTTACACTACCCCACAGGTCACCACAGTGCTGCAGTGTCCGATCGCTTGTGCCTTGTTCCGATGAGCTGCAGTACATTGGGACATAGCGTAAATGATCACTCTCTGTGGTTGGCAGTGCTTGACAAGCACTCACAGGAACTGAACCCTGATAGCATCCAGGGTCACTGCAGGACCCCGGGCTATCAGGTGATGCATGGAGACCTCTGATATCAGCGGTCAACAGTGCGGTTCTCGCCTAGGCGCTTTTGGATCGACCGCGACTGCCGGATCGTGGCAATACCGCACGCCCCGTAGAGAATGCATGGGGCTTGCTGCAAGTGCGGCCATTAGGCAGCAGGTGCGGTTTTCTGTCCGGATCCGGACAGAAACGCAGGTGTGAAAGGGGTCTAAGGGTATGTGCCAACAGGACGTTTTTTGAGCAGTCCTGAACGCAGCAAAACCTGAGGATCCTAGAGTCCTTGACAGAAGAAGTGCTATGATCTTGTCTGCGTTTTTTGCGCGTTTTTGTGCGTTTTTGATGCTGCGTTTTTCCCATTGACTGCACCAAAAACGCAGGAAAATAAAGCATGTCAATTCTTTCCTATCTGCACCAAAAACGCAGGTATTTGACAGTTCTTGACACCTGCAAAACCAATGTGTGTGCACAGCGTTTCTGTGAAACACATTGGTTTTGCTGGGAAGCCCAACCGCAGGAACAAATTAGCATACATTACTACAAAACCAATGGTTTTCTGCATGCGGAAACCGCAGCAAAACCGCAGCAAAAACGCCCTGTGTGCACATACCCTAAACCTGAGTATTTTATTTCCAGCAAAATCTAATGTGATTCAGGGATAAGTTGTGCACACACATGGGTTTTGTTACTTTGCAGGAACTGAAATCTGCAAAGGTTTTCCTGTGTGTTGAAAAGAATGAGCGTCAATTCTTTTCTGCGTTTTTGCAGCGCTCTATGGGCAAAAACGCAGATTTTCTCCAACCAAGAGATCTGGATTTACGAGAAACCCCTAAGATTTTGCTGCAGCAAAACCTTACATGAACATAGCCTTAGGCTATGTGCCCACTGGACTTATGTGCTGAGTTTATGCTGCAGAGACATACAAAGAGAGACACAGATATAATACAGGACAGTGTACAAATGGTCCGCCCTGCGGTGTATGAATAAAGACCACAGAGGATCTACGGGCTACGGTGCTTTAATTCAACACGTTTCGGAGAAAACTTCGCTCCTTCATCAGGAATAGCAACCATGGTTGCCCCTCCTCTGGACCCAATTATCTCGCCCCCTTCTCCGGACCCTACCAGAGTGTCTTCTCCTCCAGACCCTATCTTCAAACTCCCTCCCCTGGACCACACCATAGCGCCCCCTTCTTCGGACCCCACCGTGGGGTCTTCTCCTTTAGACGCCACCGGCACGCACCCTCTTCCGCAACCCAACATCACGCCCCCCATTAGCTAATTTGGACTTTTACAGATGCAACAATACCCATAATGTACATTTTAAAAAAATTTTTTAACCATGGTTGCTATTCTTGATGAAGGAGCGAAGTTTGCTCCAAAACACGTTGAATTAAAGCACTGTAGCCTATAGATTCTCTATGGTCTTTATTCATACACAGCAGCGTGGACCATTTGTACACTGTCCTCCTGTATTATACGTCTTTACCACCACATGCGTGAAAGTAGAGGTCCAGCAGCAGCTGTTTGACGCTTTTAAACCCGTTGTGGGTATGGCAACAAGACCAGGTGAGAAGTTAATACCACCACCGCTTACTGTCACTTTTATAAAAGATAAGACCCTATTGCGCCTTGTGTTTCCCCTTAGGAGGGACACACCCAGACAGAGGGACACACCCAGACAGAGGGACACACCCAGACAGAGGGACACACCCAGACAGAGGGACACACCCAGACAGAGGGACACACCCAGACAGAGGGACACACCCAGACAGAGGGACACACCCAGACAGAGGGACACACCCAGACAGAGGGACACACCCAGACAGAGGGACACACCCAGACAGAGGGACACACCCAGACAGAGGGACACACCCAGACAGAGGGACACACCCAGACAGAGGGACACACCCAGACAGAGGGACACACCCAGACAGAGGGACACACCCAGACAGAGGGACACACCCAGACAGAGGGACACACCCAGACAGAGGGACACACCCAGACAGAGGGACACACCCAGACAGAGGGACACACCCAGACAGAGGGACACACCCAGACAGAGGGACACACCGAGACAGAGGGACACACCGAGACAGAGGGACACACCGAGACAGAGGGACACACCGAGACAGAGGGACACACCGAGACAGAGGGACACACCGAGACAGAGGGACACACCGAGACAGAGGGACACACCGAGAACAGAGGGACACACCGAGACAGAGGGACACACCGAGACAGAGGGACACACCGAGACAGAGGGACACACCGAGACAGAGGGACACACCGAGACAGAGGGACACACCGAGACAGAGAGACACACCGAGACAGAGAGACACACCGAGACAGAGAATTTTAGAATGGAGTCAATGGAGAAAATGCAGGTCAAAACCGGATCACTTATATGACATGCTTAATTCTTTTACTGATCAGGTTTTTGCAACAAAATTTCATTTCAGAAATCTCAGACTTTAAAGGGATCCTGTCACCTCCAAAAAGCCACCTAAGCTACAAAAACACGTCCCTGCAGCATCCTATCACTAATCTCACACTCCTTTTGTCTCCTAAAATCATCCTGTCAAAGTAGATAAAGATTTTATACTCACTCATTAGGTATTATAACTAGTAGGGGCTATATTCTTTAGCCCTTAGGGTGTTTGTTTTGCAGGCTCCAGGATCCACCCTCTCTCTGTCTGTGTTGCTTTGCTTGTGCAGGCTTTGCCCTCCCCCTCTCTGTCACTCACAGAATGCAAATCATTAGTCCTGCCTTCAGCTCCACATCACAGCAGCACAGACAGAGAGAGGGTGGATTATTCAGGCTGCAAAACAACACGCCCATAAGGCAATTGTATATATCCCCTACTTCATTATCATCCTAATCAGTAAGTTTCAAACTGTTTATTTCAACTTCGAAAGGAATCATTTAGCACAGAGAAGGATGGTTATAATGCTAATAGGAAGGTGCAAGGACATGTGTTGATAGGTCAGGTGGCTTCTAGAAGGTGACAGGATCCCTTTAATGGCCTGACAGAAATTGATTTATTTTGTACAAAAACGCAGCACAAAAAATGGATCAAAAACGCAGCGTGGGCACAGGGGGCTTAGGCCCCTTTCCCATCAGCGTTTTTCGCTGATGTATGGCAGTTTCGGCAGGTGGCGCCGCATCTGCCGCCTAACGGCCGACTTGCGGCCCAGATCCGGCAAGCCCCGTGCATTGTCTATAGAGCTTGCGGTCCGTTGTGGCAAATGCGGTTATGCCAGATGCGGCCGCGAAAAAAAAACAAAAAACCGCTGCTTGCACTTTTTATATGGCGGCCGCAGGTGCCGGATCCAGCCGATCCAAAGTAACTGCACTTGCCGCACCGGACCGCAATCCCCATAGACAATGCATGGGGATTGCTGGATCTCGGCCGTAAGTCGGCCATTAGGCGGCAGATGCGGTAAATCTGCCAGCCCTGCCGCACATCAGCGAAAAACGCTGATGTGAAAGAGGCTTTAAAGCGAGAGAGAGGAAGAGCAGTGAGCGCAGTCGGTGGATACATTGTATCAGGCCGTCTCCTAGCAACCAACTTTCAAAAAAATAACTGCCGGTTCCTGACCGCAGAGGATGATGGGGAACGCACTATCCAGATTTTTTGAAAAAAAAATAAAATAAAATTTAGGTGAAATAACCCTTAAAACTGATGTTGATGCAAATCAGTGTTCTATAGTGTGAACGTGGACGCCGGGAAAATAGGGACCCAAACGTAAAGGGCCCGGGATGGACAATATCAACGTTACCATGCACCCACCCTTCCCCCCCCTAGTCGTCGCTGCAGACACCGAACATCCGCTAGTGGTTAAATGTGACACAGATTTGGGCCCTCGCTTTTCTCGCTGCTTCGCCTGTAGTCATGGCGACTGGTCCTACAATGGTGGACGCTGAAGAAGCACGGGATGGGCCTTTTCACAGCACTGGCTGGAGGCTTATTGATAGCGATGCCTTTCAGTGTGGTGGAGAAAGGGTTAAATCACACAATACCGGGACCATAATAACGATCGTTGGGGGGGGGGGGGGGGGGGGCTATAAAACTGAGAATCGACAGCAAACCCAAAATTTATGGTGGCGTCGCACTCCTGCACAGCGCCACCCTCTGCCACTTGTTCCCTGCAGTTCCAGCACAGCAACAGAGCTGTGCACAGTAAGGAAGGGGGGACGCTGCGGGCTCTAATGGGCTTACCCCAGTGATGGCAAATATTCCTCAGCCCTTTAAGGGATGGGAAGATCAGAATTAAAAGGGGTAAAAGTCCTGTATAAAAAAGTATCCAACCACAGGGGATCTTGTGTTATTTCAGGTCTTTATCCAGATTGCATTCTATTCTATTTACTTCTAGAAGTCCAATAATTTGGAATATCTAATGAGGCGAATGAGTTAAAGTCATGGCGGGAGAGGAGCGGAATTTAGGAAGCGTTTGTCTTAAGTATGGTCGACACGACCGAGACCCCAAATACCTAAGGAGGAAAGAGAAGACCTATGTTGGTGGCTCAATGACGGCCCCCAGTGTCCTGTGTGCGGCCCCCGGGTTTCCAAGAATCGGGCAGAACAAGAAAATGGCAAATGCTAAACTTTACCTCAAAGCCCTATTGTCTGTGCTTTTTGCGGTCGGATCTGGTAGCGTGGGGGGCCGGCGACAACCCAGCTCCTCACTGACCAACTGCATGACCTCAAATGACCGGCTCCAGTGTAAGACCAGAGACCTCCTGGTGCTGGACGCTGGCACAGCAGGCAGGATGAGGGGGTCTATCCAGGGAAACCGCAACCAATGAGAGCAGCAGCCGAATATTCCAACCTAGCTGCCTGGTGGGGTCTCAAGACTGACAGGAAGCCACATAGGGCTCTGCATGAGACCACCTTATACATCGAGACCATCCCTTACACCTCATGGTGCTGGACACTAAGCCCTGCAGCCCCCAGTGACATAACCCCCAAAATCAAAGCAAAAGATCATGCAATTATGGGGCGAGATATTAGGGGTAAGACACCCCAGAATATAAGAAGAGGCTGAGCTCACTGGATTGTACTAATAAGTTCACGGAGTGAAGTGTCGGCCTCCAGCGGGGGCTTCACGGGGATATTTATAGTCCTGCGTTTTTTTTCTCCTGACGGTGCAGTTGATGCCGTTAACTCTGCTGACGAAGCAAATAAAGAGCGAATGAATGGAGCCGGGAAAACAAGTCTGAGAAGAGCGGCTCCTGGTGCAGCCACTGCAAATACCCCACCGTCGCGCCCCCTCCTCCAGACCCCACCATTACACCCCCTCCTCCAGACCCCACCATTACACCCAAACCTCCGAACCCCACCACAGCGCCCCCCTCCTCCAGACCCCACCATTACACCCCCCTCCGAACTCCACCATTCACCCCCTCCCCAAGATCCCACCATTACACCCCATCCTCAGAATCCACCACAGCACCCCCTTCGTCCAAACTCCACCATTACACCCCCTCCCCCGAACTCCACCATTACACCCCCTCCCCAAGACCCCACCATTACACCCCATCCTCAGAACCCCACCACAGCACCCCCTTCGTCCAAACTCCACCATTACACCCCCTCCCCGAACTCCACCATTACACCCCCTCCCCAAGACCCCACCATTACAGCCCATCCTTTTGAACCCCACTATTGCACCCCCTCCTCCGGACCACAGCGCCCACTCCTCCATACCCCACTATTGCGCCCCCTTCCTTGGGTCCAACCATCATACACACTCCTTTTGATCCTACCATAGCGCCCCCTACTCCGGACTCCACCAAAGCATCTTCTCCTCCAGACCCTATTTTCAAACCCTCTCCCTCTGGATCCCAACATAGCGTCCCTTCTTCCAGATCCCACCGTGGTGTCTCCTCCTTTGGGCCCCACCGTCACGCCCCTCCTTCGCAGCCCATCATCGCGTCCCCCCATTAGCTAATTTGGACTTTAGCAGATGCAACAATACCCATTATGTTTATTTTTTTTTTAATTTCAAAAAGCCTAAAAGATAAAAACTACCCCCCCCCCCCCCCCCAAAAAAAAATTGAAAAAGGGTGAAGGAGCGACTAAACCCCTCTGTGACCAAATCAACTTTTCATATCTGCCCGTGTCCTATGTTTCCTGACACAATGCTTTATATGGGACGTTCAGGTTGATCTGTTTTGCGTTTATGAAGGTAAAATCGGACAACTGACGAAAATGCGAAGATTAACAATTCTAAGACTTTGACCGTTCGTCTATCTTAGTCCGGGGGTCAGAAGTAAGCGGTCGACCCTCCCAATGGTGGAACCACTATGGAGTTATGACTGCCCGCTGGAGCGGCTGGCTGGCGGCACAGGAAACAGGGCTGCCCGACTGCCATGGCCGACACTGACTAAGCCGCGGCCTCATAGGGAGTCACCGGTGCCCCCCACCGATGGTGTATGGGAGTGTTGTGGAAGTCAGGGACACAAGTAACCTGACACAGAAAACAAAAAAATCCTTAACACAAGGACAACGCTTTCCAACCTGCTGGAAAATTAGAGGATAAAACTCAAAATACGAAAAAGGGGGAGGACTAAACCCTTCCAGGAAGATATTAGTAACACACTATCCAACAAGTGTCAAAGGCAAAAGGGTGATCTGGAATTACAAAACCATAGCCACAATGTGAAAGAAAGGAGAAAAAAAACAAACAAAAAAAAAAACAGTGCCACCCCCTGATGACAGGTCGTGTGTGGTACTGCAGCTCCTCTGATCTCGCCATACAGACATATGCTCCTTGTGTGACTACCAAGACCTCGCCCGTGTGCTTCCCCATCCCCTCATTATTGATCAGGACACCCAGATGGACACATCCTGAACAAGGGTCCGATGGCTGGGGATGGAAAGTGTCCTGCAACTACATCAGCTATTCTGAAGGGTCCGCCAGGCATCTTTATTTTGACAAGGGTCAAATAAAATTCTGATTGACCCTTTTATAGTCAAGATGGTCCTCCGGGCTGCACTGGGTTCTGCCATGAGATGGATCCTGCGGAATAAAATATTTAAAGGAGTTGTCCAGGATTTCTACATTAATGTGCCGACCCTTCGTATAGGTTGTTCCCATCACATCTGAGGAGTCCCCTGCATGAATAGTGTTCGCAGGTGTCATAGATGTAACTAATCTAGGCACTGAGCTGCAGTACCCAAAAATGGCCATTACCCAGTGGATGGCGCCGTGGTGTTCTGTACAACCAACCGCCTACGGCTGATATGATACTACCCCTTTAAATGCCCAAGCCCTTTATCCATCCCCTAAAAATTATCTTCTGGGCAAACACGATCACCATCCTACAGCTATTCTACACACTAGTTAGAGCAATACGGTACTAGGCTCCTTCTACACAGCTAGTCAGACTGATCCTGGGCTCCTTACCAGCTAGTCAGACTCTAGGCCCTCTACACAGCTAGTCAGACCCATCCTATGGCTCCACTAACGCAACTAGTCAGACCCATCCTAGGGCCCCTCTTCGCAGCTAGTCAGAGCCATCCTATAGCTCCTCTACACAGCTAAGTCAGACCTATCCTAGGGCTATCCTACACAGCTAGTCACACCCATCCTAGGGCTCCTCTACAGCTAGTCAGAGCCATGCTATAGCTCCTCTACACAGCTAGTCAGACCATCCTAGGGCTATCCTACACAGCTAGTCAGACCCATCCTAGGGCTATCCTACACAGCTAGTCAGACCCATCTAGGCTATCCTACACAGCTAGTCAGACCTATCCTAGGGCTATCCTACACAGCTAGTCACACCCATCCTAGGGCTCCTCTACAGCTAGTCAGAGCCATCCTATAGCTCCTCTACACAGCTAATCAGTCCCATCCTAGGGCTATCCTACACAGCTAGTCAGACCTATCCTAGGGCTATCCTACACAGCTAGTCAGACCCATCCTAGGTTCCTCTACACATTAGTCCAGACCCATCCTAAGGCTCTCTACACAGTTAGTCAGACCCATCCTAGGTCCTCTACACTAGTCAGACCCATCCAGGTCCTCTACGCAGCTAGTCAGACCCATCCTAGGTTCCGTACTCAGCTAGTCGGACAGCACTCAGATGTCCGGTGACCTCACTGTTGGGCAGCCATATTGGCTCCCAGCTTCCCAATCCGGATTGCCCTGCAAAGCAGTGAGTCCGGGGGCAGAAGCTTCTGGGATTGTCCCAGGGCTAAGAGTTGCTTTTGTGCAATGCAATGAGGTGTACAAAGGTCGACAACGCTCTCATTATCAGGAGCGAGTGGCACGAGGATCTGTCTGAGAGTGGAAAGCATCACGTCTGCAATAATGTGTCACCGCTGAGCTTCCCGAAAATAGAAGAGGCGAGGAGGAGGAAGGGGTGTACAGAGGAGGAAGTGTTAAAGGGCCAATAACCCTACGATGACAGAGACCAAAGGGGAAGAGATGACTCCGGACTTCCGGTGGTTTATTCCAAAACACAACAGTCATCCTCAACTGGCTGAAAACAGAGAGCAGAGGAGGTTTTCTTTAAGAATCATTAGGAAACGTTAAAAGGGAGAAGATAGCTGATGTGAAACTACAACTCCCAGAATTCCCTGGGGCACGTGACCCCATGAACAGTAATACTGTCCAATGAGCGGCGTCATACTAGACAAGCCCACCACTCATAACGGTCCAGGTGGATTACCAGAGATCTAACACCTCCATCAATCACTGATGACTTTTTATATGATTTCTGAGAGCTGATTGGCTGCAGAGATGAGTAATGGTTTATGATGAGCATTTATTCCTGAACTATCCCTTTAAGGAAGCAAAATTTAAAGGGGACGACAATTAAATTACAAAAAAGACGAGAGGAGACGTCTCCAGGATCTAATCGCAGTCATCCCCTGGAATTAGGGTAAGGCACCAAGTAAGATGCTGTTTTGTCTTCCCCATGCTTTACACCGCAGCTCTGCCTGCTCAGATTGCCTAAATCAGGGGTGGGGAACCATTTTTCTGCCGAGGGCCATTTGGAAATTTCTACCATCCTTTGGGGTCTGTACAAAATTATCAACTTGAAAATTACCAGCTATATTTGGTTCAACAATCAACTCCCCCCTACTGTGGTGGCAGGGGCTGCTTCTCCTTGGCGTGGGTGATATTGGCCATGTTGCTTAACTGCTTTTCCTGGTTTGCTAGAGGCTAGACATCACAGGAGAGGCTGGGAGCATAAACCTCACTGGGGGGGCCGAGGCTGGGGCTCAGATCACAGGAGAGGCTGGGAGCATAAACCTCACTGGGGGGGGCCGAGGCTGGGGCTCAGAGATCACCGGAGAGCTGGATTTAAAAGGCAGACAGTCGGCAAAACTCGTCTGCCAGCCTGAGCACTGGGGTCCCCAGGAATCTGCCCGGGGGCCACAAAAAAGGTCATCGAGGGCCGCATTCAGCTCTGGGGCCTGAGGTTCCCCGCCCCTGGCCTAAATCATCACAGACTGCAAAATAAAGGCTCACCTCCTGCAATACATATAAAGTCATACTTTGTGCAAGCGTCTCCTCATTGAGACTTTACCATGCTTTACACTGCAGCTCTGCCTGGTCCGGATGAACGCAAGGGACTAAAACATGGACTGCAGAGAACAGATATAGACACAAGGGGGCCCCGGGAGATGCTCAGAACTCCCAAGGAAATACAGTTGTGGCCAAAAGTATTGACACCCCTGCAATTCTGTCAGATAATACTCAGTTTCTTCATGAAAATGATTGCAATCACAAATTCTTTGGTATTATCATCTTCATTTAATTTGTCTTCAATGAAAAAAAACACAAAGAATTGTCCTAAAGCCAAATAGGATATAATTCCACACCAAACATAAAAAAAGGGGGTGGACAAAAGTATTGGCACCCTTAGAAAAATCATGTGATGCTTCTCTAATTTGTGTAATTAACAGGACCTGCAACTTACCTGTGGCACCTAACAGGTGTTGGCAATAACTAAATCACACTTGCAGCCAGTTGACATGGATTAAAGTTGACTCAACCTCTGTCCTGTGTCCTTGTGTGTACCACTGAGCATGGAGAAAAGAAAGAAGACCAAAGAACTGTCTGAGGACTTGAGAAACCAAATTGTGAGGAAGCATGAGCAATCTCAAGGCTACAAGTTCATCTCCAAAGACCTGAATGTTCCTGTGTCTACCGTGCGCAGTGTCATCAAGAGGTGTAAAGCCCATGGCACTGTAGCTAACCTCCCTAGATGTGGACGGAAAAGAAAAATTGACGAGAGATTTTAACGCAAGATTGTGCGGATGGTGGATAAAGAACCTCGACTAACATCCAAACAAGTTCAAGCTGCCCTGCAGTCCGAGGGTACAACAGTGTCCACCCCGTACTATCCGTCGGCGTCTGAATGAAAAGGGACTGTATGGTAGGAGACCCAGGAAGACCCCACTTCTTACCCCGAGACATAAGAAAGCCAGGCTGGAGTTTGCCAAAACTTACCTGAGAAAGCCTAAAACGTTTTGGAAGAATGTTCTCTGGTCAGATGAGACAAAAGTAGAGATTTATGGGCAAAGGCATCAACATAGAGTTTACAGGAGAAAAAAAAGAGGCATTCAAAGAAAAGAACACGCTCCCTACAGTCAGACATGGCGGAGGCTCCCTGATGTTTTGGGGTTGCTTTGCTGCCTCTGGCACTGGACTGCTTGACCGTGTACATGGCATTATGAAGTCTGAAGACTACCAACACATTGTGCAGGATAATGTAGGGCCCAGTGTGAGAAAGCTGGGTCTCCCTCAGAGGTCATGGGTCTTCCAGCAGGACAATGACCCAAAACACACTTCAAAAAGCCTAGAAAATGGTTTGAGAGAAAGCACTGGAGACTTCTAAGGTGGCAGCAATGAGTCCAGACCTGAATCCCATAGAACACCTGTGGAGAGATGTAAAAATGGCAGTTTGGAGAAGGCACCCTTCACATATCAGGGACCTGGAGCAGTTTGCCGAAGAAGAATGGTGTAAAATTCCAGCAGAGCATTGTAAGAAACTCATTGATGGTTACCGGAAGCGGTTGATCGCAGTTATTTTGGCTAAAGGTTGTGCAACCAAGTATTAGGCTGAGGGTGCCAATACTTTTGTCCGGCCCATTTTTGGAGTTTTGTGTGAAATGATCAATGTTTTGCTTTTTGCTTCATTCTCTTTTGTGTTTTTTCATTGAAGACAAATTAAATGAAGATAATAATAGCAAAGAATTTGTGATTGCAATCATTGTCAGGAAGAAACTGAGGATTATCTGACAGAATTGCCGGGGTGTCAATACTTTTGGCCAACACTGTATATCTGGAGGCAAACATGGCAATATCAAGGAAAGGTTAGAAGTTAATGAGTTAATGTTTTTGGTGGTCTAGAGTGGTGTCGGGAAGGGGGGGTGGAGGGGTTAATGGATTTATTGGGAGAAGTATAAGATACTAAAAAGGTTAAAGATTTGGTTACATAGACGACCTTTCTGCTGTGCATTTTCCGGTGCGGTAGAACCTGCTGCAAAACTACACCTCCCATCAAGTACTTCACAGAAACAGGAGGCTCCACAGGTCCAGGCAGCAAATACATGAGTGTGGTCAGTTAAAGGGTTAAATAGACCCGATCAGAACATTTAGTGGCCAGGAGAGACTGGACAGGGGAGGAAAGGAAAAGAGGTGGTCGGGAGGGCGGAGGAGGGAGGAAAAGGAAAAGGGCGAGGAGGAGGAAAAGGAAAAGGGGAGGAGGGAGGAAAAGGAAAAAGGGCGGAGGAGGGAGGAAAAGGAAAAAGGGCGGAGGAGGGAGGAAAAGGAAAAAGGGCGGAGGAGGGAGGAAAAGGAAAAAGGGGGAGGAGGGAGGAAAAGGAAAAAGAGGTGGTCCGGGAGGGGGAGGAAAAGGAAAAAGAGGTGGTCCGGGAGGGGGGAGGAAAAGGAAAAAGAGGTGGTCCGGGAGGGGGGAGGAAAAGGAAAAAAGGGCGGAGGAGGGAGGAAAAGGAAAAAAGGGCGGAGGAGGGAGGAAAAGGAAAAAAGGGGGAGGAGGGAGGAAAAGGAAAAAAGGGGGGAGGAGGGAGGAAAAGGAAAAAAGGGGGAGGAGGGAGGAAAAGGAAAAAGAGGGTCGGGAGGGGGAGGAAAAGGAAAAAGAGGTGGTCCGGGAGGGGGGAGGAAAAGGAAAAAGAGGTGGTCCGGGAGGGGGGAGGAAAAGGAAAAAGAGGTGGTCGGGAGGGGGGAGGAAAGGAAAAAAGGGGGGAGGGGGGAGGAAAGGAAAAAAGGGGGGAGGGGGGAGGAAAAGGAAAAAGGGGGGGGGGGGGAGGAAAAGGAAAAAGGGGGGAGGGGGAGGAAAAGGAAAAAAAGGGGGGAGGGGGGAGGAAAAGGAAAAAAGGGGGGAGGAGGGAGGAAAAGGAAAAAAAGGGGGGAGGAGGGAGGAAAAGGAAAAAAGGGGGGAGGAGGGAGGAAAAGGAAAAAAGGGGGGAGGAGGGAGGAAAAGGAAAAAAGGGGGGAGGAGGGAGGAAAAGGAAAAAAGGGGGGAGGAGGGAGGAAAAGGAAAAAAGGGGGGAGGAGGAGGAAAAGGAAAAAAAGGGGGGAGGAGGGAGGAAAAGGAAAAAAAGAAGGGGGAGGAGGGAGGAAAAGGAAAAAAGGGGGGAGGAGGGAGGAAGAAAAGGAAAAAAAGGGAAAGGGAGGAAAAGGAAAAAAGGGGGGGGAGGAGGAAAAGGAAAAAAGGGGGGAGGAGGGAGGAAAAGGAAAAAAGGGGGGAGGAGAGGAAAAGGAAAAAAGGGGGGAGGAGGGAGGAAAAGGAAAAAAGGGGGGAGGAGGGGAGGAAAGGAAAAAAGGGGGGAGGAGGGAGGAAAAGGAAAAAAGGGGGGAGGAGGGAGGAAAAGGAAAAAAGGGGGGAGGAGGGAGGAAAAGGAAAAAAGGGGGGAGGAGGGAGGAAAAGGAAAAAAGGGGGGAGGAGGGAGGAAAAGGAAAAAGGGGGGAGGAGGGAGGAAAAGGAAAAAAGGGGGGAGGAGGGAGGAAAAGGAAAAAAGGGGGGAGGAGGGAGGAAAAGGAAAAAGGGGGGAGGAGGGAGGAAAAGGAAAAAAGGGGGGAGGAGGGAGGAAAAGGAAAAAAAGGGGGGAGGAGGGAGGAAAAGGAAAAAAGGGGGGAGGAGGGAGGAAAAGGAAAAAAGGGGGGAGGAGGGAGGAAAAGGAAAAAAAGGGGGGAGGAGGGAGGAAAAGGAAAAAAAGGGCGGAGGAGGGAGGAAAAGGAAAAAAGGGCGGAGGAGGGAGGAAGGAAAAGGGGAGAGGAAAGAAAAAGGGCGGAGGAGGGAGGAAAAGGAAAAAAGGGCGGAGGAGGGAGGAAAAGGAAAAAAAGGGCGGAGGAGGGAGGAAAAGGAAAAAAGGGCGGAGGAGGGAGGAAAAGGAAAAAAAGGGCGGAGGAGGGAGGAAAAGGAAAAAAGGGCGGAGGAGGGAGGAGGGAGGAAAAAGGGCGGAGGAGGGAGGAAAAGGAAAAAGGGCGGAGGAGGGAGGAAAAGGAAAAAAGGGCGGAGGAGGGAGGAAAAGGAAAAAGGGCGGAGGAGGGAGGAAAAGGAAAAAGGGCCGAGGAGGGAGGAAAAGGAAAAAGGGGAGAAGGGAGGAAAAAGGAAAAAAGGGGGGAAGAGAAAGGAAAAAATGGTGGGGGGGGGGGGAGAAAATAGGGGGAGGAAAAAAGGCAAAAGGAGAAGGAAGCTAAAAGGGGGAGTATAAGAGGCCATTTACTGCAGGAAACGAGAGGGGAGAATGTCTACTTTGAGGAAAAAAAGACAGAAGGACAGAAAAAAGTTAGGGTGGAATGAAAGGAAGGGGGAATGGACTGATAAGAAAGAAGGAAGGAGGGAGGTAGTTTAATGGGAAGCAAAAAGTAAAGGAAGGAAGAAAGGATATCTGCCAGGAAGAAGGCAGGGAATAGGAAAGAAGGAATTAAAAGAAGGAGGACATGTACAGGGAAGAAAAAAGGGAGGAAGGTCATTTTCGCAAAAGAAAAGAAAGAGGGAAGGCTGTCTACCTAGAAGATGGATGGAAGAAAGGGTGGGTGAGAAAGTGGGAGGGAATCTAAGGGGAAATAGAAATAAAGAAGGGAGGCAGTCAGAAGGGAAAAAAGATTAGGGAGGGAGGCAGTGCAACGGAAGAAGAAAGGCAAGGAGGCCATCTACAGGAAGAAAGGGAAGGAGACCATCTACGGGGAAGAACAACAGTCAGTAAGGCCGCCCCGGGGAAAGGAAAGAAGGAAGGAAGGCCGCCTCGGGGAAAGGAGGAGGGAAGGCAAGAAGGAAGGAAGGCCGCCTCAGGGAAAGGAGGAAGGGAGGCCGCCTCGGGGAAAGGAGGAAGGAAGGCAAGAAGGAAGGGAGGCCGCCTCAGGGAAAGAAGGAAGGAAGGGAGGCCACCTCGGGGAAGAAGGAAGGAAGGAAGGGAGGCCACCTCGGGGAAAGAAGGAAGGAAGGAAGGGAGGCCGCCTCGGGGAGAAGAAGGAAGGGAGGCCGCCTCGGGGAAGGAAGGAAGGAAGGAAGGAAGGAAGGCGGCGCCTCGGGAAGAAGAAGGAAGGAAGGAAGGGAGGCCGCCTCGGGGAAAGAAGGAAGGAAGGAAGGAGGCCACCTCGGGGAAAGGAAGAGGCAAGGAAGGAAGGGAGGCCGCCTCGGGGAAGGAAGGAAGGGAGGCCGCCTCGGGGAAGAAGGAAGGAAGAAGGAAGAGGGCCGCCTCGGGGAAAGAAGGAAGGAAGGGAGGCCGCCTCGGGGAAAGAAGGAAGGAAGGAAGGGAGGCCGCCTCGGGGAAAGAGGAAGGAAGAAGGAAGGAGGAGGCCGCCTCGGGGAAAGAAGAAGGAAGGGAGGCCGCCTCGGGGAAGAGAAGGAAGGAAGGGAGGCCGCCTCGGGAAGAAGGAAGGAAGGAGAGCTCGGGAGAAGGAAGGAGGAGGCCGCCTCGGGGAGAGGAAGGAAGGGTAGGGAGGGGCCTCGGGAGGAAGGAAGGGAAGGGAGGCCGCCTCGGGGGAAGGGAAGGAAGGGAGGCGGCCTCTGGGGAAGAGAAGGAAGGGAAGGGAGGCGGCCTCGGGGGGAAGGAAGGAAGGGAAGGGAGGCGGCCTCGGGGGGAGAGGAAGGAAGGGAGGCGGCCTCGGGGGAAGGAAGGAAGGGAGGCGCCTCGGGGGGAAGGAAGGAAGGGAGGCGGCCGTCGGGGGGAAGGAAGGAAGGGAGGGCGGCCTCGGGGGGGAAGGAAGGAAGGGGAGGGCGGCCTCGGGGGGAAGGAAGGAAGGGAGGGCGGCCTCGGGGGAAGGAGGAGGAGGAAGGAAGGAAGGGGGGCCCTCGGGGGGGAAGGAAGGAAGGGAGGCGGCCTCGGGGGGGAAGGAAGGAAGGGAGGCGGCCTCGGGGGGGAAGGAAGGAAGGGAGGCGGCCTCGGGGGGAAGGAAGGAAGGGAGGCGGCCTCGGGGGGAAGGAAGGAAGGGAGGCGGCCTCGGGGGGAAGGAAGGAAGGGAGGCGGCCTCGGGGGGAAGGAAGGAAGGGAGGCGGCCTCGGGGGAGAAGGAAGGAAGGGAGGCGGCCTCGGGGGGAAGGAAGGAAGGGAGGCGGCCTCGGGGGGGAAGGAAGGAAGGGAGGCGGCCTCGGGGAAGGGGAGGAGCTGGGGGAAGAAGGAAGGGAGGCGGCCTCGGGGGGAAGGAAGGAAGGGAGGCGGCCTCGGGGGGAAGGAAGGAAGGGAGGCGGCCTCGGGGGGAAGGAAGGAAGGGAGGCGGCCTCGGGGGGAAGGAAGGAAGGGAGGCGGCCTCGGGGGAAGGAAGGAAAGGGAGGCGGCCTCGGGGGGAAGGAAGGAAGGGAGGCGGCCTCGGGGGGAAGGAAGGAAGGGAGGCGGCCTCGGGGGGAAGGAAGGAAGGGAGGCGGCCTCGGGGGGAAGGAAGGAAGGGAGGCGGCCTCGGGGGGGAAGGAAGGAAGGGAGGCGGCCTCGGGGGGAAGGAAGGAAGGGAGGCGGCCTCGGGGGGAAGGAAGGAAGGGAGGCGGCCTCGGGGGGAAGGAAGGAAGGGAGGCGGCCTCGGGGGGAAGGAAGGAAGGAAGGCGGCCTCGGGGGGAAGGAAGGAAGGAAGGCGGCCTCGGGGGGAAGGAAGGAAGGAAGGCGGCCTCGGGGGAAGGAAGAGGAAGGCGGCCTCGGGGGGAAGGAAGGAAGGAAGGCGGCCTCGGGGGGAAGGAAGGAAAGGCGGCCTCGGGGGGAAGGAAGGAAGGCGGCCTCGGGGGAGAAGGAAGGAAGGGGCCTCGGGGGGGGAAGGACGGGAAGGGGCGGCCTCGGGGGGAAGGACGGAAGGACGGAAGGCGGCCTCGGGGGGGAAGGACGGAAGGCGGCCTCGGGGGGAAGGACGGAAGGCGGCCTCGGGGGGAAGGACGGAAGGCGGCCTCGGGGGGAAGGGACGGGGAAGGCGGCGCTCGGGGGGAAGGACGGAAGGCGGCCTCGGGAGGAAGGATCAGGAAGGGAGGCGCTCGGGGGAAGGAAGGAAGGCGGCCTCGGGGAAAGGAAGGAAGGGAGGCAGCCTCGGGGGAAGGAAGGAAGGGAGGCAGCCTCGGGGGAAGGAAGGAAGGGAGGCAGCCTCGGGGGAAGGAAGGAAGGGAGGCAGCCTCGGGGGAAGGAAGGAAGGATGGCCACCTACGTTAAAGGAGGAAGGGAGGCTGCCTACGGGAAAGGAGGAAGGGAGGCTGTATGCAAAGAAAGGAGTCTGTTCACCAAGTTAAAGGATAGGAAGGCTGCCAACAAAGAAGTAATTGGTGTCCCGGTCAATAGAGGGAGTAATGTTTACAGTGGTGTGGCTGGTGGAGGCAGTGATTTCAGGGGGACTGGAGGCTGTGATAGGTGAGGCCTGAAGACAGTGATTGTGAGTTAATTAGCATCTGGGGTCAGCGGGATATACATAAATACATGTGTGAGGCTGCATACAAGGTCCAACACTGGTGTAGACCCCATGGGTTGCCTCTCTGTCTACATAGTTAGCTCAGTGGTTAGCACTGTTGCCTTGCAGTGCTGAGGTCCTGGGTTCAAATCCCGCCAAGGACATTACCTGCAAGGAGTTTGTATGTTCTCCCCGTGTTTGCGTGGGTTTCCTCCAGGCACTCCAGTTTCCTCCCACATTGCAAAGACATACTGATAGGATATTTAGATTGTGAGCTCCAAGAGAGACAGCATTACTCATGTATGTAAAGTGCTATGGAATTAATAGCGCTATATAAATGAATAAATATTATCATTACTACTACATTGGAGGTCTCTCTCTATGCTGGAGGCCTGTCCCTCTATATTGGAGGTCTGACTCTCTCTCTCTCTATATATAGGTCCGTCTCTCTATATTGCAGTCTGTGTCTCTATATTGCAGTCTGTCTCTATATTGCAGTCTGTCTCTATATTGCAGTCTGTCTCTATATTGCAGTCTGTCTCTATATTGCAGTCTGTCTCTATATTGCAGTCTGTCTCTATATTGCAGTCTGTCTCTATATTGCAGTCTGTCTCTATATTGCAGTCTGTCTCTATATTGCAGTCTGTCTCTATATTGCAGTCTGTCCTGTCTCTCTCTATATTGCAGTCTGTCTCTCTCTATATCGCAGTCTGTCTCTCTCTATATCGCAGTCTGTCTCTCTCTATATCGCAGTCTGTCTCTCTCTATATCGCAGTCTGTCTCTCTCTATATCGCAGTCTGTCTCTCTCTATATCGCAGTCTGTCTCTCTCTATATCGCAGTCTGTCTCTCTCTATATCGCAGTCTGTCTCTCTCTATATCGCAGTCTGTCTCTCTCTATATCGCAGTCTGTCTCTCTCTATATTGCAGTCTGTCTCTCTCTATATTGCAGTCTGTCTCTCTCTATATTGCAGTCTGTCTTCTCTATATTGCAGTCTGTCTCTCTCTATATTGCAGTCTGTCCTCTCTATATTGCAGTCTGTCTCTCTTATTGCAGTCTGTCTCTCTATATTGCAGTCTGTCTCTCTCATATTGCAGTCTGTCTCTCTATATTGCAGTCTGTCTCTCTATATTGCAGTCTGTCCTGTATCGTCTCTCTTATTGCAGTCTGTCTTCTAATTGCAGTCTGTCCTATATTGCAGTCTGCTAGATCTGTCTCTCTATATTGCAGTCTGTCTCTCTCTATATTGCAGTCTGTCTCTCTAATTGCAGTCTGTCTCTCTATATTGCAGTCTGTCTCTCTAGCATTCTATATTGCAGTCTGTCTCTCTATATTGCAGTCTGTCTCTCTATATTGCAGTCTGTCTCTCTCTATATTGCAGTCTGTCTCTCTCTATATTGCAGTCTGTCTCTCTCTATATTGCAGTCTGTTCTCTCTATATTGCAGTCTGTCTCTCTCTATATTGCAGTCTGTCTCTCTATATTGCAGTCTGTCTCTCTTATATTGCAGTCTGTCTCTCTATATTGCAGTCTGTCTCTCTATATTGCAGTCGTCTCTCTATATTGCAGTCTGTCTCTATATTGCTCTCTCTTATATTGCAGTCTGTCTCTCTATATTGCAGTCTGTCTCTCTATATTGCAGTCTGTCTCTCTCTATATTGCAGTCTGTCTCTCTATATGCAGTCTGTCTCTCTATATTGCAGTCTGTCTCTTCTATATTGCAGTCTGTCTCTCTATATTGCAGTCTGTCTCTCTCATATTGCAGTCTGTCTCTCTTATATTGCAGTCTGTCTCTCTATATTGCAGTCTGTCTCTCTATATTGCAGTCTGTCTCTCTCTATATTGCAGTCTGTCTCTCTATATTGCAGTCTGTCTCTCTCTATATTGCAGTCTGTCTCTCTCTATATTGCAGTCTGTCTTCTCTCTATATTGCAGTCTGTCTGTCTCTCTATATTGGCAGTCTGTCTGTCTCTCTTATATGCAGTCTGTCTCTTATATTGCAGTCTGTCTCTCTATATTGCATGTTCTGTCTCTCTCTATATTGCAGGTCTGTCTGTCTCTCCTATATGCAGTCGTCTGTCGTCTCTCTATATTGCAGTCTGTCTTCTATATTGCAGTTCTGTCTCTCTTATAATGGAGTCTGTCTGCTCTCTATATGCAGGCGGTCTCGTCTGTCTCTCTATTCAGTCTGTCTCGTCTATATTGCAGTCTGTCTCTCTATATTGCAGTCTGTCTCTCTATATTGCAGTCTCTCTCTATATTGCAGTCTGTCTCTCTATATTGCAGTCTGTCTCTCTATATTGCAGTCTGTCTCTCTATATGCAGTCTCTCTCTCTATATTGCAGTCTGTCTCTCTCTATATTGAGTCTGTCTCTCTCTATATAGAGTCTGTCTCTCTATATAGAGTCTGTCTCTCTATATTGCAGTCTGTCCTCTCTATATTGCAGTTGTCTCTCTCTATATCAGTCTGTCTCTCTCTATATTGCAGTCTGTCTCTCTATATTGAGTCTGTCTCTCTATATCAGTCTGTCTCTCTATATTGCAGTCTGTCTCTCTATATTGCAGTTGTCTGTCTCTCTTATATGAGTCTGTCCTCTCTATATTGCAGTGTGTCTGTCTCTCTCTATATGAGTCTGTCTCTCTCTATATTGAGTCTGTCCTCTCTATATTGCAGTCTGTCTCTCTATATTGCAGTTGTCTGTCTCTCTATATCAGTCTGTCTCTCTCTATATTGAGTCTGTCTCTCTCTATATTGCAGTGTGTTCTCTCTATATTGCAGTGTGTCTTCTTATATGAGGTGTTTTTGAGGTCTGTCTGTCTGTCTAGTTGTGTCTTGGCCTCTCCCAGCCCGGACACCCCGTGCTCCCTGAGGCCGCGGCCTGTCACAGTCTCCCCCTCCTCTCTCTCACCTCGCACCGCCTCCTGGCTGCTGTGGATGGTAATGGAGGGCCCTGGCGGCGGCTCCTCCTCCTTCTGTGGCCGTTTGCCGGATACGATCCGTGTGTGAGCGGCTTAGTTCCTAAGGACCGATCCTAACACCCGGGGCCTGGCTGCTCCTGTCCGGGGATCTTCACCACCAGACGGCCACCATCTTACATTAGGGGGGGATACTGTTCAGGCAGCCGAGGGCGGAGGAAACGACGTGCGCATGCGCGAAGTGTCCAAAAAACGAGGCCGAAGCATGCGGCGCGGTGCACGATGGGAGGTGTAGTCATGGCTGAGGCCGGCTGTGACAGATAACAAGTATTTATCCTTCACTTTCCACCTCAGACATCAGCCTGGAGCGCTGAAATAAGGCTGCGGCCTTATTACCACACAAATCATGGCAGAATGCTACAAGATAAGACGTCCGCCTCCCGTCCTGTCAATCAAATGAACGACAAGTCCCGACATGCACCGCGCGGCTCACTAACCGTCCTCACCAGAACAGAAAATTAAATTAGACGTTCTAGTCGTGAAGTAAACTGATAAGTCAATACTGCTTTACGTTTCAGGACCTACAGTAATGACTTATGGGACTTGTAGTTTTGCTGACGTCTGGATGTAATACTAGACGAACCATATAGGACTACATCTCCCACAAGCCATGCGCTGTGGTCACATGATCCAGTCCTGTGAAAGGAAACGAAGCGCTAACGAAGACCCAAAGCCGTTGGGAAATGTAGTTCTTTTCGTTTAAAATTTAACGTGAAAACACTAAAGTCGAACTACATTTCCCAGAACACCGTGCGCTGTGCTCACATGATTAACCCTGTGACAGGAAACGAAGAGTTATAGAAGACCCCAAAGCCGCTGGGAAATGTAGTTCTTTCGTTTAAAACTCGAGGTGAAAACACTAAAGTCGAACTACATCTCCCAGAAGACGGTGCGCTGCGGTCACATGATTTAGTCCTGTGAAAGGAAACGAAGTGTTAGAAAAGACCCAAAGCCGCTGGGAAATGTAGTTCTTTCACTTTAAATTTAACGTGAAAACCATCTAGTCGAACTACAGCCCCCAGAAGGCCTTGCGCTCGGTCCTTCTGGGACAGAAGATAAAATAAAGTATCATAATCTATTTATCTCTCGACAGTCAGTAATTGTCTTATATTAGTGTTCGGATCAGTGGGTCAGAGATTTGTTTTGAGAAGGAATTCATCATTATTTGTGGTGAGGTTCGGACAGGCGCTCTGAGGGGCAGCCTGAAGAGAACAGGCGGGATCTGACTGGGAAGTTCAGTCCCAAGATGGCAGCGCCGTTGGCGGTAAATGCAGGTGAGAACGAAACGAACGTGCCAGGCGGAAAGTCTGTATCAATGTAGGTGAGGAATGTTATCAGAGGACAGTGAGAGAGACACCGATACCGGGGATGTGTGAGGGCAGAACAGTGAGTGCAGCTCTGGAGTATAATACAGGAGGTAACTCAGGATCAGTAATGTAATGTATGTACACAGTGACTGCACCAGCAGAATAGTGAGTGCAGCTCTGGAGTATAATACAGGAGGTAACTCAGGATCAGTAATGTAATGTATGTACACAGTGACTGCACCAGCAGAATAGTGAGTGCAGCTCTGGAGTATAATACAGGAGGTAACTCAGGATCAGTAATGTAATGTATGTACACAGTGACTGCACCAGCAGAATAGTGAGTGCGGCACTGGAGTATAATACAGGAGGTAACTCAGGATCAGTAATGTAATGTATGTACACAGTGACTGCACCAGCAGAATAGTGAGTGCAGCTCTGGAGTATAATACAGGAGGTAACTCAGGATCAGTAATGTAATGTATGTACACAGTGACTGCACCAGCAGAATAGTGAGTGCAGCTCTGGAGTATAATACAGGAGGTAACTCAGGATCAGTAATGTAATGTATTACACAGTGACTGCACCAGCAGAATAGTGAGTGCAGCTCTGGAGTATAATACAGGAGGTAACTCAGGATCAGTAATGTAATGTATGTGCACAGTGACTGCACCAGCAGAATAGTGAGTGCAGCTCTGGAGTATAATACTGGAGGTAACTCAGGATCAGTAATGTAATGTATGTACACAGTGACTGCACCAGCAGAATAGTGAGTGCAGCTCTGGAGTATAATACTGGAGGTAACTCAGGATCAGTAATGTAATGTATGTACACAGTGACTGCACCAGCAGAATAGTGAGTGCAGCTCTGGAGTATAATACAGGAGGTAACTCAGGGTCAGTAATGTAATGTATGTACACAGTGACTGCACCAGCAGAATAGTGAGTGCAGCTCTGGAGTATAATACAGGAGGTAACTCAGGATCAGTAATGTAATGTATGTACACACGTGACTGCACCAGCAGAATAGTGAGTGCAGCTCTGGAGTATAATACAGGAGGTAACTCAGGATCAGTAATGTAATGTATGTACACAGTGACTGCACCAGCAGAATAGTGAGTGCAGCTCTGGAGTATAATACAGGAGGTAACTCAGGATCAGTAATGTAATGTATGTACACAGTGACTGCACCAGCAGAATAGTGAGTGCGGCACTGGAGTATAATACAGGAGGTAACTCAGGATCAGTAATGTAATGTATGTACACAGTGACTGCACCAGCAGAATAGTGAGTGCAGCTCTGGAGTATAATACAGGAGGTAACTCAGGATCAGTAATGTAATGTATGTACACAGTGACTGCACCAGCAGAATAGTGAGTGCAGCTCTGGAGTATAATACAGGAGGTAACTCAGGATCAGTAATGTAATGTATGTACACAGTGACTGCACCAGCAGAATAGTGAGTGCAGCTCTGGAGTATAATACAGGAGGTAACTCAGGATCAGTAATGTAATGTATGTGCACAGTGACTGCACCAGCAGAATAGTGAGTGCAGCTCTGGAGTATAATACTGGAGGTAACTCAGGATCAGTAATGTAATGTATGTACACAGTGACTGCACCAGCAGAATAGTGAGTGCAGCTCTGGAGTATAATACTGGAGGTAACTCAGGATCAGTAATGTAATGTATGTACACAGTGACTGCACCAGCAGAATAGTGAGTGCAGCTCTGGAGTATAATACAGGAGGTAACTCAGGATCAGTAATGTAATGTATGTACACAGTGACTGCACCAGCAGAATAGTGAGTGCAGCTCTGGAGTATAATACAGGAGGTAACTCAGGATCAGTAATGTAATGTATGTACACAGTGACTGCACCAGCAGAATAGTGAGTGCAGCTCTGGAGGATAATACAGGAGGTAACTCAGGATCAGTAATGTAATGTATGTACACAGTGACTGCACCAGCAGAATAGTGAGTGCAGCTCTGGAGTATAATACAGGAGGTAACTCAGGATCAGTAATGTAATGTATGTACACATGACTGCACCAGCAGAATAGTGAGTGCAGCTCTGGAGTATAATACAGGAGGTAACTCAGGATCAGTAATGTAATGTGTGTACACAGTGACTGCACCAGCAGAATAGTGAGTGCAGCTCTGGAGTTGATACAGGAAGTAACTCAGGATCAGTAATGTAATGTATGTACACAGTGACTGCACCAGCAGAATAGTGAGTGCAGCTCTGGAGTATAATACAGGAGGTAACTCAGGATCAGTAATGTAATGTATGTACACAGTGACTGCACCAGCAGAATAGTGAGTGCAGCTCTGGAGTATAATACAGGAGGTAACTCAGGTCAGTAATGTAATGTATGTACACAGTGACTGCACCAGCAGAATGCTGAGTGCAGCTCTGGAGTATAATACAGGAGTAACTCAGGATCAGTAATGTAATGTATGTACACAGTGACTGCACCAGCAGAATAGTGAGTGCAGCTCTGGAGTATAATACAGGAGGTGACTCAGGATCAGTAATGTAATGTATGTACACAGTGACTGCACCAGCAGAATAGTGAGTGCACCTCTGGAGGATAATACAGGAGGTAACTCAGGATCAGTAATGTAATGTATGTACACAGTGACTGCACCAGCAGAATAGTGAGTGCAGCTCTGGAGTATAATACAGGAAGTAACTCAGGATCAGTAATGTAATGTATGTACACAGTGACTGCACCAGCAGAATAGTGAGTGCAGCTCTGGAGTATAATACAGGAGGTAACTCAGGATCAGTAATGTAATGTATGTACACAGTGACTGCACCAGCAGAATAGTGAGTGCAGCTCTGGGGTATAATACAGGAGGTAACTCAGGATCAGTAATGTAATGTATGTACACAGTGACTGCACCAGCAGAATAGTGAGTGCACCTCTGGAGGATAATACAGGAGGTAACTCAGGATCAGTAATGTAATGTATGTACACAGTGACTGCACCAGCAGAATAGTGAGTGCAGCTCTGGAGTATAATACAGGAAGTAACTCAGGATCAGTAATGTAATGTATGTACACAGTGACTGCACCAGCAGAATAGTGAGTGCAGCTCTGGAGTATAATACAGGAGGTAACTCAGGATCAGTAATGTAATGTATGTACACAGTGACTGCACCAGCAGAATAGTGAGTGCAGCTCTGGGGTATAATACAGGAGGTAACTCAGGATCAGTAATGTAATGTATGTACACAGTGACTGCACCAGCAGAATAGTGAGTGCAGCTCTGGAGTATAATACAGGAGGTAACTCAGGATCAGTAATGTAATGTATGTACACAGTGACTGCACCAGCAGAATAGTGAGTGCAGCTCTGGAGTATAATACAGGAGGTAACTCAGGATCAGTAATGTAATGTATGTACACAGTGACTGCACCAGCAGAATAGTGAGTGCAGCTCTGGAGTATAATACAGGAGGTAACTCAGGATCAGTAATGTAATGTATGTACACAGTGACTGCACCAGCAGAATAGTGAGTGCAGCTCTGGAGTATAATACAGGAGGTAACACAGGATCAGTAATGTATGTACACAGTGACTGCCCCAGCAGAATAGTGAGTGCAGCTCTGGAGTATAATACAGGAGGTAACTCAGGATCAGTAATGTAATGTATGTGCACAGTGATTGCACCAGCAGAATAGTGAGTGCAGCTCTGGAGTAGAATACAGGAGGTAACTCAGGATCAGTAATGTAATGTATGTACACAGTGACTGCACCAGCAGAATAGTGAGTGCAGCTCTGGAGGATAATACAGGAGGTAACTTAGCATAAGTGACCTCTATCTTCTGCTGTGGTCCAGGCGCCAGTCTTTGGGGTCCGTATAAGAACATCTGGACGTCAGTGGAGAGCGCCCTCCTGAGGAGGCAGCCGGAGGCCGTTCACGTCTTGGATCTGCTGCTGAAGAAGCACAAACCGGACTTCATCTCCCTCTTCAAGAACCCGGTTGGTCTCTGTTCTCTGATCGTCGCTCGGCTCGGAGTTGCATTTTTCATCCATTTTTTTCCTTTTAGGCCAAGAGTCCCCAACAGCATGATAAGATCCAGAAGGCCGGGACCGAGGGCATCGCCATCAAGGGGCAGCAGGGCACCCGGCTCCTGCCCGAACCGCTCATCAAGGAGACCTTTATCCTGAGCGACCTGTTCAACATCGGGGAGGTGGCCGCCTTGGAGCTGCTGCTCGCAGGTGAGTTCTGTTTTTTCGCAGCTGCAGCTTTGTTACAGTGTCCGGTCTGGGTGAGATGAAGCCTCTGGGGCTGATGATGCATGTGACGTCCACGTGGAGAGTTGTGCTATGGTCCTCTGGCGTCCTCAGCCCCCCGAATCTCCAGACATTGTACTGACCAGACCCCCTTTTTTGCTTTCCAGGGGAGCACCAGCAGCCTCACTTCCCCGGCCTCACGCGGGGTCTGGTCGCCGTCCTCCTGTACTGGGACGGGAAGAGATGTGTCGCCAACTCCCTGTGCATGCTCATCCAGTCCCGCAAGGGCAAGACCTTCACCATGGACCTCAGGTATGGCTTCTTAAAGGGGTTGGGGTAGACCTAAATCCCATCAGACCTCCTTCATAGAGAGGGTGGGGTTGCTGCCAACAAAAAGTGTAACTGTAGTCACAACCTTATGCTGCGTTGCTATTCGAAGAGCAGCTCTAGAGCACAAACTGCAGCTCTCCATATGATATGTGGTATGCAGAAACGGGGTTATCTAATATTGCACCATGGGGTGTTTTGTCCCCTGCAGTCCGGAGTTGGAGGCCATGACGACGCGTTTCACCGATGACCTGATGGACAGTGGCCTCACACAGAAGATCCTATCCTTGGTGTCCCAGATCGACGTGAACAACGAATTTGATAAACTGCAGAAGGAGCGAGGGCTGGGGAACGAGAAGCACCGCAAGGAGGTAGGAAAGGGGGCAATGGCGAAACATGCCGTCCTAGAATAATGATCATTGGTGTTGGGACACCCCATGAGAGCAGAGTCCGGATCCTCTATGTTCGCAGAGGCTTACTCTACCTCTGTGTCCTCTCTGTGCCACAGGTCTCCGATCTCATTAAGGAAAGCCGCCAGTCACTTGCAGAAAGTCTCTTCTCCTGGGCCTGTCAGAGCCCCCTGAACAAGGACGACACACTCCTCCTGATCGGATACCTGGAGAAGGTCTCTGTGGAGGCGGACGGCACCCTGGACAGCGTGAACCTCTACCTGCTCATGGCCCTTCTCTACTGCTTCGATGTCAGCTTCTTGGAGCAGGGAACAGAGGACAGAGATGGTAGGACACCTGCCGCTTCATACTTGAGCTCCCCCTAGTGGTGACTGCAGACAGGATCTTATCATGTATCTCTGTATACAGGGATCTCCCCTAGTGGTGACTGCAGACAGGATCTTATCATGTATCTCTGTATACAGGGAGCTCCCCCTAGTGGTGACTGCAGACAGGATCTTATGTGTCTCTATACAGGGAGCTCCCTCTAGTGGTGACTGCGGACAGGATCTTATCATGTATCTCTGTATACAGGGAGCTCCCCTAGTGGTGGCTGCAGACAGAATCTTATCATGTATCTCTGTATACAGGGAGCTCCCCCTAGTGGTGGCTGCAGACAGAATCTTATCCTGTATCTCTGTATACAGGGCGTTCCCCCTAGTGGTGACTACAGACAGAATCTCATCATGTATCTCTGTATACGGGGAGCTCCCCCTAGTGGTGACTGCAGACAGAATCTTATCATGTATCTCTGTATACAGGGAGCTCCCCCTAGTGGTGACTGCAGACAGGATCTTATCCTGTATCTCTGTATACAGGGCGTTCCCCCTAGTGGTGATGTTTTCCAATTTCTTTTTATTAAAGAATTGATGCAGCAGACGCCTCTCCTGACTGAGAAGCAGTATGTCGCCGCTATTCACCAGAGACTTCAGGACTCCCAGCCATGGAAGTTATCCGGTCTGCAGGCCACGGTGCGTCTTGCCTGGGCACTGGCCCTTCGCGGGGTTTCTCAGCTCGCTGAGGTTACAGGTACTGGGTTTTTCGCCTTTTATATACTTTGTTGCCTTTTTGTTTCTTTATTTCACCTATATGTGTTTCCTCAGCTTTGGCCGAGTTCACAGAGGCGGATGAAGTCCTGGCTGAAATGGCCATCGGGGGGAGCGCTTTCCTCTTCCTCACCGATGCCGTGGTGGCAGCCGAGATCTTCCCCCGGGAGGAGTTTTTCATGCGGAGGATTCACACCCTGGTCACTGATTTCCTCACCCGGATGCCCATGAAGGTCGAGTGTTGTTTGGTTTCTGGTTACGTCGTATATTGTGTCTTCACTTGTGGCCGGTAACCAGTTAAATGCTGCTGTCATACTCTGACAGCGGGATTTAACACTCACCGGAAGGGGGGGGTGCTTCATTCTCCACTTCTGTCGGCGTGCCCGTGACATGATTGTGGGGTGCCTATGTTTTTTTTTTTATGACACCCAGACCTGTCCTAGTCCTTACGATCCTCCTGTGAGCCACCATTCATAGGAGATTGTGATTTCAGCTATACATATCAGTGCTCATGCACTTCTGTGTGTAGCACAAGCAATTGGACATTCGTAGCTCCAAGTCCCTTAAAAGGATTAGTGTAAGGAATAAGAACTATATTCTGACCTATTTAGTATCACCACGTTCAGAAATCTCCGATCTATCAAAATACGAAATAAATTAATTTGATAATGAGAAAAAAAATTAGTGAACTTGGTGAATAAAAACCCCAAAAACAATTGTGGAATTGCATTTTTTTTTCTTCAATTTCAACACACTTAGATTATTTTCCCTGTTTTTGCTACATTACGTGGTGTAATAAATGATGTCATTCAAAAGTACAACTCGTCCCGAAAAAAACAAGCCCCCATATGTCTATACTGACAGAGAGATAAAGTTAGGGCTCTTGGAAGAAAAGGAGGAAAATAGTAAAAAAAAAAAAAAAACGTGTCGGGTAGTAATGAGAGTGCTCCTGGCTGCAGTCTGGGGTGAAGGTGATGGGGGGGCATCACGCTGTTATGACTGTTTCTCGGCTCTTCTGTTCTCACAGGTGAAGCAGCTGAGGAACCGAGCGGAGGAAGACGCCCGTCTGATCCACATGAGCCTGCAGATGGGGAACGAGCCGCCGTCCTCACTGCGTCGGGACCTGGAGCACCTTATGCTGCTGGTGAGATCTCGCTGCTTTATCTTACTGCTGCTGCTGTTTCTATCTTGCTGCTGCTGTTTGTACCTTGCTGCTGTTTGTACCTTGCTTGCCTGCTGTTTGTACCTTGCTGCTCGTTTGTACCTTGCTGCTGTTTGTACTCTTGCTGCTGTTTGTACCTTGCTGCTGCTGTTTGTACCTTGCTGCTGCTGCTGTTGTACCTTGCTGCTGCTGCTGTTTGTACCTTGCTGCTGCTGCTGTTTGTACCTTGCTGCTGCTGCTGTTGTACCTTGCTGCTTTTCTGCTGCTGCTGTTGTACCTTGGCTGCTGTAGCTGCTGTTTTGTACCTTGCTGCTGCTGTTTGTACCTTGCTGCTGCTGTTTGTACCTTCTGCTGCTGCTGTGTTTGTACCTTTGCTGCTGCTGTTTGTACCTTGCGCTGCTGCTGTTTGTACCTTGCTGCTGCTGTTTGTACCTTGCTGTCTGCTGTTTGTACCTTGCTGTGCTGCTGTTTGTACCTTGCGCTGCTGCTGTTTGTACCTTGCTGCTGCTGCTGTTTGTACCTTGCTGATGCTGCTGTTTGTACCTTGCGATGCTGCTGTTTGTACCTTGCGATGCTGCTGTTTGTACCTTGCGATGCTGCTGTTTGTACCTTGCTGATGCTGCTGTTTGTACCTTGCGATGCTGCTGCTGTTTGTACCTTGCTGATGCTGCTGTTTGTACCTGTGCTGCTGTTGTACTGCTGCTGCTGTTTGTACCTTGCTGTGCTGCTGTTTGTACCTTGCTGTGCTGCTGTTTGTACCTTGCTGTGCTGCTGTTTGTACCTTGCTGCTGGCTGCTGTTTGTACCTTGCTGCTGCTGCTGCTGTTTGTACCTTGCTGCTGCTGCTGCTGTTTGTACCTTGCTGCTGCTGCTGCTGTTTGTACCTTGCTGCTGCTGCTGCTGTTTGTACCTTGCTGCTGCTGCTGTTTGTACCTTGCTGCTGCTGCTGCTGGTTTTGTACCTTGCTGCTGCAGCTGCTGTGTACCTTGCTGCTGCTGCTGCTGCGTCTGTACCTTGCTGCTGCTGCTGCTGTTTGTACCTTGCTGCTGCTGCTGTCTGTACCTTGCTGCTGCTGCTGCTGTTCTGTACCTTGCTGCTGCTGCTGCTGTCTGTACCTTGCTGCTGCTGCTGCTGTCTGTACCTTGCTGCTGCTGCTGTCTGTACCTTGCTGCTAGCTGCTGTTTGTACCTTGCTGCTGCTGTTTGTACCTTGCTGCTGCTGTTGTACTTGCTGCTGCTGCTGTTTGTACTTTGCTGCTGCTGCTGCGTTTGTACCTTGCTGCTGCTGCTGTTTGTACCTTGCTGCTGATTGTTTGTACCTTGCTGCTGCTGCTGCTGATGATGTTTGTACCTTGCTGCTGCTGCTGTTTCTACTCTGCTGCTGCTTTATGTTTTTTTTTTTTCTACTCTTCACATCTTTCTACCATTTTTGATAGATCGCTGAGCTCTACAAGAACGATTCCTTCCATCTGGAGCTGGCACTTGAGTTTTGGTGCCCGACCGAACCGCTCCAGAACACCACCCTGATGGGCTCCTACCTGGGGGTGGCTCACCAAAGGCCTCCGCAGCGCCAGGTAAGTCACACGTTTTAGGTTGTTGGCAGGACGTTGCGGCACAATGCATGCGACTGTGTTCATAGTGCGGCCCCTCACGTTCCACCGATCACCATGATGATTGGTTTCCCCTTTTCATGTATTGCAGGTTTTGTTGTCTAAGTTTGTGAGACAGATGAGCGACCTGCTGCCCCCCACCCTGTATATTCCATACCTGAGGATGCTGCAGGGTCTGACTGCTGGTCCGCAGTGTGCCCACTACTGCTTCAGCTTCCTCAAAGCCAACGGCAGCAGCCACGGTGAGTCCGCAAAACCCGGTCCATACCCCCCTTATCCAAAAAGTGATTTCTGCTCTGGAGGACTCTACATATTCGGTCACCATTGTTTAAATTAGTTATGTGTAATACTGCATGTCACCTGTGGGAGCAGTGTGGGGCAGCCGGCTCCTTATATTTCTGTCTTTACTTCACTAAATCTTAATACTTTATATCTCAGCAGAGAATCTTCAGGCCGGCAGCCCAGTGTCCTGGGATCATTTCTTCCACTCATTAATGCTGTACCACGAGCACCTGCGGAGAGACATCCCGAGCACCGACTCATCCACCACCGCCACCCGCCACTGAGGGGCATCACCCAGCGCGAGATGGATGGGCTCATGGCATTCCTGCAGCTCACCACCAGTGTCATCGACTGGGTAGGTAATGGAATGCAGCAGAATAGTGAGTGCAGCTCTGGAGAATAATACAGGAGGTAACTCTGGATCAGTAATGTAATGTAATGTACACAGTGACTGCACCAGCAGAATAGTGAGTGCAGCTCTGGAGTATAATACAGGAGGTAACTCAGGATCAGTAATGTAATGTATGTACACAGTGACTGCACCAGCAGAATAGTGAGTGCAGCTCTGGAGTATAATACAGGAGGTAACTCAGGATCAGTAATGTAATGTATGTACACAGTGACTGCACCAGCAGAATAGTGAGTGCAGCTCTTGGAGGATAAATACAGGTAGGATAACTCAGGAATCAGTAAATGTAATGTATGTACACAGTGACTGCACCAGCAGAATAGTGAGTGCAGCTCTGGAGTATAATACAGGAGGTAACTCAGGATCAGTAATGTAATGTTGTACACAGTGACTGCACCAGCAGAACAGTGAGTGCAGCTCTGGAGTATAATACAGGAGGTAACTCAGGATCAGTAATGTAATGTATGTACACAGTGACTGCACCAGCAGAACAGTGAGTGCAGCTCTGGAGATAATACAGGAGGTAACTCAGGATCAGTAATGTAATGTAGTGTACACAGTGACTGCACCAGCAGAATAGTGAGTGCAGCTCTGGAGTATAATACAGGAGGTAACTCAGGATCAGTAATGTAATGTGTGTACACAGTGACTGCACCAGCAGAACAGTGAGTGCAGATCTGGAGTATGATGTGATGTATTTACTCAGTGCCTCGTCATTATTTTGCACAGAGTGAGAGCGCTCGTCTGGCCCTTTGTGAACACGCTCAGTGGACCCCGGTGATCGTGATGCTCGGCCTCTTGCAGTGCAGTATTCCTCCGCTCCTAAAAGGCCGAGCTCCTGAAGACGCTGACGGCCTTTGGGAAGTCTCCGGAGATCGCAGCTTCTCTGTGGCAGTCCCTGGAGCACACTCAGGTGTAGTGAACCTTCCTTTTATTTCGGTGACTCCTTCTTTTATCACTTTTCTCATATTTCACCAACAATCCAACGTTGTCTGCAGATTCTGCAAACTGTGAGACCGATTGGACAAAGACAGGCGGCAGGAATCGAGGTAATTGTCCCCTTTCCTCGTGATGTTTCATTGGGAGACTGATATATGTTCCTTAATTAACCCCTATCATGCTTGGAATGTGCAGCTAAAGGAATGTTAAGTGTTTGTCCATTTAGGACTTCTTAAAGGGCCACGCAACAATAATTGACATTATTGGGTTTCTGCTTCCCTTAGTGTGAGGTCTGTATCTTCTTGACGTTTGTCTTGCAGCAGTGCCATAAAGTGATTCCCTTTTTTTTTTTTTCTGTTTTAAGGTGGAACTGAACGAGATCGAGTCCCGGGCTGAGGAGTATCCGCTCACCAGAGCCTTCTGTAACCTTATCGGCACGCTGGTGGAGAGCTATTTCCCAGCCAACCTCGGGGCCGGATTGAGGGCCCCCGGATTCGAGCCGTACCTCCAGTTTCTCCGCGATACCGTTTTCCTCCGGTTCCGCACCAGAGCTTACCGGAGAGCGGCAGAGAAGGTAGGAGAATATGACCCGACCCAGACGTGCTCGTTTTTAACCCTTTCACTCTCACGATTGTCCTTTCTTTTTTTACTGCCCTGACAGTGGGAAGTGGCTTCAGCCGTCCTCGACGTCTTCTACAAACTCCTGAGAGATTACGAGCCGCAACCGGAAGACTTTGTGGAGCAGTACGTGGAGATGCAGGGTAAGAAGAGAGACGATCCCCATATGGTGCTACACCTGGCATGTAATACTACACTTCACCTGTAGAGGCCGCTACAGCAAATTCCGGGGATCGGAACATTCCGTTTTTAATCTTCTCTCTTTATGTGACATTTTCCTTTTGGTATCAACTGATCATATGATATGTTTCTTACCAACCCCCTTACAAGCTTTGAATATGCAGCATTTAAGGGTTTTTCCTTTAGGACCACCTTTTTAAAGGGCCACATGACATTATTGGGTTTCTGCTTGAGCCCTTAGTGTGATGTCTGTACTTTTTTGAACTTTGTGTCTTTGCAGCAGTGCCATAAGGTGATACCGTCTTATGTTTTCATAGCTACTTTTGGTGATTGGAGGCGATCAATGAGGATTTCCAAAAGTCTTGTTTTTAAAGGGAATCTGCCATCTGGTTTATGCTATCCCATCTGAGAGAAGATGTGAAGATAGAGACCTTGATTCCAGTGATGTGCCACTTACTGAGCTGGCTGCTGTCATTTTGATAAAATAACTGTGCTTTGCTGCAGATTTAGCAGTTAATGAATATAATGGACTACCTGGCAGCAGGACAAGTAGTCCTCTAACGATAATCTCCAGCTGATGAAACAGTGATTTCATCAAACCTACACAGAGCAGCCCAGTAAGTGACACATCCCTGGAATGGGTCTCTATCTCTACATTATGCTACTCTCAGATTAGGTGGCAAAAACCTGGTGACCGATTCCCTTTAGTCTTCTGTTATGTCACTTTTACTTTTGGGACATATCTGATCATATGAAATATGTTTCTTAACCGAACCCCTTACAAGCTTGGAATATGCAGCCTTTAAAACTCTTTAAGGGGTTCCTCAGTTAGGATTATCTTTTTAAAGGACCACTCCAATAGAATTGACATTAGTTGGGTTTCTGACCGAGCCCTTATGGGGATGTCACACGCGTCAATATCACGTGCAATGTCGCTGCTGCACACGACGTTGCAGTGATATTGACGTGTGTGACAGGGCGCATCAACCTGCTCTAAAACCTGGCGATGGTCACCGGGAGACGAGCGAGAAGCTAGCTCCCAGCTCCTCTCAGCAAGCGCTGGGAGCTGGCATCCATGGTAAACAGCGGGTATCTAGGCAGCTTGCGCTGCTAGATGCCCAATGTATACCTTGGTTACCAGCCTTCTCCGCTCACCGGCTGGTATCCAAGATACACAGCGGGTAACTACCCTAGTTACCCGCTGTGTATTTTGGAACCAGTCGGTGAGCGGAGAAGGCTGGTAACCAAGGTATACATCGGGTACTAGACAGCGCGCGCTGCCTAGATATCCGCAGTTTACCTTGGAGACCAGCCTGCTCCCGCTTACCGCAGCCTGGCAGCGGGAGAAAGATATCGTGGAAACGATATGTAAATCATGTCGCTGGTACTGATCGGTGGTGAGTCTGCCTGTGTGACAGCTCACCAGCGATCAGCCTTCAATGTCTCTAGCGATGAGATCGCTGGCGATATTGACGCGTGTGACGGCCCCATTAGTGTGAGGTCTGTATCTTTTTGATCTTTACCGACCCCTTACAAGCTTGGATTGTGCATTTCTTTTCTCAGGGGAGGAGAAGTCTGGCTTACAAACCACCCGGCTTCAGTTTAATGCATCACTTACTGAACGAGTCCCCCATGTTGGAGCTGTGCCTGAGCCTGCTGGAGGAGGGTGTCGTTCAGCTGGACACTTACGCCCCGTTTCCAGGTACCGTAAACAGTGTTGGGCACATTTGGACCCCTAGACATGTACTTCTGGAATAGGAGGCTCTATGGTGGTGTCTGTGGAGGTAACCTGAAAAGCGTCCTTTTGTATTCCCAGGTAAGAAACATTTGGAGAAGGCGGTGACCTGCTGCTTCATGCTCCTCAATCTGACGCTGCAGAAGGAGAACCTGTTCATGGACCTCCTGCGGGAGAGCCACCTCTCGCTGATCGCCACCCCCCTGGAGCAGCTGCTGCAGGGCATCAACCCACGATCCAAGAAGGCCGATCACGTGGTGAACATCGCCAGGTCAGTGCTGCCAATCCACCAGAGCTGTGCAAAACTCCTCTGCGGGTTCAGTAATCTCCATTCCTTTCGTCCGGCAGATATCTGTATCACGGCTCCGGCAATCCTGAATTAGCCTTCGAGAGCGCGAAGATCTTGTGCAGCATCTCCAGCAACGCCAACATCCAGGCTAAAATCGTGGGGGATTTCACCCAGGACCCGGTAATAAGATCTGATATGTAAAAACGTGGTTGTTAGGGAGGATCGACTGCATCCAGGGCTGGGGAAGAGGAGTACGGCGCCCTGCGCTGGCCAACACCGGTTCCTCACCGGTCAGTATCAGACCGAAGTGGTATAAGGACCGATCACTTGTGCTATACATAGTAGTGCATGAGCACTGCAGTGTATAGCCGAAATCCCCATCTCCTATGAATGTTGTTCATAGGAGTATCGTAATGACAGACAGGGGTCATCCGTTGTCTCACAACCGTAATGATAACCGATCGGAGCCACAGGTGACTATGGGAGCTAGGAATGAAGCCGCCCGCCTGCCAGGGCGTGTTAAATGCTGCTGTCAGAGATTGACAGCAGGATTCAACTTGTTAATTTCCGATCCACCTGCAGATGTTACAGGCAGATGATTGCTGATTGAAACAGCCATCATGTGTTGGGAAAGTTTCATCAAAGACAGGGAGGCGGCATATCATGTTGCGTCATTTCATGATGGGGTTAACCCTATTCTTGTGTTTTTGCTCTGGCAGAAGATAAGTCAGAAGCTGATGGCCGGCTTCGTGGAGTGCCTGGACAGCGAGGAGTCAGAGGAGGCGGTGAACCCCCTAGAAGGTGAGCGCTCCTCCTAGATATCCCCCGCCGCCGCCGATTCTTTATTGACGAGGGGTTTTACGTTCCTTTTTGCTTTAAGACATTGAAGAAGAGCGAAAATTGTCCGCAGTTCATCACAAGACCAAAATCCACATCCTCAACCTGCTGATCACCTCCCTGGAGATGAAGCCGCCCAACCTGGCCCTGTACCTCCTGGGGTTCGAGCTGAAGAAGCCAGTCAGTACCACCAACCTTCAAGACTCGGGTACGGAGACGTTACCCTTCTCCATGTCTTATACTGGTTCTGAGAAGATTACAATCACTTATCTGCTTTATATTTTAGGCGTTTTAGGCTTCCCCCGGACCTGTCTGCACTCCATCTTGGACATCCTGAAGAAGGGAACTGATGGGAGAATGGGGCCGGTGGCCGTAGTGGAGTCACCGCACCTTGCTGAGCTCTGCTATCAGGTGGGCATCAGTGTCAGATCGACGGTGATCCGACACCCGTCCCACCCCTCAATTTGCTACTGTTTGGCTCCATTCCCTTTCGGCCGCCCTGTAGCCGATCCATGCAGGTGTCGGACAGTCATCTGATGTCGTTGTTCTAAGTCCTGACTTAGGACAAGTTAATAGTGCACCTCAATGACTTAAATTAACTTTTTGATGATATTCTATTTCAGTAATTCAATATATAAAGTGAAACACATATATTATATAGAGTCATTACACACAGAGGGATCTATTTCATGTGTTTATTTCTGTTAATGTTGATGATTAAAGAAACCCCAAAGGTCATTATCTCAGAATATTAAAGTAGGGAGGATGAAGGTTCTGAGAGATAAAACATGACCTAAATAGGTATCGGAGGCTTCACCTTGTGTGGTTGTGAGAGTCACAACCACTACAAAAGCAGATCACGGCTGCTGCAGTCACCAGCGTGGTGCATATACAGTAGTGAGGATGAAGGGTTAAAAACCGCGCTGCTGTATTCCACCAGACATCAAAGGGTGAATATAATATTGGTTTATTAGTCATTGCATTTCAGGGCTCTCTGAAACACCATGAAACATGGCGGAATGATATTGATTGTCCTGGGGAAGGGGCCAGGGAGCCCTGAAACACGTTGACTAATAAATCAATATTATATTCACCATTTGATGTCTGGTGGAATATGTCAGCGTGGTTTTAACCCTTCATCCTCCCTACTCTCTATGCACCACGCTGGGGACTGCAGCAGCCGTGATCTGCTTTTATAGTGGTTGTGACTCTCACAACCACACAAAGTGAAGCCTCTGATACCTATTTAGTTCATTTTCTGATCATCATAATGGGAGACCCAGACAATGGGGTTTAGGGCGCTGCCCTCCGGAGGTCACACTAGGTACTACAAGTTTGTAGTACCGCCTCCTCCGCTTATAAACCCCCACCGTAGGAGACATCCTCAGTTTTAAACTTAGTGTGCTCGGAGGATCACGCTTTGCTTGCACTTCACTGCATTCTCACAACTTACGTGATGGCGTATGAAGACAAGGTAAAATGGTCCCATTCGGGACCCTCGACAGCCTCCCCGCTCACCCTTGTGGAACACGCTGGTGGAGGTACCGGAGGGTTTTTAGCCTGGACACTTTAGTGTTCTCCCGGTACGCTGTCGTGCTCCTTTCCTTTCCATCCCTCCATGGAGGCTCTGGATAGGGGGAGCCTGGAGCCTTGCACAGCTCCGCTCCGTCCGAGGCCTCCCTAAATGGTGCTTACAGACCGGACGGAGCCAGCCCAGTCCGAGGCCTCCCTAAATGGTGCTTACACTCCGGACTGGTGCTGTACCCCCGTCCGAGGCCTCCCTAAAGGTGCTTACAGACCGGACCGGCACTGAGGCACCTGGTGTGTCTCCTGTGTGCCTGGGGGTAGTGTCTGTCACTGTGGTGTCATGACACTCAGACCGCGCGGTTACCCTCGGGTCCGCGGTTCTGGCGGTGACCCTGTGCTGGGGTCTCCCTGGCTGACCGCCCTGTGTTTCACAGGGGCTGAGGCTGTAGACTGCGGGTGTTTTTATGTGTACAGGCAGTCTGAGAGTGTGTGTGGTGATATTCACTCTCGTTTCCCGCGCTGCGGGCTCCGGCACCTCCATTGCTGAGGCAGTCTGGAGGAGGAGGAGGCAGCCCTTATGGTGACATCACCGCTGGGCGTGTTATGTGTTCTTCCCGCGTGTTCCTGGCTCCGCCCACATCTTCACTGTCGGCGGCCATCTTCTCCCTCACTTCCCGGCTGGGATCTGAACTGCAGCGCGTGTCTGCACTTGCAAGGGAGACCGGAACTCGCGGAGGTCACACACACACACCGCTTCCTCCTACCGCTTTACTGCGGTCGGTAAGCCACCGGGATTCCCGGTTTGTTTGTGAACTTTGGCTTATATTCCCCCCACTGTGGAGATGTCCTCAGCTGGGAAGCATGCTGCTAAGGCGGCGGTGGCCACCATTGTCTGTACTACATGCAACGGGACACTGGTGGAGGGGTCCTGCAATAACTGCGGACGCCCAGAGGCCCGATCTGCTACTATTGAGTCTGCAAATCCGGGATTATACCCTGAGGTTCAGGTGATCCCAGGGCCATGGGAAACGCAGAATAAGATCAATGAATCTCTGCTGTCCCAGATGTCCTCCATGTCGCAAACCCTGGAGGCACTGCATAGGAGACTGGAGAACCCAGCTACTCCTCCTAGTTACCCCCGGGTGTCTCTTACTTCTGCTGTAAGACCCCCTAAGCGAGCCCGTGAGGCTTCTCCTGAGCTCCAGACTCTCTCTGAGGAGGAGCGTTCCTCTGATGGTGAGGAAGATGATGGGGGTTCTACTCTTGGGTCTATGTCTGAACCTCCAGATGGGGTGGAGGATCTGGTGTCCTCCATCAATGAGACATTGCGTCTTGTCACTCCTCCTGAGGAGGTGACTGTACACCCCAAGGAGATCTATCAATGGCTGCGGCCAGAGGCTAGACCAAGTGGCTCCTTCATGGACCACACTAATTTCGGAAGGGTGATTAAAGCTCCCAGGTTGCATCCTGGGCGGCGTTATGTCCGTAAAACTAAGGACAATCGCTTTCCCTTTCCCCAGGAGGCGCTCCAGGAATGGTCGCAGTCTCCCAAGGTGGATGCTTCCATGACTAGGATTGCTGCGCGCTCCTTGTTTTCTGCCTCTGATAGCTCCTCGTTGAAGGATGCTACTGATAGACAGGTCGAGCAACTCGCCAAGTCTTCCTATGAGGCTGTGGGGTCTTCGTTTGCCCCTAATTTTGCCGCGGTCTGGACCCTACAAGCGATTACTATCTGTTTGGATGGTATCACTGATCTAGCTAGGTCCAGTCCAGAGGTCCTGGCTCTCACTGAGAGAGCAAGGGCCTATGCGGACTATGCCAGGACGGCATCTTTGGAAACTGCCACTCGCTCTGCTGTGGCCTCGGCCAATGCAATTGCGATCCGCAGGCTATTGTGGCTGCGTCTCTGGGACTCAGATGCCACATCTAAGAAGATTTTACAAAATCTTCCGTTCGCTGGTGACAGGCTTTTTGGCACCGAACTGGACAAATTGATAAAGGATTCTGCTGAGTCTAAGATACCGCAGAATAAGCCTAAGCCACGGTACACCGTGAAAAGGAACCCTAAGCAGTGGTCCTTTCGCTCCGGTTCACAGTCATCAACGGCGTCCACTCGCTCAGACCGAGGGGGCAAGCCTGCTACTCAGTGGCGTTCCAAGAGTCGTCAGAAGAAGCCGGCGGGGGCAGCGGCTGCCACCCCAAGCCCGCTTCGACATGACTCGCTATTTCATCCTGCCTCCCCACAGGTGGGGGGCCGCCTGTCCCGCTTTCAGGACAAGTGGCTTCTTCACATTCAAGATCAGTGGGTTCGAGACGTAGTCTCGAGGTTACAGGATAGAGCTGACGTCACAACCAATACACCGATTCCATCGGTCGGTTCCATCTCCAGAAAAGGCTCAGGCTTTTTACCTGGTGTTGGAGGGACTCCGCAGAGACGGAGTGGTGGTCCCTGTGCCCACGGAAGAGAGGTTCAGGGGTTTTTACTCCAACCTCTTTATTGTCCCAAAGAAGGACGGCTCTTTTCGCCCGGTTTTGGACCTCAAGTTGTTCAACCGTCACGTGTTGGTTCGGAAGTTCCGCATGGAATCCCTGCGCTCAGTGATCGCGGCTGTGTCACAGGGGGACTTCCTAGCGTCCATCGATATCAGGGACGCTTACCTTCACGTCCCCATTGCACCAGCTCATCAGCGCTGGTTGAGATTCGCAGTGGGGGAAGAGCACTTCCAATTTGTGGCACTGCCATTCGGGCTAGCCTCAGCACCACGGGTGTTCACAAAGGTGATGGCCTCCATGATGGCTCTCCTGCATGCGCAGGGACACGCCGTCATACCCTATTTGGACGACCTGTTGGTCAGGGCGCCATCGGAAGACCTTTGTCGGGTAAGCCTGGAGGTGACCATGAAGTCCCTGGAACGGTTCGGGTGGCTTATCAACATTCAGAAGTCGACCCTGGTTCCGACCCAGTCATTGACATATCTGGGCATGGACTTCCACACGGACTCGGCCCTGGTGTCCCTACCTCAAGCCAAGCAGCTTGCGATCCAATCAGGAGTGCAGAATGTCCTCCTGTCTCCACAGTCATCCCTACGGGTATTGATGAGACTGGTGGGTCGCATGGTAGCGGCGATAGAGGCGGTGCCGTTCGCACAGTTTCGCCTCCGTCCTCTCCAGCTGGAGATTCTTCGCAGATGGGACAAGAGGACGATCTCTCTGAATCGGCTGGTGACACTGTCACAACCAACCAGGGACTCTCTACAGTGGTGGCTCCAGCCACTTCACCTGTCACGGGGCCGGTCCTTCCTAAAACCGTCATGGTTAGTGGTGACCACCGACGCCAGTCTGAAGGGCTGGGGGGCGGTGTTCTTGCACCACAGGGCTCAAGGCCTCTGGACTCAGTCGGAGTCGGCGTTGCAGATCAACGTTCTGGAGATCAAGGCGGTCTATCTGGCGCTACTGGCGTTTCAGAAATTCCTGTCAGGACAGCCCATTCGGGTACAGTCCGACAATGCGACGGCCGTCGCCTACATAAATCATCAGGGAGGGACCAGAAGTGCTCAGGCCCTCGCCGAAGTCCACCGCATTCTACTCTGGGTGGAGGAAAACGGCTGCCTGATCTCCGCAGTTCACATCCCAGGGGTCGAGAACTGGGAGGCCGACTATCTGAGCCGACAGGGGATGGACGCCGGAGAGTGGTCTCTACATCCAGACGTCTTCCGGGACATCTGCGGCAGGTGGGGCACTCCGGACGTGGATCTGATGGCCTCACGGCTGAATCATCAGGTGCCCCAATACATGGCAAGATCTTGGGATCCCCAGTCTCTGGGGCGGACGCCCTGATTCTGAGCTGGTCCAGATTCCAGCTGCCATATGTGTTTCCGCCTCTGGCTCTGATTCCCAGGGTCCTGTGGAAGATCAGGACAGAATGCAGAGTGGCCATTCTAGTGGCTCCAGATTGGCCCAGGAGGTCTTGGTACCGGACCTGTGGCAACTGTCAGGCGGACACAGGTGGGCTCTTCCAGAACGCGCAGATCTTCTCGCGCAAGGGCCATTCTTCCACCTCAATTCCAGGGCCCTCAGATTGACTGCATGGCTCTTGAGGCCTGGCTGCTGACATCCAGAGGTTTCTCTCCTACAGTGGTTGCCACTATGAATCGGGCAAGGAAACCTGTTTCCAGGAAGATATACCACAGAACGTGGAAAATCTTTTTTACCTGGTGTGCCTCTGGTGGCCGCTCACCGTGGCCTTTGTCTATCCCGACATTGCTGGCCTTCCTACAGTCGGGGTTGGAGTTGGGATTATCCCTTGGCTCTCTGAAAGGTCAAGTATCAGCACTTTCTGTGTTGTTTGACAGGCGATTGGCGCTCCTCCCGAAGGTACGTCAATTTCTGCAGGGGGTGTCTCGGGTGGTCCCGCCCTATAGACGACCTCTGGACCCTTGGGACCTAAACATGGTCCTGACGACACTGCAGAAACCGCCGTTTGAGCCACTGAGAGACGTCTCTCTCTCTCGTCTGTCCCAGAAGGTGGTCTTTCTGGTGGCGATTACATCTCTGAGAAGGGTCTCAGAATTGGCTGCACTCTCGTGCAAGTCACCCTTTCTGGTGGTTCACCAGGACAAGGTGGTGTTGCGTCCACGGCCTGAATTTTTGCCGAAGGTGGTTTCAACATTCCACTTGAACCAGGAGATTGTTCTCCCATCATTTTGCCCCGCTCCCGTTCATCAGGTTGAGCGCGACCTCCATACTCTGGATCTCGTGAGAGCTGTACGCATTTATGTGTCCAGGACCGCCTCCTTTAGGAGTTCGGATTCCTTATTTGTCCTCACGATGGGTCGCTGTAAGGGGTCCGCGGCTTCAAAGTCGACCTTGGCCAGATGGATCAAGGCTCCCATTCAGGAGGCTTACCGGTCTTCTGGTTTGCCTCTCCCGGTGGGTTTGAAGGCACACTCTACTAGAGCTGTAGGTGCCTCTTGGGCCTTGCGACATCGAGCTTCTGCTCTACAGGTGTGTCAAGCGGCCACTTGGTCCAGCCTGCACACTTTCTCTAAGCACTATATGGTGCATGCCCATGCCTCTGCGGATGCGAGTTTGGGCAGGCGGGTTCTCCAGGCGGCGGTTGCCCACCTTTAAAAGGGAACCATGTGTTATCCGTCTTGTTGAGGAACTATTCCCGCCCTGGGGTATTGCTTTAGGACATCCCCATTGTCTGGGTCTCCCATTATGATGATCAGAAAAAAGAGAATTTTGTTTACGTACCGTAAATTCTTTTTTCTTGAATCATCAATGGGAGACCCAGCACCCACCCAGTTGTTCCGTTGCATGTTTGCATTTGATCTGTTCTCTGTTGAGACAGTGTTTCCGGGTTGTTACACCGTCTGTGCACGGCATTCTTCCCGATGTTTCGGGTGTGGTTTATTTCTCCTCGCAGCTTATGGACTAAACTGAGGATGTCTCCTACGGTGGGGGTTTATAAGCGGAGGAGGCGGTACTACAAACTTGTAGTACCTAGTGTGACCTCCGGAGGGCAGCGCCCTAAACCCCATTGTCTGGGTCTCCCATTATGATAGATTCAAGATCGGTAAAAACTGTTAAATTTACGGTACGTAAACAAAATTCTCTTTATTTATTTCTCAGACCCTTCATCCTCCCTACTTTACTCTTCTGAGATAATGACCTTTGGGTTTCATAATCATCAACATTAACAGAAATTAACACTTGAAATAGATCCCTCTGTGTGTAATAACTCTATATAATATACATATTTCACTTTATGTATTGAACTAATGAAATAGATGGCATTTTTGATGATCTTCTAATTCATTGAGATGCTCCTGTATGTTCTGGTTCAGTACCGAGTATTGTTGTGTATCTTCAGGTCATTCACCAGCTCTGCGCCTGCACGGACACCTCTGGACCCACCATGCGGTATCTGCGCACCAGTCACGATTTCCTGGTCACTCAGCTCCACCACCTGCCCTTCTCCGTGAAAGGTAATAGGAAAGAATTGACAGTCGCTTTATCTACTGGGTAAGGCTGCCGTCACATGGAGAAACAACACATGAAAGTGGATTGTGCCACTCCAGCTCAGGAGACACTTTCCCGTGCGTTGCTGTTCTCTCCAGTCTCCATTCCAATTCTAACTCTCCCATGGAAGTGAATGGATGTCCGTGCCGCACTGCTTCATCTTAGTGGCTTCTATAGGCCACACTGCGGCCACTCAGATCCCGCACACGAGTCACACTTCCTCTGTAATCACCATGACAAAGGGTTTCTTTTTTGTCTCTTATTCTAGGAAATGAAATCTCTGCCCTCAATCAGATGTACCTGGCTGAATGAAGACGGGTCCATTGAGCTGCGCATCACCCTCTGAACCGGCAGCGTTCACACACACAGAGGCTGCTGAACCTGCTGTTGGACACGTGCCCGTCCGCCATTATATAGGTGAGCGCAGCTCTGGAGTATAATACAGGAGGTAACTCAGGATCAGTAATGTAATGTATGTACACAGTGACTGCACCAGCAGAATAGTGAGTACAGCTCTGGAGTATAATACAGGAGGTAACTCAGGATCAGTAATGTAATGTATGTACACAGTGACTGCACCAGCAGAATAGTGAGTGCAGCTCTGGAGTATAATACAGGAGGTAACTCAGGATCAGTAATGTAATGTATGTACACAGTGACTGCACCAGCAGAAGTAGTGAGTGCAGCTCTGGAGTATAATACAGGAGATAACTCAGGATCAGTAATGTAATGTATGTACACAGTGACTGCACCAGCAGAATAGTGAGTGCAGCTCTGGAGGATAATACAGGAGGAACTCAGGATCAGTAATGTAATGTATGTACACAGTGACTGCACCAGCAGAAGAGTGAGTGCAGCTCTGGAGATAATACAGGAGGTAACTCAGGATCAGTAATGTAATGTATGTACACAGTGACTGCACCATGCAAATAGTGAGTGCAGCTCTGGAGGATAATACAGGAGGTAACTCAGGATCAGTAATGTAATGTATGTACACAGTGACTGCAGCAGCAGAATAGTGAGTGCAGCTCTGGAGTATAATACAGGAGGTAACTCAGGATCAGTAATGTAATGTATGTACACAGTGACTGCACCAGCAGAATAGTGAGTGCAGCTCTGGAGGATAATACAGGAGGTAACTCAGGATCAGTAATGTAATGTATGTACGGCCCTTTTTCTTTTCTCTGCTCTGTAGCGGACGGTGAAGCCGGTATGGAGGACGACAATCGGAACATTAATACATTTCTGCACTTTGACACGTCCTCAAAAGGTAACACCAGATCATGTCCCGCTCTCTAGTTCCATATATAGAGTTTGATTTCCTCCAGGCTCCTGGTTTCGGGGTTGATGCTCTTCTGAGGATGGACATGGTACGATCTCGCCTCTGGTCCAGATTGTTCCTTGACTTAATGTTGTCAGAATGCAGAGGTGGCCGGTAACCTTGGCAACAAACTTATTGTTTCCTTCCATTCTTGGAAGGATGTTTTAATGTGAAGTAAAGTGGAATGTTGTTTCTTCTTTGTAGTTTACCTATATAAGGATCTGAGACCCCCTCCCCTTCTTATTGTTAACCCTTCATAGTCCGCAGGAAAATCTTGAGCATCTTGGATGCCATCGACTTCACGCAGGAGATCCCGGAGCAGCTGCAGCTGGATTTCTTTGATCGTATCCAAATAGAGCAACTGATCACGAACTGCGAACACAAGAACCGCAGCGGTCAGACCGTCTGCAACGTGAAGGTGAGCGGAGTCCCAGTGCAGGGTCTCGTTCTGTATGCGGAGGGTCTGCACGTAGTGTTTACTGATGGTTTTCTGTCCTTACAGCTCCTCCGCAGAGTGCTGGTCGCAGAAGTCAATGGGATACAGGGGGCGGCCGCCATCGGACAGAGACCTCTACTATTGGAGGTAGAGTCCGGGGATAATTTCTGCTATTTAAAGGGGTCGTCCAGAACATAGATATATAGATCTCCATCAGCACGACTGCATGTGAGGAGTTGAGACAACATAGCGCCACACACTTCAGTGGTCTAGTGCTATTTAAGGAAGTCGTCCAGAACTTGGATATATAGATCCCAATAAGTACGGCTGGATATACAGAGCTGAGACAGCAACAGTGCCACCCACCTCAGTGGTCGTTTTTGGGTACTGCAGCTCAGCTAAGTCCAGTGGGATTTGTGTTATTTAAAGGGGTTGTCCAGAATGCAGATATATAAAGCCCCATCAGCACGGCTGGATGTACGGAGCTGAACAGCACAACACCACACACTTCAGTGGTTGTGTTTGGGTACTGCAGCTCTGCCAAGTCCAGTGGGATTTATGTTATTTAAAGAGGTCCACATAGATCCCCATCATCATGGTTGGATGTACGGAGCTGAGACGCACAGCGCCGCCCTCCTCAGTGGTCGTTTTTGGGTACTGCAGTGTTTGATTATACGTTTTGATGTTTCGTCAGGAGATCAACACAATCCTGCAGCACGCGGTGGAAAGAAACAAGATGTTCCAGTGTCTTCACGCTAAACGTCACACACTAGAGTCCTGGCGGCAGCTGGTGGAGATTATCCTGACCGCCTGCCCTCAGGACCAGATCCTGGCGGAGCAGAGACAGTTGATCATCAGGGATCTGCTCCAGGATCTCCACGACAAGGTGAGAGTTCCAGTCCTATCTCACCTTGCGGGATATGGCGCCACTTTGTGATCCATTGGCAGCGGATCGATGTCTCTCGTTGGTTGTTTGCAGATTCTGGATGACGAGGCGACTAAGGACCTGATGGCGGTGGTGGCCGGGGCCGTGTTCACCCTCACCGTGCACCTGAGCCAGTCTATCCGCACCGAGCAGAAGCAGCCGCTGAGCGGGCGGGGGGCCGGGCAGTCACAGTACGTGCTCATGCTGGACGGATCCTTCGCCACCCCTGCAGGATCGGACACTTTCTCCGCAGGATTCGCCTCCATCGGAGACTCCTCGCTCCACATGATCCTCAGGAAACTGCTGGAGTTCATCCTGAAGACCGGTCAGTACTCAGCGGGCTACTGAGATAATGGCACGGGCTAGTGGCCTCAGTAGTGTGTGATGATGTGGTGCCGCTATCAGCTGGGGAGTCAGCTGCATCTGGCGGCATATGCTCTATATAGAGGGACTAGCTCCGCCCATCACTTGGGCTCCGACTACAGAATCATCAGCCAATCACAAGGTTGGGCGGTGCTTATGCACTTGCTATAAGTCAATTAGACATAAATGAATTTTAGGTACAGAGCCTTCAGCCAATCACAGTTATGGATATAACTGACATATTACATCAGCCAATCAGATGTATGGGTGGGGCTGAAGCGCTGAGCCCTCATCCAGTTCATGAATGGGTGGAGTTGAAGCGCTTAGTTTTCAGCCAATCGCACAGGTGGGTGTGGCTCAGTCACATAAATGGGCGGAGTTGAGGTTCCAAGTTTCTCAGCCTATCGGATAGATGGTTGTGGCCGAGGCACTAAGCCCTTATCCAGTCACATGGGATGAGAGGAATCTGAGTCCTCAGCCAATCGCATGGATGGGTGGAGTCTAGACTTCAACCAATCGCAAAGATGGGAGTGGCTGAGCCCTCATCCAGTTACATGGATGGGTGGAGTCCAAGTCTTCAGCCAATTGCACAGGGGGTGTGGCTCAGCCCTTAGCCAGTTACATTAATAGGTGGAGTTGAGGTTGAGTTCTCAGCCAATTGCACAGGTGGGTGTGGCTAAATCTGAGCCCTCATCCAATTACACTGATGGGTGGAGTCAAGTCTTCGCCCTCAGCTCTTGTGTATGTGGCCGAGGTGCAGAGCTCTCATCCAGTTATAAGTGGAGTCATGGTTCTGAGTCCTCAGCCAATCACAGAAGATGGGCGTGGCCAAGGCATTTAACTGCATGGATGGCTGGAGTCAAGGCTCTGAGTCCTCAGCCAATCGCAGAAGATGGGCGTGGCTAATGCATTGGGCTTATTCAACCTCATGTATGGATATAGTCCAGGCTATGAGTCCTCAGCCAATCAGAGAAGATGGGTGTGGCTAAGGCCCTGAGCTCTCATTCAACTTCATGGATGGGTGGAGTCTAGTCTGCGTCCTCAGCCAATTGCAGCAGATGGGCGTGGCTGAGGCAATTATTTTTTTTTTCTTGCATTATATAAGTCATTTTAAAGGGATTTTCCAGATTCTCCTATAATCCTCTCCTCTCTCTCACTTCTTCACCATCTCCGCTTGCTGTCAGTGACCAGAACTTTCCTTATTTACATCCAAACTCTGAAAAACCCAAAACAACTCAATGCATCTCACCACTGAGGGTTCGTAACAGTTGCATCAGTTTAGACAGCAGACTGATACCAGTCACCTGCACTGATACATTGCAACAAACACTCGGGACATGAGGATCATCTAGGCAGAAACCATTGCAGCAAACCCTCAGCTGTGAAAAACATTGGGTCTATTTTCAGCCAAAGGTCATGAAGAACGCGGTGTTTTAGGATATTGCAATGCTGAGGTTTCATGAAGTCTCTGTGTCCACACAGGTGGAGGATTGCAGCGGGTGCGGGCACATCTATACGGAGCCCTGCTGTATTATTTGCAGATTGCCCAGAGACCAGATGAGCCGGACACTCTGGAAGCAGGTAGGTGCAAGAAGAGCTCAAATGGCGCCACCCCTGTCCGTAGACGACATCTGGTATTGTAGCTCAGTCCCATTTACTTTAATGGTCATGACCTGCAATACCAGACATGGCCAACTGATAGAGGCGCTGTTTCTGAGCGCACCCACCAGAACACGACCCCAAAATATCACTATTTTTTACGACTTTCAGCTAATAAGACCATGTGGGAGAGATTGACGGCCCCAGAAGACGTGTTCAGTAAGCTCCAGAGGGACAACCTCTCCATATTTGAGACTTACGGGGCGGCACTAATGGAGGTGATCTGCAGAGATTCCTGCGACGGCCGCGAAATCGGCAGAGTACGTAAAGAGATCATTTAAAGGGCTATTTCCACATTCACAGATTTCTATATTGTTGGATAGAGCTCGCAAAAACAATCAGTTTTGTCATTTACAGCTTATTAAAATTCACAGCCGTTCTTGCCATAAGAAGGTTCTTTCATTTACGGCTCGTTGCAGTTGTGGTCGGTCTCCATAGCAACAAACTGTTTAACAAAAGAAAAGTGTCAATATCTCAAGAACAGTTGAAAATCTTAACAAGCAGCAAATTGCAAAAGTGCTTGTTTTCACGAGCTCTATCCGACAATATCATCTGTGAAAATGGGATTTAACCCTTTAAGGGCCAGATTATTTTATTTTTCTATCTGTTACAGATGTTGGCACTCGCCCTGTTGGACCGGATCGTCTGCGTGGACAAGCAGCAGCAGTGGCTGGCATATCTGTGTAACAGCGGGTACCTGCAGGCTCTGGTGGACAGCTTGGCACAGGATGACGTCGTCTTGCAGAACCTGCTGAATCCGCAGCCGCCGTTGCTGAAGGCGCTGTACATCTACGAATCCAAAATGGTACGGGTGCAGCATACCATGTGATACAGATTAGCCTATCCCTTTAAGGCAGATCTCAAGAGGTGCGGTGAGATGCCAGGTCTCCTGCATAGTCAACTGGAATCTCTTAAGGAGGGCGTCAGTGTTGCCTTCACCCCCCGATACGGAAGTCAGAGGCCCTGGCTGATCCCTGTTAACCACATTTTTACCTCTTTTTCACATCTGTATTCATTGTCTCTCTGCAGGCCTTCCTGACCCGTGTGGCAAAAAGCCAGCAAGGCGCCCTGGAACTGTTGCGGGCAGGGTCATTCTCCGACTGGCACAGTGCCAAGTATATGATATGCGCCCGGATACAGATCAGCACGGGTAATGGTAGAGAATTGATTCATGGGGATACACGTAGATCTAATTGATTATACTCAGTTACCACTAGACGGAGCTCACTACATACAGATTTATACAGTCACCACTTGGGGAGCTCTCTACATACAGATTTATACAGCCACCACTAGAGAGAGCTCACTACATACGATTTATACAGTCACCACTAAGAGGGAGATCTATACATACCAAAATCTTACAATTTATACAGTCCACCACTAGAGTGAGTCACATACATACAGATTTATACAGTCACCACTAGAGGGAGCTCACTACATACGTTGTTTATTACAGTCACCACTAGAAGGAGCTCACTGCATACTATTTATACAGCCACCACTAGAGGGAGCTCACTACATACGGTTTATACAGTCACCACTAGAGGAGCTCACTGCATACAATTTATACAGCATCACTAGAGGGAGCTCACTACATATTATAATGTCACCACTACATACAAGATTTATACAGTCCACACTAGTGGGAGCTCACTAATACCTATTTATACAGCCACCACAGAGGGAGCTCACTACATACATTTATACAGCCACCACTAGAGGGAGCTCACTACATACAGATTTATACAGTCTCCATAATAGGACTGCATGCAGTCAGCTCTTCAGCTCCACCTAGTGGATAGTGACAAATGACTCCTGATCTTACCATATAATTCTGTCTCAGTGCAGGGAATTTGGTGCTGTGTATCAGATACTTGGATGATATTTTATAATATTTATTAAAGCGACTTTTTCAGTTGTTAAAAAATGATTGTCTTTTTTTATTCCTTATCAGAGTTGTCATCCTGTCTCATGTTTTCTCTTCCTTTTTAGACTTTATGGAATTAGAGATGCCCCCGTATTCATCCCGGCACCGCTGGAAAGGTACCGACAGATCTTGCTACCCGCCCTGCAACTCTGCCAGGTGGTTCTCACCTCCAGCATGGCGCAACATCTACAGGTGGCAGGACAGGTAGGCACAAAACGGGAGTAAAGGAAGTGTGCTAAAGTGGCGGTGTGTTAAAGAGGCTTTCCATAATGGAGATATTGGTGACCTGACCTATAGAATAGGTGGTGAATATCTAATAGGAACAGCTCGGAGCTGGGAGCAGCATGACTAGTGGCTGTGCTCAGGTACTGCAGTTTAGCTTGTATTGAAATGAACTGAGCTGCAGTACCCAAAACAGCCACTAGTACTAATGACAGATAGTGATGACTTACCAGTCAACCCCCATGATCAAAGTCCTAGACACTCCCTTTAATATCTGTCTTAGTGGAAGAACGCAACCAGATCTTATTGGAAAGGAATAGTTATCATGAGTCCTCATTTCTCCTCTTCTCTGCCAGGTGCTCCAGTTCCTTATTGCTCATTCGGATACGATCCACGCCATCCTCAGAAGCAAAGAGGGCAGCGTCGGGTCTCTGCAGGAGCTGGCACTGCTAACGGGCATCATAAGCAAAGCCGCACTTCCAGGTAGGAGATCGGAGCTCGCACATTTATACCCAACACCTTTAAATCCGCTATGGCTACATTTTTATTTTCAGTCTTAAGCTCCCAATTACTAGAATTCAATGAGAAAATATTGTTTATCTGCAGCCACCACTAGAGGGAGCTCTGTTTACGCAATAAGCTCTTGTGCTCTCTCTAGTGGCAGGTCAAGGTAAGACTAAATTTTGCACTTTTTTGCAAGATACTTCTGACTATTTATAATCCTGTTTTCTTTTCTGGAGCAATTTTTCTTCCAAATTATTAAAAACTTTGCATTTAGGAACCTTTCCATCTAGTGAATTCCCCTTTTCTGGCATAAGAAAAAATGTTTCCTCCGCCTCAGCGGCCCCTCGTCTCTTTTCCACCATGAAATTTATTAATTTCATCTCTCCTCCCACAGAGGTTGTGAACGATCTGGCTTCTGTCCTAAACGAGGGTCCGACGGTTGAACTGCACGGACACGTGGGCCGATTCCAGGTAATGGGGGAGGGGTTATTTATTTATTAATATTATTAATTTATTATGGTATTATTAGAAGTTAGATATTTACCTATAAGATCAGTAAAGTGGCTTCAAATAATTATATATATATCTATATCATATTTATAAGAGGACTCCTGTCTACCACCAAGGTTTTGTCTTCCCAACAGCGGCCACTACAGGTTAAATGTGTTATTACATGATGTCCCAATCAATTGAATAAGTCACATATATTATGTAGTTTGAGGGATATGGCTTTGGGTTGTCCCATATATACAACTTATCAGTATTTTCAGGGGGGTCCGCAGCACCACACATGACCAGGGCTTTAAAGGGCACCTGTCATGTCCTTTTTTTGTTAATAAATTGCCCCAATGTCACTTAGATCATGTGTTGTCCATTATAACCTGTATTTTTTATTTTAAATTGTTGTATTTATGCCAAAAAATCACTAGATCCTTAGATGTTTTCATTAGCTACCTACCCAACAGTCATACGGTAATTAGGAGACATCAGTGAACTGGAGACATGCCGAAGTTCATCTAATGCTGCAGGGCTATGTGACTATAATGGGTGGAGCAGGGTCTACATTGTCCTTCACACAAGGCCTGCTTAGTCCATCCATCATGGTCACATGATCGTGACATCACACAGGTCCTTCTATAGAGCATTAAATTAATTTCGGCATGTTTGCAGTTGATTAACATCAGCTAAGTGCCCGGATGACTGTTTGGACAGGTAGCTGATGAAAACATCGAACAGTCATCCGGCGGTGAGCAGATGTTAATCATCTGCAAACATGCCAGAATTCATCTAATGCTCTCTACAAGGACCTGTGTGATGTCACGATCATGTGACCGTAATGGGCGGACCTTAGCAGGACTTGCGTACAGGACAATGTAGACTTAGCTCCTCCCATTATAGGCACATGGCCCTGCAGCATTAGATGAATGGGCGATTAGCAGACGTCGATTAACAGCAGACTTTCCAAAATTCATCTAATGTTGTAGGACCTGTGATGATGTCATGACCATGTGATTATAATGGGCAGAGCTATATTGTCCTTCATGCAAGGCCTGCTTACTCCACACATTATGGCCACATGGTCGTGACATCACCACAGGTCCTACATCATTGGATGAATTTCGGCATGTCTTCATTTGATTGGCGTCTTCATTTCGCCAAGATGACTGACTGTTTGGACACCAGCTAATGAAAACTTCTAAGTATCTAATACAATGATTAAAAAAACAATCAGGTTACTAATGAACAGTACATGATCTAAATAATATGGGGGCGGTTATACAATAACAAAAAGGACATGACCGGTTTCCTTTAATAACAATGCATGGAACTGAAATGACAGTGCATAAAGTGCTGGTGAGAAGATTCCCCCCCTGGAGATCAGACACTTGTCACCTGTCCTGTGGATAGGTTGTGGACACCCCCAATGACTGACCCACCACAGACCCTCATTTATTAGAATGGACGTCATGTAATACCACATTTCACACATAGTGGCCGCTGTTGCAGTCACCGGAATCCTCCCGATCCCTGATCACCAGTCCAATATTCCGGAACGTTGCGATCCTCCGACATTTCTTTCTTTTCTCAGCGTCTTTGCCTTTCCTTATTAAACCGCTTCGGAGGGTCAGACAAAGCGCGACAGCTGAGTCTACAGGACGACGGCGGCCACGTGGACGGAGGGAGCGCCAGGGACGACATGGAGCTGGCCATGCAGCAGGTGAGGCCGCAGCGCCAGGGGTGACGGGTTTCTCATTTTTTTTTTGCTTTTTGCAGTTTTTTCTTAATTATTTTTTATTTTCTAGATCTGCTCCAATGTGATGGAATACTGCCACACGCTGATGCTGCAGAACTCCCCCAACCTCCAGCAGATGATTTGTCTCTTCACCCCAAGTCTGACGGAGAGCGGCGGCAGCAGAGAGACCTCCAGATTAGGTCAGTGGTGGGCAAGTGTCCTCTATAACCGTCCAATCAGAATGCAGAATTGGAAAGACTGAGAACAGCGCCACCCCTGGCTACAGGTTGTGTGTGGTACTGCACCTTTCTTGAGTAGCAATACCAGGCACTGTGCCGCATAGCGGCGCACTTTTCACAGTGGACATATCCAGTATTGCATCTCAGATCTGCAATACCAGGCACAGCGATGCACTTTTCTTAGTGCACATATCCGGTATTGCACCTCTCATGGTGGGTTTACACGCTTCAATATCGTTGCGATATCGCAACTCAATGGCGCGGGAGCGCGCAATTAGTGCACGTTTCTCCCGCATCGCATCGGAGGTTTACACGCTGCGATATCGGAATACAACGTCCGTGCGATGTCTACGCCCCCCAACCCAGGAACGATCCTTTAACATGGGAGTGAATGGGTGACGTTTCAAATCGCATCGTAGTTGGGCGTTTACACAGCACGATCCGACTCCAATCTCCCTTCAATATCGGAGCATTGAATCCCTGATATCGCATTGACATCGTTCCTGCATCGTATTGGACGTTCACACCATACAACGCAGGAACGATATCGGCTCCAATGATCGAACCACGTGACTTTTCATTGAAATTGGACTACGATATCGCAACGTGTAAACCCGCCATCAGATCTGCAATACCAGGCACAGTGCCGTCATTTTCATAGTGGACATATACGGTATTGCACCTCAGATCTGCAATACCAGGCACAGCGATGCACTTTTCTTAGTGGACATATCCGGTATTGCATCTCTCAGATCTATCAGACCTGGCATTGCAGCCAGGCACAGCGCCGTCCTTTTCATAGTGGACATATACGGTATTGCACCTCTCAGTCGGCAATACCACACACAGCGCCACTCACTCCATAGTGGTCACATCCAGAACTGCACCTATCTGATCTGCAATTCCAAGCACAGCGCCACACTCTTCACAGTGGCCATATCCAGTACTGCACCCCTTAGATCGGCAGTACCAGGCACAGTGCTGCACTTGTCACAGTCGACATATGCGGTACTGCACTCTCAGATCTGCAATACCAGGCACAGCCACTATAAAATATTTAGCGTTGTTCCTTCTAAGCAATAAATAGGGCCGCAACCTCTTCATTTATCTGGGTTGTGCCACCATCTGAACCTGCCGATTTCTTTTACAGAAGCCCAGCCCTCGCTGTTCCCGTCGTGGCGGTTGCCCAGTTTGGGCATCGTGTTGTCCTTGTTGAAGCAAAGCTGCAGCGACTTTTTCGTCTATTACGACATCCACCGGCAGAGCGTCAGCAAACTGCAGAATGTGGAGCAGCTCCCCCCGGATGAGATCAAGGAGGTGCGGGACGAGCTCTCTCCCCCCCCTCTCTGGAGTGACCCGGCAGCTTACTGACTTTTTGTTATTTTCTCCCTTTTAGCTGTGCCAGTCTGAGACGCCAGTCGGGGTAGATAAAATCTCCACCACCCAGAAGTATCTGCTGGCGCGACGGAGGCTGGTGAAGCTCATCAATAGCCGAGCCAAGCTGCTGTCCGTCTGCTGCTGTATCCTTTCTAATCTATTGCTCTCTGTTATCAGCCATAGTCCTCTCTCTGTATTTGATCCAAAGCGGGGCCTCAGGGGCCCGATGTGTTGTGTCCCTTAACAAAATGATAACCCAGATATTATAGAGACCTGCCTCTTCATCCTCTGGCGCCACCTAGAGTATTACCTGGTGCAGTGCACCCCCAGTGATGGCCAGGACTCCTTATTCTCCAGCGCGCCCTTTACCAGCCGGAGATTTCAGGGTAAATCCTTTATAATGAGATCTCGTAACAGCGTCGGCCGGGGGAAGACCTGGGAATCCTTACACCTTGTGTTTTTTCGGTAGATGCACTAAACAACGACCGTAACACCGACCTCAGGACGCCGAACAGACTCAGCCAGCAAGACATGGACTTGGTGAGGATGATTTATTAATTTCTTTCTCCACTCATGAGCCACTTCTTTTCCTCTCCAAGCCATCTGATCTCATCATCCACTGAGGGATCAGATTGTATCTGCCTATTAAAGTCTCTTTGATGAGAGGGTCAGAGTAAAAGTGTTACATGAATGATGCTGCTTTTCCAGGAAGTGTTTTATCTCATCACACCTGGATTTACAGCTACACTGCTCAGTGCAATATAATGTATAATGTCCTCCATGCTGCTGCGCTCTGGATTCACAGCTACACTGCTCAGTGCAATATAATGTATAATGTCCTCCAGGCTGCTGCCCTCTGGATTCACAGCTACACTGCTCAGTACTGCTGTATAATGTTCTCCAGCTGCTGCCCTCTGGATTCACAGCTACACTGCTCAGTACTGCTGTATAATGTCCTCTGTGCTGCTGCTATCTGGATTCACAGCTACACTGCTCTGTACTGCTGTATAATGTTCTCTATGCTGCTGCTATCTAGATTTACCTCTACACTGCTCAGTACTGCTATTTAATGTCATCTATGCTGCTTGAATCTGAATTCACAGATGCACTGCTACGTACTGCCGGTATCTGGATTCACATCTACACTGCTCTCTGCTGCTGTATAGTGTTTTCATTGCTGCGGCATCAGAACATTTTCTACATATAGGAGAGGAGGAACTCCCTCACCTCTGTGTGTAGGAGACCTCATAGCAGCTAGTCTTCATCCAGTAGCTCAGGGAATGACTGCTTTGTTTTCTTGTCACCTAATGGCTATATTTTTATTTCCAGCTGCAGAGAGAAGGAGCCAACCTGTTTGGGGAGTCGCTGCAGAAGAGACTGCTGGAGATCGAGAGCATGTACTGCAAGGTGCGATCCCGGCACAGTTTCATCCAGGCGCTGCTGCGGAGGATCAGAGGCCTCCTCCGAGTGACCAGGGCCTGATCCACCGGAGGATCAGAGGCCGCCTCCGAGTGACCAGGGCCTGATCCACCGGAGGATTAGAGGCCTCCTCCGGGTGACCATAGCCTGATCCACCAGAGGATCAGAGGCCACCTCTGAGTGACCATAGCCTGATCCACCGGAGGATCAGAGGCCTCCTCCGGGTGACCATAGCCTGATCCACCGGAGGATCAGAGGCCTCCTGCAAGTGTCCAGAGCCTGATCCACTGGAGGATCAGAGGCCTCCTCGACTGTCCAGAGCCTGATCCACCGGAGGATCAGAGGCCTCCTGCAAGTGACCAGAGCCTGATCCCCGGAGGATCAGAGGCCTCCTGTGACTGTCCAGAGCCTGATCCACCGGAGGAAGAAAGAGAATCAAATACAAACTCTAACACGTGCACAATAAATTTTCTACTTTCTAAGTTATGGACTGATTTTTCCACTTTTCACATAAAATTAAAGGTCACTTTTTTTTATTGACGTCCAGAAATCATTAAAAAAATTGTCCCTTTTCATACGGATGGAAAATAAGTTTGTGTGTTTATTGAAAAGCGGCGATGTAGTCAAGTCCCTTTTATTACGGTCATCCGACATTATTATATGGACGGTAAGCAGTAAACTAACGAGGGATTACCAAAATTCTCTGCATTGAAGAACTAGTTTGAATAATATTCTACTCTTGCTCACCACTAGAAGGAGCACATTGAAGACCAAGTTTCCTAAAATTCTGCTACATGCGCTCCCCACTAGAGGGAGCTCATTGAAGAACTAATTTTCTAAAATTGTACTACCTTTGCTCACCACCAGAGGGAGCACATTGTAGAACTAGTTTTCTGAAATTATACTTGTGCTCACCACTAGAGGGAGCTCAATAAATACTAGTCCATTAAAAGTCTATTTGTGCTCACTACTACCTTGAAGAACTACTAGAATAAAATTCTGCTCTGTTCACCACTAGGGGCTCACTGAAAACTAGTTAACTAAAAGTAGAAAAGGGAAAAAAATATGGCAGACCACCTTCCCATGACTGTTTCCTTCATTTTATATGCTTTTAATGGATACCTAATAAAGAAAAAAAAAATGTATGGACTGTTATCTGGATTGAAGTGCGGCTTGATCCTTTCCTCTACCTCAATTTTTCACTAAAAGTACTTGTGCTCACTACTATAGGCAGAACATTGTAGAAATAGTTTACTACAATTTTGCTAGCTGCACTCACCACTAGATGGAGCTCTCAGAAGATCAGCTCCCCCTAGTGGTGGCTGTAGACAGGGTCTTATGTATCTCTGTATACAGGAAGCTCCCCCTAGTGGTGGCTGTAGACAGGATCTTATCATGTATCTCTGTATACAGGGAGCTCCCCCTAGTGGTGGCTGTAGACAGGGTCTTATGTATCTCTGTATACAGGAAGCTCCCCCTAGTGGTGGCTGTAGACAGGATCTTATGTGTCTCTGTATACAGGGAGCTCCCCCTAGTGGTGGCTGTAGACGAGGATCTTATGTGTCTCTGTATACAGGGAGCTCCCCCTAGTGGTGACTGCAGACAGGATCTTATCATGTATCTCTGTATACAGGGAGCTCCCCCTAGTGGTGACTGCAGACAGGATCTTATCTGTTTACAGGGAGCTCCCCCTAGTGATGACTGCAGACAGGATCTTATTTATCTGTTTACAGGGAGCTCCCCCTAGTGGTGACTGCAGACAGGATCTTATTTATCCGTTTACAGGGAGCTCCCCCTAGTGGTGACTGCAGACAGGATGTTATCATGTATCTCAGTATACAGGGAGCTCCCCCTAGTGGTGACTGCAGACAGCATCTTATCATGTATCTCTATATACAGGGAGCTCCCCCTAGTGGTGACTGCAGACAGGATCTTATGTATCTCTGTATACAGGGAGCTCCCCCTAGTGGTGACTGCAGACAGGATCTTATCATGTATCTCTGTTTACAGGGAGCTCCCCTACTGGTGGTTGTAGACACTATCTTATGTATCTGTATACAGGGAGCTCCCCCTAGTGGTGGCTGCAGACAGGATCTTATCATGTATCTGTTTACAGGGAGCTCCCCCTAGTGATGACTGCAGACAGGATCTTGTTTATCTGTTTACAGGGAGCTCCCCCTCGTGATGACTGCAGACAGGATCTTGTTTATCTGTTTAAAGGGAGCTCCCCCTAGTGGTGACTGCAGACAGGATCTTATTTATCCGTTTACAGGGAGCTCCCCCTAGTGGTGACTGCAGACAGGATGTTATCATGTATCTCAGTATACAGGGAGCTCCCCTAGTGGTGACTGCAGACAGCATCTTATCATGTATCTCTATATACAGGGAGCTCCCCCTAGTGGTGACTGCAGACAGGATCTTATGTATCTCTGTATACAGGGAGCTCCCCCTAGTGGTGTCTGCAGACAGAACACAGCCTATTTTTTTTATATATATATATAATTGTTATATTCACCATTGGGGATATTTTCCGCTGATTTAGCAATTAAAGCTTTTTTAAAAATAGCCAAATTTGGTTCCAACTACATCCCAGTTTCTCCATTGGAATAATGTTGTGTATTTGTTATAATTTAGCACTTTTGGTTCAAAAAGATGCAAAATAGGTTGAAGAGAAAAATAGAGTATTTTTAAATATTATTGTAATATCTTGCAAAAAAAAAAACAAAAAAAAAAACTACTATATAAAAGCCCTCTCCAGTCTGTAAGTTTGTCCCAAAAACAGCGCCACCTATAGGACATCTGTGATAGGAGTGGTGGGGGGCGCACGCTGTCCGGGACACTGGCTGCAGCACAGGCATTCCTCATGCCCTTGGTGTCAGACCCATCCTGCTGCTGCTGCACTTTCTCGCATTTGCACTCCACTCTGGAACACAGACTGGTGCTGCGGCTCCTCAGTGTACAGAGGGAAGAGATGTCACACGGTGAATGAGAGGATGCACAACAAGAGGACAGAGACAGAACGGGGGGGAGAAACAGCACAACGGGACAGGGAGCACAAGGGGAGATGCAGCACAAGGGGAGAGAGAGCACAAGGGGACAGAGAGCACAAGGGGAGAGACAGAACAAGAGGACAGAGAGCACAAGGGGAGAGACAGAACAAGGGGAGAGAGAGCACAAGGGGAGAGACAGAACAAGAGGACAGAGAGCACAAGGGGAGAGAGAGCACAAGGGGAGAGACAGAACAAGGGGAGAGAGAGCACAAGGGGAGAGACAGAACAAGAGGACAGAGAGCACAAGGGGAGAGACAGAACAAGGGGAGAGACAGAACAAGAGGACAGAGAGCACAAGGGGAGAGAGCACAAGGGGAGAGACAGAACAAGGGGAGAGAGAGCACAAGGGGAGAGACAGAACAAGAGGACAGAGAGCACAACGGGAGAGACAGAACAAGAGGACAGAGAGCTCAAGGGGACAGAGAGCTCAAGGGGAGAGACAGAACAAGGGGAGAGACAGAACAAGAGGACAGACAGAACAAGGGGACAGAGTACAAGGGGAGAGACAGAACAAGAGGACAGAGAGCAAAGGGGAGAGACAGAACAAGGGGAGAGACAGAACAAGAGGACAGAGAGCACAAGGGGACAGACAGAACAAGGGGACAGAGAGCACAAGGGGAGAGACAGAACAAGGGGAGAGAGAGCACAAGGGGAGAGACTGAACAAGAGGACAGAGAGCACAAGGGGAGAGACAGAACAAGGGGAGAGAGAGCACAAGGGGAGAGACAGAACAAGAGGGACAGAGAGCACAAGGGGAGAGAGAGCACAAGGGGACGAGACAGAACAAGGGGACAGAGAGCACAAGGGGACAGACAGAACAAGGGACAGAGAGCACAAGGGGACAGACAGAACAAGAGGACAGAGAGCACAAGGGGCAGACAGAAAAGGAGAGAGAGCACAAGGGGAGAGACAGAACAAGAGGACAGAGAGCACAAGGGGAGAGAGAGACAAGGGGACAGAGTACAAGGGGAGAGACAACAAGAGGACAGAGAGCACAAGGGAGAGAGAGCACAAGGGGAGAGACAACAAGGGGAGAGAGAGAACAAGGGGAGAGACAGAACAAGAGGACAGAGAGCACAAGGGGAGAGAGAACAAGGGAGAGACAGAACAAGGGGAGAGAGAGAACAAGGGAGAGACAGAACAGAGGACAGAGACACAAGGGGAGAGAGAGCACAAGGGGAGAGACAGAACAAGGGGAGAGAGAGCACAAGGGGAGAGACAGAACAAGAGGACAGAGAGCACAAGGGGAGAGACAGAACAAGGGGAGAGAGAGCACAAGGGGAGAGGACAGAACAAGAGGACAGAGAGAACAAGGGGAGAGAGAGCACCAGGGGACAGACAGAACAAGGGGACAGAGAGCACAAGGGGAGAGACAGAACAAGGGGAGAGAGAGAGCACAAGGGGAGAGACAGAACAAGAGGACAGAGCACAAGGGGAGAGAGAGCACAAGGGGAGAGAGAGCACAAGGGGACAGACAGAACAAGGAGGCAGAGAGCACAAGGGGACAGACAGAACAAGGGGAGAGAGAGCACAAGGGGAGAGACAGAACAAGAGGACAGAGAGCACAAGGGGACAGACAGAACAAGGGGAGAGAGAGCACAAGGGGACAGACAGAACAAGAGGACAGAGAGCACAAGGGGGACAGAGAGTACAAGGGGACAGACAGAACAAGGGGAGAGACAGAACAAGGGGAGAGAGAGCACAAGGGGAGAGACAGAACAAGAGGACAGAGAGAACAAGGGGAGAGAGAGCACCAGGGGACAGACAGAACAAGGGGACAGAGAGCACAAGGGAGAGAGGAGAGAGCACAAGGGAGAGACAGAACAAGGGGAGAGAGAGCACAAGGGGAGAGACAGAACAAAGAGGACAGAGCACAAGGGGAGAGAGAGGAGCACAAGGGGAGAGAGAGCACAAGGGGAGAGAGAGCACAAGGGGACAGACAGAACAAGAGGGCAGAGAGCACAAGGGGACAGACAGAACAAGGGGAGAGAGAGCACAAGGGGAGAGACAGAACAAGAGGACAGAGAGCACAAGGGGACAGACAGAACAAGGGAGAGAGAGAGCACCAGGGGACAGACAGAACAAGGGGACAGAGAGACAAGGGGAGAGAGAGCACAAGGGGAGAGACAGAACAAGGGGAGAGAGAGCACAAGGGGAGAGACAGAACAAGAGGACAGAGCACAAGGGGAGAGAGAGCACAAGGGGAGAGAGAGCACAAGGGGACAGACAGAACAAGAGGGCAGAGAGCACAAGGGGACAGACAGAACAAGGGGAGAGAGAGCACAAGGGGACAGACAGAACAAGAGGACAGAGAGCACAAGGGGACAGAGAGTACAAGGGGACAGAGAGCACAAGGGGAGAGAGAGCACAAGGGGGACAGACAGAACAAGAGGGCAGAGAGCACAAGGGGAGAGAGCAGCACAGGGGACAGACAGAACAAGGGGAGAGAGAGCACAAGGGGAGAGACAGAACAAGAGGACAGAGAGCACAAGGGGACAGACAGAACAAGGGGAGAGAGAGCACAAGGGGACAGAGAGTACAAGGGGACAGACAGAACAAGGGGAGGAGACAGAAACAAGGGGAGAGAGAGCACAAGGGGAGAGACAGAACAAGAGGACAGAGAGAACAAGGGGAGAGAGAGCACCAGGGGACAGACAGAACAAGGGGACAGAGAGCACAAGGGGAGAGAGAGAGCACAAGGGGAGAGAGACAGAACAAGAGGACAGAGCACAAGGGAGGAGAGAGAGCACAAGGGGAGAGAGAGGCACAAGGGGACAGACAGAACAAGAGGGCAGAGAGCACAAGGGGAGAGAGAGAGCACAAGGGAGGAGAGACAGAACAAAGAGGACAGAGAGCACAAGGGGAGAGACAGAACAAGAGGGCAGAGAGCACAAGGGGAGAGAGAGCACAAGGGGACAGACAGAACAAGAGGGCAGAGAGCACAAGGGGAGAGAGAGCACAAGGGGAGAGACAGAACAAGAGGACAGAGAGCACAAGGGGACAGACAGAACAAGGGGAGAGAGAGCACAAGGGGAGAGAGAGCACAAGGGGAGAGACAGAACAAGGGGAGAGAGAAGCACAAGGGGAGAGACAGAACAAGAGGACAGAGCACAAGGGGAGAGAGAGCACAAGGGGAGAGAGAGCACAAGGGGACAGACAGAACAAGGGGAGAGAGAGCACAAGGGGAGAGACAGAACAAGGGGAGAGACAGAACAAGGGGAGAGAGAGCACAGGTAGAAGAGCACACTAGGGGGAGAGACACATAGGGGGATGGTGAGCGGCGGCTCCTCGGCTGTGATTACTGGCCGCTGTATTAGTAATATTTAATCGCTCACGTTCTAGATTTGCCCGATCCGATAGAATCATTATATATATACTTAATGACTGTAAAGTGCTATGGAATTAATGGAATGTAATAAATAGAATACATATATTAGGGCTGCCATTCCCCACTGACCACGAGAGGTCACTGCAGTGCACAGCCGCAAACTTCTTTCCCCACTTTAAAGATGGCCGCCTGAGCACTTCCGCTGTGTGGGCAGTGACTTCCTGTTCCTGGAGGAGGTGACTCCTGTGTTTGGAGGAGAAGCCGCTGCAATGTTGCAGTTTATAGTAAGTTTTTCTCGGATTGTTAACCCCTTCTAGTGTGGAGGAGGATAGAGGGAGAGCACAGGACACTTGTCCTATAACTTGGGGCTGCCCTGTCCCTGCTCTGTGTAATGGGGGAGGAAGTTGTACTTTAGTTAATGGGAAGTTCCACTTAAACATTAGAGGTTGATGGGGGTAGTGGTTGTGGTGAGACCCATTTTTCCTATAAGAATTAACCCTTTAGTGTTGGGCGAAGTGTTTGACTACAGTGTTTGCTACAAGTGTGCTGGGACTTGTAGTTCCACCAGGTGTGAGAGTATCTAACCCACCTGCTCCGCCACAGCAGCGCAGAGGAACATCTGCCCGCCACAGAGGAACAGCTGCCCCGCCACAGCAGCGCAGAGGAACAGCTGCCCCGCCGCAGAGGAACAGCTGCCCCGCCACAGCAGCGCAGAGGAACAGCTGCCCCGCCGCAGAGGAACAGCTGCCCCGCCACAGCAGCGCAGAGGAACATCTGCCCCGCCACAGCAGCGCAGAGGAACATCTGCCCCGCCACAGCAGCGCAGAGGAACAGCTGCCCCGCCACAGCGGCACAGAGGAACATCTGCCCCGCCACAGCAGCGCAGAGGAACAGCTGCCCGGCCACAGCGGCGCAAAGGAACATCTGCCCCGCCACAGCGGCGCAGAGGAACAGCTGCCCGGGCACAGCAGAACAGGTGCCCAGCCACAGCAGCGCAGAGGAACAGGTGCCCAGCCACAGCGGCGCAGAGGATCAGCTGCCCGGCCACAGCGGCACAGAGGATCAGCTGCCCGGCCACAGCGGCACAGAGGGACAGGTGCCCGGCCACAGCGGCACAGAGGATCAGCTGCCCGGCCACAGCGGCACAGAGGGACAGGTGCCCAGCCACAGCGGCACAGAGGGACAGGTGCCCAGCCAAAGCAGCATGAAGGAACAGGTGTCCGGCTCGAGTGCTACAGACAGCCCCACCATCTCAGCTTCTGTGACTCAAGGGATCAAATACTTAGGGTCCCCTTGATCCCTTGTTGACTTATTTATTTGCCCACAGACATGGACAGTATATTAAGGGTTGGTTAATGTTAAAAGTGAGAGATAAAATATCAAAAAGAAAATCACATTGTCTAAATTATATAAATATTTGCATTTTGCAGAGAGAAACATTTGATCCCTCTGGCAAACAAGACTTAATACTTGGTGTAAACCCTTGTTGGCAGCCCAGTGGTCAGACGTTTCTTGTAGGTGATGATGAGGTTTGATGTCAGGAGGGATTTTGCTCCACTCCTCTTTGCAGATCATCTCTAATCATTAAGATGTTGAGGCTGTTGCTTGGTGACTCGGAGCTTCAGCTCCTCCATACGTTTTCTATGGGATTAAGGTCTGGACACTGGCTAGGCCACTCCATGACCTTAATGTGCTTCTTTTTGAGCCCCTCCTTTGTTTCCTAGGCTGTATGTTTTGGGTCATTGTCGGCAACCACAACCCATTGTTAATGTGCTGGTGGAGGGAAGGAGGTTGTCACTCAGTATTTTACGGTACATGGCTCCAACTATTGTCCCATTGATGCGGTGAAGTAGTCCTGTTCCCTTAGTAGAGAACCCCCCCAAAACATAATGTGTCCACCACCATGCCTGACTGTGGGGAGGGTGTTCTTTGGGTCATAGTCAGCATTTCTCTTCCTACATATACGGTGACTTGAGTTAATGACTAAGAGCTCAGTGTTTGTCTCCTCTGACCCCAGCACCTTCTCCAATTACTCTCACAATCACCAGGGTGTCATTGGTAACTTCAGACGGGGGCAATGTGCCTTCTGGAGCAGGGGGACTGTGCGGCACTGCAGGATTTTAATCCATTACGTTGTAATGTGTTACAATGGTTTTCTTGGTGACAGTGGTCCCAGCTGCCTTGAGATCAGTAACAAGTTCCCCCGTGTAGTTTTTGGCTGATCTCTCACCTTCCTCATGTGGATTGATGTGGATTGACCTCATTGTGTATTTCTTCCATTTTCTTCCTATTGCCCCCACAGTTGTCTCCTTCTCCCGCAGCCTCTTATGGTCTTGTAGCACATTCCAGCCTTGCGCAAGTCTAGGATCTTTTCCCTGACATCCTTACAAAGCTCTGTGCTCTTCCCATGTTGTAGAGGTTACAGGTGACTGATTCATTGTGAGGACAGGAGTCTTTATACAGGTGACAATGTAACACAGCTGTGTGTAATGAGGGAACCAGGAGCCGATAACTGCTCTGTAGGGGCCAGAACTAATAATGGTTGGGAGGGGGTCAAATACTTATTTCTCTCTGCAAAATGCAAATACATTTATATCATTTAGACAATGTGATTTTCTGGGTTTTAATTTTGATATTCTATCTCTCACTGTTAACATTAACCGACCCTTAAAATTACAAAACTGTTCATGTCTGTGTCAGGGGGCAAATTACAAAATCAGCAAGGGATCAAATACTTATTTCCTTCATGGTACCACTCAGTGATACTGTGCATTGTATTGTATGGCTGCCGGTATACAAACAAGGCGGACTCAGGGTTGGGGGATGTAAGTGGGCCCTGCTGCAGACATGACAGTGCTGTCAATACCCTACAGTCATGTAATAGATCCCCTTCATGGGCGCTATGTTTTTGTTTTTTTTATTGCTCCTTTTGTGTCGTTCATCTGCACAGGAGCTGCCTGCATAACATGACTTTTCTTTTTCGCTCCATTGGGAGACCCAGACATTGGGTGTATAGCTTCCGACCTCCGGAGGACACACAAAGTATTACACTTAAACTAAGAAGTGTAACTCCTCCCCTACTGCCTATACACCCCCTCCAGGAGAAATCCCTTCAGTTCTTAGCTTTGTGTTGAAGGAGGCACACCTGCACTCATCCACTCTCACTTTAGTCTTACTCACTCTCCCTGGAGAGTGACGGATGGAAGAAAAGAGGATCCATATGGGTCCCCAGCATGTCTCCTTCCTCACCCTCGGGCAGAGGCGGTTGAGGTACCCATGGGGTACAACGGGCAGGAGCCCTCATGCTGCTTTCCTTCTCCATCCCTTTGGGGCTCTGGAGAAGTGGGATCTTCAAGGGCTTCCATGCTGTCTGGAGCTCTAACTCCATCCACAGCCCCTCATGGATCTGCTGGCCGGAGTTGTTACCCCCAGGGACCGGGCCCTGCACCGATAAGGTACTCTGTTGGTTACGCTGCGGCTGCAGTCTGGCCTCTGGTTCCGTATAGCTGGGGGTATTCGCTGCGCGGGGCACCTGGGCTCCTCAGTCTCTGGTCCCTGCCAGGCTGCAGACTGTCCGGTTTTTCCGGCCCTCCGCTGTTTCCCGCGCCAAGGCGCCGGGCGACCACAATTTTTTAGGCCCCGGCTTGCCGCGGCCTTCCTTCAGCCCTGTCGGGCTATGTGGTAGCCGGGATTTCTGCCCTCTCATGCAGCCAGGGAGGTAACCTGGGCCCCGGCACAAGGATGAGGGGGCATCCGTTACTTAGGATGCGCTCCCTCCAGCTTCTGGCTGACAGGGGCTCCGGGGCAGCAGCATCCTTTTGCTCCTGAACGCTGGAGTTCCAGACTTCTGGACTTCCCGCAGGCCCCAGCGCGGCAGGGCCTCGGCGTTTGTACAGAATCCGGGTGTGTTGGTTACTCGCCCGGACCTCCGCGCCGGCCCCGCACCTTTTGCGGCATGGGGTTTCTAATTTAGGCCGCGGCTTCGGCCTATTGTGAAGCCGCCGCCTATTGCTTGCCCCCGGCCCGCCTTTCCGGATGACGCGGTTCGCGTCATGGCGGGGGCGGACCGGGCTCATCAAGGGGGCGGGACAGCTGTGCTGGCGCCGCTCGCTCTCTGTGAGAGCTGCTGCAGCCTCCCTCCCCATAGGCACTGGCGTTTCCGGGAGGGCACTCAGGGCACTGGTGGTTGCAGTGCGTTTTCTCCCTTACAGGAGACACTGCAGGCAGTCTGTGTTGTAGTTCCCCTGGTCCCCCTGACTCTAGCTGCTTCATCCCTCATGGGGCATAAACTCCAGAAGCAGTATGGGGGTATCTTATCTCTCTCTCCACGGTCCCTCATACGGTCGCGGAGAGCCCTCTCTGCCTCCTCTCATCTCGCCGAGTCCCATATAGAGGGATCTCGGTTTCATGGGGATGTGGCTCGGCTAAATTCTGTAGGTCTCTAGACGGGACCTCTGAGGAAGATCCCTTAGGGGACTGATTGATTTCCTTCCAGTATATCCGTGCTGGACCTCGCCGCTCTCCCCTCCCCCACGGAGGCTTCGCTCTCGGAGGACTTGTCTCCATTCTCTTCCTCTGTCCAGGTCACACGGTTTGTTCCTTTTGATCACTCTATCTTCACGATAGGTGGCGTGGTCTAGTGGTAAGCACTGCGCCTACCAATGCACAGGTGCCGGTTCGTGTCCGGGTACAAACGCTTTCCCAGGACTTGCCCTGATAAGCGTTTCACTAGGAAACGGAGGGTGTCTTGTTATTCTTCCCTCCAGACGTCGTAAAGGGTTGGTCGGTCTCACCTAGGGTGGACCCACCGGTCTCTAGACTGTCTGCCAATACTGGCGTGTCAGTCCGCCTTGAAGGACTCTCCTGACCACCATTTTGAGCTCCTGCAAAGGTCAATTTTTGAGGCTTCAGGAGCCTCGTTTGCCCCTGCTTTCGCGGGAGGGTGGTCTCTGCAGGCAGTTCCTACCTGCTTGGCGGAGCCCAACGTAGTAGCTCAGGATATTCCTGAGGTGATTACCCCGTCATTTCTGACTTCCGCATTCAAGGGCGGCGGTCATGGGGTCTGACAGCCGTACCGCATCGGCTATTTTGCTTGCAGCCAGCAGAATGTTGTGACTGCGAGATTGGAAGCTGTCGCCACTTCCAAAAGGTTTTTTCCAGGGTTTCCCGTTATCGGGGACCAGGCTTTTCGAGGGTAAAGGGATCTCCAGGTGGAAGGTCCACCTTCTTGCCTCAAAGGGCAGAGGTCTGGACAGTGTCTAGTGCATGCCAGTCTTCGGGCCTTTCGTCCCTCTTCTAAACCCTCCTCCTCTTCGTCCGTCCGTTCAGACTAGGACACAAGTCATTCGGACAGGGGGGACTAGGTCAGCGGAACCTCGGCCTTCAGGCAGCCTCCTCAGGTATCGCCGCCACTCCCAGCAGCTTTTTTGCTCAGTGGTCGGCTCTCCAGATTTGAGTCATCTGGCGCAGCCATTTCCAAGGCCGGTGGGTGGCAATTGTCATTTCCCACAGCCACAGGATAGAGCCATCCTCGTGCCCTCTGACTCGCTTCTTCTCTCCTCGTTCCCACTGGCTGAGGCTTCGGCCTTTCATCTCTGGACGCCCTGTATCAGGATGGGGTCGTGTTTCAGGTCCCCGATGTGGAACGCTTCCAGGGGTTCTATGCGAACCTCTTCACGTTTTCTAAGAAGGACGATTTGGTATGGCCGGTTTTGGTTTTCAAGCTGCTCAACCGGCTCGGGAGAATCATGCCTTCTCAGGAGGGATTCATTTCGGCCCATGTTTGCCTCATTATAGCAGGGGGACTTCCTAGACTCGGGGGATGTCGGGGATGCCTTTCTGCTCTTTCCCATTGCTCCTGCACATCAGCGTCGGCTGAGGTTCGCGGTGGGGGAGGAGCGTTTTCAGTTTGTGGCTCTACCCTTCGGCCTAGCCGCAGTTCCGAGAATCGTCTCCAAGATGTTGACAGCGATGGTGGCCGTACTGCATTTCCAGGGCCACGCAGTAACCACACACTTGGAACACCTGCTGGTTAGAGCTCTCTCTGGGGCAGTATCATCTAAGTCTTTCGATTTTCTCCCGGCTCTCTGCAGCGTTTCGGGTGGCTGATCAACGTGCCGAAGTCCTTTCCCCGTCCTGCGCAGACGCTCTCGTCTCTGGGCATGGATTATCTCTCCGCTCCGGCTCTGGTCATGCTGTCTTTAAGCAAGTACATGTCGATTCAAGAGGAGGCCCGCTTCCTTCTTCAATCGGGTCAGTCTCCATCAGATGTCTGATGCACATTCTGGGAGGGATGGTGGCTACCATAGAAGCAGTACCGTTTGCACAGTCTCTCCTGAGTCCACTGCAATTGCAGTTCCTCCGCGGTTCGGACAAGACTCCCATCTATCGACGGGCACATCTCGCTGTCGCCGTCAATTAGGGAATCGCTCCATTGGGGGCTGCTTTCCATGTTGCGGTCTCGAGGGAGATGCTTTCTGCCCCCCTCTTGATTAGTAGTGTCCACGGACGCCAGCCTCCTCGGTTGGGGCGCCGGGTTTCTCCGCCACAGGGATCAAGGCACCTGGACGGAGCAGGCATTCATTCTGCTGATCAACGTCCTTCAGATTTGGCCCTCTTCCTTGGCTTCACTGGCTTTTGGGAGATTCCTGGTGGGGAATCATATACGGATACAGTCCGTCTACACGACCGCGGTCGCTTATGTTGATCTCCAGGGAGGCGCTCAAAGTTCTCAGACATTGTCTGAGGTCCAACGGTTCCTTCAGTGGGTCAAGGACAAAGTTTCGTCCATCTCGGCGGTCAACTTCCCCGAGGGGGACAATTAGAAGGACGACTACCTAAGTCGACAGGGTATGGTCACGGGCGACTGGGCCCTCTTCCCAGATGTTTTTCGGATCATCTGCGACCGATGGGGAATTCCGGGCGTGGCCTTGATGGCATCTTGGTTGAGCCGCAAGGTTCCGGCCTCCATATCCCGCTCCCGGGATCACCAGGCGTTAGATGCGAACGCTGTGGTTCAAGACTGGTTCCAGCTTCACCTTCCCTATGTGGTTTTTCCCTTGCCTTTGTCGCACGGATTTTACGGAACCTCGGTATAGAAGGTCGACAAGCCCATGTTCATCGCCCCAGACTGGCCCAGGAGGGCCTGGTATATGGACCTGTTACAGCTCTCGGCGGGGGATCGGTGGACGCTCCCGGCCCGGCCAGGCCAGTTCTCTTGTCTCAAGGTCCATTCTTCCGCCACTATTCGGCGGCCCTCAGAATGACTTTGTGGCACTTGAAGACTGCTGGCTCACATCTTGTGGCTTTTCCTTTGCAGTCGCCGCAGCCATGGGACAAGCCAGAAAGCCTGCATCGGCGAAGATTTACAGAACAGTCTGGAAGATCTTATTTTCCTGGTGCTGTCTCCACGGAAAGTCTCCTTGGTCTTTCTCTCTTCCAACCCTTCTGGACTTCATTCAATCAGGTTTACATAGGGGTCTGGCTTTAAGCGCCTTCGACGGTCGGAGCTCCGCACTCTCTGTGCTATTCGGCAAACGTCTGGATAACCTTCCTCAAGTGAAGGCGTTTGTGCAAGGAGCAAATCACGTCGTTTCCCCCTACAGACGTGCCTTGGACCTCTGGGTCCTTTAATCTAGTCCGTGCGGCGTTACAAAAGCCGCCTTTCGAACCTCTAAGGGAGGTGTCTCTTTCCAGACTTTCAGAAAGTCTCTGCGGAGAGTTTGAGCTGGCAGCCCTGTCTTACAGGTCTCCATTCCTGGTGATTCACCAGGATGAAGTGGTGCTCCGGCCTGTGACTGAGTTCTTACCTAATCCTGTTCACCAGTATGAGAGGTCTCCGCATACTTTGGAACTTGTCAGGTTTTCTGTCAGGATTTATGTATCCCGCACGGCTTCTTTTCGCCGCTTGGACGCCTTGTTCGTTCTTACGACAGGCCAGAAAAAAGGGGAAAGCCGGTCTCCAGGTCGTCCTTGGCCCGGCGGATCAGGGCTCCTATCCAGGAAGCTTACCTTGCCTCTGGTACGCCTTTTCCTGCAGGGGTTAAGGCGCATTCCACAAGAGCTGTGGGTGCCTCGTGGGCCTTACGTCTCCAGGCCACGGCACAACAGGTGTGTTAGGCGGCCACTTGGTCCGGCCTACACGCCTTTACGAAACATCAGATTCATGCGTAGGCTTTCGCAGACGCTAATGTGGGTAGACAGATCCTCTATGCGGCGGTCGCTCTCCTATGATTGTTTCTGCCATACTTGGGTCTTCTCCCACCCAGGGATAGCTTTTGGACATCCCAATGTCTGGGTCTCCCAATGGAGCGAAAAAGAAAAAGAGAATTTTGTTTACTTACCGTAAATTCTTTTTCTTCTAGCTCCTAATTGGGAGACCCAGCACCCACCCTGTTGCCTTTTGGGCCTTGTTCTTCTTTTTAAGTGGCTGGTGTTTTTTTCATGTCGCTTTTTTGGCCCTATTGGCCACTAACTCATTGCCGGACCTTTCGGTCTTGGTGTGGGTTTTATCCTCCTTCCTGCTTGTGCACCGAACTGAAGGGATTTCTCCTGGAGGGGGTGTATAGGCAGTAGGGGAGGAGTTACACTTCTTAGTTTAAGTGTAATACTTTGTGTGTCCTCCGGAGGTCGGAAGCTATACACCCCAATGTCTGGGTCTCCCAATTAGGAGCTAGAAGAAAAAGAATTTATGGTAAGTAAACAAAATTCTCTTTTTTTCCTACAAAATGAATGAATGTTGCCTTTCATATCACATTGACCGCTGTATTTTCTGCCGTAGTTGGGATTTGCCTTTGGAAACGTGGTGGGGATGTACCTGGCCCAGAATTATGAGGTGAGTGAGCAATGCTCTGATGTGATGTAATCTGAGAGCAGCATGATGTTGGGGCTGAGATCCTGGTTCCAGCGATGTGTCACTTACTGGGCTGCCGTTTTGATAAAATCCCAGTTTTCTCTGCTGAACTGTGTATGGCCCACCCATATTTCTGATTAGCAGCCTCCAAGCTGCCAGTGAGTGGTGAAGACGGGCTACACAGTTTAGCTGGACTACCTACCATGTAACACCTAGTCCTGCAGTGATGATCTCCTGCTGATAAAACACTGATTGACAGCTCAGCATAGTTTCAATACAATGACCCCACCCACTCCCCTGATTGGCAGCTTCCTGGCAAACTTACATTTAATGATGGGGCAGAGTTACCTAGCTTAGCTGGACTACCTGGCACGTAACACCTAGTCCTGCAGTGATGATATCCTGCTGATAAAACATTTATTGCATTGAAACTACACTGAGATGATAATGACCCCGTCCACTCCCCCGTTTGGCAGCTTCTTGGCAAATTGCCATTTAGCGATGGGGCAGAGTTACACAGCTTAGCTGGACTACCTGGCACGTGACACCTAGTCCTGCAGTGATGATCTCCTGCTAATAAAACATTGATTGTATTGAAAATACAGCACACAGCCTAATAAGTGACACATCAGTAGCAAATCCTCTCTCCTTCCATCCAATTTTTCAATATGAAGCTGCTCCCATTGTCCATGATGTTGTTTTATATTATCCATATCCTTATCCTCCAGGTGCCTGATATTGGAAAAAAAGTTGAAAACTTCAAAAAGGACTTGGAAGCCAAAAAGAAACCTCCGAGCGAGTGACAATCGGTGGCTGTAACCTGCTGCCTCTATTTAGTAGCTGCGGTGTATATATACATATATATCTATGATCTGCAGTGGGGACGTGTGACGGAAGGACCACCAACCTGGAGGACTGAGCTCGAACCTGCTGCTCCGGACACCTGGACCTGTCGTGTGACATCTGTACCTCCGCCGCTCCTCCTCCTCCTGATGGTTTCCATTATGGAGGAACGTTAGACTACATCATGGGGTTTATCCAGTCTCTGTCGCTTTTAGCTTTTGAAGGGTTTAATAAAATGAATTGTTGTTTAATGGATTTTTTTTTTTTTGGGATGTTGTTACTATGGCTCATCTCATACCACAAGTGGCCACCAGGGGGTGGTAATGTCTGATATCCACTCATGACTTATTTGGATATATATGAAAAAAAAAAGTTTAAAAAAGTTTTCAAAACTTTTTAGAATTGACCTAAACGTCACATATATATATATATATATATATATATATATATATATATATATATAATATATATATATATATATATAATGTTTTTGGCCCATGGCTGACATTATCGGCCCTTCTCCCCCCCTCTATATAAACCTGCACAGAAAGTCACAATATCCAGCAGCATTCCTTTATTTCATCAGAAACAGCGCCACCCTTGCCCATGTGGTTGTTTTTGGTATTGCAAGTAATCTCTATTTAAGTGAATGGGGCTGGACTACCGGTAATTAAAAACCCATACATTCCTCTAATGATTTTCATGGTCTTATTTTAGGTCCATTTTACACAGTAGCCTGATGGCTTGTAATATTACATTTAATGACAGTCATACATGTGAGATGTGGATTTGTACAAAATGTTACACAATGTATATATATTTTATTACTTGGAACAATTAATACTGTTGCATTTGTTTCATGTATTTATCTGGACTTACACCATGTCTTATGCTGTAGTCACACCCAGAGCTGAGTTCAAAATTCTGCCGAGCTCTCGTTCACATATAAAGGCAATGGTTTGTTGTGGTGCATTGTGGGAGATGTACGACCCCCAAAGAGAGACATAGGACGCCTGCAGTAATGTGTTATTTCCAAATGTTTGTAGGGAGCCGCATTTATCGTGAGAACAGGTCGAGAGAGAGGTGGCTGCATTTCTGCTGGTCTCATCTTTATGGTTGTTCCAAAAATTGCTAAGCAAGCAGGAAGGGTGAGGTGGCCGCGCATGCGCATCTGCTGCCATTAATTTTTTATGGTGGTTTGGATAGTTTCTAAGTGAGTAGCAATAAAGGATTGGTCGTGCACAGATTGTTGTGTATATTTCCATTGAAGCTCCAAAGATTTCCTAGAAACTCACCGCGCATGCGCATCTCTCCACTAATTTGTATGGCTGCTCCGAAAATGGGTAAGCAAGCAGCAAGTAAAGGTGCATACACATCTCTCAACACTCATCTATTATAATTCCAAATATTACAGAGTAAGCTAAAATAGGTGGCTGCGCATGCGCATCTCTCCAGTAATTTCAAGAGGAGCTCCAATAATTGATAAGCAAACAGAAATAAAAAGGTTCCTGCGCATCTCCCATCACTCTTGTAGGGTAGTTCTGAAGATTACTGAGTAAGCTGGAATAAAGTATTGGCCGCGCATGCGCATTTCACTATTAATTTCAAAAGCAGCAGCAAAAATTGCTAACCAAGCAGGAAGGAAATGGTGGCAGGCCATGTATGCATAGCTCTATGCACACATATATTGTAGCTCCAAAAATTACAGAGTAAGCTGGAGAGGTGGCCGCGCATGTGCATCTTTATTCATTTCTCAGAATTGCCAAGCCAGTAGGAAAGAGATGGTCACACATGTCTCCATAAATTTCTATAGGAGATAAAGATTGCTTTGCAAGCAGGAAGGAAAGTGTGGCCATGTATGCACAGCTCTCTACACTAATTTCTATTGTAGCTCCAAAAATTACAGAGTAAGCTGGAATAAAAAGGTGGCTGCGCATGCGCATCTCTCCATTACTTTCTATAGCTGCTCCAAAAATAGCTAAGCAAGCAGGACGAAGGTGGCTGGACATGTAATGCACATCTCTCTACACTCATCTACTATAGTTTCAAAAATTACAGAGTAAGCAGGAATAGAAAGGTGGCCGCGCATGCGCATCTCTTAATTTCTCAAAATTGGTGAGCAAGTGGAAAAGGTTGGTGCTCACCTCTCCGTTTCTATAGATTTAAAAGTTGCTTAGCTCCATAGCATTGTAAATGTGGTCATGCAGGTGCTGCACTCTGTTAATTTCCTTTAGCGCTCCAAAAATTGCTGAGCAATCTGGCTGTGCATGCGCGTTTCTTCATTAAGCATACAGAAATGAAGGGTGGGCCGTGCATGCGTACCTCTCTATGCATTTCTATTGAAGCTCTATAAATAATAGCTTAGCCATGCATGTGTTGTTTCTATTTATTAAAATAAAAAGAATTGCCCAGCAACCTTGCTGCGCATGCATATCTCTCCAGTAATTTCTGACGGAGCAAAAATCCAAAAATTGCTAAGCAAGAAAGAATGAAAAGGTGGCTGCACATGCACATCTTCCTACTCATTTCTATTGTAGGTCCAAAAATTACAGAGTATGCTGGAATAGAGAGGTGGCCGCGCATGCACATCTCTCCATTAATTTCTAAAGGAGCAGGAAAAAGTGGCCAGTTATTTATGCATATCTCTCTACACTCCTGTATTGCAGCTACAAAATGTACAGAGCAAGCTGGAAGGTGACCGTGCATGCGCATCTCTGTTCATTTCTCAGAATTGCCAACCAAGCTAGAAAGAGTTGGGCACACATCTCTCCATTTCTATAGGAGATAAAAAGTGTTTAGCAAGCAGGAATGAAAAGGTGGACATGTATGCACATCTCTACACTCATAGCTCCAAAAATTACAGAAAGAGCTGAAATGGAAAGGTGGCCGCGCATGCGTGTCTGTAGTCCTTTCTCAAAATTGACAAGCAGGAAGGAAGAGTTAAGCATATATTTCTCTTTTCATTTCTATAGAAGATTAAAAAAAATTGCTTGGGAAGCTATTGTACTTTCATAAATTACAGAGTAAGCTGGAACAGAGAGGCGGCCGCGCATGCGCATCTCTTCATTTCTTAAAGTTGGAAAGAAAGGGTTGGTGCTAAATTCTCCAATAATTTATATAGATCAAAAAGTTGCTTAGCAAGCGGCATTGTAAAGGTGACCATGCATGTGCTGCACTCCACATTAATTACCTTTAGCATTTGAAAAATTGCAGAGCAAGCTGGCTGCGCATGTGAGTCTCTCCATTAATTTCTGAAGGAGATGCAAAAATAGCTATGCACGTAGGAATGAAAAGGTGGCCGTACATATGCATAATTTGTCGTAGTTCCAAAAATTACAGTTTTTAAGATGGAATAAAAGGGGGGCTGCGCATGCGTATCTTTATCCATTTATCAAACTTGGTAAGCGAACAGGGATGAAGAGTATTGCGCTCATCTCCATTCATTTGTATAGAAAATTAAAAAGTTACTTACCAAGCAGAAGTACAGAAGTAGCCATGCATGTGCTGCACTTTCTATTCATTTCCATTGAAGCTTCAACAATTATGAAGCGATCTGGAATAGAGAGGTTGCTGCGCAAGCTCATCTCCATAAATTTCCATTGGAGGGCCAATGATTACTAATAAAGCAGGAAAGAAGAGGGGACCATGTATGTGCAGTGCTCTATCATTTCTATTGCAGCTCCAAAAATCAACAGAGCAAGCATGAACATAAAGGTGGCTGCGCATGCACATCTCTATTCATTGTTGAGGCATGTGAGAAAACTTAACAAGGAGGAACGGAGAGGAGGATGCACATGCCTAGCTGTTTATTACTTTATATAGGATGTTAATAGATGAGCAGGGATGGAGAGTTGACCGCGCATGCGTGCATCTCAATTTCTATAGGCGCCCAGAAATTGGTAGGCAAAAATTACAATGCTGCAAATATTTGGAACACCCATAGATTTTCCTGCATGCTTAGGGCTTGTCAGAGTTACCATAGAATTGACAAGGGAGAGATGCGCATGCGCGGCCGTCCCTTCATCCTCATTGGTGTTGGCTGTATTGGATTTTTCGGGCATTTCCTCTTGATGTGCTTTATCCTTCACCGGGTTTCACAAGGTGCAGAGGCAGACACTGCGCTGTGGATCACATCAATGATTGGCTGGGCCCCTGCCATCCAATTACTGCAATAAATATTAATCCCAGGGGTCATTGAGAGTATTTACAGGTGGAGAAGGATTTGGTTACCAAACAGGAGTTTCCAGAGCTATATAATGCTACGACAAGTATAAACGGTCTCGTGCAGGGGCCTCTTCTACTACCGGCTTATGAGAAGCGAGGTGCTACCCCTTTAAATGTACCCAAGCGCAGGTTTTGGTGTCCTTTGGTATCCTCCGAAAGTTTATATTGTCCCCCTTCCTCGTGCTCACAGGTGCTGAGTGCTGTTATGGATCATGGCCCAGTCTGGAAACGTGTTCAGTTGAAAGAGGCTGATGCCCCAAGTGTTGATGGCGACCATGATGATACCCAGACCGATCACATTCACTCCCAGACCGGCTTTCACCTTGTTGGGGAGGAAAAGAAATGAAACGATTAGTACTAGTGAACATTTCTCACCCCCTGCTGGTTCAGGGTCTGCGCAGGTGGAATGAGATGTATTACCTGAGCTCAGTCTGATAAAAAAAAGGCTTTCTCTACCAAATTTTCTTACCCCTGTGTCAGGTTTTACAGAGCACCATCGTACTGCTTTTTCCTCTGCTCAAGAAACAATGAGTACAAACCACCTTCTCTCACCCCTCTCCTGGTTCAGGATCTGCCCAGGTTGATTTAGATGCATTACAGGAGCACAGTCTGATAAAATGTTTTCTCTACCAAATTTTCTTACCCCTGTAGTCATATTTACAGAGCACCATCCTACCTCCTGCTTTTTTCTCTGCTCGGGAAACAATGAGTACTAACCACCTTATGTCACCCACACGCTGGTTCAGGGTTTGTGCAGGTGAAGAGATGCATTACCAAAGCTCAGTCTGATAAAAGGCTTTCTCTACCAAATTTTCCTACCCCTGTGTCATATTTACAGAGCACCATCTTACCTACTGCTTTTTTTCTCTGCTCAGGAAAAAATTAGTACTAACCCCTTTTTTACACCCAACTGCTGTTTCAGGGCTTGTGCAGGTGAATTGAGATGCTTTACCGAAGCTCAGTCTGATAAAATGTTTTCTCTACCAAATTTTCTTACCCCTGTAGTCATATTTACAGAGCACCATCTTACCTACTCCTTTTTTCTCTGCTCAGGAAACAATTAGTACTAACCACCTTCTGTCACCCCCCTCCTGGTTCAGGGTCTGCCCATGTGGAGTGAGATGCATTACTGGAGCTCAGTGTGATAAAAAGCTTTCTCTACCAAGTTTTATTACCCCTGTAGTGAGATTTACAGAGCACCATCTTACCTACTGCTTTTTTCTCTGCTCAGGAAACAATGAGTACTAACCACCTTCTCTCATGCCCATTCTGGCTCAAGGTCTTGCACAGGTGGAGTGAGATGCATTACCAAAGTGCACTCTGATAAAAGGCTTTCTCTATCAAGTTTTCCTACCCCTGTGTCAGATTTACAGAGCACCATCTTACTGTTTTTTTTTCTCTGCTCAGGAAAAAATTTGCACTAACCACCTTTTTTCACTCTACTGCTGGTTCAGGGTCTCTGCAGGTGGAGTGAGATGAATTACCTGAGCTCAGTCTGATAAAAAAGGCTTTCTTTACCAAATTTTCTTACCCTTATGTCAGATTTACAGAGCACCATCTTACCTATTGCTTTTTCCTCTGCTCACGAAACAGTTATTACTAACCACCTTCTCTCACCCCTCTGCTGGTTCAGGGTCTGCGCAGGTGAATTGACATTCATTACTGAAGCTCAGTCTAATAAAAAACCTTCCCTATCAAATTTTCTTACCCCTGTAATCATATTTACAAAGCACCATCCTACCACCTGTTTTTTTTGTCTGCCCAGGAAATGGTGAGCACTAACCACCTTCTTTCACCCACCTGCTGGTTCAGGGTCTGTGTAGGTGGAGTGAGATGCATTACCAAAGCTAAGTCTGATAAAAGCCTTTATCAAATTTTCTTACACCTGTAGTCATATTTACAGAGCACCATCTTGCCTACTGCTTTTTCCTCTGTTCACGAAACAGAACTAACCACCTTCTCTCACCCCCTGCTGGGTCAGGGTCTGTGCAGGTGAATTGAAATGCATTAAAGGAGCTCAGTCTGATAAAAGCTGGTTGTGATGGTGGGATATGGTGGGTTATATTTTACAAGTGCTGTTTCTATAGTGTGTATTCAGTCCTTCCCCCTCCTGTGTACTCATTACACTCCTGAGGGTCTGATAATTGAATTACTGTGGACATGCCCTTACTTGCTCATTCTAGTCCTCTGTAAATGTGTGTACTACCCCCTCAGGAGTGTGTTAATAGACCTGGTTTGGAGATGGGAGGTGGTTGGGGGGGGAGGAGAAGCGGTGTGATTTCAGTTTGTGTGTGGGACGCTGAGTTGAGACCAGCTCCACAAAGGGATTTAAAGAAACCTGGTTTACCTGGATACAGTATACTGCTGGATTGTTTTATGGATTTTCCTGATGGATTGTTTTATGAATTTTTATGTTTTTTTCAAGCAATAAGGGTTCTTGCACTGTTCACACATCTCTCGCTCTGTTGATTGTGGGATACCAGAGAAGGACCCGTGACATCTTTCTCTACAAAATTTTCTTACCTCTGTAGTCAGTACTGTATATTCTTAAAGGGGCCATGTCAAATATATATATAATTTAGCTGGCTCTAAAGGCTAACTTTTCAATATACTCAGTTTACTAATTCCTCATTATTCTCAATATCTTTGCCTGATTTTTCCTCTCTTACCATGTCTTTGATCTGGCAGTGCCCGTAGTTATAGACGATGGCATTCGGCGGGTTCCCCACTGGTAACATCACAGCGAAGGAGATGCACATGGCGACCGGAATCAGGGTGTATAAGGGGTTAATGTGAAGAGCTTCAGACTGAAAAGTAAAATAAATCAGGAGTCATCCATAGAGACCAGAGTGTTTTTGTTTTTTGCTCGCCGTTCACATTGGGAGTCTTATCGCTTACCAGGCTGCACAGGATGGGCAGGAATATAGTGATGGTGGCCGGGTTACTGACGAATTCTGTCACCGCAGACACCAGGATACAGGCCAGGAAGCTGACGGCCCAGGACGGGAGGCTGCTCAGGCACTCCATCTGACGGCCGATCCACGTGGACAGGCCGGAGGTCTGACAGATACCACAAATTATTGGTTAATGAATCAGTACACTGCCCACCAGGGATTTTAGAGTTTACCTTTTTTCTATCTCTAGATGACCAGGGATTTTACAATAAGCTATTTCTGGACATCTATACATCCATTCATTACCCCTAGACCACCAGGGATTTTATAACAATCCATTTCACTACCCCTAGACCACCAGGGATGATATAACGATCCATTTCACTACCCCTAGACCACCAGGGTTGATATAACGATCCATTTCACTACCCCTAGACCACCAGGGATTATATAACAATCCATTTCACTACCCCTAGACCACCAGGGATGATATAACGATCCATTTCACTACCCCTAGATCACCAGGGATGATATAACGATCCATTTTACTACCCCTAGACCACCAGGGATGATATAACGATCCATTTCATTACCCCTAGACCACCAGGGATGATATAACGATCCATTTCACTACCCCTAGACCACCAGGGATTATATAACAATCCATAACACTACCCACAGACCACCAGGGATTTTATAACAATCCATTTCAATACTCCTAGACTACCAGGGATTTTACAATGAGCTATTTCTGGACATCTATACATCCATTTACTACCCCTAGACCACCAGGGAATTTATAACGATCCACTTCACTACCCTTAGACTACCAGGGATTTTATAACAATCCATTTCACTACCCCTATACCACCAGGGATGATATAACGATCCATTTCACTACCCCTAGACCGCCAGAGATGATATAACAATCCATTTCACTACCCCTAGACCACCAGGGATTATATAACGATCCATTTCACTACCCCTAGACCGCCAGAGATTATATAACAATCCATTTCACTACCCCTAGACCACCAGGGATTATATAACGATCCATTTCACTAACCCTAGACCACCAGAGATGATATAACCATCCATTTCACTACCCCTAGACCACCAGTGATTATATAACGATCCACTTCACTACCCTTAGACTACCAGGGATTTTATAACAATCCATTTCAATACTCCTAGACCACCAGGAATTTTGCAATGAGTTATTTCTGGACATCTATACATCCATTCACTACTCCTAGACCACCAGGGAATTTACAATGATCCATTTTACTACCTTTAAATCACCAGGGATTTTATAACAATCCATAACACTACCCACAGACCACCAGGGATTTTATATCAATCCATTTCACTACCTTAGACTACCAGGGATTTTACAATGAGCTATTTCTGGACATCTATACATCCATTCACTACCCCTAGACTACCAGGGATTTTTTAACGATCCATTTCACTACCACTAGATCACCAGGGATTTTATATCAATCCATTTCACTACCAGGGATTTTACAATGAGCTATTTCTGGACCTATATACATCTATTCAATACCCCTACACCACCAGGGAATTTATAACAATCCATTTCACTACCCCCTAAACCACCAGGGATTATATCACGATCCATTTCATTACTCTAAGACTACCAGGAATTTTACAATAACTACTTTTATTACCCCTAAGCTTCAGGAATTTTACAACGAGCTATTACTGGATGCCTATGTTGCCTGGAATTTACAGTACAGCCATACCTCTACACCACCAGGGATTTTACAGTATCTGATTTTATTACCCCTAATAATCGGGGATTTTGCAATGAATCATTTCACTATTCCTGGACCACCAGGATCTTTACTGTCAGCCATTTCACTACCCCTAGACCACCAGGGATTTTATAATGAGCCATTTCACTACATTTCAACCACCTGGAGTTACACACTAAATCATTTCACTTACCACTAAACCATCAGGGATTTTATAATAAACAATTTTACTTCCCCTAAACCACCAGGAATTGTACAAAAATTTGGCTAATGCCTTGCCTATGGGGGATTTTATGATTTACATTTTTGCTATCTCTAGACCAGCAGGATCGTCACATTCAGACAACCAGGGATTTTTACATATCACCATTTCATTACCCCTAGACCACCAGAAATTGTATGAGGAACTATTTCACTTCCCCTAGACCACCAGGGACTTTACAATAAACCATTTCACTATTTGTAGACCACCCGGACGTTTACAATGAACCATTTCAAAGCACGTAGACTATTGAGGATTCTACAATGACCCATTTCAATATCTCTAGGTGCTATGGATTTTACTACTGATTGAAAAAACACTAATTTCCATCACCCCTAGACCACCAGGGAGTATACAATGAGCCAATTCACTTCTTGTCAACCAACAGGGATTTCATATTTTGAGAATAACTGTCTGGAAATAATAAGGGGCTGGGGTGCCTAATTTATTTATGGCGCGTCTGACCCTATGACAACTCTTCCTGGCTGAGCACTTAGAGGACTAGAGTATTATGGCCCAAGATATTTTTCCTATATCATAGAATCATTAAATTCTGAGTAATGTTACCTTACAGCCGGCAGCCAGGGCGTAGCCACCTCCGACCAGCACCACTATCTCCCAGGGCATATGTGTCTGGAATTCGTGCCAAGTTAACATGGGCCCTCCCAGGTGTGGCCCTTCTTCTTCTTTGTTCTCGCCCTTTCCTGGGGAAAGAAATCACATCATCTGTGTGTAAGTGTCATAGAGTCTCAGGAGCTCTAGAGTGCCCACATATACACTGCCCTCATCAGCAGTGCCCACATATACACTGCCCTCATCAGCAGTGCCACTGTACATGCCCCATACACACTGCCTCATCAGCAGTATACATACACTGCCCTCATCAGCAGTGCCCACATATACACTGCCCTCATCAGCAGTGCCCACATATACACTGCCCTCATCAGCAGTGCCCACATATACACTGCCCTCATCAGCAGTGCCCACATATACACTGCCCTCATCAGCAGTGCCCACATATACACTGCCCTTATCAGCAGTGCCCACATATACACTGCCCTCATCAGCAGTGCCCACATATACACTGCCCTCATCAGCAGTGCCCACATATACACTGCCCTCATCAGCAGTGCCCACATATACACTGCCCTCATCAGCAGTGCCCACATATACACTGCCCTCATCAGCAGTGCCCACATATACACTGCCCTCATCAGCAGTGCCCACATATACACTGCCCTCATCAGCAGTGCCCACATATACACTGCCCTCATCAGCAGGGCCCACATATACACTGCCCTCATCAGCAGTGCCCACATATACACTGCCCTCATCAGCAGTGCCCACATATACACTGCCCTCATCAGCAGTGCCCACATATACACTGCCCTCGTCAGCAGTGCCCACATATACACTGCCCTCATCAGCAGTGCCCACATATACACTGCCCTCATCAGCAGGGCCCACATATACACTGCCCTCGTCAGCAGTGCCCACATATACACTGCCCTCATCAGCAGTGCCCACATATACACTGCCCTCATCAGCAGTGCCCACATATACACTGCCCTCATCAGCAGTGCCCACATATACACTGCCCTCATCAGCAGTGCCCACATATACACTGCCCTTATCAGCAGTGCCCACATATACACGGCCCTCATCAGCAGTGCCCACATTACACTGCCCTCATTACCAGTGCCAGTTGTACAGTGCCCACATACACACTGCCCTCATTACCAGTGCCAGCTGTACAGTGCCCACATACACACTGCCCTCATTACCAGTGCCAGCTGTACAGTGCCCACATACACCCTGCCCTCATTACCAGTGCCAGCTGTACAGTGCCCACATACACACTGCCCTCATTACCAGTGCCAGCTGTACAATGCCCACATACACACTGCCCTTATTACCAGTGCCAGCTGTACAGTGCCCACATACACCCTGCCCTCATTAGCAGTGCCAGCTGTACAGTGCCCACATACACCCTGCCATCATTACCAGTGCCAGCTGTACAGTGCCCACATACACCCTGCCATCATTACCAGTGCCAGCTGTACAGTGCTCATATACACACTGCCCTTCTCACCTGACTTTCTTTTTCCAATGCAAGAAAATTGAGGTTTCTTAGAAGGAATCAGGAACAATAAGAATCCGAGGAAAACTGAGACTGTGGCGTCCGTCCGGTAACCGTTCCTGAAACAAGAGCAGATGGTAGAACGGGCAACGGGGGCAAGTGAGGGTGAGCAAGGGTGAGCGAGGGTGAGCGCGGGCGATCGAGGACGAGTGAGGGCGAGTGAGGGCAAGCAAGGGTGAGTGAGGGCGAGTGAGGGCGAGTGAGGGTGAGTGAGGGCGAGTGAGGGCGAGCAAGGTGAGCGAGGGCGAGGAGGGCGAGTGAGGGCGAGTGAGGGTGAGTGAGGGCGAGTGAGGGCGAGCAGGGCGAGCGAGGGCGAGTGAGGGCGAGCAAGGGTGAGCGAGGGCGAGTGAGGGCGAGCGAGGGCAAGTGAGGGCGAGCGAGGGCGAGTGAGGGCGAGCAAGGGTGAGCGAGGGTGATCGAGGGCGAGTGAGGGCGAGCGAGGGTGAGTGAGGGCAAGCAAGGGTGAGCGAGGGTGATCGAGGGCAAGCAAGGGTCAGCGAGGGCGATCGTGGGCGAGTGAGGGTGAGCGAGGGTGAGGGATGGCGAGTGAGGGCAAGTAAGGGTCAGCGAGGGCGAGTGAGGGTGAGTGAGGTGAGCGAGGGCGAGTGAGGGTGAGTGAGGGCGGGCAATCGAAGGCGAGTGAGGGTGATCGAAGGCGAGGGAAGGCAATCAAGGGCGAGTGAGGGAAGGCGAGTGAGAGTGAACGAGGGTGAGGGAGGGCAAGCGAGGGTGAGCAAGGGCGAGTGAGGACGAGTGAGCGTGAACGAGGGTGAGGAGGGGAGTGAGGGTGAGCGAGGGTGAGCGAGGGTGAGCGAGGATGAGCGAGGGCGAGTGAGGGCGAGTGTGGCTGAGCGAGGGCAAGTGAGGGTGAGCTAGGGTAATGAGGCTGTGGCCTATGGGGGCTGATGGTATACACAAGGACCCGTCACCCTGCACCAACAGGGGGCTGATTATTTTAGGGCAATAGATGAAGACTATAGTCAGGCTGAAATGACTGATAACAGGGAGCAATAGATTGTGTTGACATTTTATCAACTCACTTTTCAAATAACGATTCCCAACCAGGGACAAAAGCCGGGCTCCCGTGTGAACCAGAGCAGCGTCATCAGGATGAAGAAGAAGACGGTCACCTTCTCTGGGTAACTACAGAAAGGAACAGGAGAAATTCAAGTCTGGAGCTATTACTTCTGTGGTCAGAAAATAGATTAGGCCTAAATAATGATGATTGCACTCACAGATAGTAAATTTACACTTACTGCAACTGCACACAGTAACCTTACAGTACTGACTGCAACTACACATAGTAACCTTACAGTACTGACTGCAACTACACATAGTAACCTTACAGTACTGACTGCAACTACACATAGTAACCTTACAGTACTGACTGCAACTACACACAGTAACCTTACAGTACTGACTGCAACTACACACAGTAACCTTACAGTACTGACTGCAACTACACACAGTAACCTTACAGTACTGACTGCAACTACACACAGTAACCTTACAGTACTGACTGCAACTACACATAGTAACCTTACAGTACTGACTGCAACTACACACAGTAACCTTACAGTACTGACTGCAACTACACACAGTAACCTTACAGTACTGACTGCAACTACACATAGTAACCTTACAGTACTGACTGCAACTACACAAAGTAACCTTACAGTACTGACTGCAACTACACATAGTAACCTAACAGTACTGACTGCAACTACACATAGTAACCTAACAGTACTGACTGCAACTACGCATAGTCACCTTACAGTACTGACTGCAACTACGCATAGTAACCTTACAGTACTGACTGCAACTACACACAGTAACCTTACAGTACTGACTGCAACTACACACAGTAACCTTACAGTACTGACTGCAATTACACATAGTAACCTTACAGTACTGACTGCAACTACGCATAGTAACCTTACAGTACTGACTGCAACTACACACAGTAACCTTACAGTACTGACTGCAACTACACACAGTAACCTTACAGTACTGACTGCAACTACACATAGTAACCTTACAGTACTGACTGCAACTACACATAGTAACCTTACAGTACTAACTGCAACTACACATAGTAACCTTACAGTACTGACTGCAACTACACATAGTAACCTTACAGTACTGACTGCAACTACACATAGTAACCTTACAGTACTGACTGCAACTGCACATAGTAACCTTACAGTACTGACTGCAACTACACATAGTAACCTTACAGTACTGACTGCAACTACACATAGTAACCTTACAGTACTGACTGCAACTACACATAGTAACCTTACAGTACTGACTGCAACTACACATAGTAACCTTACAGTACTAACTGCAACTACACATAGTAACCTTACAGTACTAACTGCAACTACACATAGTAACCTTACAGTACTGACTGCAACTACACATAGTATGCAGATGAAGTCCATGGAGCCTCGGTTAAGAGTCTACAACATGGACACCAGCCAGTTATCCCACCAGGGAAGGACCTAGCCCAGGGTATTAGTAGCCCTTAAGTCACTATCCAGCCCTTGCAAGCTTGAAGATATGGCCAGGGGTTTACCATGGACTAGGTATCCAACTACAGACAGCTGTTTCAGGGTTGTTGCCCCTCATCAGTGTGGCGCAGGATTCTGGCTGGGTGGGAGCAATGCTTGATAGACAGACATCACAAAGCACCCACTGACCTTGTGGAGACCAGTGGAGGATAACACTGCGGGCACCAGTTAAAACACTCAAACTCAGTGAAACCCAAGGTGCATTGCTCCCTAGAATTTGAATATGCAGATGAAGTCCATGGAGCCTCGGTTAAGAGTCTACAACATGGACACCAGCCAGTTATCCCACCAGGGAAGGACCTAGCCCAGGATATTAGTAGCCCTTAAGTCACTATCCAGCCCTTGCAAGCTTGAAGATATGGCCAGGGGTTTACCATGGACTAGGTATCCAACCACAGACAGCTGTTTCGGGGTTTGTTGCCCCTCATCAGTGTGGCACAGGATTCTGGCTGTCTATCAAGCATTGCTACACTTAGTAACCTTACAGCACTGACTGTACCTCATTTTCCCCAATTTCTCATACTCCTCCTGGATGCGACGCTCTGACAGCTCCTCCTGTTTGGTTTTTTTCTTCTTACTGAGGGAACAGGTTTCCCTAAAACTAAAGATTTAAAAAGCCCAAATCATAAAAGATAAAAAAATAAGAAAATGGGCCGAATATTGTACTCGAGTGTCAGATTGTGTCTTACTTGCACCCAAGAAACAACCAATGTAGCCAAACCCAAGTCAGAAAGAGGACGATGACCGTGATGGGCAAACTAAAGACAAACCAGGTGCCGAAATTCACCACCTCCGCATCCGGGTACCGACTGCAACGGGAGAGAAAACACATTTAACAGTTATATTCTTGTACATAGGGGCAGTATTATAGTAGTTATATTCTTGTATATAGGAGCAGTATTATAGTAGTTATATTCTTGTATATAGGGGCAGTATTATAGTAGTTATATTCTTGTATATAGAGGCAGTATTATAGTAGTTATATTCTTGTACATAGGGGCAGTATTATAGTAGTTATATTCTTGTACACAGGAGCAGTATTATAGTAGTTATATTCTTGTATATAGGGACAGTATTATAGTAGTCATATTCTTGTATATAGGGGCAGTATTATAGTAGTTATATTCTTGTATATAGGGGCAGTATTATAGTAGTTATATTCTTGTACATAGGGGCAGTATTATAGTAGTTATATTCTTGTACATAGGAGCAGTATTATAGTAGTTATATTCTTGTACATAGGAGCAGTATTATAGTAGTTATATTCTTGTACATAGGAGCAGTATTATAGTAGTTATATTCTTGTATATAGGAGCAGTATTATAGTAGTTATATTCTTGTACATAGGAGCAGTATTATAGTAGTTATATTCTTGTACATAGGAGCAGTATTATAGTAGTTATATTCTTGTATATAGGAGCAGTATTATAGTAGTTATATTCTTGTATATAGGAGCAGTATTATAGTAGTTATATTCTTGTATATAGGGGCAGTATTATAGTAGTTATATTCTTGTACATAGGAGCAGTATTATAGTAGTTATATTCTTGTACATAGGAGCAGTATTATAGTAGTTATATTCTTGTACATAGGAGCAGTATTATAGTAGTTATATTCTTGTATATAGGAGCAGTATTATAGTAGTTATATTCTTGTACATAGGAGCAGTATTATAGTAGTTATATTCTTGTATATAGGAGCAGTATTATAGTAGTTATATTCTTGTATATAGGGGCAGTATTATAGTAGTTATATTCTTGTACATAGGGGCAGTATTATAGTAGTTATATTCTTGTACATAGGAGCAGTATTATAGTAGTTATCATCTTGTATATAGGAGCAGTATTATAGTAGTTATATTCTTGTATATAGGGGCAGTATTATAGTAGTTATATTCTTGTACATAGGAGCAGTATTATAGTAGTTATATTCTTGTATATAGGAGCAGTATTATAGTAGTTATATTCTTGTATATAGGAGCAGTATTATAGTAGTTATACTCTTGTATATAGGAGCAGTATTATAGTAGTTATATTCTTGTACATAGGAGCAGTATTATAGTAGTTATATTCTTGTACATAGGAGCAGTATTATAGTAGTTATAGTCTTGTTCATAGGGGCAGTATTATAGTAGTTATATTCTTGTATATAGGAGAAGTATTATAGTAGTTATATTCTTGTACATAGCGGCAGTATTATAGTAGTTATATTCCTATACATAGGGGCAGTATTATAGTAGTTATATTCTTATATGTAGAGGCAGTATTATAGTAGTTATATTCCTATACATAGGGGCAGTATTATAGTAGTTATTATTCTTATATGTAGAGGCAGTATTATAGTAGTTATATTCTTGTACATAGGGGCAGTATTATAGTAGTTATATTCTTGTATATAGGAGCAGTATTATAATAGTTATATTCTTGTATATAGGAGCAGTATTATAGTAGATATATTCTTGTATATAGGAGCAGTATTATAGTAGATATATTCTTGTATATAGGACCAGTATTATAGTAGTTATATTCTTGTACATAGGGGCAGTATTATAGTAGTTATATTCTTGTATATAGGGGCAGTATTATAGTAGTTATATTCCCGTATATAGGAGCAGTATTATAGTAGTTATATTCTTGTACATAGGGGCAGTATTATAGTAGTTATATTCTTGTATATAGGGGCAGTATTATAGTAGTTATATTCTTGTATATAGGGACAGTATTATAGTAGTTATATTCTTGTATATAGGGGCAGTATTATAGTAGTTATATTCTTGTATATAGGGGCAGTATTATAGTAGTTATATTCTTGTACATAGGAGCAGTATTATAGTAGTTATATTCCTGTATATAGGAGCAGTATTATAGTAGTTATATTCTTGTACATAGGGCAGTATTATAGTAGTTATATTCTTGTACATAGGAGCAGTATTATAGTAGTTATATTCTTGTACATAGGAGCAGTATTGGAGTAGTTATATTCTTGTATATAGGAGCAGTATTATAGTAGTTATATTCTTGTATATAGGGGCAGTATTATAGTAGTTATATTCTTGTACATAGAGGCAGTATTATAGTAGTTATATTCTTGTATATAGGAGCAGTATTATAGTAGTTATATTCTTGTATATAGGAGCAGTATTGGAGTAGTTATATTCTTGTATATAGGAGCAGTATTAGAGCAGTTATATTCTTGTATATAGGAGCAGTATTATAGTAGTTATATTCTTGTACATAGAGGCAGTATTATAGTAGTTATATTCTTGTATATAGGAGCAGTATTATAGTAGTTATATTCTTGTATATAGGGGCAGTATTATAGTAGTTATATTCTTGTATATAGGAGCAGTATTATAGTAGTTATATTCTTGTATATAGGAGCAGTATTATAGTAGTTATATTCTTGTATCTAGGGGCAGTATTATAGTAGTTATATTCTTGTATATAGGGGCAGTATTATAGTAGTTATATTCTTGTATATAGGGGCAGTATTATAGTAGTTATAGTCTTGTACATAGGAGCAGTATTATAGTAGTTATATTCTTGTATATAGGGGCAGTATTATAGTAGTTATATTCTTGTATATAGGAGCAGTATTATAGTAGTTATATTCTTGTATATAGGGGCAGTATTATAGTAGTTATATTCTTGTATATAGGGGCAGTATTATAGTAGTTATATTCTTGTACATAGGAGCAGTATTATAGTAGTTATATTCTTGTACATAGGAGCAGTATTGGAGTAGTTATATTGTTGTATATAGGAGCAGTATTATAGTAGTTATATTCTTGTATATAGGGGCAGTATTATAGTAGTTATATTCTTGTATATAGGAGCAGTATTATAGTAGTTATATTCTTGTATATAGGGGCAGTATTATAGTAGTTATATTCTTGTATATAGGGGCAGTATTATAGTAGTTATATTCTTGTACATAGGAGCAGTATTATAGTAGTTATATATCTTGTATATAGGGGCAGTATTATAGTAGTTATATTCTTGTATATAGGGGCAGTATTATAGTAGTTATATCCTTCCATTTCTTACTTCTTAAAGTGCTCTAGGAAAATGAGGCTGGTGGAGGTCCCAATAATAGTTGTGAGGCCTCCAATGGTGGCTGCATAGGAAATGCTCAGTGACAGGCACTTGCAGATCATATGGTCGTGTTTAGACCTGTATTTTCCCATGATCTTTGGGTCTTTGGACTCAGTAGATGGAAGAACCAGAATCTGGGTCTTTAAAGGATAATGAAAATGTTAGTTGCATTTATTGTTCCTTACTCTGTAGGGTCTATGTTCTGCCATTAGGATTGTGTTACCTGAGGAAGAGACTGCCCATTAGTCGGGGCTTCACAATCCTCATTGGGTTGGCAATCATATGAACACCGTTCAGATTCTGCTGGTAGAAAAGAACACAATACATATACAGTTCAGCCATCCCACCAGGGCTATGACATCCTCCACGTCCCCCTCCCTTTGCTGATACTATGTAGCTGTAGCTGTACCTTGCTTTGTATGAGTTTGCTGAGATCCTTTGCTGTTGCCCTAGGATAAAGGTATCAAAGTAATTAATGAATGTATCTGAAACATGAGTAATCATATGTATTTCATAAGATTTGGGCAGTTTTCTATGCCCACATCTGGATGCGGAGATCGCAATTGCATTCACACTCAATTTTGACACATTTTGTGTCCCTAAGCCGGAATCCGGCAACCGGATTGCTCTGAATGTGCAATCCGGTGGCCAGATACTTTGTTCATCCCTGCTGCCGCAGGGATGAACAATGGGTTAATGTTAAAAATAGATGTGGGCAACATGTCTCTAGGGGGTGCCCACCCTCCCTAGAGACATGCTGTCCACTCAGGTGGGCATGTGAGTGGTTAATCTGGGCATTTATAGTATTGCCGGCTATTGTTGGCATTTTCAGTGCCCCACCATAGACCTAATGTTAATGCTTTCAGGACCAAGGCTAGCAGCTCATACATTACGTACATTACGTACTGTATATCCTGAACAGTGAGGAGCCGCCAGGTTCATTCATAAAATTGAAAATGCCAACAATAGCCGGCAATACTATAAATGCCCAAATTAACCACTCACATGCCCATCTGAGTGGACAGCATGTCTCTAGGGAGGGTGGGCACCCCCTAGAGACATGTTGCCCACATCTATTAACATTTATCCCTTTGTTCATCCCTGCAGCAGCAGGGATGAACAAAGTATACAGCTGCCACAGGCATTCACATGTGCCTTGCGGCAGCCGCATGGGCTCCCATAGGAGCCCATTATAGGTCTCCTGCTGCGGTTTGCAAACCGCTGCGGAAACTGCAGGCTGCATGAGTTTTAAGCGCAGGCTGCAATTCCGCAAGCGGTAACCGGATTGCATGTAGTGCAATCTGGTTACTATAATGAGCCTCTATGGGCTGCGATTTCTGATCCGGTTTTGAGCACTTTTACTGCTCAAAACCAGATCAGGATCCGCAGTGCCCTGCCGCAAGTGTAACCCTAACTTAAGTGTATCACCTCAACTTGGTACACTGTACAATCCGCATTAATGTAATTGTTGATTCAGAATTGAAAATAATAAGCATATTTATAAATAGACCTGATTAAAACTTTACTATCGTTTGGTGTATATCGCCCTTATCCAGACCTACTGTATGTGCCTCATCATGTTTACAAAGTAAAAACACAATGTATCTTGTCTTATCCTTCAGTCATGTATTACTTTCTTGCTTCCTGCTAACATCCTCCTGAGCACTGTAAAGATACCATTAGTTGGTATAGGTACATAGCTACAGAGTAGAATAAGAACAATTTCACAGAAAACACCCACTGAGTCATGAACTTGCAGCTACAAATGTAGAAAATGCCCACTGAACTCTGAACTTGTCACTGTGCAAGTAGGAAACGCCTACTGAGTTCAAGATTCGCAGCTACACAAGTAGGAAACACTGACTAAGCTCTGAACCTGCAGCTCTACAAGGAGGAAATGCCCACTGAGTCCAAAACTTGAAACTTAACAAGCAGGAAATGCTGACTAAGCTCTTAACTTGCAGCCCCACAAGTAGAAAATACTTACTGAGCTCTGAACTTACAGTTCTACAAGTAGGGTGTGTTTTACTGAGTTAAGCACTTGCTGCTCCGCAAGTAGGAAACACCCACTAACCTCTTAACTTGCAGCTCCCCCAACTATTAAATACTCACTGAGCTCTGAACTTGCAGCTTCTCAAGTAAGAAGTGTCGACTGAACTCTGCATGTGCAGCTCTAAAGGTAGAAAATGCGAAATGCCAGCTCAGCTCTGAACTTGCTGCTCCAAGAGTAGCAAAAACCCACTGAATTCTGGACTTGTAGTTCCAAAAGTAGGAAACGCCCACTCAGCTCTATACTTGCAGCTACAAAAGTAGCAAACACCAACTCCAAGAATAGCAAAAACCCACTGAATTCTGGACTTGTAGTTCCAGAAGTAGGAAATGCCCACTAAGCTCTAAACTTGCAGCTCTACAAGTAGGAAACACCCACAAAGCTCTTAACTTGCAGCTCCCCAACTGAAAACACTCACTGAGCTCTTAACTAGCAGCTCCCCAAGTACGACGTGTCCTCTGAACTCTGCACCTGCAGCTCTACAGGTAGGAAATATCCACTATGCTATGCACTTGCTGCTCTAAAAGTAGCAACAACCCACAGAGGTCTGTACTTGCAGTTCCAGAAGTAGGAAATACCCAGTAATCTCTGAACTTGCAGCTTCATAAGTAGGAAATGTCCACTGAGTTAAGCACTTGCGTTCCCACAAGTAGGAAATGCCCACTAAGCCTGAACTTGCATCTACATAAGTAGGAAAGGCTTACTGAGTTTAGAAATTGAAGCTTCACAAGTAGGAAATGCTCACTAAGCTGTGAACTTGCAGCTCCTAAAGCAGCAAACATCCACTGAGTTTTGAACTTGCAGTTCCACAAGTAAAAAACACTCACTGAACTCTGAACCTGCAGCTCCCCAAGTAGGAAATGACTACTAAGCTCTGAACTTCCAGCTCAACAAGTATGAAATGTCCACTGAGTTAAGCACTTGCAGCTCCACAAGTAGGAAAGGCTTACTGAGTTTGAAAATTGCAGCTTCATAAGTAGGAGATGCTCACTGAGCTCTGAACTTGCAGCTCCGAAAGTAGAAAACACTCACTGAGTTCTGAACTTGCAGCTCCACAAGTAGGAAAGACTTAGGGTACCTTTACACGCCGCTACAACAGGATGGATACAACCCGCTACAGGCTACGATTGTAGCTTGCGTCGTCAATATAGCCCGTAGTAGCGGCGTGTGAAGACGGTAGGAGGCAGCCGGCAACAGATACATCTGTTTCCGAGCACTGCTCTGAAACAGGTGGCTACAAAGCCGATTGCAGCGAGCTGTATCGGCGTGTAAAGAAGCTACAGAAGGGATGTGTCGACACCATGCAATGTACCTGGTATGTAGCTGGGGCGTGACACAGGCTCCGGGATACCGCCCCCCTTCAGCGATCATTGGTGGAAGCTCCTGCGTTACGATTGGTAGTCGCTGCATAGGGAGGCATATTTAAGGAGCTGACCAGTCACACTACACAATTGCTCGAGCGTCATGTATTAAACAGCCTCCTGCGATGCCTGCCCAATCATGGGTTTCTTGCTTTGTCCTATCATCGTACGGACGTCTCGTAATCCACAATTGTGGCACGCCTATGTGCTGTCCCTGCTGCACCAGGTCCACCCATATTAGCATGTTGTAGCGGTGTGTAAAGGAGGTAAGATGAGCTACAGATGGCTACTTGAGAAACCCGGCGATGTATCTACCTATAGATGTAGCGTAGCGTAGCGCACCTTGTGGCGGCGTGTACAGGTGGTGCGTTTCCCGTTTGTAACCGTTTGGGCGTGCTCGTGCACGTGAAGTAGCGGGTTGTATCCATCCTGTTGTAGCGGCGTGTAAAGGTACCCTTACTGAGCTTGGAATTGCAGCTTCATAAGTAGGAGACGCTCACTGAGCACTGAACTTGAAGCTCCAAAAGTAGAAAACACCCACTGAGTTCTGAACTTGTAGTTACAAAAGTAGGAAAAGCCACTAAGCTTTCAGTTTGCAGCTCTGCAAGTAGGAAATGCCAATTAAGCTCTTTACTTGCAGTTCCACAAGTAAGAAGTATCCACTGAGCTCTGAAGTTGCAGCTGCACAAGTAAGAAGTGTCCACTGAGCTCTGAACTTTCAGCTGCACAAGTAAGAAGTGTCCACTGAGCTCTGAACTAGCAGCTGCACAAGTAAGAAGTGTCCACTGAGCTCTGAAGTTGCAGCTGCACAATTAGGAAATGCTCACAGAGCTTTGAACCTGCAACGTTACAAGCATTGAACCATGTCAGATATATAGAAACAATTTTCATGATGAAGGATCTTATATATTTTACATCTATTGTGATTCATCTGGCGGGTTCTACTTACTCCTCATTGATGAATATTAGTTCAATTGAAGGTTGGTTCTGCTTCTCCTTTCCACCTGCAAAGTCCAAAATTATTTTGGAGAATTTAATATAAGGTCCAGATATATGAAATGCGAATCACAGATGTTACATTATTGTTCCTCCATCTCTGGAGAACTTGAAGACCTCAGTTGGGGGCATTTATTGGTGGCAGCTTTATTATATCTGGAGGCAACATGGCAATGTCAAGGAAAGGTTAGAAGTTAACGAGTTAATGTTTTTGGTGGTCTAGTGTGGTGTTGGGAAGTGGGGGTGGAGGGGTTAATGGATTTATTGGGAGAAGTATAAGATGCTAAAAAGGTTAAAGGTTTGGTTACGTAGACGACCTTTCTGCTGTGCATTTTCCGGTGCGGTAGAACCATTGACCACAGTCCCCTCGTGCTCCTCTTCAGCACTTGTCAGCTGCTGCAGAACTGCATCAACAATGGGCATCACCATAGCGGTGGATGATGTGTTCGAAAGCCACATAGAGAGCAGAGCGGTGCAGCACATGAAGCACATCAAGAGCCTGGAGAAAAGACAAAAGGATGGAAACATCCAAAATTCACCAAAAACTACAACATATTGCATATTATACATGTAAGGGCGGTATTATAGTAGTTATATTCTTGTATATAGGGGCAGTATTATAGTAGGTATATTCTTGTACATAGGGGCAGTATTATAGTAGTTATATTCTTGTATATAGGGGCAGTATTATAGTAGTTATATTCTTGTACATAGGGGCAGTATTATAGTAGATATATTCTTGTACATAGGAGCAGTATTATAGTAGTTATATTCTTGTATATAGGGGCAGTATTATAGTAGTTATATTCTTGTATATAGGGGCAGTATTATAGTAGTTATATTCTTGTATATATGAGCAGTATTATAGTAGTTATATTCTTGTACATAGGGGCAGTATTATAGTAGTTATATTCTTGTATATAGGAGCAGTATTATAGTAGTTATATTCTTGTACATAGGGGCAGTATTATAGTAGTTATATTCTTTTATATAAGGGCAGTATTATAGTAGTTATATTCTTGTATATAGGGGCAGTATTATAGTAGTTATATTCTTGTATATAGGGGCAGTATTATAGTAGTTATATTCTTGTACATAGGAGCAGTATTATAGTAGTCATATTCTTGTATATAGGAGCAGTATTATAGTAGTTATATTCTTGCACATAGGAGCAGAATTATAGTAGTTATATTCTTGTACATAGGAGCAGTATTATAGAGTTATATTCTTGTATATAGGGGCAGTATTATAGTAGTTATATTCTTGTATATAGAGCAGTATTATAGTAGTTATATTCTTGTACATAGGGGCAGTATTATAGTAGTTATATTCTTGTATATAGGGCAGTATTATAGTAGTTATATTCTTGTAATAGGGCAGTATTATAGTAGTTATATTCTTGTATATAGGGCAGTATTATAGTAGTTATATTCTTGTACATAGGAGCAGTATTATAGTAGTCATATTCTTGTATATAGGAGCAGTATTATAGTAGTTATATTCTTGCACATAGGAGCAGTATTATAGTAGTTATATTCTTGTACATAGGAGCAGTATTATAGTAGATATATTCTTGTACATAGGAGCAGTATTATAGTAGTTATATTCTTGTATATAGGGGCAGTATTATAGTTGTTATATTCTTGTATATAGGGGCAGTATTATAGTAGTTATATTCTTGTATATATGGAGCAGTATTATAGTAGTTATATTCTTGTACATAGGGGCAGTATTATAGTAGTTATATTCTTGTATATAGGAGCAGTATTATAGTAGTTATATTCTTGTACATAGGGGCAGTATTATAGTAGTTATATTCTTTTATATAAGGGCAGTATTATAGTAGTTATATTCTTGTATATAGGGGCAGTATTATAGTAGTTATATTCTTGTATATAGGGCAGTATTATAGTAGTTATATTCTTGTACATAGGAGCAGTATTATAGTAGTCATATTCTTGTATATAGGAGCAGTATTATAGTAGTTATATTCTTGCACATAGGAGCAGTATTATAGTAGTTATATTCTTGTACATAGGAGCAGTATTATAGAAGTTATATTCTTGTATATAGGGGCAGTATTATAGTAGTTATATTCTTGTATATATGAGCAGTATTATAGTAGTTATATTCTTGTACATAGGGGCAGTATTATAGTAGTTATATTCTTGTATATAGGAGCAGTATTATAGTAGTTACATTCTTGTATATAGGGGCAGTATTATAGTAGTTATATTCTGGTAATAGGGCAGTATTATAGTAGTTATATTCTTGTATATAGGGCAGTATTATAGTAGTTATATTCTTGTATATAGGGGCAGTATTATAGTAGTTATATTCTTGTACATAGGAGCAGTATTATAGTAGTTATATTCTTGTACATAAGGGCAGTATTATAGTAGTTATATTCTTGTATATAGGGGCAGTATTACAGTTGTTATATTCTTGTACTCTCTGAAATCTTGGTCGGGGACAATTTATGTTGATACTATTTTCTTTCTACTTCTGAATTATGGACCCAACAGACCTTACTTGAACCTTCAGTAGTTTAGAAGTTCTTCCGTAATCAATGCCATCAGTATGTTTTACAACAATAAGGTTGTGAAGGTCTTGAGACGGCTCACTGGTTTTACTCATCATCAGATGTTTCTTGTGTAATGAGACACCGTGTTATAGACCAGCTGATCTTATTTTTCACTTAGTGGCAGGATCACTTTCTAATTACTGATAGATTTCAGCTGGTGTCAGGACTTTCTATGACTTTTTGCACCTCTCTTTCTTCATGTGTTCAATACTTTTCCCTGTGTCATTTCTCATTATTACACATCACTTAATTTCTGGACATCAAGGTTTGATTTCTTTGGATTGGATGGGTTGTTACCGACATCTCGCACCTTTCATTATGTTGATTCCTGCCCCCTCCCTTGCAGATACTCACATTCCTGGTTTGGCTCCGGACACCATGACCATTCTCAGAGCAATTCTCCTATGCAGATTCCATTTTTCCACTGACGCTGCCAAGCAGATGACCCCCATGAGCAGAAGTGTTGTGTTCTTCACATATTCTGCCGCCACCTGTAATGATAAACTATCTGAGTGGATTCAAGAATGATTGAAACAACGGAAAAAGAAAACTTTTGTTTTTCATGCAATCTAGCATAATAGATCTGGAGTGATCTACTTTGCAGCAGCTGTAAAGTGAGTGATTCAAGGTTTATGTGTGCTGACATCTAGTGGTCAATATTGGTATTACAGCATTTCTTTACTGACTTTTTAAAAATAAGCTTTCTCTCTGCTTGGCTGATTATGATCTGGCGGCCTAGTTGCAGGTTAATTTGTATGTATTGTCTGGCGGTATTTAGTCTTTATAGTTGGAGAACTGACAATTTCTCATGCATCATAAATTCTTCAGACATCAGAAAATCATTATCTTACCCGAATCTTGTGATCAGTGAGAACAATAAATTTCACGTTTCCTGGTTAAAGCTTCCAAGGCGATGGGAGGTGGGAGAAAGAAAGATGTGAAACCATATGTGAAGAAAGACGGGGGAATGTACAAGTCTGTTCATTTACATGGACCCCGGCCATCATTAACACCCCAGACTCCAATCTGCTAACATTTAGCCAGTTGGCGGTAGAGTGCGGTTACGTAACTACATCCAAAATACACAATCCTCATATATGGGTTAAGCTGGAGAAGCAGCAATAACAAGCAATATTATTCAGGTGGGGTCGTCGAGCCACGGCAAATTTTTTGGACATCATGCCCTGTGCCACCTCCATATTTTATGGGTTTCACGACTAGGTGACATCATGCCCTGTGCCACCTCCATATTTTATGGGTTTCACAACTAGGTGACATCATGCTCTGTGCCACCTCCATATTTTATGGGTTTCATGACTAGGTGACATCATGCCCTGTGCCACCTCCATATTTTATGGGTTTCATGACTAAGTGACATCATGCCCTGTGCCACCTCCACATTTTATGGGTTTCATGACTAGGTGACATCATGCCCTGTGCCACCTCCATATTTTATGGGTTTCATGACTAGGTGACATCATGCCCTGTGCCACCTCCATATTTTATGGGTTTCACGACTAGGTGACATCATGCCCTGTGCCACCTCCACATTTTATGGGTTTCACAACTAGGTGACATCATGCCCTGTGCCACCTCCATATTTTATGGGTTTCATGACTAGGTGACATCATGCCCTGTGCCACCTCCATATTTTATGGGTTTCATGACTAGGTGACATCATGCCCTGTGCCACCTCCATATTTTATGGGTTTCATGACTAGGTGACATCATGCCCTGTGCCACCTCCATATTTTATGGGTTTCACGACTAGGTGACATCATGCCCTGTGCCACCTCCATATTTTATGGGTTTCATGACTAGGTGACATCATGCCCTGTGCCACCTCCATATTTTATGGGTTTCACGACTAGGTGACATCATGCCCTGTGCCACCTCCATATTTTATGGGTTTCACGACTAGGTGACAACATGCCCTGCGCCACCTCCATATTTTATGGGTTTCAGGACTAGGTGACATCATGCCCTGTGCCACCTCCATATTTTATGGGTTTCAGGACTAGGTGACATCATGCCCTGTGCCACCTGCATATTTTATGGGTTTCATGACTAGGTGACATCATGCCCTGTGCCACCTCCCATATTTTATGGGTTTTATGACTAGGTGACATCATGCCCTGTGCCACCTCCATATTTTATGGGTTTCAGGACTAGGTGACATCATGCCCTGTGCCACCTCCATATTTTATGGGTTTCACGACTAGGTGACATCATGCCCTGTGCCACCTCCACATTTTATGGGTTTTATGACTAGGTGACATCATGCCCTGTGCCACCTGCATATTTTATGGGTTTCATGACTAGGTGACATCATGCCCTGTGCCACCTCCATATTTTATGGGTTTCAGGACTAGGTGACATCATGCCCTGTGCCACCTGCATATTTTATGGGTTTCATGACTAGGTGACATCATGCCCTGTGCCACCTGCATATTTTATGGGTTTCATGACTAGGTGACATCATGCCCTGTGCCACCTCCATATTTTATGGGTTTCATGACTAGGTGACATCATGCCCTGTGCCACCTCCACATTTTATGGGTTTCACAACTAGGTGACATCATGCTCTGTGCCACCTCCATATTTTATGGGTTTCACGACTAGGTGACATCATGCCCTGTGCCACCTCCATATTTTATGGGTTTCAGGACTAGGTGACATCATGCCCTGTGCCACCTGCATATTTTATGGGTTTCATGACTAGGTGACATCATGCCCTGTGCCACCTGCATATTTTATGGGTTTCATGACTAGGTGACATCATGCCCTGTGCCACCTCCATATTTTATGGGTTTCATGACTAGGTGACATCATGCCCTGTGCCACCTCCACATTTTATGGGTTTCACAACTAGGTGACATCATGCTCTGTGCCACCTCCATATTTTATGGGTTTCACGACTAGGTGACATCATGCCCTGTGCCACCTCCATATTTTATGGGTTTCACGACTAGGTGACAACATGCCCTGCGCCACCTCCATATTTTATGGGTTTCACGACTAGGTGACATCATGCCCTGCGCCACCTCCATATTTTATGGGTTTCAGGACTAGGTGACATCATGCCCTGTGCCACCTCCATATTTTATGGGTTTCATGACTAGGTGACATCATGCCCTGTGCCACCTGCATATTTTATGGGTTTCATGACTAGGTGACATCATGCCCTGTGCCACCTCCACATTTTATGGGTTTTATGACTAGGTGACATCATGCCCTGTGCCACCTCCACATTTTATGGGTTTTATGACTAGGTGACATCATGCCCTGTGCCACCTCCATATTTTATGGGTTTCACGACTAGGTGACATCATGCCCTGTGCCACCTCCATATTTTATGGTTTCATGACTAGGTGACATCATGCCCTGTGCCACCTCCATATTTTATGGGTTTCATGACTAGGTGACATCATGCCCTGTGCCACCTCCATATTTTATGGGTTTCAGGACTAGGTGACATCATGCCCTGTGCCACCTGCATATTTTATGGGTTTCATGACTAGGTGACATCATGCCCTGTGCCACCTCCATATTTTATGGGTTTCAGGACTAGGTGACATCATGCCCTGTGCCACCTCCATATTTTATGGGTTTCAGGACTAGGTGACATCATGCCCTGTGCCACCTCCACATTTTATGGGTTTCATGACTAGGTGACATCATGCCCTGTGCCACCTCCATATTTATGGTTTCACGACTAGTGACATCATGCCCTGTGCCACCTCCATATTTTACTGGTTTCAGGACTAGGTGACATCATGCCCTGTGCCACCTCCATATTTTATGGTTTCATGACTAGGTGACATCATGCCCTGTGCCACCTCCACATTTTATGGGTTTATGACTAGGTGACATCATGCCCTGTGCCACCTCCATATTTTATGGGTTTCACGACTAGGTGACATCATGCCCTGTGCCACCTCCATATTTTACTGGTTTCAGGACTAGGTGACATCATGCCCTGTGCCACCTCCATATTTTATGGGTTTCATGACTAGGTGACATCATGCCCTGTGCCACCTCCACATTTTATGGGTTTTATGACTAGGTGACATCATGCCCTGTGCCACCTGCATATTTTATGGGTTTCATGACTAGGTGACATCATGCCCTGTGCCACCTCCATATTTTATGGGTTTTATGACTAGGTGACATCATGCCCTGCTCCTAAAATTATACCCCCTACCCCTCGCCCCCCCCCCCCACTGTCTAATATACCATTCATTGTCAATTATTAATATAATACACTGTTTGCATCTAAAGACTGAAAAAAAACAATAACTAATTTTTCATAATTTATATTTAGTAAAAATGATAAATAATACCGCAATATAGTGCAGAATATCACAAATCCTGGCATAGGAAACATTTCTAAGCCAAAATAGTCCCAAATAATGGCCCCTGATAGATCCTGATAGATCCTACATAGTAATGACTGAACTGAACACATAATAGTGCAAAAATAATAGTGCTCTATGGTAACACTATACATTCACTATATAGAAGTGTTTACAGTGAACAGATAATTGTGGCATCATAAAACATATTGTATAATGCAGAATAATATACACACACCCTACAAAGTAGTGAACACACAACAGCGCCATATAGTGCCAAAGTAAGAATAATATATAGTGATCAAGTAACGGTGGTAAACATTGGCACCCTATATGTCAAACACAGGACATAATAGTGCCATATAGTGCCAAAGTAACACTTAAATAACATTTTAACAGTACACAGACCCCTACAAAGCAGTGTATACAGTGAAGACATAGTAGTGCCATACAGTGCCAAAGTAAAAATGAGTTATAGTGCACAAGTAACAGTGATGTACATTAGCACTAGCATATAGTGAATAAGACATAATAGTGCCATACAGTGCCAAGTAGCATTGAGATGTTGTGGACTAATTTTGGACCTATATTGTAGTGCTATAAAACATAAAAGTGCTATATAGTGCCAAAGTGACAACAAGATACATTGATATATTTTTTATATCATATAGACTCTACAAAGTAGGGCTTATAGCAAACATATAATAGTGCCATCTGGTGCCAATATAACATAGAGATCTAGTGCATAAGTGGCAGTGATATATATGAACAGTCCCCCCTGATTAACTGAATAACGCTAGCCACTGGGCCCCTTACTGGAGTCAGGCCCTGATGGCGGCCCTGTGAACACCATAGGAACCTTACACATAAAAGTGTCATATAGTGCACATATTGCCATCAATCTCAATACCAGGACTTGGGTTTATGGAGGAGGGCAGGACTATTTCTGATACATGGAATATTCTTACCCTTTGGCGGTATTACTGTATATGATCTATATGTACTTTGTACTTTCTCATGCTCCTACGTAGGAAATTCTTTGCTCACTTTCCGCAGATGATGCCATTCTGGAATAATGACACCATAAACACTGTATAATACCGCCCTGCGGGGCACCTTGGTAACCTTGGTGCCAACTGTGCCACCTTTGCCCCACTGGGATGACCTCGTTCACAGCGTCCGCCCTCCCCCCCATCATACATGGGTAGCTATTTCTAATAAAAAACTTCTTATTCAGGTGGGCAGGAGTCCCGTGGCCGGAGCTGAATGGCGGCATTGTTTTCTGTGATCCGTCCGCCGCCCCACTGAGGAAGGAAAAGTTCTGCTAACTAATTCTCTGCCTTCTCTTCCAGATTCAGCAGGAGATCGCCGGTCCTGGATGTGGGGAGTAGTAGTCACCAAAATCGATATGGTCCAGAGCTCATAGACAGTATATAGCAGCATTGTGCACTATATGGCGCTATTATTTGTGCACTATATGGCCATAAAAAGAGATTTATTATTACACTTCACCAAAATGTAACTGGCACACAGATCTCATTGACAGCATATAGCAGCATTATGCACTCTACGGTACTATTATTGGTGCACTATATGGCAATACACTATGGAGGCCTTTGTGTGTGAAAAGACATTTATTATTACACTGACATTATATGGTTATATACTGTCCTGGCCAAGTGATGGGTGTGCAATTTTGGCACCCGCTGACAGTACTGGTGCCTTGCATAATACCGCCAGCTGTGCCCCCGACAACTGCCCTGATGCCACCTGAAACCAATGTCAGGAACTTGCTGCTGCACAACCTGCTGCTTACGCCGGCTGACACCACCGCTGCCCACACCGCCAAATGACAAACTGCACCTACATCTACCTGTTTAGGAGCAGTTAGTCAGACCGCCGCCATCTTTGGATACCAGAGAAGGGAGAGAGCACAGGGGAGAGAGACAAAGCACAGGGGGAAGGCGAGCACACAGGGGGCAGAGAGAGCGCACAGTGGGGAGAGAGAGAGCACACAGGAGGGAGATGGCTCAAAGGAGAGAGCACATGAGGGGAGAGAGACAGCGCACAGGGGGAGAGAGACAGCACACAGGGGGTGAGAGAGACAACACATGGGGGTGACAGAGACAGCACACGGGGGAGAGAGAGACAGCACACGGGGGAGAGAGAGACAGCACACGGGGGAGAGAGATACAGCCCACAGGGGAGAGAGAGACAGCACACGGGGGAGAGAGAGACAGCACACGGGGAGAGAGACAGCACACGGGGGAGAGAGACAGCACACGGGGGAGAGAGACAACACATGGGGGGGAGAGAGACAGCACACGGGAGGGAGAGAGACAGCACACAGGGGGGAGAGAGACAGCACACGGGGCGACAGAGACAGCACACGGGGGAGAGAGACAGCACACGCAGGAGAGAGACAGCACACGGGGGAGAGAGAGACAGCACACAGGGGGAGAGAGACAGCACACGGGGGGAGAGAGACAGCACACGGGGGGAGAGAGACAGCACACGGGGGGAGAGAGACAGCACATGGGGGGAGAGACAGCACAAAGGGGGGAGAAAGAGCACATAGAGAGGAGAGAAAGCACAGGGGAGAAAGACAGCACACAGTGGGGAGAGAGAGCACACAGGGGAGAGAGACAGCACTTGGGTGGAGAGACAGCCGCCACCCCAGCACCACAGAGCCCGCCCCCATGGTGATGTCACCAACCTCCATCTAGCAATTAAATAAACAAAATGCAGCCAATGATTAAAATGTGTTTGATGGTGGTGTCTCAGTGTCTACATTATTGGTACATAGCCATCAGCTGTATATAGCAGTATTATACACTGTATTGCAGCAGAATATGTGAACTATATGGCATTTATGCTGTTGATTTGTGGCGCCCCGCTATGCAGGCGTCACAGAGGGGTACTGCACCCATAAAAGCGGTGCAGATGCTCCAGCTGCAGGAGGACCCTAGGATGGTGGGTGGGACCCATAAACCAGCACCCCACATTACATCACGCAGTGGGAGGTACCCGGGAGGGAACAAAACCACTTCCAGGGGGAGTAAGGAGGTTCCTTTTGCCGGAGGCCTTTGGGGCTGTCAGGTCGCCCTGCCCCTAGGTCTTTGACCGGTGGGTCTTCCTTGAACGGAGGGAGAGAAACTAGAAAAAAGATCCCAGGAGCAGACAGCTTGAGGGAGCGAGGAACTGAGAACTGTAATCAAAGCTGCTAAAGTTCCCAGTAAAGTACCCGGAGTGAAGTGAATTTGACTCTGCTGCACCTTCCTTTGCATGAACTCGTTCTTTCACAGGATTGCTGCCCCGGAGGTCCCAGTCCTACCTGTGGAGGACTATACCATCTCAGCTGCGATACCATCTACCTCCGGCGGACTGTGGCGGTGCTGGTGCAAATCACCAGAAACTACAGGTGGCGTCACAACAACAAACTGTATATAATCCCCTGTATATAACACCCCCTTTTCAAAAGATGCCCCAGGACACGGGGTCAGGCGCGGCCGCCATCCCCCGTGACAACCGGAGAGTTAACCCTTGCTGCCTGACACCTGAGTACCCCAAAGCCTGGGCGCTACAGATTCTACACAGAACATCTTGCAGTATTATACTGACATTATAGGCACTCTATTGTCAGGTGGTATTGTCTAATCATTAAAACGTGCTCACTATTACTTTGATATCATACGCACTCTATGGCGGTATTTTTTATTCACTATTTACAGTTGTGGCCAAAAGCGGGGTGTCAATACTTTTGGCCACAACTGTAGCACTGTATTATGAGTGGTATAAATTATCTCTGCATAGACAACTATTTAATATTACCCTGAATGTATATGATTGGCAGTATTATCTCTTCATTATTACATTGATGTGATATGGCGCTACACCATGTTCCAAATTATTATGCAAATGTTCTTTTTCTCTGATTTTCCTAAATGATCAGTGCAGATGACAGTCAGTGTAATAAGTCATCACCCGTTAGAGTATACATCGAATTTTATTGAAGAAATCTCCCTATGATAACAGTATAATCTTCAAAATTAAAACAATCTCTAAATGCCCTGTTCCACATTATTCGGCACAGGAGAGTTTCTAAACATTTGATATCTTTGAAAGAACTGAAAATGCTGATTTGTTGAATTTGCAGCATTAGGAGGTCACATTCACTGAAATAAAAAGCTATTTAACTCCAAAACATCCTAACAGGCCAAGTTACATGGTAACATAGGAACCCTTCTTTGATGTCACCTTCACAATTCTAGCATCCATTCAACTTGTGAGTTTCTGTAGAGTTTCTGCTTGTATTTCTTTGCATGATGTCAGAGTCGCCTCCCAGAGCTGCTGTTTTGATGTGAGCTGCCTCCCACCCTCATAGATCTTTTGCTTGATTATACTCCTAAGGTTCTCTATAGGGTTGAGGTCAGAGGAAGATGGTGGCCACACCATGAGTTTATCTCCTTTTATGCCCATAGCAGCCAATGGCACAGAGGTATTCTTTGTAGCATGAGATGGTGCATTGTCAGCATGAAGATGATTTTGCTCCTAAATACACGTTTTTGCTTTTTGAACCATAAGAAAGTTCTCAGTTGGAAACTCTATGTACGTTGCAGAGATCATTTTCACACCTTCAGGAACCTTAAAGAGGCCTACCAGCTGTTTCCCAATGACTCCTCCACCTCCTTGCTGACGTCGCAGCCTTGTTGGGACATGGTGGCATCCACCAACTATCCACTACTCTATTCAGCTGGACCATCCAGGGTTGCTCGGCACTCATCTGTAACCAAGACTGTTTGAAAATTAGTCTTCATGTATGTCTGGACCCACTGCAACCGTTTCTGCTTGTGAGCACTGTTTAGGGGTGGCCGAATAGTAGGTTTATGCACCACAGCAAGCCTTTGAAGGATCCTACACCTTGAGGTTGGAGGGACTCCAGAGGCTCCAGCAGCTTCACATATCTGTTTGCTGGTTTGTAAGGCCTTTTTAGCAGCTGCTCTCTTAAACCGATGAATTTGCCTGGCAGAAACCTTCCTCATTCTGCCTTTATCTGCACGAACACATCTGTGCTCAGAATCAGCCACAAATCTCTTCACAATACGATGATCACGCTTAAGTGTTTGTGCAATATCTAATGTTTTTATCCCTTGTCCAAGCATTGCACTACTTGTTGCTTTTCGGCAGCAGAGACATCCTTTTTCTTTCCAATGTTACCTGAAAACTGTGGCCTGCGTAATATTGTGGAACATAGGGAATTGTTTTATGGTGATTGTCACGTGTTTTAAACCTTAATAAAAATGAGTTTAAAGAAAATAAAATAATGCAGCACTTTAAGTAAAACATGTGAGTGTTCCCAGCGCTCTTCTCATTGACAGGGCACAGCAGCATTACGCACTGTATGGCGGTATTATCTGTGCATGATATGACACTGTTACAAAGCTTTAGAAACATATTTATTATGACATTGACATTAAAAGATACCTTATGCATTAGGTGGTATTATACCTGCATTAGGCGGCATTATACCTGCATTGGGGGCATTATACCTGCATTAGGCGGCATTATACCTGCACTGGGTGGCATTATACCTGCATTGGGTGGCATTATACCTGCATTGGGTGGCATTATACCTGCATTGGGGGCATTATACCTGCATTAGGTGGCATTATACCTGCATTAGGCGGCATTATAACCTGCATTGGGTGGCATTATACCTGCATTGGGTGGCATTATACCTGCATTGGGTGGCATTATACCTGCATTGGGGCATTATACCTGCATTAGGTGGCATTATACCTGCATTAGGCGGCATTATACCTGCATTAGGTGGTATTATACCTGCATTGGTGGCATTATACCTGCATTAGGTGGCATTATACCTGCATTGGGTGGCATTATACCTGCATTGGGGGCATTATACCTGCATTAGGGGCATTATACCTGCATTAGGCGGCATTATACCTGCATTAGGTGGTATTATACCTGCATTGGGGGCATTATACCTGCATTAGGTGGCATTATACCTGCATTGGGTGGTATTATACCTGCATTGGGTGGCATTATACCTGCATTGGGTGGCATTATACCTGCATTAGGTGGCATTATACCTGCATTAGGCGGCATTATACCTGCATTAGGTGGTATTATACCTGCATTAGGCAGCATTATACCTGCATTAGGTGGATTATACCTGCATTAGGTGGTATTATACCTGCATTGGTGGCATTATACCTGCATTGGGTGGTATTATACCTGCATTGGGTGGCATTATACCTGCATTGGGTGGCATTTATACCTGCATTGGGTGGTATTATACCTGCATTAGGTGGCATTATACCTGTATTGGGTGGTATTATACCTGCATTGGGGGCATTATACCTGCATTGGTGGTATTATACCTGCATTGGGTTGTATTATATACCTGCATTGGGTGGTATTATACCTGCATTGGGTGGTATATATACCTTGCATTGAGTGGCATTAATACCTGCATTAGGTCGGCATTATACCTGCATTGGGTGTGCATTATACCTGCATTAGGCGGCATTATACCTGCATTAGGTGGTATTATACCTGCATTAGGCAGCATTATACCTGCATTAGGTGGTATTATACCTGCATTGGGTGGCATTATACCTGCATTGGGTGGTATTATACCTGCATTGGGTGGCATTATACCTGCATTGGGTGGCATTATACCTGCATTGGGTGGTATTATACCTGCATTAGGTGGCATTATACCTGTATTGGGTGGTATTATACCTGCATTGGGGCATTATACCTGCATTGGGTGGTATTATACCTGCATTGGGTTGTATTATACCTGCATTGGGCGGTATTATACCTGCATTGGGTGGTATTATACCTGCATTGAGTGGCATTATACCTGCATTAGGCGGCATTATACCTGCATTGGGTGGCATTATACCTGCATTGGGTGGCATTATACCTGCATTAGGCGGCATTATACCTGCATTGGGTGGCATTATACCTGCATTGGGTGGCATTATACCTGCATTGGGTGGTATTATACCTGCATTAGGTGGTATTATACCTGCATTAGGTGGCATTATACCTGCATTAGGTGGCATTATACCTGCATTGGATGGCATTATACCTGCATTGGGTGGCATTATACCTGCATTAGGTGGTATTATACCTGCATTGGGTGGCATTATACCTGCATTGGGTGGCATTATACCTGCATTGGGTGGCATTAACCTGCATTGGTGGTATTATACCTGCATTAGGGTGGCATTATACCTGCATTGGTGGTATTATACCTGCATTGGGTGGCATTATACCTGCATTGGGTGGCATTATACCTGTATTGGGGTATTATACCTGCATTGGGTGGCATTATACCTGCATTGGTGGCATTATACCTGCATTGGTGGCATTATACCTGCATTAGGTGGATTATACCTGCATTGGTGGCATTATACCTGCATTGGGTGGTATTATACCTGCATTGGGTGGCATTATACCTGCATTGGGTGGTATTATACCTGCATTGGGTGTATTATACCTGCATTGGGTGGTATTATACCTGCATTGGGTGGCATTATACCTGCATTGGTGGCATTATACCTGCATTAGGTGGTATTATACCTGCATTGGTGGATTATACCTGCATTAGGGGCATTATACCTGCATTGGGTGGCATTATACCTGCATTGGTGGCATTATACCTGCATTGGGTGGTATTATACCTGCATTGGGTGGCATTATACCTGCATTGGGTGGCATTATACCTGCATTGGTGGCATTATACCTGCATTGGGTGGCATTATACCTGCATTGGGTGGCATTATACCTGCATTGGGTGGTATTATACCTGCATTGGGTGGCATTATATACCTGCATTGGGTGGCATTATACCTGCATTGGGGGCATTATACCTGCATTGGGTGGCATTATACCTGCATTGGGTGGCATTATACCTGCATTGGTGGCATTATACCTGCATTAGGCGGCATTATACCTGCATTGGTGGTATTATACCTGCATTGGGTGGCATTATAACCTGCATTGGGTGGCATTATACCTGCATTGGGTGGCATTATACCTGCATTGGGTGGTATTATACCTGCATTGGGTGGTATTATCCTGCATTGGGTGGTATTATACCTGCATTGGGTGGCATTATACCTGCATTGGTGCATATACCTGCATTAGGGGCATTTATACCTGCATTGGGTGGTATTATACCTGCATTGGGTGGCATTATACCTGCATTGGTGGCATTATACCTGCATTGGGTGGCATTATACCTGCATTGGGTGGTATTATACCTGCATTGGGTGGCATTATACCTGCATGGTGGTGGCATTATACCTGCATTGGGTGGTATTATACCTGCATTGGGTGGTATTATACCTGCATTGGGTGGTATTATACCTGCATTGGGTGGCATTATACCTGCATTGGGTGGCATTATACCTGCATTGGGTGGCATTATACCTGCATTGGGTGGTATTATACCTGCATTGGGTGGCATTATACCTGCATTAGGGGCATTATACCTGCATTGGGTGGTATTATACCTGCATTGGGTGGCATTATACCTGCATTGGGTGGCATTATAACCTGCATTGGGTGGCATTATACCTGCATTGGTGGCATTATACCTGCATTGGGTGGCATTATACCTGCATTGGTGGCATTATACCTGCATTGGGTGGTATTATACCTGCATTGGGTGGCATTATACCTGCATTGGGTGGATTATACCTGCATTGGGTGGCATTATACCTCCATTGGGTGGTATTACCTGCATTGGGTGGCATTATACCTGCATTGGGGTATATACCTGCATTGGTGGTATTATACCTGCATTGGGTGGTATTATACCTGCATTGGGTGGTCATTACATTTGAGTATTTACCTGCATTGGGTGGTATTATACCTGCATTAGGCGCATTATACCTGCATTGGGTGGCATTATACCTGCATTGGGCGCATTATACCTGCATTGGGTGGTATTATACCTGCATTGGGTGGTATTATACCTGCATTAGGCGGCATTATACCTGCATTGGGTGGTATTATACCTGCATTAGGCGGCATTATACCTGCATTAGGCGGCATTATACTTGCATTGGGTGGTATTATACCTGCATTGGCTGGAATTATACCTGCATTGGATGGCATTATATGTGCATTGGCTGGCATTATATCTGCATTGGGTGGTATTATACCTACATAGGGCGGCATTATACCTGCATTGGGTGGCATTATACCTGCATTGGGTGGCATTATACCTGCATTGGAGGGCATTCTACCTTCATTGGGCGGCATTATACCTGCATTGGGCGTTACTATACCTGCAATGGGCGGTATTATGCCTGCATTGGGCGTTATTATACCTGCATTGGGAAAAGTGTTCATTACATTTTTGAGTAATTTATAGAAAAATAATGGCATTATATAATTTCAATACATTATATGACGTCATGATTTTTCTACACATTTATAAATTGATCAATAATGTGTATTGCGGGTGGGTTTAGTCTTAAAGCCAACATCATCAGCTCACAGTATGTAGCAGCATTATGCACCTTTTGGCTGTATTATCTGTGCACTGTATGGCACTATATTATGCATGATATTATCTCTATATAGAAAGCCATTCATTAATTCTTGGGCATTGTATAGGACTATGTGACGGTTGCTTTTGACCATATGGCGGTATATAGCAACGATAGTGCTCCATTATTACGTGGTCTGTACTTCTCTTGCACGGCATTCTGGGTAGTACAATAATAAAGTTTATGACATTGTTTAGACTGTGGATCCTGGCTGAGGTTATGCAGAGGTAGCTGGATTTAATCATCTCATCTCTGTAGCTGGAAACAGGAGGGAACAAGGCCAAAGACCTGGGGTCGGGATCTGCCTGTAACTAAGAAGTCGCCAGAGCTGCATAACATTCCCAGAATTCCATGTTTTCAATTATCGCCATCACTTGCGAGTTTTTATGGACCGATATATACACGTATTCTGCAGCTTTTGTGACAAATAGGGCAAATTGTAGGTATCTGCATCTTTCTTTTGCAGCGGCCTCTAGTGGAGAAGTGTGGTGTTACACTGCGTCCATTCAAACACATGGGTGATTATATCAGAGAAGGTCATGTTGAGTCCTCCAGAGAGGGAGACACTCTTTACACCTATGATATAAGATTACACATGTCATAATCAGTGATTTTCTGACCTCACTAGATTTTAAGACCCCGAAAAGTGGAAAGAGGAACGCAGGAACCAAGGCAGCAGCTCCGAGGGGGACGGCCTCCGACACCCAATATACGGCGGTCACTATGAGGACGTAGGCGCAGGAAGATTCCTGTAACAAGAAGGAAAACCTTTATGGAAATCTCAAAAAACACAACTATGGGTCAAAATCAGAACCAGTATAATGCAAGTTCTACCTACATGGTATATAACGAATTAATGATGATATATGGTATATGGATGGCGATGGGTGGGAGATCAGATGTGACACCTATGGCAACAGGGCATATACCCATTCTCTGAGCCCCCATTACCCAATTCTTATCCAAGTGTCAAATTGAACCATTATAGAGGGGCAGATATTGTCAGACAAAAGGGTGACAGTGTTAACATTGCCATCCATAATACCCCCACCACATTGCCATCCATAATACTGCCACTAATATTTGCCATCCATAATTCCCCCACTACATTGCTATCTATAATACCCACACTACATTGCCATCCATAATACCCCCACCACATTGCCCTCCATAATACCCCCACTACATTGCCATCCATAATACCCCCACTACATTGCCATCCATAATACCCCCACCACATTGCCATCCATAATACTGCCACTATATTGCCATCCATAATTCCCCCACTACATTGCTATCTATAATACCCACACTACATTGCCATCCATAATACCCCCACCACATTGCCCTCCATAATACCCCCACTACATTGCCATCCATAATACCCCCACTACATTGCCATCCATAATACCCCCACTACAGTGTCATTCTTAACATCCCCATTTCAGTTCCATCCATAATACCCCTACAGTACAATCCAGTCTTTATAACATTGCCATCCACAAACCCCATAACTACGCTTGACAGTCACAATTAACCTTGCTGACTCATTCTTTGTTTTGATGAAGCACCTAATTGTGTGCCCTGATTGTGTTCCCCCTGATTGTGTGCCCCCTGAGTGTGTGGCCACTGATTGTGTGCCTGATTGTGTGCCCTGATTGTGTACTCTCCCCTGCTCTGCCCCGCTTTCCTTTGATCCCACTCTCCCCCTCTCTACTCTGCCCCACTCTGCTCTGCCCCACTCTTGTGAGCCCCACTATGCCATGCTCTACCCCTGCTCTGCTCTACCCCTGCTCTGTCCCCACTCTCCCCTGGTCACCCCCCCTACTCTGCCCAGCTCTCCCTTGCGCTGCCCCTGGTCTGCTCTGCTCTACCAAACTGCCCCACTATGCTCTGCCCCTGCTCTGCCCAGCTCTTCCCCGCTCTGCCCGTGCTTTGCTCAGCTCTCCACCGCTCTACTCTTCCCAACTCTGCTCTTCCCTGCTCCCCCCCTACTCTGCCCAGCTCTTCCTTGCTCTGCCCTTGCTTTGCCCAGCTCTCCCCTGCTCTGGCCCCACTCTGCTCTGCCACATTTGGCTCCACTCTGCTCTGCCCCACTCTGATTGCTTATGCCCGCTCTGTTCTGCCCCGCTCAGCTCTGCCCCTGGAGAAAATCCACCACGTGGGATTTTTAACATCACCATTACAGTGCCATCCATAATATCCCCATTACAGTGCCTTCCATAATATCCCCATTACAGTGCCATCCATAATACCCCCATTACAGTGCCTTCCATAATACCCCCATTACAGTGCCAACCGCAATGTTTCCATTACTGTGCCATCCATAATGCACTTTTTACAGTGCCATCCATAATATCCCCATTACAGTGCCATCCATAATATCCCCATTACAGTGCCATTCATAATACTCCAATTACAGTGCAATCCAGTCTTTATAACATTTGCCATCTATAAAGACCCATAACTATGCTTGTCAGTCACAACCTTAATGACCCATTCTTTGTTTTGGTAAAGCACCTGATTGTGCCTCCTGATAATGTGCCCCCTTAGTGTGTGCCCTGACTGTGTGCCCCCTGAGTGTGTGCCCCCTGAGTGTGTGCCCTGTGTGCTCCCTGATTGTATGTACCTTCATAGTGTATACCCTGATTGTGTGCCCCTTGATTATGTGTCCCGATTGTGTGTGCTCTGATTGTGTGCCACCTAATAGTGTGGTCTGACTATGTTTCCCCTGATTGTGTGCACCCTGATTGTGTACCCCCTGATTGTGTGCTCCCTGTGTGCCTATTGATTGTGTGCGCCTTGACTGTGCATCCCCTGATTGTGTGTCCCCTGATTGTGTGCGCTCTAATAATCTGCTACCTGATTTTGTGGCCTACTGTGTACCCCCTGATTGTCTACCCCCTGATTGTGTGCTCCCTGTTTGCCCCCTGATTGTGCTCTCATTGATAATGTGCTCCCTGGATGTGTGCACCCTGATTATATGCCACCTGATTGTGTGGCCTGACTGTGTGCCCCGATTGTGTTCTGCTATTGTGTGCCCATATTGTATTTCCTGACTGTGTGCCCCCTGATTGTGCATCCCCTGGTTGTGTTCCCTAACTGTGTGCCCTGATTATGTGCCACCTGATTGTGTGCTCCCTGACTGTATTTTCCCATGACTGTGTTCCCCTTGACTGTGTACCCCCTGATTGTGTGCGCCCTGATTATGTGCCCCCCGATTGTGTTCCCTGTGTGCCCTCTGATTATGTTCCCTGTGTGCCCCCTTATTGTGTTCCCTGTGTTCCCACTGACTGTGTTCCCTGTGTGCCCCCTGATTGTGTGCCCCCTGATTGTGTGCCCCCTGATTGTGTTCCCTGTGTGCCCCCTGATTGTGTTCCCTGTATGCCCCCTGATTGTGTTCCCTGTGTGCCCCCTGATTGTGTTCCCTGTATGCCCCCTGATTGTGTTCCCTGTGTGCCCCCTGATTGTGTTCCCTGTATGCCCCCTGATTGTGTTCCCTGTGTGCCCCCTGATTGTGTTCCCTGTATGCCCCCTGATTGTGTTCCCTGTGTGCCCCTTGATTGTGTTCCCTGTGTGCCCCTTGATTGTGTTCCCTGTGTGCCCCCTGATTGTGTTCCCTGTGTGCCCCCTGATTGCTGTCATAGTTGGGGGCACAGCATGTGACCCTTAGTGACAAAAAGTGATAGTAAATCCTATGATACTTACACTGCTGGGGTGCAGAAGGGGAAGGGGCAGCAGTAATAGGGGGATGGAGATGACCAGGACCAGGTTCTTGGATCTCATCAGTTGGGTCCACACCCCGGCCGCCATCCTGGTCCGGTGGGAGCAGAACAGTCGTCTGTCCGGGACTCACGGACTTTCGCTGATGGATTTTCTACTAAGAAATCCTGTGACGCCCATTAATCCTTCGCTCATTTCTCCCCCACAAACTCTGTGACCTGGCGGCACTTGTTAGCACTTTGTTAAATACATTGTCATGGTTGCTATTCTTAAGGATTAAAAAAACTAAGAAAAAAAAAATCCCATAATCCTAAATTAAGTGCTCCCTTAATGTATGGAAAGGAATGAGGCGATCTGGACGGTGCGTTTCCCGGCTTTGTACTTGATTCAGCAAAGAACGTTAAAACGGTTTATAATAAGTTTATATTTTATACTAAAAAATGTAAAAAAAATGAACATAACAAAAAAATAAACAAGTTAAAAAAATAAAATGAACAAGCTAAAAAAGACTAAATAAAAAAAAATAAGCAAGTTATAAAAAAAAAATTAAATAAAAAATAAAAGAATGAACAAGCAAAAAAAAAAAAAAAAAAAAAAAATGAAAAAGCTAAAAAACTAAAAAACTAAAAAAAATAAAATAAACAAGTTAAAAAAAAAAAAAATAACAAAAAAAACAATAAAAAAAAGAAAAAAAAATAATAACTAAAAAATAACCAAGTAAAAAAGAAACAAACAAAAAAAATGAAAAAAACTAAAAAAAACAAAAAATTAATAACCTAAAAAAAATAAAAATAATAAAAAAAAGAAACAAGAACCAAATAAATAAAAATGACAAGCTAAAAAAAAACTAAAAAAAAAAAACAACTGCTAAAAAAATTAAAAAAAACAATAAAAAAAGAACATAAAAAACTAAAATAAATTTAAAAAAATTAAAAAAGTAAAACTAACTAAAAAAAAACCTAAAAAAAATGGAAATTTAAAATAATTAATTTAAAAAATAAAGTTAAAAATATAATAATAAAAGTGTAGAACATTATTTAAAAAAAGCAAAAATAAACAAATAAATAAGAGGAAATTAAAAAAATCTTTACAAAAAAATAAACAAATTTCAAAAAAAAATAATAATAATAAAAAATGGAAAACTAAAAAAATTAAAAAATCTAAAAAATAACAATAAAAAATAATTAAAATGGGAAATCTAAAAAAAATTAAAAAAATAAACTAAAAAAAAAATTCAAAACAAATAAAAAAATAAATAAAATTCATAAAGAAACTTTAAAATATAAATAAAAAATAAATAAAGTATAAGTGAAAATTCTAAAAAAAACAAAACAATAAGGGAATCTAAAAAATATACAAAAAAAAATAGAAAAAAAAAAAAAAAATAAGCGAGAATCAAAAATAATATTAAAACTAAACAAATACAAATAAATTAAATAATAAGAAAATTTAAAAAATAAAAATAAAGTAAATCTAAAAAAAATAACTTAAAACAATATAAACCCTAATAAAAAAATACCTGAAATTATTTAAACCTAAAATGTAAATATTTAAAAATTACTAAAATTAAACAAACAAAAAAAAAATAGAAATTTAAAAAAAAAAAAAAAAAGAAAACCTAAAAAAATGAAAATTCGAAATAATTAAGTAAAAACAAATATAGCAGTAATAGTAAATAAATAAAAAAAATCCAAAAAGGAGGAAAAATTAAAAGAAAAACTACATGTGATTACCTTTATAGATATAGACTTTTAGTGTTTTAGCATATGAAGTTATAATTATATGTAATAAGTGTAAATTCTATAAAAAATAATAAAAATGGACAACTAAAACAATAAAAACCTAATGGGGAAAAAGAGGAAAAAGGGAAACAAAATATAATGAAATATAACCTAAACAACAGGAAAAATAAAGGAAAAAACTAAAGCACTGGACGGCCTGAAAAGAAATAACTATAACATGTAAAAGTGGAAAACCTACATACTTATATACTTATATACACAAAGGGAAAACACAAAACAAAAAGGAAATAAAAAAGGCAGCCTGCAAAATACAACATAAGAAAACAAAAGAAGAAAAAAAGAAAGAGAAGAAAATAGACATCCTTAAAAATTACAAGGTGAAAAACCTAAAAAAGAGAAAAAAAAAGTAAAAACCTAAAATAAATGAGAAAAAACGTTAGCTTTTCAGTTGCAGTGAGGCAGATCTGTTCAAACTGTCTTCATTGTTCATAGCAACCAATCACAGCACAGGTTTCATTTATCTTCATATACCATACCAACCAATCACAGCGCAGGTTTCATTTATCTTCATATATCATAGCAACCAATCACAGCACAGGCCTCATTTATCTTCATATACCATACAACCAATCACAGCACAGGTTTCATTTATCTTCATATACCATACCAACCAATCACAGCGCAGGTTTCATTTATCTTCATATATCATAGCAACCAATCACAGCACAGGCCTCATTTATCTTCATATACCATACAACCAATCACAGCACAGGTTTCATTTATCTTCATATACCATACCAACCAATCACAGCGCAGGTTTCATTTATCTTCATATATCATAGCAACCAATCACAACACACGCCTCATTTAGCTTCATTGTTCATAGCAACCAATCACAGCACAGGTTTTATTTATCTTCATATCCCATAGAAACCAATCACAGCGCAGGTTTCATTTATCTTCATATCCCATAGCAACCAATCACAGTACAGGCTTCATTTATCTTCATTGTTCATAGCAACCAATCACAGCGCAGGTTTTATTTATCTTCATATCCCACAGAAACCAATCACAGCGCAGGATTCATTTATCTTCATATCCCATAGCAACCAATCACAGTACAGGCTTCATTTATCTTCATTGTTCATAGCAACCAATCACAGCACAGGTTTCATTTATCTTCATATCCCATAGCAACCAATCACAGTACAGGCTTCATTTATCTTCATTGTTCATAGCAACCAATCACAGCACAGGTTTCATTTATTTTCATATCCCATAGCAACCAATCACAGTGCTGATTTAATTTTGTCTTCATTTCCCATATCAACCAATCACAGTGCAGGTTTCATGTTACTTAGACTTCCCATAGCAACCAATCACAGCGCAGGTTTCAGTTACCTTCATATCTCATAGCAACCAATCACAGCGCAGGTTTCATTTTACGTTCATATCCCATAGCAACCAATCTGAGTACGGTTTTCATTTTACGTGCATACCCCATAGCAACCAATCACAGCATAGGTTTCATTTTGCATTCATTTCTCATAGCAACCAATCACAGTGCAGGTTTCATTTTCTTTATTTCCCATAGCAACCAGTGCAGGTCCATTTTCCATAGCAACTAGTTTACTTTCATTTTAATTTAGTTTCCCATAGCAACCAATAATAGCGCCGGTTTCATTTTACTAATGTTGTTATGTGTTGCTATGTACAGCAGTTTTAATAAATGAGGCTTTGTGTGTGTGATTGCAGCCACCACCCATCAGGGGGTGCTCTACACCTACTTATTATTATAATATCATCCTATAACTCTTATAAGGAGGAAATAAACGTCCATTGGTGTAAAATGACCCCGAACCTCTGGTCTGACACCTCCTGCACTGGATTTCACAGTGTCACAATGCAATATTCCCCCATATGTGGCCGCATAGAGAACACTATACTCCTGCCTCTGGGCAGGTCACTTACATCATAAGAAAAGATGGCGGCAACAGCTAGAAAAGGTTTATTAAAGGAATAAACAATACAAAACTAAGCTGAGGGCCACACAAGACATCTACAGTCCACATAGACGGACACACAAGACGTCTACAGTCCACATAGACGGACACACAAGACGTCTACGGTCTATATAGAGGGACACACAAGACAGTCCACATAGAGGGACACACAAGACAGTCCATATAGAGGGACACACAAGACAGTCCATATAGAGGGACACACAAGACAGTCCATATAGAGGGACACACAAGACAGTCCATATAGAGGGACACACAAGACAGTCCATATAGAGGGACACACAAGACAGTCCATATAGAGGGACACACAAGACAGTCCACATAGAGGGACACACAAGACAGTCCATATAGAGGGACACACAAGACAGTCCATATAGAGGCACACACAAGACAGTCCATATAGAGGGACACACAAGACAGTCCATATAGAGGGACACACAAGACAGTCCATATAGAGGGACACACAAGACAGTCCATATAGAGGGACACACAAGACAGTCCACATAGAGGGACACACAAGACAGTCCATATAGAGGGACACACAAGACAGTCCATATAGAGGGACACACAAGACAGTCCATATAGAGGGACACACAAGACGTCTACAGTCCACATAGACGGACACACAAGACGTCTACGGTCTATATAGAGGCACACACAAGACAGTCCACATAGAGGGACACACAAGACAGTCCACATAGAGGGACACACAAGACAGTCCATATAGAGGGACACACAAGACAGTCCATATAGAGGTACACACAAGACAGTCCATATAGAGGGACACACAAGACAGTCCATATAGAGGGACACACAAGACAGTCCATATAGAGGGACACACAAGACAGTCCATATAGAGGGACACACAAGACAGTCCACATAGAGGGACACACAAGACAGTCCACATAGAGGGACACACAAGACAGTCCATATAGAGGTACACACAAGACAGTCCATATAGAGGGACACACAAGACGTCTACGGTCTATATAGAGGCACACACAAGACAGTCCATATAGAGGGACACACAAGACAGTCCATATAGAGGGACACACAAGACAGTCCATATAGAGGGACACACAAGACAGTCCATATAGAGGGACACACAAGACAGTCCATATAGAGGTACACACAAGACAGTCCATATAGAGGGACACACAAGACAGTCCATATAGAGGGGCACACAAGACGTCTATGGTCTATATAGAGGGACACACAAGACAGTCCATATAGAGGTACACACAAGACAGTCCATATAGAGGTACACACAAGACAGTCCATATAGAGGTACACACAAGACAGTCCATATAGAGGCACACACAAGACAGTCCATATAGAGGCACACACAAGACATCTAAGGTCTATATAGAGGTACACACAAGACAGTCCATATAGAGGTACACACAAGACAGTCCATATAGATGAACACACAAGACGTCTACGGTCTATATAGATGCACACACAAGACAGTCCATATAGAGGGACACACAAGATGTCTATTGTCCATATAGAGGGACATACAAGATGTCTATTGTCCATATAGAGGGACACACAAGACATCTAAGTTCCATATAGAGGGACACACAAGACGTCTATGGTCCATATAGAGGGACACACAAGATGTCTACAGTCCATGTATAGGGACATAGGACGTCTACGATCCATATAGAGGGACACACAAGACGTCTACAGTCCATGTAGAGGGACACAGGATGTCCACAATCCATATAGAGGGACACACAAGATGTCTACAGTCTATATAGAGGCACATAGGACATCTATGGTCCATATAGAGGGACACACAAGTCATCTACGGTCCACATAGACAGACACACAGGACATCTACTGTCTATATAGAGGCACACAGGACGTCTATGGTCCATATAATGGGACACACAAGACGTCTATGGTCTATATAGAGGGACACACAAGATGTCTAAGGTCCATATAGAGGCACACACAAGACGTCTATGGTCCATATAGATGCACACACAAAACGTCTATGGTCCATAGAGAGACACACAGGACGTCTATGATGCACCCCCAGGCTATGGGGTACTCGGGAACCAGGCCGGTGCAGTCTCTCTGGGAATCACGGTAGTTGTGACCCGGTCCTGTGGCCTGGGATCAGTCCAAAAAGGGGTATTTACAAGGGATTTATTGTGACGCCACCCGGGTCATGTGGTTAGTAGAAACACCGCTGCCGTATTCCTGCTGGGGACGTTGACTTAGGGCAGCGTAGATGGTAAGCCCTCCTCGGGTAGGGCTAAAGGTACCTTTACACGTGGCAACTTTTCTAGGAATTTCACTGGCAATTTGCTGGTTGCAGTGAAATCATGGAGACATTGTTCCATTTGTACACAGCAACAAGATAGAACAATGTGTCCATGATTTCACTGCAACCAGCAAATTGCCAGTGAAATTCCTAGAAAGGTTGCCGCGTGTAAAGGTACCCTGAGGGTCACCAGGCAGGTGTAGTGGACGGGCCTGATGAGGGATTATGTTCAGTGCAGTTTTATGCTACATATAGCATTTTATATTTAGCCTAAAAAGTTCTTCTTTGGCCTCATCTGACCAGCTTCCCTGTCCCTGCTGAAGAAAAGCCTCCCCACAGCAGGATGCTGCTTCCAACATGTGTGACGGTGAGGATGGTGTTTTCAGGGTGATGTGCAGTGTTAGCTTTCCACCACACATAGTGTTTTCACTATGGCCAGAGCCCCTTCTTCCACTGCTCGCTGTGTCTCCTATATGGCTTTTTGCAAGCTGACTGCAGACTGGACTTATTATGGTTTCCAAAAACGTCTTTCTCCTTGCCGCTCTTCGATAAATGCCTGATTTGAGGCGTCTATGACTAATACACCGTGTGCAGAATTATTAGGCAAGTTGTATTTCAGAGGATTATTTTTATTATTGATTAACAACTATGATCTCAATCACCCAAAAGACTCATAAATATCAAAGCTTAATATTTTTGGAGGTTGGAGGGTTTTTTAGATTTGGCTCTTAGGAGGATATCTGTGTGTGCAGGTAACTATTACTGTGCAGATTTATTATAAACCAAATATATTCCCATCTCACTTGTTTATTTTCACCAGGTAAACTAATATAACTGCACAAAATTTAGAAATAAACATTTCTGACATGCAAAAACAAAACCCAAAAAATGACCAATATAGCCCCCTTTCTTTATGATGACACTCAGCAGCCTCCATCCATAGATTCTGTTAGTTGCTTGATCTGTTTACGATCCACATTGCGTGCAGCAGCCACCACAGCCTCCCAGACACTGTTCCCAGAGGTGTGCTGTTTTCCCTCCCAGACACTGTCCCCAGAGGTGTACTGTTTTCCCTCCAGACACTGTTCCCAGAGGTGTACTGTTTTCCCTCCAACACTGTTCCAGAGGTGTGCTGTTTCCCTCCCTGTAGATATCACATTTTAGGAGGGACCACAGGTTTTCTATGGGGTTCAGATCAGGTGAACAAGGGGGCCATGTCATTATTTTTTCTTCTTTTAGACCTTTACAGGCCAGCCACGCTGTGGAGTAGTTGGATGCATGTGATGGCACATTGTCCTGCATGAAAATCATGTTTTTCTTGACTGATCCCGACTTCTTCCTGCACCACTGCTTGAAGAAGTTGTCTTCCAGAAACTGGCAGTAGGTCTGGGAGTTGAGCTTTACTCCATTCTCAACCCGAAAAGGTCCCACAAGTTGATCTTTGATGATTCCAGCCCATACCTGTACCCCACCTCCACCTTGCTGGCGTCTGAGTCGGAGTGGAGCTCTCTGCCCTTTACTGATCCAGCCTCTGGCCCATCCATCTGGCCATCAAGAGTCACTCTCATTTCATCAGTCCATAAAACCTTTGAACAATCAGTCTTCAGATATATCTTGGCCCAGTCTTGATGTTTTATCTTATGTTTCTTGTTCAGAGGTGGTGGTTTTTCAGCCTTCCTTACCTTGGCCATGTCCCTGAGTATGGCACACCTTGTGCTTTTTGATACTCCAGTAACGTTGCAGCTCTGAAATATGGCAAAACTGATGGCAAATGGCATCTTGGCAGCTTCACGCTTGATTTTCCTCAATTCATGGGCAGTTATTTTGCCCCTTTTTTGCCCACACAATTGTGGACTGTTCAGAGCCGTCACATCTCTCTTCTGACCCATTTTGCCTAAGGAAAGGCATTTGCCTAATAATTAAGCACACCTTATATAGGGTGTTGATGTCATTACACCACACCCCTCCTCATTACAGACATCACCTGATTTACTTCATTGGTAGTTGGCTCTCAGCCTATACAGCTTGGAGTAGGACAACATGGATAAAAAGTATCATGTGATCAAAATACTCATCTGCCTAATAATTCTGCACACAGTGTACTTGTCCTGTGGACAGATGCTCTTCCCTGAACTATGACCTCTGCGGCTCCTCCATGGGCCTTTTGGCTCCTTCTCTGATTAGCGTTCTCCTTCTTGAGATAGTCAGTCTTGATGGACGGCCATGTCTTGGTAGGATTACACTTGTGCCGTCTCCTTCCATTTTTGGATGATGTATTGATCAGAGCTCTGTGAGATGTTCAGAGCTTAGGCTTTGTTTTTTTTTATATCCTAACTCTGCTTTACTCTTCTCTATAACTTTATCCCTGACCTGTCTGGTGTGATCCTTGGTTTTCATGATGCTTTTGATTTCTAATGTTCTCCCTAAAGCCTCTGAGGCTTTCACAGAACAGCTACAGTTATACTGAGAAGAGATTACATACAAGTTGGCTCAATTTACTAATTAAGTGTCAGAGGCTATAGGTCACTCAGGATTTTACATAGAGGTCTCAGACTACAGGGGGCTGAATACATATACAGGTCTCAATTTTCAGATTTACTGTATATTTTTAAAATAATTGGAGAACTAAGTATAATTTCATTTACACTATCACATAAAATCCAAATAAAATACATTACAGCTTGTTTGTGTAATATAGCAAAGTTAATGGGATATGAATACTTATTCGGTATACTGTATATCGTAGCTGATGTATTCCAATTACAGGGAGGGTTAATCTTTAATTATGTGTTATACTCCAGAGCTGCACTCACTATTCTGCTGGTGCAGTCACTGTGTACATACATTACATTACTGATCCTGAGTTACCTCCTGTATTATACTCCAGAGCTGCACTCTCTATTCTGCTGGTGCAGTCACTGTGTACATACATTACATTACTGATCCTGAGTTACCTCCTGTATTATACTCCAGAGCTGCACTCACTATTCTGCTGGTGCAGTCACTGTGTACATACATTACATTACTGATCCTGAGTTACCTCCTGTATTATACTCCAGAGCTGCACTCTCTATTCTGCTGGTGCAGTCACTGTGTACATACATTACATTACTGATCCTGAGTTACCTCCTGTATTATACCCCAGAGCTGCACTCACTATTCTGCTGGTGCAGTCACTGTGTACATACATTACATTACTGATCCTGAGTTACCTCCTGTATTATCCTCCAGAGCTGCACTCACTATTCTGCTGGTGCAGTCACTGTGTACATACATGACTGATCCTGAGTTACCTCCTGTATTATACTCCAGAGCTGCACTCACTATTCTGCTGGTGCAGTCACTGTGTACATACATTACATTACTGATCCTGAGTTACCTCCTGTATTATCTCCAGAGCTGCACTCACTATTCTGCTGTGCAGTCACTGTGTACATACATTACATTACTGATCCTGAGTTACCTCCTGTATTATCTCCAGAGCTGCACTCACTATTCTGCTGGTGCAGTCACTGTGTACATACATTACATTACTGATCCTGAGTTACCTCCTGTATTATCTCCAGAGCTGACTCACATTCTGCTGGTGCGTCACTGTGTACATACTTAATTACTGATCCGATTACCTCCTGTATTATCCCGAGCTGCCTATATTTGCTGGTGCAGTCATGTGTACATACATTACATTACTGATCCTGAGTTACCTCCTGTATTATACTCCAAGCTGCACTCACTATTTGCTGGTGCAGTCACTGTGTCATACATTACATTATGATCCTGAGTTACCCTGTATTATACTCCAGAGCTGCACTCACTATTTGTGGTGCATCACTGTGACTACATTACTTACTGATCCTGGTTACCTCCTGTATTATCCCAGAGCTGCACTCACTATTCTGCTGGTGAGTCACTGTGTACATACATTACTTACTGACCTGGTTACCTCCTGTATTATCTCCAGAGCTGCACTCACTATTCTCTGGTGCAGTCACTGTTACATACATTACATACTGATCCGAGTTACCTCCTGTATTATACTCCAGAGCTGCACTCACTATTCTGCTGGTGCATCACTGTGTACATACATTACATTATGATCCTGAGTTACCTCCTGTATTATCCAACTGCACTCACTATTCTGCTGGTGCAGTCACTGTGTACATACATTACATTACTGACCTGAGTTACCTCCTGTATTATCCTCAGAGCTGCACTCACTATTCTCTGGTGCAGTCACTGTGTACATACATTACATTACTGATCCTGAGTTACCTCCTGTATTATCTCCAGAGCTGCACTCCTATTCTGCTGGTGCAGTACTGTGTACATACATTACATTACTGATCTGAGTTACCTCCTGTATTATCTCCAGACTGCACTCACTATTCTGCTGGTGCAGTCACTGTGTACATACATTCATTACTGATCCTGAGTTACCTCCTGTATTATCTCCAGAGCTGCACTCACTATTCTGCTGGTGCAGTCACTGTGTAATACATTCATTACTGATCCTGAGTTACCCTGTATTATCTCCGGCTGCACTCACTATTCTGCTGGTGCAGTCACTGTGTACATACATTACATTACTGATCCTGAGTTACCTCCTGTATTATCTCCAGAGCTGCACTCACTATTCTGCTGGTGCAGTCACTGTGTACATACATTCATTACTGATCTGAGTTACCTCTGTATTATCTCCAGAGCTGCCAGAGTGCTCACATTCGTGGTCAGTCATGTTAACATACTCTGATCCTGATTACTCCTGTTTATACCAGGCCATCCTTGGCAGTCACTGTGTAATACATTACATTACTGACCTGGTTACCTCCTGTATTATACTCCAGAGCTGCATCACTATTCTGCTGGTGCAGTCACTGTGTATCATACATTACTGATCTGGTTACTCCTGTATTATCTCAGAGCTGCACTCCTATTCTGCTGGTGCAGTACTGTGTACATACATTACATTACTGATCCTGAGTTACTCCTGTATTATCCAAGCTGCACTCCTATTTGTGGAGTCACTGTGTACATACATACATTACTGATCCTGAGTTACCTCCTTTATCCCAGAGCTGCACTCATATTCTGCTGTGCAGTCATGTGTATACATACACTGATCTGAGTACCTGTATTATACTCCAGAGCTGCACTCACTATTCTTGGTGCAGTCACTGTGTACATACATTACATTACTGATCCTGAGTTACCTCCTGTATTATACTCCAGAGCTGCACTCACATTTGCTGGTGAGTCACTGTGTACATACATTACATTACTGATCCTGAGTTACCTCCTTATTATACTCCAGAGCTGACTCACTATTTGCTGGTGCAGTCACTGTGTACATACATTACATTACTGATCCTGAGTTACCTCTGTATTATATCCAGAGCTGCACTCACTATTTGCTGGTGCAGTCACTGTGTACATACTTACATTATGATCCTGATTACTCGTATATCTCAGAGCTGCACTCACTATTCTGCTGGTGCAGTCACTGTGTACATACATTACATTACTGATCCTGAGTTACCTCCTGTATTATACTCCAGAGCTGCACTCACTATTCTGCTGTGCATCACTGTGTACATACATTACATTACGATCCTGAGTTACCTCCTGTATTATACCCAGAGCTGCACTCACTATTCTGCTGGTGCAGTCACTGTGTACATACATTACATTACTGACCTGAGTTACTCCTGTATTATCTCCAGAGCTGCACTCACTATTCTCTGGTGCAGTCACTGTGTAATACATTACATTACTGATCTGAGTTACTCCTGTATTATCTCCAGAGCTGACTCCTATTCTGCTGGTGCAGTCACTGTGTACATACATTACATTACTGATCCTGAGTTACCTCCTGTATTATACTCCAGACTGCACTCACTATTCTGCGTGAGTCACTGTGTACTACATTACATTATGATCCTGAGTTACCTCCTGTATCTCCAGGCTGCACTCACTATTTGCTGGTGCAGTCACTGTGTACATACATTACATTATGATCCTGAGTTACCTCTGTTTATCTCAGAGCTGCACTCACTATTTGCTGGTGAGTCACTGTGTACATACATTAATATGATCTGAGTTACTCTGTAATCCAGAGCTGCACTCACTATTTGTGGTGCAGTCACTGTGTACATACATTCATTACTGATCCTGAGTTACCTCTGTATTTCTCAGAGCTGCACTCTATTCTGCTGGTGCAGTCACTGTGTACAAATTCATTACTGATCTGAGTTACCTCTTATTATCTCCAGAGCTGACTATATGCGTGCAGCATGGTAATACATTACATATGACTGAGTACCTCCGTATTATCTCGAGCACTCACTATTCTCGGTGCAGTCACTGTGTACATACATTACATTACTGATCCTGAGTTACCTCCTGTATTATACTCCAGAGCTGCACTCACTATTCTGCTGGTGCAGTCACTGTGTACATACATTACATTACTGATCTGAGTTACCTCCTGTATTTATACTCCAGAGCTGCACTCACTATTCTGCTGGTGCAGTCACTGTGTACATACATTACATTACTGATCCTGAGTTACCTCCTGTATTATACTCCAGAGCTGCACTCACTATTCTGCTGGTGCAGTCACTGTGTACATACATTACATTAGTGATCCTGAGTTACCTCCTATATTATACTCCAGAGCTGCACTCACTATTCTGCTGGCGCAGTCACTGTGTACATACATTACATTACTGATCCTGAGTTACCTCCTGTATTATACTCCAGAGCTGCACTCACTATTCTGCTGGTGCAGTCACTGTGTACATACATTACATTACTGATCCTGAGTTACCTCCTGTATTATACTCCAGAGCTGCACTCACTATTCTGCTGGTGCAGTCACTGTGTACATACATTACATTACTGATCCTGAGTTACCTCCTGTATTATCTTCCAGAGCTGCACTCACTATTCTGCTGGTGCAGTCACTGTGTACATACATTACATTACTGATCCTGAGTTACCTCCTGTATTATACTCCGGAGCTGCACTCACTATTCTGCTGGTGCAGTCACTGTGTACATACATTACATTACTGATCCTGAGTTACCTCCTGTATTATACTCCAGAGCTGCACTCAATATTCTGCTGGTGCAGTCACTGTGTACATACATTACATTACTGATCCTGAGTTACCTCCTGTATTATACTCCAGAGCTGGAATCATTATTGCTGTTTTTGCATACTGGTCAACAGACTTGTATAATCCCAGGAGTAAAGTTCTCACTTCCCATAATGACAATCTCCACAAGGGGGCACTTTATATACAGTGTTTTATTGTACAGGGCCGCAGGGCTCAGGCGCAACACTGGACGGGATCAGGGCTACCTTTAATCCAGGCCATTTATTTCCTGTAAATGCTTTTCTCACATGGTCCTGGTGGTTTCTGGGGTTGTCACCCTGGATAGCGCCATATTGGAAACTTCTCCTCTGCAGTCTGTGGACCTATCTGTATTGCATTAGGTACAATAAATAATATTCTCTGCTATACTGGTGAGTGTATGACAACATGCAGGTGAGACCCCCCAACTCAGCGTTGACTGCCCCCACTATATGGAAACATCAAGTCTCTTCTCAGGGCAATGAAGAGCTTGGTGAGGGTCTGCATCCAGATCTTCTGCTGGAGGTTGTTGTCCGTCTGCGATGTCTTCAGGGCCCCGTAGGCCATGGTCAGGAGCGTCCTCTCAAAGTCGTCCCTCTTTAGGGGTCCGGGAATCTGGGATAATTTATCTTCCAACCGGAGGATCTCAGATATCGACTTTGGAATCACATCATTGCACACAACGTCAAAGGTGGAGGCCTTCCTCAGAGAGGACAACTCCGGGTCCCGGAGAGTCAGGCGGTCATCCTGGTCAATGCGGACTCCAGTGGATAAGAACTAGGAGAAGAAGGATAGGAGTTACTTTATTTCTTATAATCATCCATCCATCATCCATCCATTGCTTCATCCATCCATCCATCATTATAGCCACCCATCCATTTATCCATCCATTCATCCATCCATCCATCCCTCCATCCACACATCCATCCATCCATGCATCCCTCCATCCACACATCCATCCATCCATGCATCCCTCCATCCACACATCCATCCATCCATCCATCCCTCCATCCACACATCCATCCATCCATCCCTCCATCCACACATCCATCCATCCATGCATCCCTCCATCCACACATCCATCCATCCATTCCCTCCATCCACACATCCATCCATCCATCCATGCATCCCTCCATCCACACATCCTTCCATCCATCCATCCATCCATCCCTCCATCCACACATCCATCCATCCATCCCTCCATCCACACATCCATCCATCCATGCATCCTCCATCACACATCCTTCCATCCATCCATCCCATCCCTCCATCCACACATCATCCATCCATCCCATCCATCCCTCACCATCACTCCATCACATCCATCCATCCATCCATCCATCCTATCACATCCATCCATCCATCACCTCCATCCCACACCATCTCATCCATCCACTCCTCCATCCTACATCCACACATCCATCCATCCATTCCCTCCATCCACACATCCATCATCCATCCATGCACTCCCTCCATCCACCATCCACATCCTTCCATCCATCCATCCATCCCTCCATCCACACATCCATCCATCCATCCCTCCATCCACACTATCCATCCATCCATGCATCCCTCCATCCACACATCCTTCCATCCATCCATCCATCCCTCCATCCACACATCCATCCATCCATCCCTCCATCCACACATCCTTCCATCCATCCATCCATCCCTCCATCCACACATCCATCCATCCATCCCTCCATCCACACATCCATCCATCCATGCATCCCTCCATCCACACATCCTTCCATCCATCCATCCATCCCATCCACACATCCATCCATGCATCCCTCCATCCACACATTCCTTCCATCCATCCATCCATCCCTCCATCCACACATCCATCCATCCATCCCTCCATCCACAATCCATCCATCCATCCATGCATCCATCCATCCATCCATCCATCATTATATCCAGCCATTCATCCTTCCACCCACCCATCCATTTATCCATCTATCAGCCACCTCCACTCACCCATCCATCCATCCATTCATCCATCCATCCATCCATCCATTCACCCACCCATCCATTTATCCATACATCCACCCATCTGTTCATCCATTCACCCACCCACCCATCCATCCATTCACCCATCCATCTATCCATCCATTCATCCACCCATCCATCCATTCACCCATCCATCTATCCATCCATTCATCCACCCATCCATCCATTCACCCATCCATCTATCCATCCATTCATCCACCCATCCATCATCCATTCATCCACCCACCCACTCATTCACCCATCCATCCATCCATTCTTCTATCCACCCATCCATTCATTCATCCACTCACCCATCCATTCACCCATCCATCAAACCCATCCATTCACCCATCATCCATTAATTCACCAATACATTCATTCATACACCCATCCATCCATTCACCCATCCATCCACCCACTCATCCATCCATTCACCCACCAATCCATCCATCCATTCACCAATCCATCCATTCATTCACCCATCCATCATCCATCCATTATACAATCTATCCATCTATCCATTCATTCATTTATTCATTCATCATCCATCCATTATACAATCTATCCATCCATATATCTATCCATCCATACATCCATCGATTTATCCATCCATTATACCTTCCATCCATTCATCCATATATTGATCCATCTACTGATCCATCCATCTATCCATCCATCCATGATCACAGTGCGATCTTCCTTCTTTGCACACACGTTATACAGTGATATACTCAGTTGTGGATGGACACATATACACATCCTGACCCTATACTCTCCGATCACCGTCATCTATGGCGGCTCCAGAAAACGTTTGGTATTTTTATTGTTCTGTAGAAATGTTTGCCTGGTACAATACATTGCTCCACCCTCAGGAACATTGTATTAAGAGATTCTTTTACTTAAAGGGAACTTGTCATGTCCCCAAACGCTAAATGATAGATATAGGGTTAATTTGCAGGTCAATAGCATCTGTGCAGTCGGCTACAGGGAGGAAATGAAGTTTGTTCCTCCTGGAAGCCTCTGGATTTCAGATTTCTGTCATAGTGAAACATCTGTGACATCAGGCTCTCAGCACCTACATCATGCAGCTCTCAGATTACAGAGCAAAAACCTGCTCTCACATTCCCATTACTGAATCAGTCCAACCACTAATCTAAAGCATTGTGACAGCCCCTGCTCATGGTAGATTAACTGTGAGATGAACTCAGAAAATGACATCTCCAATCAGCAGAATGAACTCACTGACAGATTCTCAGTTAACTCATTGTGTTGCATTTCTTGGCTGACAAATATGGCCAGTGATGAACCCTTCTCCCAGGTCACTACATAGAAAGACAGATCTACCCATCAGGAGTCTGGGAAAGCTGAGTGACCGTCCTGATGGGCCCCATACTGTATATGGAGCTATATATAAAGTAAAGGGCCACGTCTACTAACAGAGCCCAATCCGCCAGCAATGCTCATAATAAGACGTTCCCTGTCATCGGTCCGTCCTGGAAAGAATCTATAGATTTTCCACTGACCTCATAGAGCAGCTCCACCTCCGGCAGCGACATCTGAAAGACGGGGTCCAAGAGCTCCACCGAGGAGCGACGCACACGATGGGCGGATGGAAAAAAACACGGCTGAGGGCACAAAAGAACAGGTTGTACAGTGAACGGATTGTTCATGGTGCTAATACCCAGGTTATACCAGCTGTATATATATAGTTAAATAGAGGAGATGTCCAGGTTATACCAGCTGTACATATATAATTATATACAGGAGATGTCCAGGTTATACCAGCTGTACATATATAATTATATACAGGAGATGTCCAGGTTATACCAGCTGTACATATATAATTATATACAGGAGATGTCCAGGTTATACCAGCTGTACATATATAATTATATACAGGAGATGCCCAGGTTATACCGGCTGTACATATATAATTATATACAGGAGATGCCCAGGTTATACCGGCTGTACATATATAATTATATACAGGAGATGCCCAGGTTATACCGGCTGTACATATATAATTATATACAGGAGATGCCCAGGTTATACCGGCTGTACATATATAATTATATACAGGAGATGCCCAGGTTATACCGGCTGTACATATATAATTATATACAGGAGATGTCCAGGTTATACCGGCTGTACATATATAATTATATACAGGAGATGTCCAGGTTATACCGGCTGTACATATATAATTATATACAGGAGATGTCCAGGTTATACGGCTGTACATATATAATTATATACAGGAGATGTCCAGGTTATACCGGCTGTACATATATAATTATATACAGGGATGTCCAGGTTATACCGGCTGTACATATATAATTATATACAGGAGATGTCCAGGTTATACCGGCTGTACATATATAATTATATACAGGAGATGTCCCAGGTTATACCGGCTGTACATATATAATTATATACAGGAGATGTCCAGGTTATACCGGCTGTACATATATAATTATATACAGGGATGTCCAGGTTATACCGGCTGTACATATATAATTATATACAGGAGATGCCAGGTTATACCGGCTGTACATATATAATTATATACAGGAGATGCCAGGTTATACCGGCTGTACATATATAATTATATACAGGAGATGCCAGGTTATACCGGCTGTACATATATAATTATATACAGGAGATGTCCAGGTTATACCGGCTGTACATATATAATTATATACAGGAGATGCCAGGTTATACCGGCTAGTACATATATAATTATATACAGGGATGTCCAGGTTATACCGGACTGTACATATATAATTATATACAGGAGATGCCCAGGTTATACCGGCTGTACATATATAATTATATACAGGAGATGTCCAGGTTATACCGCTGTACATATATAATTATATACAGGGATGCCCAGGTTATACGCTGTACATATATAATTATATACAGGAGATGCCCAGGTTATACCGCGTACATATATAATTATATACAGGAGATGCCCAGGTTATACCGGCTGTACATATATAATTATATACAGGAGATGCCAGGTTATACCAGCTGTACATATATAATTATATACAGGGATGTCCAGGTTATACCAGCTGTACATATATAATTATATACAGGAGATGTCCAGGTTATACCGGCTGTACATATATAATTATATACAGGAGATGCCAGGTTATTCCGGCTGTACATATATAATTATATACAGGAGATGCCAGGTTATACCAGCTGTACATATATAATTATATACAGGAGATGTCCAGGTTATTCCGGCTGTACATATATAATTATATACAGGAGATGTCCAGGTTATACCAGCTGTACATATATAATTATATACAGGAGATGTCCAGGTTATACCGGCTGTACATATATAATTATATACAGGAGATGCCCAGGTTATACCAGCTGTACATATATAATTATATACAGGAGATGCCCAGGTTATACCGGCTGTACATATATAATTATATACAGGAGATGCCCAGGTTATACCAGCTGTACATATATAATTATATACAGGAGATGCCCAGGTTATACTAGCATGCTCCATATAGCTATATATAACTTTTATAACTGTTTTATGGAGTTGTATACATATTACATATGAAGCGTCCTGGCGAGGGTCTTGGAATGTGCCGGGGCGGTGCAGGCGGTGTCGGTGCTGTGTGTTTTGGCTTAGTCTGTGTATATTGGACACTGTATAATGGCGTACACTGTGTGCAGTGTCTGAGGACGTGCGGGGCGTTCCACTCTATGAGGCTTTACCAGATATCCCAGTTCTATAATAAATTGATAATTATTCACTAATGATAATTGAAATCTCCCTAATTGTCATTCTTCAAACTTTATATAATGGACAAAACACTTAAAATTAAAGGGATTGTCCATCCGGTCCTGTCAATCAGCCAATTGTATCCCTGATCAGCGGCGATCACTAAGAGAGGCTGCAGACCACTGTCTATTTTCACAGCAGCGGCCACTAATGGTGAATTGTGGTATTACACATGTTCATAGCTGACCATATAATCTCCAGTCCTCCATCTTGGGAGTCTCCCTTGAGAACAGGGGTCCCTTTATGATTTCAGGAGTGGCCACTTTGCTGTATAAAGTTGCGTATTCACTAACCTATAAATGGCAATCCTAAACTTACTACTAGAGTGGTGAGTCAGCGGGCGAACGTGACGTTTCCACACCGCCCCCAGAGCCGTGACTGGTGCCAGTGTGTTATAAATACACTCACGGATCCTGGCAGCGGGCACTACCCCGTCCTATAGAAGCCGGTCAGTGTGTTACTGGGTGGAGATGCAGCTAAATGGGGTCATTGTGCGCTCCCTGCCAGGGGTCTCCCTTGGAAAAGTTATTAACCCCCGTTTGCCCAGAGCCCGAGTGCCGCACGTCTCTCCGCCATCTCCCACCTCGTCAATGATGTGCTTTTTTTGTGTTCTCAGGTTCATTTCAGGTCATTGCTGTCGGTTTGTCCTGCCAGATTCCCAGTTTGGACTAACTCAAATATTCAGCAGCTTCACCCAATGTACAGGGTCCGGCCAGGAGTGTGGGCCCCCCCCCACCTGTAATGGGGCATCATACAGAAGAATAGGGCAAAAAATCAATTAGGTACCCTATGTCTTCCTATCAACCTACAAAAAAGGTACAGTAATGGGGGTAACGAGAAGTGCAAGACCCCATAACCAACTCTCAAATGGGCCCCTCCTGTAATGGGGCATCATACAGAAGAATTGCGCAAAAACGCAATTAGGTACCCTATGTCTTCCTATCAACCTACAAAAAAGGTACAGTTATGGGGGTAACGAGAAGTGCAAGACCCCATAACCAACTCTCAAATGGGCCCCTCCTGTAATGGGGCATCATACAGAAGAATAGGGCAAAAACTCAATTAGTTACCCTATGTCTTCCTATCAACCTACAAAAAAGGTACAGTAATGGGGGTAATGAGAAGTGCAAGACCCCATAACCAACTCTCAAATGGGCCCCTCCTGTAATGGGGCATCATACAGAAGAATAGGGCAAAAACTCAATTAGTTACCCTATGTCTTCCTATCAACCTACAAAAAAGGTACAGTAATGGGGGTAACGAGAAGTGCAAGACCCCATAACCAACTCTCAAATGGGCCCCTCCTGTAATGGGGCATCATACAGAACAAAGATTCAATTAGGCACCCCATGTCTTCCAACCAACCTACAAAGAAGAGTAAGTTATAGGGTAACGGGCTGCAGATACAATATTGCTATCTCGGACAGACTTGGCACAAGCCCGAAAAACCCTGACAACCTTTACAGGGATCTGCATTTACAATAGGAGATAACCGCCTATGGAAGGGAAGAAGTCTAGAGACAGGAAAGCTGCCAAGCAGGGTCAAAGTCGGGAGGTCAGGAAAGGACAAAATCAGGATCCGTAGAGTAGTCAGAGAGCCGGGTCAGAACCGAGATGGTGGCAAGGCACATAATAGTGAGGCAGGAGAAGCATCAAAAACACAAGAAGAGAAGACAGGACACTAGACAGGGAAACCAAAGCTATTTCTGGCAGCTTTCAGCAGAAGGCTGAAGGTATTCGTAGGGTGTGCTGCTTTACAATAGGCTGAACCTTAGGAGTTAACCACATCAGCTGGACAGCGCACCCACCTCCACTCAGTCAGACTGAAGTACAACAGGTCCCAGCCACTCTAACCTTAATGGATGGACAGAGCCTGCGCTCACCAGAGTCACCAGTTCTGACTTCTTTATCACCAGCACCTACAGGGTGAATACGGCGGTGCCTGGTGACAGAAGCAGATGTCGACGGTGGAGATGAGACAGTAACTACAAGTCCAAGACCCCACATTGGACTCCGAAATAGCCCCTCGAACATAGGAGCAACCAGTATAGTCATAGTTCTGCCCTCAGCCCCACAGATGCTCGAATCTGCCCCTTCAGAGCCCTTGAAACTTGCTGCACTCTGTGACATCCTGGCCATTGGGATATGGGGGGGAATTCGGTCTGGGGTTGATTTGGATGGCACACCGCTATATATGGACCACCCTAAGCAGCTAAAACGTGTATATATATATATATAATAGATTTACCCCCATTACAACCTTCCTGAGCTTCTAAACCCCAAACCCTGAAGTGCCACAATGCAATGATACCAATAATGTTATAACTAGAGGTTTACATCATACGCAGAGAGCAATCACTGGAGAATTACATCATTGTAGGAAGAATAGAAGGAGCAAGGCAAAGAGGAAGACCAGCAACCTGATGGCTTGATATGATCAAGACAATGGTGGAGAAGACCCTGGTGGACCTATCCAGGCTTGGGAGAGACCCTGGTGGACTTATCCAGGCTTGGAGAAAACCTTATGAGACCCATCTAGGCTTGGAGAAGACCCTGGTGGACCTATGTAGTCTTGGAGAAGACCCTGGTGGAGCTATCTAGGTTTGGAGAAGACCCTGGCGCACCTAGCTAGGCTTGGAAAAGACCCTGGTGGAGCTATCTAGGTTTGGAGAAGACCCTGGTTGACCTAGCTAGGCTTGGAGAAGACCCTCGTGGACCTAGCTAGGCTTGGAGAAGACCCTAGTGGACCAAGCCAGGCATGGAGAAGACTTTGATGGACCTATCCTGGCTTGGAGAAGACCTTCGTGGACCCATCTAGGCTTGGAGAATACCCTGGTGGACCTCTCTAGGCTTGGAGAAGACCCTGGCGGACCTAGCTAGACTTGAAGAAGACCCTGGTTGACCTAGCTAGGCTTGGAGAAGACCCTATTGGACCTAGCCAGGCTTGGAGAAGACTGTGGTGGACATATCCTGGCTTGGAGAAGACCTTGATGGACATATCTGGGCTTGGAGAAGACACTGGTGGACCTATCTAGGCTGCATAAGATCGATCTTCAAACAGAGCTTTCATCCATCAACCTTTGGGCACCGCCATGGGCACATAAACCGCTCAATCATTTGAATGAATTATTGCTCCCCCTGCTGGAGATCTTGGGCATGTGTCATCCTTTTACAATTACTTTGTAGTGCATTTTCAGTACAGGAGACTGATTTGTGCTGCTGATTTTTCCAAATTGGCTGTAATTTTGACAACTTTGTTACTGTGAAAAGAATTACTACCGTAAAGAGTTTTACCTTCTGGATTTAGCCATTTACTGGCAGCAAACTCAGGTCTAAAAAATGATGAGAAATTGGAATAAACAACATATAACATAAAGTAGCAGAATGTTTTGATCCGTCCTTCTCCGTGTCTGATGGTGACAGCCGTCATATTACAGGGTTATGCGTTATTTAGTGCTGACCTTCGCGCTCCTCCATTAGAAGGGGCTTTGATGCAACTCTGTATTTAATACACTGCAGCTTAGATCTCCTTGAATGTTACCCCTGATAATCAAAGCCACATGTTGATCAAAGGACCTGCATTTCTCAGTATAGTCTCCTGTTTCTTAGCATTAGCAATATGTAAGAGTAAATCTGCCTGACTTTCTCCTGAGCACCAGACCAATAAACCGATTTATAGCATCTTAACCTAAATTTGTTGCATATTTTTAGCACATCGATTTACACTATACATTGAAGAGCAAAAGGGTAACCATATTTTGCCATTTGACCATATAAAGGGGATAGGAGTGATCACAAAGTAGCCACACCTGGAGAGAGACCTACGGAGCACATTAACACCAGCACTATTTAATATGAAGTCTCCATACAGAAAAGAGACAGAGGTCCCCAAACCAGTCACAAGTCTCCAAAGTAAGAGAGACCATTGTGGCAATATTTCACCATCTACTACAGATTTGAGCGTGAGATGACCTTTATTTTGTAGACAATCCTCTTAGTATCTCATACATAAATGTGACGTGCAGCTATTTAGCACATAATTAGTTATGCAGATTCTTGTCATGTTACTGTTTTGCTTTTGAATACTACTAAGTACAACTTGTTCTCACATTCCCTAATAGCTCAGTGTGTTATTAGATTGTTTCCCAAGTGAAAGGTTACTGGTTCCTGTGATGGTGTGATATGGTAGGTCATATTTTTCTGGACTTTAGAAGTATTGTCTTGTTGCTATACTGTGTAGTCCCAAGCCTTTAAATGTCTTCTCCCTCCACCAGGTGGTGTCGCTGTTAGAGTTTTCACTCTGCCTTTGACCGAGCTTCTGTAGTCTCTGGAAATTCTCCTTATTGCTGGAGTGACTGCTGATCCCGGTCCGTGGTGAGGGGTTCAAGCATAGGGCGGGTTAAGGAGTTGAGGGTAAGGGTGGCGACTCAGACCTCTCCACCACACCCACATTACCTTGCCCACAATACCATCTTGTTTACTATTCCCTCATCCTCTATCCCAGTCATGACACTAACTTGGTCATTCAAGACCTCTCTACTCTACAAACGTTTCTAATCACCTCCAGCAGTGCATCAATAGCCGAGGCCCCGACCTGACCTGTCTTCCTGCCCCTGAATATAGGGAGGTGGTTGAGAGGAGGACAGGCCAGTACAATTAGATTTGACATTGGGAGGTGGTTGGGGGGAGGAAAGAGTAGTACTATTGGATTCTTTGTGTTGGAGGCTGAAGCTGAGGCCAGCTTCCCAAAGAGACTGGAGAAACCCTGTTTTTACCTGTATATACTGCTGGATTGTTTTATGGATTTTTCAGTTTTTCATGTAATAAAGGTTCTTGGGCTGTTCACACATCTCTTGCTCTGTTGACTGTGTGATACCAGAAAAGGAGCAGCGGGGAGAATATGGAATGAAGTCCATCCATTCATTCAAGAGCCAAGAGGTGACGTCCAGGCAAAATATCAGGTCAACAAGTCGCCTCATCACAAGGTCCGATCAGTTCTGGTGACACCGGGCAGTGGAGGAGTCTCGTCTGCTCCATAATAGGTCAGGTCAGGTGGAGGAAGAAGCCTGATGATATGGGGATGTGTCCCAGCCAAAGGTGTTGGATACTTCACCAGGATGGATGATGTCCATGCTGAGCTACATGTGAGGATCCTACAAGATGAGTTACTTCATACACTCGAATACTATGGGGACAAAAGGATGACATAGCGTCCAGCAGGACAACGACAAAACATTGTTTAATTCTCCTTGCATGCAGCCACCACTAGAGGGAGCTCACTACACATGGGTTTATACAGACACCACTAGGGGAAGCTCCCTACATACAGATTTATGTAGTCACCACTAGGGGAAGCTCCCTACATACAGATGTTTACAGTCATCACTAGAGGGAGCTCACTACATACAGATTTATGTAGTCACAACTAGGGGGAGCTCACTACATACAGATTTATACCGTCACTACTAGGGGGAGCTCACTACATACAGATTTATGTAGTCACCACTAGGGGGAGCTCACTACATACAGATTTATACAGCCACCACTAGGAGGAGCTCACTACATACAGATTTATACAGTCACCACTAGGAGGAGCTCACTACATACAGATTTATGTAGTCACCACTAGGGGGAGCTCACTACATACAGATTTATGTAGTCACCACTAGGGGAAGCTCCCTACATACAGATGTTTACAGTCATCACTAGAGGGAGCTCACTACATACAGATTTATGTAGTCACAACTAGGGGGAGCTCACTACATACAGATTTATACAGTCACCACTAGGGGGAGCTCACTACATACAGATTTATGTAGTCACCACTAGGGGGAGCTCACTACATACAGATTTATACAGTCACCACTAGAGGGAGCTCACTACATACAGATTATAGTACATAGAGGAGTTCACTACTACGATTATAGTCCCATAGGGAGCTCACTACAAACAGAGTTATAGTCACCACTAGAGTAAGCTCACTACATACAGATTTGTACAGTCACCACTAGAGGAAGCTCACTACATACAGATTTATACAGCCACCACTAGAGGGAGCTCACTACATACAGATTTATACAGCCACCACTAGAGAGAGCTCACTACATACAGATTTATACAGCCACCACTAGAGGAAGCTCACTACATACAGATTTATACAGCCACCACTAGAGGGAGCTCACTACATACATATTTATACAGTCACCACGAAGGAGAGTTCACTAAACATGGGTTTATACAGTCACCACTAGGGTGAGCTCACTGCATGAAGATTTATGCAGCCACCAGTAGAGGGAGCTCACTACACAAGGGTTTATACAGCCACCACTAGAGGGAGCACTTTACACAATGGTTTATACAGCTGGCACTGAATTCTGTATGCAGAGAGCTCCCTCTAGTGTTGGCTGTATTTAACCCCTATGATAATGTGACAGCAAAAAGTATTGTGCTTAGGCTCTTTCCAATGAGCAACCTCAAAGCACCGGCTCTATAGGACTCCCTACATCATATGTTGTTTTAAGACATGCTGGGAGTTGTAGTTTCACAACAGTTGTCATGTACCCTCTGAGAAGCTGGAGAATGCTATTTATGATTACACTATAGTAATCAATGGCCCATATGTGGTCCAGCCAGAAGATCTATGATGTCAAAGCGGCAGCACTTTAACCCCGTGCGTGTTGGTCTGGTCCACACATGTGCCTAAGCATATGTATTGACAGGGTCCACGGTCCTCGTAGCTCATTACATAAATGTGCCATCACGCGGAGCCTTTGATCAGGAGACTTCACAAGTATGTAGGGAACACAATCCATATGGACACCTGCCGCAGTTAGAGCCAATGTACCAGGAATGGAGTCACGTGACATCTGGACATTAATGGTCTTTTCTTCTACAGGTTGTTGTGACAATCATGATAACTGTGAGGTTTGGATTATACCCGAGTCCACATCTGTATATAGGACATGTGGTATGGACACATAATATATCAAAGACACATATGCATTTCCGTGTTGTATAATTTATGTCTCCTATGGCTGTGGTGTAAGTATTGGGGCTGCCAAGATAGTAATTGCAATCGGACCCAACAGTCTGGGTGGCCCATAGATCACAAACACAAGGTCCGCTGGCGGAGCTCAAAGTCAAGGGAAAAATGGTGAGCTGAGTGCGGTGCAGGGAAAGATATAGGTTATTGGGTGAACATCTTCTTTGGCTTTTGTACACCATTTGCTTGGTCACAGTTGTAATCGATGATCTTAAGTTGTGGACTCGAGAACATCAAGTTCCATCTGTGACCAAGCAACGTTTGTAGCCACCATGGGGTGTGAGAAGAGGCGAAACTCTCTGCTTGGTCTCAAGTTCCTTGGATGTTCACAAGGTTCTTATCTTCATCTTCTAGAGGTTCATTGATGAGACTAAGAGGTCCTCTCATTCATTTCTTCTAGGATGAAAGTCACACCACTTTTTTCTTCTCCAAAACTCGAGAGGCAGATAACACTACTCATCTCTTCTTCAAGTTTCATACACCACACCACTTTTTCCTTCTTTGTCAAGTCTTGAAATAACAAACCTCTTTCCTTCTTCTCTTCGAAGCTGGATGGTGTAAGGATTCTGGGTTTTCTATGAAGTTTTTTGTGTCTCATTGCCCTCATCCAAGATGGAGTCTGATGCTTCATCAGGATCTTGAACTCCCTGTTGACTCTGCCTACTTAAGTGCTGGTACTGTATCCATTCCCTGCCTGAGTATTTTGTGCCATCTGGCTTCTAAGTCACTCCAGACTTGGCTTCCTGACATCTGCCATTCTGACCTTTCTGCTGCTCAGGTGCTTGCAATCACCGGTGCATTTTCCAGATCCTGGCTGTTTGTTTCCGTCCTCCAAGACGTCCGGAGAGAAGAGCACAACAAGTCTGCCCAAACTTCCATGGTCTGTAATATACTTGATTTTCTGTTTACTTGCCAGTGTATGCCATCAGAGACTTTAATTAGGGCGGGCTGCAAGTCAAGACTTTGTACAGGACTTATTTCAGCCCTAAAGTACACTGGTACACAGTGGCGTAACTTCAGGCCCAGGGGCCCTGATGCGAGAGCTCCAACGGGGCCCCCAATTATTGCAAATATTTAATAGTATTAGTCTTTTTCTATAGGCCAGAGGGACTTTTGGGGCCCCCCTAGGCTGCAGGGCCCGGGTGCGATCGCAACCCCTGCACCTATTGTAGTTACGCCCCTGTTGGTACAGACAAACGCAAAACCTTGTCTGGTCCCACGCTATGAGATTCTTAAGGGTATCCACAAAAGTGTTACAGATGGGTCAAACCATCTTTTATATACTTTCTACTGAAGATTCTGTACATGACCCCTTCATGTTATAAGATGATGGAAGGATATGGTGGTAGGGACTAACACTGAGGGAGGGTTGATTTTTTATTTCGGAGCACAAGGGTTACATCAATTTTCTCATCTTCGAGGAGTGAGGGCAACACTACAATAATTCAAGGTTCGAAAGTTATATCAGTCTTCTTCAATGTACAATGGACACACCACTCATCTGCAAGGCTCGAGAGCCATGACACCATTCTTAAAGGTTTGAGTGTCACACTGCTCTTCTTCCAGGCTCAAAGATCACATTAATTTTATATAAGACTAGAGTGACACCAATCTTCTTAAAGGTTGGAGTGTCAAACTGCTCTTCTCCTAAGCCAGAGGATCACATTAATCATTTTCAAGACTTAAAAGGCACACCACTCCTCCTCAATGTTTAAGAACCATGTCACTCTTTTGCAAGACTCTTCTTTAAGGCTTGAGGGTCACACTACTCTTCTTCAAGGTTTAAGGGTCACATCACTCTTCCTAAAGGTTTGAAGGTCACACCAGTCTTTTTCACTGTCTGAGGGTGCACCACTCTTCTTTAAGGTTTGAGGGTCACACCACTCTTCTTCAAGGTTTGAGGGTCCCACCACTCTTCTTCAAGGTTTGAGGGTCACACCACTCTTCGTCAAGGATGAGGGTCACACTGTTCTTCTTCAAGGCTTGAGGGTCAAACTGCTCTTCTTCAGTGCTTGAGGATCACACCTCTCTTCTTCAAGATTTGAGGGTCACACCACTCTTCTTCAAGGTTCGAGGATCATATCACTCTCCTTCAAGGTTTAAGGGTCACACCACTAGTCTTAAAGGTTTGAGGGTCACGATGCTATTCTTCAATGTTTGAGGGTCACACCATTATTCTTAAAGGTTTGAGGGTCACGATGCTATTCTTCAAGGTTGGAGGGTCTTGCTGCTCTTTTTTCAGGCTTGGATGACTCCACTCTTCTTTCAGGTTCAAGGGTATCACCACTCTTCTTTAAGGTTTGAGGGTCACACTGCTCTTCATCAAGGTTTGAGGGTCACACTACTCTTCTTCAAGGTTTGAGGGTCACATCACTCTTCCTAAAGGTTTGAAGGTCACACCAGTCTTTTTCACTGTCTGAGGGTGCACCACTCTTCTTTAAGGTTTGAGGGTCACACCACTCTTCTTCAAGGTTTGAGGGTCCCACCACTCTTCTTCAAGGTTTGAGGGTCACACCACTCTTCTTCAAGGTTTGGGGGTCACACCACTCTTCTTAAAAGGTTTGAGGGTCACACTGATTTTCTTAAAGGTCTGAGGGTCACACTGCTCTTCTTCAAGGTTTGAGGGTCACACTACTCTTCTTCAAGGTTTGAGGGTCGCACTGTTCTTCTTCAAGGCTTGAGGGTCACACTGCTCTTCTTCAAGGCTTGAGGGTCACACTGCTTTTCTTCAAGGTTTGAGGGTCACACCACTCTTCTTCAAAGTTTAAGGGTCACACTACTCTTCCTAAAGGTTTGAAGGTCACACCACTCTTCCTAAAGGTTTGAAGGTCACACCAGTCTTTTTCACTGTCTGAGGGTGCACCACTCTTCTTTAAGATTTGAGGGTGACACCACTCTTCTTCAAGGTTTGAGGGTCACACCACTCTTCTTAAAAGGCTTGAGGGTCACTCTGATTTTCTTAAAGGTCTGAGGGTCACACCACTCTTTCTCAAGGTTTGGGGATCACACCACTCTTTCTAAAGGTTTGAGGGTCCCACCACTCTTCTTCAAGGTTCCAGGGTCACACTACTCTTCCTAAAGGCTTGAAGGTCACACCAGTCTTCTTCACTGTCCAAGGGTGCACCACTCTTCTTCAAGGTTTGAGGGTCACACCACTCTTCTTCAATGTTTGAGGGTCACACCACTATTCTTTGATCCTTGAGGGTCACACCACTCGTCTTCAAGGCTTGAGAGCTGCCTACAACACTCTTACTCACAGTTTGAGGGTCTCACTATCCTTCTCTATGTCTCAAGTTTACACCACACTTCTTCATGGTTAAAGAGTCACTCCACTCTTCTTCATGGTTCAAGAGTCACTCCACTCTTTTCTAGGCTTGAGGGTCACACTGCTCTCCTTCTACTATCGAGAAACACAACACTTTTCTTCATTGCCCTACAGGCCACACTGTTCTTCAAGACTCAAGGGTCATGCCACTCTTCTTCAAGGCTCAAGAGTCCCACAACTATTCTTCAATCTGTAAGGCTATGTAATATATATTTGTCCTTTTTACTTAGACCCTAGTTTTTTTCTCCATCAAGTTCAATCATGCGAGACTGCTGAAAAACCTTTTTAATGGATTTTAGTGGAGTTGAATTTTTTTGTACACATTTCTAGACATGTAAATATGGTGAGGAGCCAAATGCTGTGACTACGACCCCCAATGTTGTCAAAAGGAGCAAAAAAACAAATATGAACTAACCCTTTGTGTCCCCTAACTCTCCCCAGTGGGATTGTCCTCAAATGACTTCTGCATCTAAAGCCCAAACCCGTGACAATAAACGTCTAGTAAGAGATTCCTGATGTTCCAGGACGTCTCCCCACACTGGTACTGACACAAGAAAGTCAAGGAGAGAAAAACACGATTGTTGGAAGAAACTGCAGATAAACTCTGGATCGGAGAAAGTTTAGAAACCAATTTAGAGCTGGAAAGTCTCCGCCATGCGAAATCTTACGAGACCCTATTATGTTCTTCATCAGGTCTCATCGTACTTGTTTTACGCATTCGCAGCGCCAGGACTTACTGTGCTCATTTACATGGTTGTATTTACGATTGATGGATCGTGCCTGGAGTCAGAGGGGCAATATGTGTATTATGTGTGTATTATATGGGTGCTGTATGTGTGTATTATATGGGTGCTGTATGTGTATATGTGTGTATTATATGGGTGCTGTATGTGTAATATGTGTGTATTATATGGGTGCTGTATGTGTATTATGTGTGTATTATATGGGTGCTGTATGTGTATTATGTGTGTATTATATGGGTGCTGTATGTGTAATATGTGTGTATTATATGGGTGCTGTGTGTGTGTATTATGTGTGGTATTATATGGGTGTTGTATGTGTATTATGTGTGTATTATATGGGTGCAGTATGTGTATTATGTGTGTATTATATGGGTGCTGTATGTGTATATATGTGTGTATTATATGGGTGCTGTATGTGTATTATGTGTGTATTATATGGGTGCTGTATGTGTATTATGTGTGTATTATATGGGTGCTGTATGTGTAATTATGTGTGTATTAATATGGTGCTGTATGTAGGTATTATATGGTGTGTATTTATATTGATTGGGTGCAGTATGTGTAATTATGTGTGTATTATATGGGTGCAGTATGTGTATTATGTGTGTATTATATGGGTGCTGTATGTGTATTATGTGTGTATTATATGGGTGCGTATGTGTATTATGTGTGTATTATATGGGTGCGTATGTGTATTATGTGTGTATTATATGGGTGCATGTATGTGTATTATTGTGTGTATTATATGGGTGCTGTATGTGTATTAGTGTGTATTATATGGGTGCTGTATGTGTATTATGTGTGTATTATATGGTGCTGTATGTGTATTATGTGTGTATTATATGGGTGCTATTGTATAGTTGATATGTTATGTAATTATATGGGTGCTGTATGTGTATTATGTGTGTATTATATGGGTGCTGTATGTGTATTATGTGTGTATTATATGGGTGCTGTATGTGTATTATGTGTGTATTATATGGGTGCTGTATGTGTATTATGTGTGTATTATATGGGTGCGTATGTGTATTATGTGTGTATTATATGGGTGCAGTATGTGTATTATGTGTGTATTATATGGGTGCAGTATGTGTATTATGTGTGTATTATATGGGTGCTGTATGTGTATTATGTGTGTATTATATGGGTGCTGTATGTGTATTATGTGTGTATTATATGGGTGCAGTATGTGTATTATGTGTGTATTATATGGGTGCAGTATGTGTATTATGTGTGTATTATATGGGTGCAGTATGTGTATTATGTGTGTATTATATGGGTGCAGTATGTGTATTATGTGTGGTATTATATGGGTGCATGTTATGTGTATTTATTATGTGTGTATTATATGGGTGCAGTATGTGTATTATGTGTGTATTATATGGGTGCAGTATGTGTATTATGTGTGTATTATATGGGTGCAGTATGTGTATTATGTGTGTATTATATGGGTGCTGTATGTGTATTATGTGTGTATTATATGGGTGCAGTATGTGTATTATGTGTGTATTATATGGGTGCGTATGTGTATATTATTGTGTATTATTAATGGGTGCAGTATGTGTATTATGTGTGTATTATATGGGTGCAGTATGTGTATTATGTGTGTATTATATGGGTGCTGTATGTGTATTATGTGTGTATTATATGGGTGCGTATGTGTATTATGTGTGTATTATATGGGGTTTGGTTATGGTGTATTTATGGTGGTTATGTTGTATTATATGGGTGCGTATGTGTATTATGTGTGTATTATATGGGTGCAGTATGTGTATTATGTGTGTATTATATGGGTGCGTATGTGTATTATGTGTGTATTATATGGGTGCAGTATGTGTATTATGTGTGTATTATATGGGTGCATGTATGTGTATTATGTGTGTATTATATGGGTGCAGTATGTGTATTATGTGTGTATTATATGGGTGCGTATGTGTATTATGTGTGTATTATATGGGTGCCGTTATGTGTATTATGTGTGTATTATATTGGGTGCGTATGTGTATTATGTGTGTATTATATGGGTGCAGTATGTGTATTATGTGTGTATTATATGGGTGCGTATGTGTATTATGTGTGTATTATATGGGTGCGTATGTGTATTATGTGTGTATTATATGGGTGCTGTATGTGTATTATGTGTGTATTATATGGGTGCTGTATGTGTATATGTGTGTATTATATGGGTGCAGTATGTGTATTATGTGTGTATTATATGGGTGCTGTATGTGTATTATGTGTGTATTATATGGGTGCTGTATGTGATATTATGTTGTGTTATTGTTATATGGGTGCAGTATGTGTATTATGTGTGTATTATATGGGTGCGTATGTGTATTATGTGTGTATTATATGGGTGCAGTATGTGTATTATGTGTGTATTATATGGGTGCTATGTTTTTTTTCATGTGTATTATGTGTGTATTATATGGGTGCTGTATGTGTATTATGTGTGTATTATATGGGTGCTGTATGTGTATTATGTGTGTATTATATGGGTGCCGTATGTGTATTATGTGTGTATTATATGGGTGCGTATGTGTATTATGTGTGTATTATATGGGTGCAGTATGTGTATTATGTGTGTATTATATGGGTGCAGTATGTGTATTATGTGTGTATTATTGTGAGTATTTATATGTGGTTTATGGTGCTGTATGTGTATTATGTGTGTATTATATGGGTGCTGTATGTGTATTATTGTGTGTATTATATGGGTGCTGTATGTGTATTATGTGTGTATTATATGGGTGCAGTATGTGTATTATGTGTGTATTATATGGGTGCCGTATGTGTATTATGTGTGTATTATATGGGTGCCGTATGTGTATTATGTGTGTATTATATGGGTGCTGTATGTGTATTATGTGTGTATTATATGGGTGCTGTATGTGTATTATGTGTGTATTATATGGGTGCAGTATGTGTATTATGTGTGTATTATATGGGTGCTGTATGTGTATTATGTGTGTATTATATGGGTACTGTATGTGTATTATGTGTGTATTATATGGGTGCTGTATGTGTATTATGTGTGTATTATATGGGTGCAGTATGTGTATTATGTGTGTATTATATGGGTGCTGTATGTGTAATATGTGTGTATTATATGGGTGCTGTATGTGTATTATGTGTGTACTATATGGGTGCTGTATGTGTATTATGTGTGTATTATATGGGTGCTGTATGTGTAATATGTGTGTATTATATGGGTGCTGTATGTGTATTATGTGTGTACTATATGGGTGCTGTATGTGTATTATGTGTGTATTATATGGGTGCTGTATGTGTATTATGTGTGTATTATATGGGTGCCGTATGTGTATTATGTGTATACTATCGCATTGGGTGGGTGGTGACATTATGATGAGGCGGGCTCTGTAGCGCTGGGGACGGCGGCCGTCTCTCCCCCTGTGTGGTCTCTCTTCTGTCCGCTGTTTTTTCCCACTTGTCTCTGCCCCCCCCGTGCTACCTTCTCTGCCCCCCCACGCTGCCTCTCTGCCCCCCCTGTGGTCGTTCTCTGCCCTCTGTGGTCGCTCTCTGCCCCCCCTGTGGTCGTTCTCTGCCCCCCTGTGGTCGCTCTCTGCCCTCTGCGGTCGCTCTCTGCCCCCCCTGTGGTCACTCTTATGCGGCGGGTAGCATGAGGAACTGGCGCAGTTCCTCATTCTGTGGACTGTGGAGTGAGCGGGCTGCGGGATGAGAGTGCGGCATGGGGTGAGAACAGGGTGAGTGGGGTGAGAGCAGTGAGGAGGAAGAGGGCGAGCTGAGTGGAATGAGAGTCGGCTGAGTGGGGTGAAAGCGGGCTGAGCAGGGTGTGGGTTAAGACCGGGCTGAGTGGGGTGAGAGCGGGCTGAGTTGGGTGAGAGCAGGGTGAGTGGGGTGAGAGCGGGCTGAAAGTGGGGTGAGAAAAGGTTAAGTGGGGTGAGAGCGGGCTGAGTGGGGTGAGAGCGGGCTGAAAGTGGGGTGAGAAAAGGTTAAGTGGGGTGAGAGCGGGCTGAGTGGGGTGAGAGCGGGCTGAGTGGGGTGAGAGCGGGCTGAAAGTGGAGTGAGAGGAGGCTGAGTAGGGTGAGAGTGTGATGAGTTGGGTGAGAGCAGGGTGAATGGGGGGAGAACGGGTTGAGTGGGGTGAGAGTGGACTGAGTGGGATGAGAGGAGGCTGAGTAGGGTGAGAGGGGGCTGAGTGGGGTGAGAGCGGGCTGAGTGGGGTGAGAGCGGGCTGAGTGGGGTGAGAGGGGGCTGAGTGGGATGAGAGCGGGCTGAGTGGGGTGAGAGCGGGCTGAGTGGGATGAGAGCGGGCTGAGTGGGATGAGAGCGGGCTGAGTGGGATGAGAGCGGGCTGAGTGGGATGAGAGGGGTCTGAGTAGGGTGAGAGGGGGCTGAGTGGGGTGAGAGCGGGCTGAGTGGGGTGAGAGCGGGCTGAGTGGGGTGAGAGCGGGCTGAGTGGGGTGAGAGCGAGCTGAGTGGGATGAGAGCGGGCTGAGTGGGATGAGAGCAGGCTGAGTGGGATGAGAGCAGGCTGAGTGGGATGAGAGCAGGCTGAGTGGGATGAGAGCAGGCTGAGTGGGGTGAGAGCAGGCTGAGTGGGATGAGAGCAGGCTGAGTGGGGTGAGAGCGGGCTGAGTGGGATGAGAGCGGGCTGAGTGGGGTGAGAGCGGGCTGAGTGGGGTGAGAGCGGGCTGAGTGGGGTGAGAGCGGGCTGAGTGGGGTGAGAGCGGGCTGAGTGGGGTGAGAGCGGGCTGAGTGGGGTGAGAGCGGGCTGAGTGGGGTGAGAGCGGGCTGAGTGGGATGAGAGCAGGCTGAGTGGGGTGAGAGCAGGCTGAGTGGGATGAAAGCAGGCTGAGTGGGGTGGAAGCAGGCTGAGTGGGGTGGAAGCAGGCTGAGTGGGGTGGAAGCAGGGTGAGAGAGGGGTAAGTGGGATGTAATACTTGCCTGGTCTCTGTGCATTACAGGACTTGTGATGATGTCATGGTCCTGTGATCTGGCTCTGTCCATGACAGTGACATCACCACAGGTCCTGTAGGTGAGTTTGAGCTTATCGGCGGCAGGCGGGGGGATAGCTGGCATTGGGCTGTGGCGATGGGTTAGTGGGGAGGCGTTTTCAGGTGGCCTCGGTGTGGGCTATTGGCGGTACCACTGGTGGTCTCATATCGTCAGAGGGCGGCATAGTTCAACACCCAAGTGTTCAAATATGGCGCCTGCACCTTGTTCTGGACAATCCCGATAGGACGACACGATTATGGCGGAAGTGGGTGACAGATGCCACAAGGTGAGTATTTTTTATAGATTATATTGGTGCTCTATGCGTATTATGTGTGTATTATTTGGGTACTTTATGTCTTCCTGCAGTCACCACTAGAGGGAGTCCTGGAGCTTACTGGATTCTCAGTGTGTATTGAGCTCCCTCTAGTGGTGGCTGCAGGTAGTCAGTATTTTATCACATATCTTTATATCTGCAGAGGTTTTGGAGCTCTGTATCAGGAAAGTGAAGCTCTGACTGGTAGAACAATATATTGAGGATATGATGGAGATGGTAAATTACACTTTCTTCAGCACTGACTTTTCTTGGTAGGAACCACATACTTCTCATACAGTCACACATAACGACGCACCAGCGATAACGATAACGATGTGCAGAGATCGCTGGTAAGTTGTCACACAGGAATCTCACCAGTGATGTCACCAACGACCTCAGTAACGATCCAGAATTATACCGAGGTCGTTGGGAATTGTCACTCCATAGCGTAGCATTGAGATTGTTGGTCATTGTCCCCGTCAAACACAACGATGTAGCGCTTCCAGCGGGAGACCAACGACGTAGAAATGACCCAGAGCAGTGTGTAACCATCAACGATCTCACAGCAGGGTCTAGATCATTGGTGAGTGTCACACAGAACGACATCGCTAACGGGATCGCTGTTGTGTCACAAAATCTCTGACGTTACAACGATCTCGTTAGCGATCTCGTTATGTGTGACAGGGCCTTTTATTTTTTATATAATTGTGAGTTGGCTCCTCCACTTCCGTCTGGATGTCGCCTATGTCACTTCCGTCCAGCGCCATATTTCTACACCCAAGTGATGTGTATGGAAATATGGCGGTCACTGCTCCCCCGCCCGGTCCCCGCAATCCCCCCCACTAACCTGATGCCGCAGCCCTCGCCAACCATCACCCCGCCACTGATAAGCTGGGACCGACTTACAGGACCTGTGGTGACATCATGATCATGGTCGGAGCCAGGTGACATGATCATGATGTCACCACAGGATCTTGAGCAGAACGGATGGAGGAGCAAAGAGCAGCAACAGGAGCCAGGTACTGCAGGGGCAGATCACTCTCACCCCACACCACGGTCACACCACACTCACCCTGCACTCACTCACCCTACACTCATCCAGCCCACACTCACCCTACACTCACCCAGTCCACACCATTGTCACCTCACACTCACCCTAGCCTGCACTCACTCATCCTGCACTCACCCGCACTCACTCAGCCTGTACCACAGTCAGCCTGCACTCACCCTTCACCATGGTCACCCTGCACTCAGCCCGCACTCACCCTGCACTCACTCAGCCTGTACCACAGTCAGCCTGCACTCATTCACCCTGCACTCAGCCCACACCACAGTCATCCCGCACTCAGTCTGACCTCACTCAAGCCTGCTCCACGGTCATCATTCACTCATGCTGCACTCACTCAGCCCGCACTCACTCAGTTTGCACTCATTCAGCCTGCTCTCACTCAGCTGACACCTTTGTCAGCCTGCACTCACCCTGCACTCAGCCTGCACCATGTTCACCCTGCACTCAGCCCGCACTCACCCTGCATTCACTCAGCCCACACCACTGTCACCCCACACTACAGTCAACCTGCACTCAGCCTGCCCTCACTCAGCCCGTTCCACAGTCATCACTCACTCACTCAGTCTACACTCACTCAGTCTACACTCACTCAGTCTGCACTCACTCAGTCTGCACTCACTCAGTCTGCACTCAACCTGCACTCACTCAACCAGCACTCATTCAGCTTGCCCTCATTCAGCCCTCACCACTGTCAGCCCGCACTCATTCAGCTTGCACTCAGCCCGCACTCACCCACCACTCACTCAGCCCGCTCCTTGGTCATCCCCCACTACGGTCATCCCACATTTAGCCTGCACTCACTCAGTCTACACCACGGTCACCCTGCACTCACTCAGCCCGCACCACGGTCACCCCACACTCATTCAGCCTACACTCACCCTGCACTCACCCTGCACTCACTCAGCCCACACCACGGTCATCCCTCACTCAGCATGCAGCCCACACCATGGTCACCCTGCACTCAGCCCGCACTTACCCTGCACTCACTAAGCCCACACCACGGTCACCCCACACTACAGTCATCCCGCACTCAGCCTGCCCTCACTCAGCCCTCTTCACAGACATCACTCGCTCAGCCTGCACTCACTCAGCCTGCACTCATGCTGCAGTCACTCAGCCTGCCCTCACTCAGCCCGCACCACTGTCAGCCCGCACTCAGCCTGCACCATGGTCACCCTGCGCTCAGTCCACACTCACCCTGCACTCACTCAGCCCGCACCATGGTCAACCCGCACTACGGTCTTCCTGCACTCAGCCCACACCATGGTTATCCCGCATTACGCGGTCATCCCGCACTCGGCCTGCACTCACTCAGTTCACAACACGGTGACGCTGCACTCACTCAGCCCGCACTTTGGTCACCCCGCAGCCCTGGGAGGGCAGAGTCGAGGCAGCACTGTGGGCGGGGTGTCAGAGAGCGAGGGGGAAAAACACAGGGCAGGGGGAAGAGGTGAATGCTGCCCCCAGTGCCATATAGCCCGCCCCATTGATATGTCACCGTCCTCCCATCCCATCTAGTATATATATATATATATATATATATATATATATATATATATAAACATTTCCTATGATTCCAGTGATGTCATGTGCAGATGCTCGGGGCGGCGGGAAGCCTTGTACAGCTGCCAGTCTGACGGCAGCATTAAACATTTGACAGCTGCCTGACTTCTGTATAACACGGATGTCTTATACTTAAAGGGACCGTGCCGTTTATACAAAACACAACTGTATCATATAATTTGCAAAGAAATTAGAGAGGTGATCACAGAAAACTGAGCGATCAGCGGTGATCTGCAGAGGAACCTGCCAGAAAGGGACCAACTTCCCCACAGTGCCACCAATGGTGGAAGGGAGGTATTACACCTGAAGATCAAATCTGATCACTCATTTCCAGGCGCTTTACCAGGCTCTTCCAACGGCCCTGGTGGAGGTGGCATGCTGGGTAATTGGGGGTTAATACCAGTTTTTCTTTACCAGCTGGTATTAAGCCATGAGATTCTTAATGTCAGGCCAAGTTAGACCCGGCCATTAAAAATTTCAAATAAAGGGTTAAAAAAGACACAACACAGAGAAAAATTAATTTATTAGAAATAAAAACACGGACACACTTAGAGAGGCCATCTTTATTACTCCCTCCCCACCCTCATACCATCCACCATCCTCGTCTTCTGTCTTCCGTCTTCATGAATAGATGCAGCTCTGCTATATCAGAGAGCACGGGGAGGAGGAATGACTCTGCTCACGGAATGTGGTAAGCGGTGACCTCACCGAAGACACCATTGCCATAGTGACCGAACAAGCAGTTACTATAGCAACGATGATCTCAGATCACTGCAGTTAACTCCTTGCTTTCCGCGCCGCTATTCATGTGGCTTATTCAGGAACCACTGGGATAGCAGCGCCAGTAAGCTGCACTGTGGTGATCCGAAAACACCGTTGCTATAGTAACCACTCATTCAAAATAGTCTGACTATAACAGCCAATCACAGAGGCTCTCACAGAGTGTGGGCATCTATGATTGGCTGTTACCGGTCAGTGCAGTGAATATTCATGAAGCTTAATGGGCGGCCCCAGAAGTAGCAGCGGGAGTCTGGTAAGCCGGATGAGTGAGATTTTGCATGTTGGCGCATCTTTTATTTTATGCAGCCTCATGCACCCAAAAATCGCAACACGATGCGTCCTGGGGACACATTAAAAAGACGCGCAGGGACACAAACGCATACAGACAGATGCCTGCGCATGGGCCCTGCATCCTCATGTTAAATATAGGGGCGCAGGCGGATCTGTAGGCGGCACACTGGGAAGCAGCCGACGCAACGGACTCAAACACCAGGACAGTAACTAGACAATACAGAGGGGCCAGACTTTACTGACAAAGGATGTAGGCTCCCTTTAAAATTTAAAGGGACTCTAGTGTTCTGTAGTTTTGAATTCAATTTAAAATCAAAACTAGAAACCTGAAATGCAAAAAGGTGTACTGTCCCTTTAAATCAGTACTACAGACCTAAAATGAGAAAAGGTGTATTGTCTCCTTAAATAAAGACTACAGACCTAAAACATGAAAAAGTGTACTGTCTCTTTAAATCAAGATTACAGATCTGAATTTAAAAAAAGGTGTATTGTCCCTATAATTAATTGAACTACGGTGTACTGTCCCTTTAAATCAACACTACACACCTAAAGTGAAAAAAGGTGTATTGTCTCTTTAAATAAAGACTACAGACCTAAAATATGAAAAAGTGTACTATCCCTTTAAATCAAGATTATAGACCTGAAATGATAAAAAGGCGTACTATCCCTTTAAATCAAGACCTGAAATGATAAAAAGGCGTACTGTCCCTTTAAATCAAGACCTGAAATGATAAAAAGATGTAGTGTCCCTTTAAATCAAAACTATGATAGAATATTCGGGGGCAATTGTTGAGGTGATTGGGCAGTAAGACCCTTATAAGTAAAGGTTTGACACTTTCCTCAGCCCTCCTGTAATATTTGCCCCTATTTAAAGTGACAGCGTCCATTTAAAGGGGATGGATGGGCTCTGATAGAAATATGGATTTTTTTCCCATATTCTCTCTGTAAAACTAATTATAGCTCAGCCACAAGTTTCTGTCAGCGCTGGAGTTATAGGAATGACGATGTTCCAGCCTGGAAATGAGAAAAATCTGCAAAGTGCATCCACTGGATGCAGCAGAGCCGACTGTGTCATCGAGCCATCTGGTTTCCTTGGGGTAAGCCATGATGTTAACATCTGACTATGATATCACGGCGCCCAACTAATAGCAGTTCTGACATTCTGTTCTTGAACCAGGAGGCTCAGTATGAGCAAATGTAGCAGAGCTGAGTTGGTCACTTTGCACTAATATATGTAATGGTGGTAAGATTATCTGCAATTCTATGGAAAAAAAAAAGAATAAAGGTGACATATTGTAACATCACTATGATAAACTCACTTCTACTACATTACAAACTCCGCTCTGCATGGGAATCTACAAAGAGAATCTGTGGGATGTATTAGAGCCAACTTTGTCATCTGGTTTCTTTGGTGTAAGCCATGTTAACATCTATGACATTATTACGCCCAACTAATAGCAGTTCTATGGCATACAGATCATGAACCAGGAGACTCAGTATGAGCAAATGTAGCAGAGCTGAATTGGTCACTTTGCACCAATATATGTAACGGTGGTAAGTTTTAATGCAATTCAATGAGAAACGTTTTTTTAAAGGTGACATTGTAATATCACTGCGGTAAACTCGCTTCTACTATATGACAAACTCAGCTCTATGATTGGGAATGAGAAATATCTACAAAGTAAATCTATGTGATGTAGCAGAGCCAACTTTGTCATTAAGCCCTGTATAATATTCTGGGTTTGCTTGGTCTAATCAATATTTACATCTATGAAATTACCAACTAATAGTTCTGGCATTCGAACCTCATTATGAGCAAATGTAGCAGAGCTGAGTTGGTCACTTTGTACTAATATATGTAATGGTGGTAAGATTATCTGCAATTCTATGGGAAAAAAAGGTGATATATCATGATATCATCGCGGTAAACTCACTTCTGCTACATTTTACAAACTCAGCTCTGCTACATCTAGAACAAATAGCTCATAAAATGTAGGAAAATCAGTAGATATCAATCTGTACATTTGCCTTGTTCTGGGGCAATATATAACCCCTAACACAAGGATGGTGTAGCAGAGCTGAGTTTGTGGTGTGGCGTAGTGGAGTTGAGTTTGCAGTTTGGCACATTGTATTCGGATGCCCCCTGTGCCCGCTTACCTCGGTGCCACTTGCTGGTGAAGTTGGCATCTACATAGTTGTAGAGCAGCAGCAGCAGGCAGCACTGCAGTAACATGACCTGTGGATCTTCCTCCTGGGGCAGCTCCTGTGTCAGTAGCTTCTGGGATCTGAGGCTCCTTGTACTTGTCTTCACTTATGACTGGAGACTTTTTTTTTCCTCCTCTTACATCTGGCAGGAGCCAGGAATGCAGCACGTGAGGATCCCAGACATCATCCCAAATATGCCCCAAAAAAGAAATGATCCCCTGGGAAACCGGACACGAAAGCTTAGCGGCATCAATGGAGATTCCCAATGGGCATTTACTGCTTTATGTCATGTCCCTGGTGGTCAGTGGTACATACGGTATCTAGCAGTGGTGCCCACTCTGCTATCATCAATTATATACATGTTTCTATACCTACATATTAGTAGTATACACTATACACACATCAGTATATACTGTGGTTTTCCCTGGTGGGTTAGTGGTACATAGTGTGCCCAGTCCCTGGTGTATTAGTGATATAGTCAGTGTACAGTCACCAGTGAGCCAATATCCTATAATGTGCCCACCGCTTTAGTGATTGGGTATTTTACCCCTGGTGGTCCAGTGGAATGTAACTTGCCCAGTTCTTGGTGAACCAATACTTTGTTCCTTGCCCAGTTCTTGCGATTCATTGCCATGTGCAAAATCATAGTATTTTAATATTATCTACTATACACAATGCCCAGTGACTTTATGGTATTTAGTATGTTTTACCCCTGGTGGTCCAGTGGAATGTAACTTGCCCAGTTCTTTCTTGAACCAATACTATATTCCTTGCCCAGCTCACAGGATCCATTGCCATATAGCAAATAAAAGTAATGTAATACTATATACTATACACAAAGGCCTGTGACTGCAGTATAGAGCATGTGTTACCCCTGGTGGTACAGTGGAATATCATATGCACAGTCCCTGATGAACCAATAAGGTAATTCCTTGATTGCTTCTTGTGATGCATTTCCATATACCAAATATTAGAAATGTGATAATTTAAAATGATTAAATTAGACAGTAGACAGTGCCCAGTGGTGTATGCCATGTTTTATACCTCATGGTACAGTGGTGCATAATGTGCCCAGGCCCTGGTGAGCCAGGGGTATAGTTTATGTCCAGTCAGTAGTGTGTCCTTTTCTTGGTAATTGCATATTACCTTACTATACACAGTAACAATTCAGAGGCAAATACAATATGTGACCTGGTGGTCTAGTGGTATATAATGTCCTTTCTCTCGTGATCCATTGCCTTAAGCAGGATCCAGTATTGATCTTGTGGGATATACACTGCCCAAAGATCAATACTGTATTTTATAGCTGGTGGTAAATAATGTTCCTGATTCCTTTTTAGTTACTGGTATACTACCTACTCAGTCAATACTGTTTTTTATACCTGGTGGTCTGGTGGTAAATGATGTTCCTGATTCCTGGTGAGCTAGTGGTATACTGCCTGCTCAGTCAATACTGATCCAAAACCGTCTGCTATGTCTGGCACCCGAGTGACTGAATGTTACACAGTACTTAGTGATCCTGTAGTACATACTGTTTAGCCCTGGTGGTCCAGTGGAAAATGTATTGTCTTTACTTCCTAATGTTCCATTGGAATACTTGCTCAGTTCCAGTATGATGCTTCCAGTTCCAGGTGACTGAATGCTATATACTGTAATGGGTACCTGGTGGTCTAGTGGTACATATTATTTTCTAGCCAGGTGACCCGAAGACCATTGAATCATATACATATACCAGTGTTCAGGAAGAACTAGGTTATGTGTAGTATTGTGCCCGAGAATCCAATCAGTGGCACGTTCCTGGTAACAATTTTATATACTGTATATGGTACCTGGTGGTCTAGTGGTAAATATTATGATCTATCCAGATGACCCCAGTTCCAGTATGATGCTTCCAGTTCCTGGTGGCTGAATGTTATATACTGTATATGGTACCTGGTGGTCTAGTGGTAAATATTATGATCTATCCAGATGACCCCAGTTCCAGTATGATGCTTCCAGTTCCTGGTGGCTGAATGTTATATACTGTATATGGTACCTGGTGGTCTAGTGGTAAATATTATGATCTATCCAGATGACCCCAGTTCCAGTATGATGCTTCCAGTTCCTGGTGGCTGAATGTTATATACTGTACAGGATACCTGGTGGTCTAGTGTTACATATTATGATCTATCCAGATGACCCCAAGACCATTGAATCATATACATAGCCTAGCTCTTGCTGGACATTGATATATGTATACTTGTTCAGTCCCAGTATGATGCTTCCAATTCCAGGTGACTGAATGTTATATTATGTACAGGACACCTGGTGGTCTAGTGGTACATATTATGTTCTATCCACATGACCCCAAGACCATTGAATCATGTACACAGCTTAGTGCTTGCTGGACATTGATATATGTATACTTGCTCAGTTCCAGTATGATGCTTCCAGTTCCTGGTGGCTGAATGTTATATACTGTATATGGTACCTGGTGGTCTAGTGGTACATATTATGTTCTATCCAGATGACCCCAAGACCATTGAATCATATACATAGCCTAGCTCTTGCTGGACATTGATATATGTATACTTTTGTGCTTGAGGATCCAATCACTGGCCAGTTTTTGGTGACTGAATGTTATATAGTATACATGGTACCTGGTGGTCTAGTGGTAAATATAATGTTCTATCCAGGTGACTCCCAAGACCATTGAATCATATCCATAGCATAGTACTTGCTGGACATTGGTATATGTATACTTTTGTGCCTGAGGTTCCAGTCAGGGGCCCGTTCCTAGTGGTCAGGTGATCTATGTGATATTCTGTCCCTGGTGGCCTTGTGTTATATCTCTTTCCAGTATCCTACACCTTGAAGACCTTCCGTTGTTTGCTTTGCCAGTTGACCTTGATCCTAATAACGCTCCTTCTAAATCCATTATAATCCATGATAATCACATTATAATTTGATGTCCACAAGGTGAAATCACTTGGGCGATAGTCTCTCGGATTGTGAGAGATCCCGGAGGTCCTCACCCAAAATTCTAGAGTATGGAGTAAAAAAAAAAAAAATTCCCTGTGGAGGACCTAGCGGTGTAATTCCTCCCTTCTCCTGCGGAGGAGCTGTAGAATGATCAAACGCTTGCTTTTAGGTGTCCCATAGGTTATAGCTTGATCACTGGTGTTCCCAGCAACAGGACAACCTGTGATCAGACTCTTCCGCCCCCCAAGAAGGGAAGAGAACGCTGGCGGCAGATAACAGAGAACAACAGATGTCACATCTCACTGTCCCTTTAAGTTATAGACGATGATCTGCTCCATCCGATTATTATGATTTTGGTTAAGAAAATGCAGGAAATTCTTCCCATATCTTTGGCTCCTGTTATCTTCTTCTTCCCAGAAAGTTCTTCTAGTTTATCTACCGCCGGATTCTCCGGAATTTCAGCCGTTAGGGACGAATGTGAAGGAGGAATGACCCCGGTGTTATAATGGGGGGTGAGGCACTACACCCCCATAACTACCCTACCAAAACGTATCATAGATCCCTCCTGCTGCCCCCTCTCCCAGCAGTGTCAGTCTTCACTGCAGATTTGCATTTTATTCGCGAACCAGGAGGATCAGGATGAACAGCAACTCTGCAGCTAGCCCTGCTCACACAGCTGACGTGTTTGTTACAATGTGTCAGAATAGAACCACAGGGTCAACTCTGGATGCAATTGTACCAAACCCTCAGCTGTGAGACTATTCAGCGCTGCACTGGATATAGAGAAGAGGCTGCTCTGTGTTAGGTATACATGAACCAGGAGGATCAGGATGAACATGTATATACATATGAGGATGTTTTGTATACAGTGATGTTTCCGGTGTTGTATCCGACCCTGACATCTGTATACATTGCTGTATGTGTCTGCACCGTATCCGGGGTCTTCAGCCACAGCTGTGGTTATACTGGTTTTTACAGAAATGTCAAACTAGTAATGGGGCCTAGACCAAACATTGGCACATTTAGGGCCACTGTACTGCTACTGGGGAAAACACTATACTGGGAGATGAGAAGTTCCGGTGTATAGTCTATACTGGTGCCTAGTAATTGTGACTATATACAAGTCTATGCAGTGAGCTCCCTCTAGTGGTGGCTGCATACAAGCAGTATACATCATTATGCAGTGAGCTGCCTCTAGTGGTGGCTGCATACAAGCAGTATACATCATTATGCAGTGGGCTCCCTCTAGTGGTGGCTGCATACAAGCAGTATACATCCTTATGCAGTGGGCTCCCTCTAGTGGTGGCTGCATACAAGCAGTATACATCCTTATGCAGTGGGCTCCCTCTAGTGGTGGCTGCATACAAGCAGTATACATCCTTATGCAGTGAGCTGCTTTAGTAGAGGCTGCATACAATTAGTATATATCCTTATGCAGTGAGCTGCCTCTAGTGGTGACTACATACAAGCAGTATACATCTTTATGCAGTGATCGCCTCTAGTGTTGGTTGCATATAAGCAGTATGTATCCTTATGCCTTGAGTTCCCCTAGTGGTGGCTGCATACAAGTGGTATACATCACTATGCAGTGAGCTCCCCCTAGTGATGACTACATGCAAGCAGTATACATCTCTATGTAGTGATCTCCCTCTAGTGGTAGCTGCATGCAAGCTGTATACATCCCTATGGACTGAGATCCCCCTAGAGGTGTCTGCATGCAAGCAGTATATATCATACTAGATGTTGGCCCAATTCTAACGCATCGGGTATTCTAGACTATGTATGTAGTTTATTTATGAAGATTTAAAATAATGCAATGCAAAGCTGGGTTTAAATCCCGCTCCAATTCACGGCTGGACTGCGCCTGTCGCTGATTGGTGGCGGGCAGCTGGCGCGATCAATTAGCAACGCGGGATTTGCATTACAGACAGACAGAATTAGACGATTATATAGTAGATACCTACAGCAGTGCCAGTATTCAGTAGTTTCGATGCGGCAGTGTCTGTGTGCAGTGGTGTCGGTGTGCAGCAGTGTCAGTGTTTAGCGGTGTCAGTGTGCAGCCGTGTCGGTGTTCAGGGGTGTCTGTGTGCGGGCGGTGTGGGTGTGCGGCGGTGTTGGTGTTCAGGGGTGTCTGTGTGCGGCAGTGTCGGTGTTCAGGGGTGTCTGTGTGCGGCGGTGTCTGTGTTCAGTGGTGTCTGTTTGCGGCCGTGTCAGTGTGCGGCAGTGTCTGTGTGCGGCAGTGTCTGTGTGCGGTGGTGTCTGTGTGCGGCGGTGTCTGTGTGCGATGGTGTCGGTGTTCAGTGTGTCTGTGTGTGGCGGTGTCTGGGTGCGGCGGTGTCTGTGTGCGGTGGTGTCTGTGTGCGGCGGTGTCTGTGTGCGGTGGTGTCTGTGTGCGGTGGTGTCTGTGTGCGGCGGTGTCTGGGTGCGGCGGTGTCTGTGTGCGGCGGTGTCTGTGTGCGGCGGTGTCTGTGTGCGGTGGTGTCTGTGTACCGGTGTCTGTGTGCGGCGGTGTCTGTGTGCGGTGGTGTCTGTGCGCGGTGGTGTCTGTGTGCGGTGGTGTCGGTGTTCAGTGTGTCTGTGTGTACCGGTGTCTGTGTGCGGCGGTGTCTGTGTGCGGTGGTGTCTGTGTGCGGTGGTATCGGTGTTCAGTGTGTCTGTGTGTACCGGTGTCTGTGTGCGGCGGTGTCTGTGTGCGGTGGTGTCGGTGTTCAGTGTGTCTGTGTGTACCGGTGTCTGTGTGTACCGGTGTCTGTGTCGGTGTTCAGTGTGTCTGTGTGTACCGGTGTCTGTGTGCGGCGGTGTCTGTGTGCGGCGGTGTCTGTGTGCGGTGGTGTCGGTGTGCGGTGGTGTCTGTGCGCGGTGGTGGCCGTGTCTGTGTGCGGTGGTGTCTGTGTGCAGCGGTGTCGGTGTTCAGTGGTGTCAGTGTGCGGCGGTGTCTGTGTGCAGCGGTGTCGGTGCTCAGTGGTGTCTGTGTGTGGCAGTGTGAGTGTTCAGTGGTGTCGGTGTTCGGCAGTGTCTGTGTGCGGCGGTGTCTGTGTGCGGCGGTGTCTGTGTACGGCAGTGTCAGTGTGGTTCACAGGTATGTGCTGGAGAGGCAGAGATCACAGGGATCCAGTGAGCAGAGATCACATAGATCACAGCAGGGGCCCTTGGAGCAGAGGTCACAGCAGGGGTGCGGGGTCCTGGGAGCCGATCTGCCTGTTCATGCTCCTCCGGAGATGCTGCACCTTACACCCACTTGCCCTGGAGGGAGATCCCGGGATCTGTCAGTACTTGGAGCTTGTTCCAGCTGATCCCAGATCCCCAGGAGTTTGTGTGCTCTCCATCCCAGTGCTGTGGCCCCGGCAGTGGAGCAGGCAGGTGCCCCGTCCTCCGCTCCTCATCTCCTTCCCCAAACACACAACTCTTCCAATTTGATAGTAAAAAGAATAGAGGGCTGGGTGTAGTGAGCGACAGTGGGGACAGCCAATTGGGTGGAGGCTTTGGCTGGGGGGCGTGGCTGCTCAGAGACCAATCAGGGCTGGGTGTAGTGAGTGACAGCAGGGACAGTCAATCGGGTGGGGGCTCTGGCAGGTGGGGCGTGGCCACTTGGGACCAATCAGCAAGGCGGAATCTCAGTTACAGACAGACACGATAGAGCAATTATGTAGTAGAATGCAGTGGTGGCTGCATGCGAGCTATATATATCACTATGAATCAATAGAGTGATCAGCACTCTTCCCACTCTTAGTGGTGCCCATGGAAATGCATACAATAAGAATTTCTTTCTTAATATATATCCCTATGGACTGAGCTCCCCCTAGTGGTGGCTGCATACAAGCAGCATACATCCCTATGCAGTGAGCTCCCCCTAGTGGTGACTGCATACAAGCACTGTACCTCCCAGTGCAGTGAGCTCCCCCTAGTGGTGGCTGCATACTAGCTATATATATCTCTATGCAGTGAGCTCCCTCTAGTGGTGGCTGCATACAAGCTATATATATCCCTATGCAATGAGCTCCCCTTAGTGGTGGCTACATAGAAATGTGGCGCCCCTATGGCAAGGCGCCACAGGGAGGTACTGCACCCTAATTAAAGGTGTGGTGCCTCCGTAACCGTGGACATGGGGAATCTTCAGAGTTTGCACCCCAACAACCAACACAGGCCACTTTAATACAGGGGACCGATATTCAGTAGGTCCCAGGGAGAGGAGCCTAGAGAGCGGGAGATGGGGAGTGACAGCTCAGTCAGACAGTTGGTGTGAGGAGAGCAAGGAAGGAAGACGCAGGGGACCCTGCGGCTGCATCAGGAGGGCGCCTCTTAGGAGAGAGGTGACTCAGACTCTGAAGGGGGTTTACCCAGGACTGGTTGGAGCCAGCTGGGGACCTAGGTCAACACCCGCATACCGGAGCCAAGGTAGCTAGATGCAAGGTTCAGCCCTAACTACAGACCGGCAAGCTGAGGGCCCGACACACACAGGGAGCCGAAGCACCGCTAAAGAAGCCCAACATCAGTCCCGCAGCTGGGTCCACGACACCAACAAGTGAAAGACTTTTAGGTAACAGACCCCGTAGACCCGGTGCCTGGAGGGCCACAGCATCATCACCGGAGGTGAGGACTACTACTCCCTCATCCACCCCCCTGTCCTGAGGAAAAGCTCCACCTGTGGGGAGCTGTACTACCAAAGCTGCAGCTCCATCACCTCAGCGGCCGGCCGCAGCGCTGGTAACCATATTACCAGGAACCACAGGTGGCGTTACGTTATCATTCCCTCATCATCATCACCTCCCCCACCCCCGCCACTGAGGGTCCAGGGCACGGAACCGGGAACCAACCAGCCGTGATCCCCACCGAAGTAACCCCCTGTCCCGGTATCCGAGTACCCCCTACACTGTCGACCGACTCATAAACAGTATCAATCCCTATACAGTGAGCTCCCCTAGTGGTGGCTGCATAGAGACACTATCAATCCCTATACAGTGAGCTCCTCCTAGTGGTGGCTACATAGAGACACTATCAATCCCTATACAGTGAGATCCCCTAGTGGTGGATGCATAGAGACACTATCAATCCCTATACAGTGAGCTCCCCCTAGTGGTGGCTACATAGAGACACTATCAATCCCTATACAGTGAGATCCCCTAGTGGTGGATGCATAGAGACACTATCAATCCCTATAGAGTGAGCTCCCCCTAGTGGTGGCTACATAGAGACACTATCAATCCCTATACAGTGAGCTCCCCTAGTGGTGGCTACATAGAGACACTATCAATCCCTATACAGTGAGCTCCCTAGTGGTGGCTACATAGAGACACTATCAATCCCTATACAGTGAGCTCCCTAGTGGTGGCTACATAGAGACACTATCAATCCCTATACAGTGAGCTCCCCCTAGTGGTGGCTGCATAGAGACACTATCAATCCCTATACAGTGAGCTCCCCTAGTGGTGGCTGCATAGAGACACTATCAATCCCTATACAGTGAGCTCCCCCTAGTGGTGGCTACATAGAGACACTATCAATCCCTATACAGTGAGCTCCCCCTAGTGGTGGCTACATAGAGACACTATCAACCCCTATACAGTGAGCTCCCCCTAGTGGTGGCTACATAGAGACACTATCAATCCCTATACAGTGAGCTCCCCTAGTGGTGGCTACATAGAGACACTATCAATCCCTATACAGTGAGCTCCCCTAGTGGTGGCTACATAGAGACACTATCAATCCCTATACAGTGAACTCCCCTAGTGGTGGCTACATAGAGACACTATCAATCCCTATACAGTGAGCTCCCCTAGTGGTGGCTACATAGAGACACTATCAATCCCTATACAGTGAGCTCCCCTAGTGGTGGCTGCATAGAGACACTATCAATCCCTATACAGTGAGCTCCCCCTAGTGGTGGCTACATAGAGACACTATCAACCCCTATACAGTGAGCTCCCCCTAGTGGTGGCTACATAGAGACACTATCAATCCCTATACAGTGAGCTCCCCCTAGTGGTGGCTACATAGAGACACTATCAATCCCTATACAGTGAGCTCCCCTAGTGGTGGCTACATAGAGACACTATCAATCCCTATACAGTGAACTCCCCTAGTGGTGGCTACATAGAGACACTATCAATCCCTATACAGTGAGCTCCCCTAGTGGTGGCTACATAGAGACACTATCAATCCCTATACAGTGAGCTCCCCCTAGTGGTGGCTGCATAGAGACACTATCAATCCCTATACAGTGAGCTCCCCTAGTGGTGGCTGCATAGAGACACTATCAATCCCTATACAGTGAGCTCCCCTAGTGGTGGCTGCATAGAGACACTATCAATCCCTATACAGTGAGCTCCCCTAGTGGTGGCTACATAGAGACACTATCAACCCCTATACAGTGAGCTCCCCTAGTGGTGGCTGCATAGAGACACTATCAATCCCTATACAGTGAGCTCCCCCTAGTGGTGGCTACATAGAGACACTATCAATCCCTATACAGTGAGCTCCTCCTAGTGGTGGCTACATAGAGACACTATCAATCCCTATACAGTGAGCTCCCCTAGTGGTGGCTGCATACAAGCAGTATATATCCCATTGCAGTGGTTGGTCAGGGGTGAATTTGTACACAGTACAGGGCAATTTATTAAACTCTGTGTTAATTCTGGGGCTAATACCAGTAGGAGAGGGTGGCGCTATATACTGGCACTGGTGAATCGATGTGTTCAGCACTCGGGGTACACTATGGCTATATTCCTTTGTGCCATGATTTGGGGGGAGGGGGCAGCTGCAGGTGTTTGTAGGAACATCACAGTCCTGGCTATGGCTCTCAGTGTTGTCTTCTCCTGGCACTGAGCTCTGCCATCTCCAGACGTGTGAGCCCAGAAGCCGAGCTCCTCCAGCAGCCCTGGACAGCTCCTCCATCCTCAGCAGACATGGAAGCTTCTGCTGCCAGAAGAACATTGAGAACTCTGTGCTGCATCCAAGACACTGACAAGCTCTCCCCTGCTGGTGAAAGTAGGAAACTGTAATCACCAGTCCTACAGCAGCCAGACCAATGTACCATGATAATAAGCATCACTGCTGACTGCTGTCACACCAGCTACCTGTAGTCACCACTAGAGGCAGCACATTGCACACACTGCATCCAATACTAGCTGTATACATTGATATGTAGTTAGGTCCTCTAGTGGTGGCTGCATACAAGCAATATACATCCCTATACATTGAGCTCCCGCTAGTGGTGGCTGCATACAAACATTGCACATCACTACGCAGTGAGGTCTCCCTAGTGATGCCTGCATACAAGCAGTATACATCCCTATGAACTGAGCTCCCCTAGTGGTGGTTGCATACACGCAGTATACATGCCTATACAGTAAGCTCCCCCTAGTGGTGGCTGCATACAAGCAGTATACTTCCCTATACAGTGAGCTCCCCCTAGTGGTGGCTGCATACAAGCGGTATACATTTCAATACAGTGAGCTCCCCCTAGTGGGGCTGCATTCAACGAGTGTACATCCCTATACAGTGAGCTCCCTGTAGTGGTGGCTGCATACAAGCAGTAGACATCCCTATACAGTGAGCTCCCCTAGTGGTGGCTGCATACAAGCGGTATACATCCCTATACAGTGAGCTCCCCTAGTGCTGGCTGCATACAAGCGGTATACATCCCTATACAGTGAGCTCCCCCTAGTGCTGGCTGCATACAAGCGGTATACATCCCTATGCAGTGAGCTCCCCCTAGTGGTTGCTGCAGACAAGCAGTATACATGCCTATACAGTTGAGCTCCTTCTAGTGGTGGCTGCATACAAGCTATAAACATCCCTGTACAGTGAGCTCCCCCTAGTGGTGGCTGCATACAAGCTATATATATCCCTATACAGTGAGCTCCCCCTAGTGGTGGCTGCATACAAGCTATAAACATCCCCCTGTACAGTGAGCTCCCCCTAGTGGTGGCTGCATACAAGCTATATATATCCCTATACAGTGAGCTCCCCCTAGTGGTCACTGCATACAAGCAGTAAACATCCCTATACAGTGAGTTCCCCCTAGTGGTGGCTGCATACAGTCTGAATTGTATTATTTATATTATAAGTCAGAAAAACAGATTTTTAGGTGGAGTGATGGAGGATATAAATCTTCATAAATGTGTAGTGCATGTGGTGAAGCTCTATGTTCTATGTCTCTGTCTCCAACCTGTGATCCTCTGCTGAGTGTACCCGAGCCCCCCCGACGTTCGGTCGAGTATGGAGCAGTGCCGAGCACACTCGCTCATCACTTGTCATCACCCAGCTTTACCTGGTGACCTGGTCTAGTGCAGTTCCATGTAGTTTCACATGTCTACCAGCAGGCGGGGCTCCTGCACCAAGCAAGGTGCATAAGACCTGCAGGAAACGTTCCTCTCCTTGTGAGACAATGCAGCCCCTTCTCTCCGATCAGCAGATTTATTATTAGATTGTGGGAGATTTTGGATAAGTGACAGGTGACAGGGAGGGTGCGGAGGATGAGGAGGGCTGAGACAGTGGGGAGGGCGACGAGGGCACAGAGGGTGCGGAGGGCACGGAGGATAAGGAGGGCACAGAGGGTGCGGAGGGCACGGAGGATGAGGAGGGCACAGACGGTGGGGAGGGCGACGAGGGCACAGAGGGTGCGGAGGGCATGGAGGACAAGGAGGGCACAGAGGGTGCGGAGGGCACGGAGGACAAGGAGGGCACAGAGGGTGCGGAGGGCACGGAGGATGAGGAGGGCACAGACGGTGGGGAGGGCGACGAGGGCACAGAGGGTGCGGAGGGCATGGAGGACAAGGAGGGCACAGAGGGTGCGGAGGGCACGGAGGACAAGGAGGGCACAGAGGGTGCGGAGGGCACGGAGGATGAGGAGGGCACAGACGGTGGGGAGGGCGACGAGGGCACAGACAGTGGGGAAGGCGACGAGGGCACAGAGGGTGCGGAGGGCACGGAGGATGAGGAGGGCACAGACGGTGGGGAGGGCGACGAGGGCACAGAGGGTGCGGAGGGCATGGAGGACAAGGAGGGCACAGAGGGTGCGGAGGGCACGGAGGACAAGGAGGGCACAGAGGGTGCGGAGGGCACGGAGGATGAGGAGGGCACAGACGGTGGGAGGGCGACGAGGGCACAGACAGTGGGGAAGGCGACGAGGGCACAGAGGGTGCGGAGGGCACGGAGGACAAGGAGGGCACGGACGGTGGGGAGGGTGAGGGGTGTGAGAAGGGCAGGGAGGGTGAGTAGTACATGGAGGGCACAGAGGGTGAGGAGCACATAATTATACCTTTTGTTTCCTCTGCCCAAGTGCATGACCTTACATTTATCCCCATTAAAGCGCATTTGCCATTTAGCAGCCCAAGCTTCTAGTTTACATAAATCCTCCTGTAATATAAAATTGTCCTCCTGTGTATTGATTACCCTGCAGAGTTTAGTGTCATCTGCAAATATTGAGATTCTACTCTGTATGCCCCTACAAGGTCATTAATAAAGAAGCAGGCCCAATACTGACCCCTATATACCCACTGTTACCTGAAGGGCCCAATACTGACCCCTGTGGTACCCACTGTTACCTGAAGGGCCCAATACTGACCCCTATATACCCCCCACTTATGACTATGGGATATTTCAGTTTTTCTTTTTTAATAAATTTGCACAAATATCTACATTTCTGGATTTTTCTTAGTCCAGATGGGGGGCAGAGTGTACAATAATGAGGAGAAAATAAACTTTTCTGAATTTACCAAATGGCTGCAATTAAACAAAGAGTGAAAAATGTAAAGGGGTGTGAATACTTTGTGTACCCGCTGTAAGTGAATCCTCACATGGTGTGCACTGTGCTCTGTGAGGATTCTCCGGTGCCGGAGGTGTGAGCCGCAGTTATGTGTATATATATATATACTCTCAGCCACATTACAACTAGATGTTTCCGGCCTTGCTCAATACAGGTGCATTAAGTGAGGCTGAGCAAGTCTAGTCGCAGGGCCGGTTTTAGGCAAAGTGGGCCCTAAATGCTGACATATTGCACCGTACCACTCAGACAATACCACATGTCACCTGTATACAGGGGTGGCGCTGTTTATGAAAGAATGTAGTAAAGTTTTATTAATCCTGGACATCCCCTTTAAAGCCTTGTAAGTTCTGCTTGATAACTGTCTACAAATGTAGGAATTAAGGAGGTCCCCTAACTCTAATTACAGCCATCATGAACATGTGAAGAGTGAAGCCTGTTGGGGGCGCTCCTGCTGCTATTATACGGCAATTACAAGGATTTTATAACTTTCACCACTGAGCGGTTTTTCATTTTTAATAAAAGTGTAATTCCACAATGTTTTTTTAGTTGTTTATTTATCATGTGAAGTATATGGTAAAAGTGACTTCATAAGTTCATTATCCGGGTCAGAGTAAGAACATACTGAACATTTTTTTATTTCAATCTTAAAAAAAACAAAAAAGCAGAAATTTGTAAAAAAAAAAAAAAAATTAGCTTTATTCGCCATTTTCCGAGCCCCATGATGTTTTAATTCTTGAAGATACAGGACTATGTGAGGATTACTTTATGTGCCCTGAGCTGACATTTTTACTGATACCATTTTGAGTCAGATACAACATTTTGATCGCCTTTTATTGCATTTTATTATAACAACGTGGTGGCCCAAAAAACATAATTCAGGCGTTTTGATTTTTTTCCTGTTATGCCATTTACCAATTGGATTAATTTATTTCATATATTGATAGCTTAGATTGTTACGAACGCAGCGATACCAAATATGTGTATTTTTATAATTTTTTTTTACTGTTTTATTGCTATTTTCAGTTTAGCTCCTTTGGGGGCCCCTAAAAGAGTGGGGGCCCTGGGCAACTGCCCAGTCTGCCCTTCCCCCCTAACGCTGGCCCTGTCTAGTCGGCATGTGACCGCATTTCTGCAAATCACTTTCCTTGCAGTCACACGCCCGCCAAATCATCACAGCCCTGCAGTCACATATCTGTATATACAGTACATATGATCTCTATACATTATTTTACACTCAGTACAGAGGAGTCTACATGACTGGTGCGTGATATCCTGTGACTACAGACATCTGATGGTATATGACAATGTGATGTCTGTACACACAGTGTTAGTGTGCAGGCTTGTGCTCAGGTTCTGGTTGTTTCTCGCTGTATTCACTGTCTGTCGCTCGCTGAGAACATCTGGATTCTGCTCATCTCATATGTTCAATAAAAGAAGAAAAATTCTGCTCAGATCGAGGCTCCTGCAGGGAAGACGAAGGACAACGTCACCAGAGAACAAGTGTCAGGTCACAGAATCATTCATTCATTCAAACCATTCATCCATCCATCCAACTATAGACTCATATAAACAATCCTTCAATCCATCCATTCAACTATTCATCCATCCAACAATTCATTCATTCATCCATCCATTCAACCATTCATTCATTCATTCATCCATCCAACTATTCATTCATCCATCCATCCAACTATTTACTCATATAAACAATCCTTCAATCCATCCATTCAACTATTCATCCATCCAACAATTCATTCATTCATCCATCCATCCAACCATTAATTCATTCATTCATCCATCCAACTATTCATTCATCCATCCAACTATTTACTCATATAAACAATCCTTCAATCCATCCATTCAACTATTCATCCATCCAACAATTCATTCATTCATCCATCCATCCAACAATTCATTCATTCATCCATCCATCCAACCATTCAACCATTCATTCATTCATTCATCCATCCAACTATAGACTCATATAAACAATCCTTCAATCCATCCATTCAACTATTCATCCATCCAACAATTCATTCCTTCATTCATTCATACATCTATCCATCCAACCATTCATCCATCCACCCGTCCTTTCGTTTGTCCTTCCATTTATCTGTTCATCACATACTGTAGATTGGGGGTTACATAGTGTAAGAAGCAAAGTCCCTCAGCAGCACAGAGTATTTCAGCCATCTCATAATATTAGTGAGGACAGTCTGCGTATGGCGGCTCCAGTTGTGAGCAGACATCTTTCCGCTATGACAGGTGGATGAAGGGTTAATGTAAGTGCATGTAATGAATGTGTGACTGGAGTCACCTGGGGAAGCATTAATCACTGCAGCATTTTATAACAGGATTAATTTAATTAAAGGGGCGGTAACCTTCAGTCATCATCGCCCACTGAGACAGCGCCGGGGCCGCCACCGCCACTTATCACATTACACCATTGTTCATTGACTTAAAGCTGCACGACCTCCATATGAGAAGCGGCAGGAGAGGCAGAAGAGGCAGGGGGGCAGAGGAGGCAGGGGAGGCAAGGAAGGAAGAGGAGGCAGAGGAGGCAGGGGGGCAAAGGAGGCAGGGGAGGCAAGGAAGGAAGAGGAGGCAGAAGATGCAGGGGGGCAGAGGAGGCAGGGGAGGCAAGGAAGGAAGAGGAGGCAGAGGAGGCAGGGGGGCAAAGGAGGCAGGGGAGGCAAGGAAGCCAGAGGAGGCAGAGGAGGCAGGGGAGGCAGGGCGGCAGAGGAGGCAGGGGAGGCAAGGAAGGCAGGGGGGCAGAGGAGGCAGGGGAGGCAAGGAAGGCAGAGGAGGCAGGGGAGGCAAGGAAGGCAGGGGGGCAGAGGAGGCAGGGGAGGCAAGGAAGGAAGAGGAGGCAGAGGAGGCAGGGGGGCAAAGGAGGCAGGGGAGGCAAGGAAGCCAGAGGAGGCAGAGGAGGCAGGGGAGGCAGGGGGGCAGAGGAGGCAGGGGAGGCAAGGAAGGCAGGGGGGCAGAGGAGGCAGGGGAGGCAAGGAAGGCAGGGGAGGCAGGGGAGGCAAGGAAGGCAGAGGGGGCAGAGGAGGCAGGGGGGCAGAGGAGGCAGGGGAGGCAAGGAAGGCAGAGGAGGCAGGGAGGCAGGGGGGCAGAGGAGGCAAGGGAGGCAAGGAAGGCAGAGGAGGCAGGGGGGCAGAGGAGGTAGAGGAGGCAGGGGGGCAGAGGAGGCAGAGGATTCAGGGGACGCAAGGGAGGCAGAGGATTCAGGGGAGGCAAGGGAGGCAGAGGAGGCAGGGGGGCAGAGGAGGCAGGGGAGGCAAGGAAGGCAGAGGAGGCAGGGGGGCAGAGGAGGCAGGGGAGGCAAGGAAGGCAGAGGAGGCAGCGAGGCAGGGGGGCAGAGGAGGCAGGGGAGGAAAGGAAGGCAGAGGAGGCAGGGGGGCAGAGGAGGCAGGGGGGCAGAGGAGGCAGAGGATTCAGGGGAGGCAAGGGAGGCAGAGGATTCAGGGGAGGCAAGGGAGGCAGAGGAGGCAGGGGAGACAGAGGAGGCAGGGGAGGCAGCAGGACATCGCCTCACAATGAGGCCTAATGTACCAGGGAAATATGGATACGAAAATGAAAGACACAATAAAGAACAGAAGAAATAATACATGAGGAGACAGGGCAAGTAGGGGAGGTAAGGAAGACAAGGGATACAGGGCAGGAAGGGAAGGCAGGGCAGGAAATGAAGGCAAAAGACAGGTAGGGGAGGCAGGAAGGGGATGTAGGGAAGGCAGAGGAAGCAGAGCAGGCAGGGGATTCAGGGCATGAAGGGGAGGAAGAGAAGCAGGGCAGGCAGCTCATGTGTATGTAATGAGGCCGATAGTTCTCTGTTATCCACCCCCACACAGCGCCTGCAGCCAATGGAATGACCACAAACACCGGTCTTGGAGAGAACAGTTGCTTTTACTGCAGCAGGAGCGGGGAAATCCAACATGGAGTAATTGTCTCACAGTCTCTCGTGGGGACTGGGGAAGTCTATCTCCCTCTGTCTAGACAGAGGCTGGAAGTAACTCCATCTATTCAGCCCTGTGACTGGGTCACTGGCCAATAGGACAACACCCAATTTACATGTCAGATTCTTACAAGGCAAAATAATTATAAACTATACATTTTCACCAGAAGATGGTGCTGGAGCACAAGAAATGAGAAATACACAAGAAATGAATGAGATACGATTTAAATGAGAGTGCATATCTAGAACTCACTAATAACAGTGGAGGGGTAGCTAGGGAGTGACCTGTTGTGTGCAGGAGCTACTCATGGCCCAGGGGTACTTAAAGGGACAGACACAATCTGGACCGGACCACTACATGTATCCTCCTGCACTGCTCTACCGTGTCTCCTTTTGAGACCAACAGTATTTTTTCCTATAAGGCCGCCATATGCATGAGATGGGTTTTATACTCCTCGTCTTTCTGTAACTCCCTTATAATGAGGTGTGACCACTAAAACATACACTGGACACATGCCACACTTGCCACTCACACTGGACACATGCCACACTTGCCACTCACACTGGACACATGCCACACTTGCCACTCACACTGGACACATGCCACACTTGTCACTCACACTGGACACATGCCACACTTGTCACTTACACTGGACACATGCCACACTTGTCACTTACACTGCACAGAAAGCACTCATACTAGACATATGCTACACTTGTCCCTCGCAGGGCACACATGCCACACTTGCCACTCACACTGGACACATGCCACACTTGTCACTTACACTGCACAGAAGGCACTCAGACTAGACATATGCTACACTTGTCCCTCGCAGGGCACACATGCCACACTTGCCACTCACACTGGACAGATGCCATACTTGTCACTCACACTACACACTTGGCACTCACACTGCAGACATGCCATACTTGTCACTCATGCTGCCCACTTGCCGCTCACCTGGATTTGTGCCGCTCACCCTGGACTCGTGCCGCTCACCCTGGACTCGTGCCGCTCACACTGGACACCTGCCGCTCACTCTGGACTCGTGCCGCTCACCCTGGACTTGTGCCGCTCACCCTGGACTTGTGCCGCTCACCCTGGACTTGTGCCGCTCACCCTGGACTTGTGCCGCTCTCCCTGGACTCATGACGCTCACCCTGGACTCATGCCGCTCACCCTGGACTCATGACGCTCACCCTGGACTCTTGCCGCTCACCCTGGACACGTGCCGCCCACCCTGGACACTTGCCGCTCATCCTGGACTCGTGCCGCTCACCCTGGACTCCTGCCGCTCACCCTGGACTTCTGCCGCTCACCCTGTATTCATGCCGTTCACACTGGACATGTGGCGCTCACCCTGGACACGTGGCGCTCACCCTGGACACGTGCCGCTCACCCTGGACTCGTGCCGCTCACCCTGGACTTCTGCCGCTCACCCTGCATTCATGCCGTTCACATTGGACACGTGGCGCTCACCCTGGACACGTGGCGCTCACCCTGGACACGTGCAGCTCACCCTGGACTTTTGCCGCTCACCCTGGACTCGTGCCGCTCACCCTGGACTCGTGCCGCTCACCCTGGACTCGTGCCGCTCACCCTGGACTCGTGCCGCTCACCCTGGACTCGTGCCACTCACCCTGGACTCGTGCCACTCACCCTGGACTCGTGCCACTCACCCTGGACTCGTGCCGCTCACTCTGCACTCGTGCCGCTCACCCCGCACACTTGTCATCCCCAGTGCACAGTTGCCACACTTGTCACTATTAAAGTGGGCCCCCTTGCTACCAGGTCATTATGTCCTCCCCTGGGTCTTTGTGGTGGGCACAAAGGGGCCTTTTCGGGATCTTTGCACTCGTGGTGCCCGGTGTAGAAATCTCGGCTGTATATTTCTCTATAAAACATGGAGAATACGACAATAGGAGCAGAGCGGCTCTGGAGGCGCTGAGGCAGCACAATACATAACTGACACAAAGCCATTATCACACATGTGCAATGTACAGGAATAAAACATAATTGACCCATTTATGGCCCAGATGGAGCGTCATTGTGCGGAGCAGAAATCCCCCGGTATTCTTCTCCATCCTCATCAAGCTCCCAATAAAAGCCCCTGCTCCGAGATCTCTCCGGAAAAGTCTGTATCTTGCATTCTAGAAGCTGCGAAGGCATTTCTGAATTCTTGGAAACCGAGGCTAAGCCGTGTACTTACCAGAATCACCGGGATCACAAGTAATATCTTAATCCCTGGGTTGCTGAGCAGAGAGAAGTGGAACGTGGAGTCCGTGTCAACGTGAGCGAACAAAATTCATAACAGCGGGATCTGCAAGAGATGAGGGGTCCACAGGAGAGCGGCACGTGTGACCGCAACAGAGGGTGTCATACAGGCAGCCATACAGTGCCCACCATCATGGGTCACCGCTGTACCCCTCTATGGAGACATACACCAAAGATCTCACTACATACAGATTTATACAGCCGCCACTAGGAGGAGCTCACTACATACAGATTTATACAGCCACCACTAGAGGGAGCCCTCTACATACAGATTTATACAGACACCACTAGGAGGAGCTCACTACATACAGATTTATACAGCCACCACTAGAGGGAGCTCACTACATACAGATTTGTACAGTCACCACTAGAGGGAGCTCACTACATACAGATTTATACAGCCACCACTAGAGGGAGCTCACTACATACAGATTTATACAGTCACCACTAGGGGGAGCTCACTACATACAGATTTATACAGCCACCACTAGAGGGAGTTCACTACATACAGATTTATACAGCCACTACTAGGGGGAGCTCACTGTATACAGATTTATACAGCCACTACTAGAGGGAGCTCACTACATACAGATTTATACTGTCACCACTAGAGGGAGCTCAGTACATACATGTTTATACAGTCACCACTAGAGGGAGCTCACTACATACAGATTTATAATGTCACCACTAGAGGGAGCTCACTACATACAGATTTATACGGCCATCACTAGGCGGAGCTCACTACACACAGATATACGCAGTCACCTCTAGGGGGAGCTCACTACATAGATTTATAAAGTCACCAGTAGGGGGAGCTCACTGCATACAGATGTATACAGGGACCACTAGAGGGAGCTCACTGCATACAGATTAATACAGCCACCACTAGAGGGGAGCTCACTACATATAGATTTATACAGTCACCACTAGAGGGAGCTCACTACATACAGATTTATACAGTCACCACTAGAGGGAGCTCACTAAATACATATTTATACAGTCACCACTAGGGAGAGCTCATTAAATACAGATTTATACAGCCACCACTAGGGGGAGCTCACTGTATACAGATTTATACAGCCACTACTAGAGGGAGCTCACTACATACAGATTTATACAGCCACTACTAGAGGGAGCTCACTACATACAGATTTATACTGTCACCACTAGAGGGAGCTCAGTACATACATGTTTATATAGTCACCACTAGAGGGAGCTCACTACATACAGATTTATAATGTCACCACTAGAGGGAGCTCACTACATACAGATTTATACGGCCATCACTAGGCGGAGCTCACTACACACAGATATACGCAGTCACCTCTAGGGGGAGCTCACTACATAGATTTATAAAGTCACCAGTAGGGGGAGCTCACTGCATACAGATGTATACAGGGACCACTAGAGGGAGCTCACTGCATACAGATTTATACAGCCTCCACTTGAGGGCGCTCACTACATAGATTTATACAGTCATCACTAGAGGGAGCTCACTGCATACAGATTTATATAGTCACCACTAGAGGGAACTCACTACATACAGATTTATACAGCCACCACTAGAGGGAGCTCACTACATACAGATTTATACAGTCACCACTAGGGGGAGCTCACTACATATAGATTTATACAGCCATCACTGGAGGGAGCTCACTACATACAGATTTATACAGCCACCACTAGAGGGAGCTCACTACATACAGATTAATACAGCCACCACTAGAGGGGAGCTCACTACATATAGATTTATACAGTCACCACTAGAGGGAGCTCACTACATACAGATTTAAAACAGCCACCACTAGAAGGAGCTCGCTGCATGCAGATACATACAGTCACCACTAGAGGGAGCCCACTACATAGAAATTTATACAGTCACCACTAGGGGGAGCTCACTACACACAGATTTAGACAATCACCACTAGAGGGAGCTCACTACATACATATTTATACAGTCACCACTAGGGGGAGCTCATTAAATACAGATTTATACAGCCACCACTAGAGGGAGCTCACTACATACAGATTTATACAGTCACCACTAGAGGGAGCTCACTACATACATATTTATACAGTCACCACTAGGGGGAGCTCATTAAATACAGATTTATACAGCCACCACTATATACAGATTAAGTTCTCCATTTTTGAGCGCTGCCTGCATTTTATTTTATTTTTCATTTATTGTTTGTTTCCAGATTGATAATCACCGAGTAATTTTACATTGCCTCCAGACATGACTGGGTGACCTCAATTCAATGGGTTCCCTGCAATAACATCATGCCAGTACGTCTGGTTTGGTGATAGACACCTTACATAGGAAATTATTACCATTTCTCACATCAGATGCGGTTATTCCTCCATTCTTTACACTGCAGTTCCACTTTTGAAATGCTTTTTTCCAGTAGACCAGAGAACGATACAAGTAATGAAACCTCCACTGAGGAACAGACGAATTATAGGGGAGCACCACATGTATAGTGAGTGGACACGTCTCGCAGTACCGCTCAACGCCTGTTGGTGGCACAATCAGACCAATTACAAATCACACATTGATTCCAGTTTTATTTTCGCATATTTGCACCTTATAAGGGTCTAAACCCTATGGATTTTCTTGCTCGTCTTCGGCTTATACTGGGTAAATCACTGTCCCAAATATTGGGAAAGGTATAAAAGAGGCAGCGTCATTATAAGAAAAAAGTCAGGTTGTTGGAGAACTACAACTCCCAGAATGCTCTGACATCCCTACAGTAAATGCTATATATATACATATATATATATATATATATATATATATATATATATATATATATATGAGAATAAATCTCAGAAAAAACATGGCAGCCTTTTTTCCCAATAACAGTGACACACCTGTCCACTATTAATATGAGTGTGTTATTTAGGCGTATGGCGCCATTACTTAAGTGCACGGTATGGCAAATTTATTAATATACACTGTATAACATTACGTATCTGTAAAGTGTAGTGGCAAAAGTTCTACGGAACGTATGGCACCATTGGTAAGGTGTATTGTATGGTTGTATTAGTTATGTGAATAGTATGACAGTATTACTTATGTTTACTGTATGGCACCATTATTGATATGTACTGTATGGTGGTATTAGTTATGTGAATAGTATGACAGCATTACTTATGTTTACTGTATGGCACCATTATTTACATGTACTGTATGGTGGCACTAGTGCATAGTATAGGAGCATAATTTATATGCACTGTATGGCAGCACTAGTGCATAGCAGTATAATTTATATGCACTGTATGGCAGCACTAGTGCATAGTATAGCAGTATAATTTATACGCACTGTATGGCAGCACTAGTGCATAGCAGTATAATTTACACGCACTGTATGGCAGCACTAGTGCATAGCAGTATAATTTACATGCACTGTATGGTAGCACTAGTGCATAGCAGTATAATTTACATGCACTGTATGGTAGCACTAGTGCATAGTATAGCAGTATAATTGAAATGCACTGTATGGTAGCACTAGTGCATAGCAGTATAATTTACATGCACTGTATGGCAGCACTAGTGCATAGCAGTATAATTTATATGCACTGTATGGCAGCACTAGTGCATAGCAGTATAATTTACATGCACTGTATGGTAGCACTAGTGCATAGTATAGCAGTATAATTTATATGCACTGTATGGCAGCACTAGTGCATAGCAGTATAATTGAAATGCACTGTATGGTAGCACTAGTGCATAGCAGTATAATTGATATGCACTGTATGGTAGCACTAGTGCATAGCAGTATTATTTATATGCACTGTATGGCAGCACTAGTGCATAGCAGTATAATTTACATGCACTGTATGGCAGCACTAGTGCATAGCAGTATAATTTACATGCACTGTATGGTAGCACTAGTGCATAGTATAGCAGTATAATTGATATGCACTGTATGGTAGCACTAGTGCATAGCAGTATAATTTATATGCACTGTATGGTAGCACTAGTGCATAGCAGTATAATTTATATGCACTGTATGGTAGCACTAGTGCATAGTATAGCAGTATAATTTATATGCACTGTATGGTAGCACTAGTGCATAGTATAGCAGTATAATTGATATGCACTGTATGGTAGCACTAGTGCATAGCAGTATAATTTATATGCACTGTATGGTAGCACTAGTGCATAGCAGTATAATTTATATGCACTGTATGGTAGCACTAGTGCATAGCAGTATAATTTATATGCACTGTATGGTAGCACTAGTGCATAGTATAGCAGTATAATTTATATGCACTGTATGGTAGCACTAGTGCATAGCAGTATAATTTATATGCACTGTATGGTAGCACTAGTGCATAGTATAGCAGTATAATTGATATGCACTGTATGGTAGCACTAGTGCATAGCAGTATAATTTATATGCACTGTATGGTAGCACTAGTGCATAGTATAGCAGTATAATTTATATGCACTGTATGGTGGGACTATTGAACAGTATAGCAGCATTATTTACATGCACTGTATGGTGGCACTCAGTAGCGTAACTTCAAGCCCAGGGGCCCCGATGCGAGGCTCCAACGGGGCCCCCAATTATTGCAAATCTTTAATAGGATTAGTCTTTTTCTATAGGTCAAATGGACTTTTGAGGCCCCCCTAGGCTGCAGGGCCCGGGTGCAATCGCAACCCCTGCACCTGTTGTAGTTACGCCCCTGGTGGCACTATCACAAAGTATAACAGCATAACTTACAAGAACTGCATGGTGGCATTAGTGCATAGCATAGTAGCATACTTTACATGTACTGTATGGCGGGACTAGTTTATTGCATACTTTGGCAGCACAACTTATAATCACTATATTGCAGCATTAGTTATGTGCACTTTATGTTCATATTATAAGTTTCCCCCATGGTAAGATTTCTTATATATACCTTGACATCATTATTCATTTACTTTCTATGTATTTATAGACTTCCAAATCCCTACGACCACTGAATTGGGCATTTCGCTTTGATTTACAGTCTAAGAAAACTTTTCTAAATTCAGAAATGTTATCGGGGCGCCCGTACTGGCCCTCTCCGGCCTTCTGTGGAGGCGAACATACATAGTAAGTAGTAAAGACGGCTGGAGCGGACGGCACCAGAATCAAGATAACTGGAGGATTTCTGCTCACAAAACCTATAAATGTCCCCTCACTGCCCCCGTTACACCTTCACTTGACTCTTCTCATTGCCAGGTTCCCAGCGGCGGTAAATATACCCATTCCATGAATTATTTACCTGCAGGGGTTAAACGTTGCTCTGCGGGGAGTTGTGCGAGGTCACGGAGGTTGCGGGTTCTCATCTGCCTCCGGGGGCGCTCCGGGCCGTATGTAGGGCGCCATTTCCTTTGCAAAACATTCTCAAATGTGCGATAATAATAATCTGTAAAATTCATGTAATATTTATTCCAAGTCAACGAAACAAAAAAACATCCTGCGGCAAAATATCTGCAGGATTGTGACCGGCGACAACGGGAAGACTGCATAAGGGGACGAGGGGAGGCTGTAAATGTGAGCTGGGGCCCCTGATCTAGGGCCGCACTTAGCCCCATGGACTTTTCTGGGCACTGATGATCTAATTGACCCCATTTCATCTCATTTAAAAGGGTATGAATACTTTTGCATCCATTTAGTATTGCTCCAATGCATGAAAAATGAAGCAACAAGTGCGAGTGGTACTGACTGGAAATGGCCAATCGTTCAGGGTATACAGCTCCTATACAGAGGTATGTGTCTCCATGAGTAGAGGAATGAGTTAAATGAAGGAAATGGGAGTGGAGTAACTCAAGATTGTATCAGACTACACAGGGTTATTATTGTAGTCTGTGATCTGGTGCATAGGAGCCGCATACACAAAACAGTTGCAACACTTTTGACATAATACACCATTTTTTTCTCCATTTAAGGAATAGAAGCAATAAAAAAATTATTGCAAAAATATACACACCCTGTAAAAATGACATGGAAAACCCTTACATTTTAATAACTATTTTTACGGCATTGTTCTTCTTTTATCAGGGATACAACAAGACGGTCTTATGGGTCCTAAGTTATAATTTTATTCTTTTATATTAGTATTTATTATTTTTATCATCAAAATTATTATTTTTAGTATTATTTTTAGCATTATTATTTTAATTTTCATTGTTTTTATTTTTAATAGCTTTTTTATTATTTTTTTTACTTTTAGTCTTTTTATTTTATTATTATTATTTTTATTTGTATTGTTTATACTATTATTATTTTTAAATTTTTATTTTTAGCATTATTAGAATTGTATTACTTTTATATTTTTAATTATTCTTTTTTTGTTTTATTTTAGCTATTATTTTATTTGTAATATTATTTTATCATTATTCTTATTTATTTGTATTTATTAATATTATTATTATTATTAATTGTTATTATTTTTAATATTTAATTTCTATTATTTGTATTATTATTATTATTTTTATTTGTAGTATTATTATTTTTTATTTTTATTTATTTCTATTTTATTATCAGTTTTTCATTTCTATTTTTAGTATTATTAGAATGTTATTATTTTTATATTTTTTATTATTATTTTTTGTTTTATTTTAACTATTATTTTATTTGTAATATTATTCTTATTATTTTATCATTATTCTGATTTATTTGTATTATTATTATTCGTAATTGTTATTATTTTTAATATTTCATTTCTATTATTTGTATTATTATTATAATTATTTTTATTATTATTTGTGGTATTATTATTTTTTATTATTCTTATTTATTTGTATTTTATTATTAGTTTTTCATTTCTATTTTTAGTATTATTAGAACTTTATTATTTTGATATTTTTAATTAATATTCTTTTGTTTAATTTTAACTATTATTTCTATTTGTAATTATTATTGTAATTATTTTATCATTATTCTTATTTATTTGTATTTATTATTATTATTATTTATTTTTAATATTTCATTTGTATTACTATTATTATTATTTTTATTATTATTTCATTTTTATCATTATTCTTATTTATTTGCATTTTATTATTATTTGTTATTTTTCCTATTTCATTTCTATTATTTTTATTACTATTATTTTTATTATTATTTAATTTTATTATTATGCTTATTTAATGTTATAATTATTATTTTATTATTTTTATCATAAAAAAAACAAATCACAAAAGAAAAAAATACCATAATTAAATAAAAAAGTAAATTAACTTTGCAAACTGTAACTATAAAATATAAAAAATTCTAATTAATGAAATTATATAATGAATATTCTAAAACATATTTAAATATTCACCCAAAAATCCTTTATTTATACTTGTTTTTATTACTATTATTATTATTTTTTAATATTTCTTTTTTATCATTATGCTTATTTTAATATTTACAATTATTATTTTATTATTTTTTTCACTTTTTTTATTATTATTGTTATTGTAAAAATCTAAGAAATGTTTAAAAAACAAAACAAAACAAGTCACTTAGAAAGAAATGCCGTAATTACAAAAAGTAAATTAACATGCAAAATGTAACTACCGTATACAATATATAAAAATTTCTAAATAATGACATTATATAATACATATTTTAAAACATTTTTAAATATTCCTCCATGAATCTTTTATTTATACTTATTTTTATGACTATTATTACTATTATTTTTTTTGTTATTTTTATTATTTTATTTTTATTACTATTATTACTATTATTACTTTTATTATTATTTCATTTTTATTATTATGATTATTTTAATGTTATAATTTTTATATTATTATTTTTATCATTAAAAATAGACAAATTGCAAAGAAAGAAATACCGTAATTAATAAAAGTAAATTAACATGCAAAATGTAGCCATGCAACATATTAAAATTTCTAAATAATGAAATAATATAATAAATATTCTAAAACATTTTTAAATATTCATCCAGAAGTCCTTCATTTATACTTATTTTTAGTTTTTCCCCCGTCCACTAATTCTATTGCACATATATTATTATTATTATTTTATTTTGATTATTATTATTATTATCTTTTTTTACTATTATTTTAATAATTATTAATATTCTTTTTTACTATTATTTCAATAATTATTAATATTATTTTATTGTACAAATCAAACTAACGTTAAAAAATAAAATAAATTAATAACAGAAAGAATTAATTAAAAAAAAATACAAAATGTCCCTATACAGTATATTAAAATGCCTAAGTGGTGAAGTCATATATATTAGAAACCATTTTAAAGATTCGTCCAGACATCCTGGGTTTATTCTTGTCCTCCGCCTGGCGCGCCGCCCGTCCACAAATTCTTTCCCACATATTTAACCAATTACTGATTTTATCGGATAATGACATTATATCGGCCGCTCGCAGGTTTCTGTTTGACGGAATAAATTCCCCTGAAGAATCGTCGCGTCTTATAAAAATAGAGCAGAAATGATTTCTATCGACCGAGGGGACAAAAACGATAGAAGCGAAGGACGAGTGTGAATGAGGAAGAGGACGATGGAGGGTAACTGGAAAAATGTGAATTCTGCACCAGAAGATGGCCGCCTCCTCAATGGGATATTTATAGGGTGTGATATTGGATATTTGACTAAAATGTTGTTAGTAAAGAACATGTTTAGGATTACAAAAAACAGGTCATAGCGCCCCTCATTACAAATATGGCCGAGTCTGGAACTGCCTGAATGCACAGGTAGAGCTCAGGTAGGCTGAAACATCTGAGTAGGCCTCAACCAGGTAACCATGGTAACAGCCATGGTGACACAGCCTAATAGTGGATATAAGAGAAACTCAGCACCTACTATGTCTTACTGTGTCCTTTCCAGATGGTAAAACAAACCTGTAGAATAAATTAATGTCCCAGAAAACAGGGCCCACATTTCGCCCGCTTGAAAGTAATTTGGACCACGTGTGCCCCTTTGACAGTTACAATAACGTGACTGCCCCAAAACAATTAAAGATCACTTAACATTTAATAATGTCCCCAGTTTGCTTCCATATCACACTGTATATTAACCCCCTTAGAGGACCCCACACTGTATAATGACCCCCTCTGCAGCCCCCACACTGTATAATGACCCACTCTGCAGCCCCCACGCTGTATAATGATGCCCCTCTGTAGCCCCCACACTGTATAATGACCCCTCTGTAGCCCCCACACTGTATAATGACCCCCTCTGCAGCCCGCACACTGTATAATGACCCCCTCTGCAGCCCGCACACTGTATAATCACCCCTCTGTAGCCCCCACACTGTATAATGACCCCCTCTGCAGCCCGCACACTGTATAATGACCCCTTTGCAGCCCCCACACTGTATAATGACCCCCTCTGCAGCCCCCACACTGTATAATGACCCCCTCTGCAGCCCCACACTTTATAATGACCCCCTCTGCAGCCCCACACTGTATAATGACCCCTCTGCAGCCCCCACACTGTATAATGACCCCCTCTGCAGACCCACGCTGTATAATAACCCCTTCTGCAGCCCGTACACTTTATAATGACCCCTCTGCAGCCCCCACACTGTATAATGACCCCCTCTGCAGCCCCCACACTGTATAATGACCCCCTCTGCAGCCCGCACACTTTATAATGACCCCTCTGCAGCCCCCACACTGTATAATGACCCCTCTGCAGCCCCCACACTGTATAATGACCCCCTCTGCAGACCCACGCTGTATAATAACCCCTTCTGCAGCCCGTACACTTTATAATGACCCCTCTGCAGCCCCCACACTGTATAATGACCCCTCTGCAGCCTCCACACTGTATAATGACCCCTCTGCAGCCCCCACACTGTATAATGACCCCCTCTGCAGCCCCCACACTGTATAATGACCCTTCTGCAGCCCGTACACTGTATAAAGACCCCCTGCAGCTCGCATACGGTATAATGACCCCCTTCTGTAGCCCCCACATTGTATAATGACCCTTCTGCATCCCTAACACTGTATAATGACCTCTCTGCATCCCCCACACTGTATAATGACCCCCCTGCAGCCTCTACACTGTATAATGCCCCTTTCTGTAGCCCCCAGACTGTATAATGACCCCCTCTGTAGTCCACACACTGTATCATGACTCCTCTGCAGCCCCCACACTGTGTAATGACCCCACTGCAGCCCCTTCACTGTATAATGACCCCTCTGTAGCTCCCACACTGTATAATGACCCCTCTGTAGCTCCCACACTGTATAATGACCACTCTGCAGCCCCCACACTGTATAATGACCCCTCTGTAGCTCCCACACTGTATAATGACCACTCTGTAGCCCCCACACTGTATAAATGTGGCGCCCCGCAACGAGTGCGTCACAAGGGAGTATTGCAGCTGCAATATTCTCTGACACAGCAGTGATATAGTTAACTTTGAGATCCAACCCAACATGCATCACCTAGAACAGAGGGCCAATCCTAGGTCCTGGTGGGTGGAGTGTTAGGGAAGTGTAGGAGAACACACAATACTCTAGACCAGAACAGAAGAGCCTGGGATCTAGAGCAGAGCCTAGAACACAGAGCTTGGAGAGGAGCGAGGGCTCCGCACCCCGTGCGGGCCCCTGGGCCGTCACCGGTCGGGTGTCAGCACCTGAGGCCTTAACTACCGGGATTGGGCGTTATCTACACGGGTCCCCAAAAGACTCCCGTGCCCACAACTCACAGCCGGTTCACTGGTACCGAAGCTGGCAGCAGTTCACCTCTGCTACGCGAACCAGAAGCGTGGAGGAGCAGCTTCACAGGAGCACCCCACCACCAGCCAACTTCCAGTCGTCTAACCAGCGGTGTACCCACCGAGGGATCCAAGGCTCCCCAAAACATCCAGAACGTACATCATGGATAGGGCATTGAAGCAGCCTCCCCGTACCCGACCTGGTATTCCTGGGCGACACTGGCAACCAATTAGTTAGAATGGAGGAACACTGCGGATCTCTGAGGGACACTATCACTGCTGAGTCCACCCGGTCTACTACTCAATCACTGTATACCATGTACTGCATACTGGTTACAGTAAAGACCCGTTATAGAGACTTTCTGTGTCTGTGCTTCCTTATGAACTGTCCGTCCGCACAACAAGGTAACCGCAGCTGCCGCACAACATCTTGAGCAGCTCCAGCCTCCGGGGATCACCGCTCAGCCTGTGGGGAGCGTAACATCTTGCTGCTGTCCATCCCCCGGAGGTTCCGCAGCGTCGGTAGTCCTTACTGAATCTACTCATAGGTGGCGTCACGAATAAATTAAAAACCCCTTTAATCTGTTCCACCAAGACGTCTTCAAACACTTTTGATCTGCACTACACCGGGCCCCACTACCGGCAGGCGCGGTCCACCCGTGACAAGGAGGAAGGAAGCATCGCCTGTCTAAACCGAAGTCCCGGCCACGGTGAGTCAGAAAATGGCGTCACGAACAGGATACGAGCAGGCCCGTTACCCAACGGGTATAATGTGCTTAAAATGGACTTTATTGTCTACAATTTGGACTTTGTTCGTCCCTAAAAGAACTTTCCCGCCTTTTCACCATTGGGCCAAGATGGCGCCCAAGATGGCGTTCCCGCCACAAGAATCCGCCACGTGCAAGCCCAGGAGTGAGTCAACCCCCCTCATCGTGGGAGGGCTAAAGACAAAAGGCGCCAAACTCTCTGTCCACCCTGATTGCTCGAATCAACCATGGGGGCGGACCCCAAAAGACTTTTCCCACGATTGGACTACAAAAGCCCACAAGAAATGAGAGTGGCAGAGAGAACTTCTTCACCAGCTCTACCAGAACGCTTACCGGTTCAACGGGTGTGGTTTCCCTCCAAGGAAGAAAATGTCCAGCATGAGACTCCAAGACCTAATGCGGGAGGTCGAGGCGGAGGCCAGAGCAGCCATAGGCCAACCGGGTCCGGAACCTGCCCTTACCATAGACGGCAGCCCCGACTTCTGGCTAGAGGCTCTACAAGACCTCCGGGTGCGACTACTTGAGACTGTGGAATGGACGATTCGCAGCTGGAGCGTGACCCTAGGCAGACGACTACACCATGCGATGCAGCAGAGCCGATCGGGTACCGCTACTCCAAGCCCAGACGACGTCACCAGCTTCTCAACTGCCTCACCGTCGCCCACCACCTGTCCTGCTTCGTCACCAGAGCCAATAGACTGCATCATTCCGGTGAGGACCACAGCTCGACCCGTACCAGCAGTCGAACCCGCAGCCGATTCCGTTCCAGAGCTGGAGCTTCCAATACGCTCCCACGAAGAACTTGACCTCTACCAGGTTCCCACCGAGGAACCCGCGACGTGTTTCACAAGTACAGAGACTGTCGCCTGTTTTATCCCCGTACCGGAGGCTTCCCTTGCTATTGACGAGGCCTACCTGGTGACCGGGATTGAAACACCTTTACCTGCGGAAACAGATGAAGAGGCAGGCAGCCTGGAAGCCCTGCAGGACGTCCCTACGGAAGGATCCGCAGCACCACCGCCCTGTTGTACAACGGAACTAGCTTCAACATCTCCAGCCAACGAGCAGCCTGATGTGGTCATCGAGGAAGAGGTCGGAGAGGATGACGACGAGACCCACAGCACCGCTGAGGATTTTGACACCGGGTTCGCTTGGGGAGACAACAAGGAACTTCCTACCGGGCCTACAGCTCGGGTACACTGGTCGGGTGCAATGCCGACACCTTCCCCTGTGCCGTTCCACCAGGTGCCGGTCCAGACAGCCCGCCAAGTTCAAGCTTCCCGCCAAACCACCAGCTCCACTACTCATCTCTACACCCCGAGCCGTAACGACGGAGATGTACGCCAGCGACGACGAGAGGAGTGGCAAGCCCGAGAACGCGCCAATATGCAAGCCCGTGCCGAGTCTCGCCGCCAACCGCCGCTGCCTGATGAACTCCGCCGTGAAGGTAGAATTTCCACCTTTAATTTACATACCGGGTGGGGGTTCGCTTGGGAGGTGGGTTTGAATGAGGAGGTGTTTGTGGGGCGCCGGGACGTTGAGTCAAACTTGCCAAGAGGACATCCCGATCGCGACCTGTACCGGGTGCGCCATCATTCTCCGTGCCAGTGATTCAAAAGACTTGGACTCACTCAATAACTCTGCTTTCTGTTTAATCACTAAAGGTACCGTTACACGCCGCGACGGCAGGCTGGATACATCGCGCTACAAGCTACAATTGTAGCTTGTAGCGTCCATATCGCCTGTAGTAGCGGCGTCTGAAGAGGCGACGCTACAGCCGGCGACAGATACATCTGTTTATGGGCTCTGCTCATAAACTTAAGGCAACATCGCCGATTGTAGCGAGCTGTATCGGCGTGTAAAGAAGCAACGGAAGGCAACTCTGGACACCCGGCGATGTGGCTGCCATGTATCTAAGGCGTGACACAGTCGCCATGTTACCGCGCCCCATCTGCAATCATTGGAGATCGCTCCTGCTTTATGATTGGTAGTCGCAGCATAGGGCGGGATATTTAAGGAGCTGACCAGTCACACTACACAATTACTCGAGCGTGCTCTATTAACCAGCCTCCTGCGATGCCTGGCCAATCCTGATGATATTGCGCTGTCCTATCATCATACGGACGGCTCGTAATCCAAGATTGTTGCACGCCTATGTGCTATCCCTGCTGCACCGGGTCTGCCCATAGTAGCTTGTTGGAGCGGTGTGTAAACATGGTACGCTACGCTACAGCTGGCTACTTGAGACACCCGGCGATGTAGCTAGCTGTAGATGTAGCGTGGCGTAGCGCACCTTGTCGCGGCGTGTAAAGAGGGTGCGTTGACCGTTTGTAGCCGTTTGAGCGTGCTCGTGCACGCGAAGTAGCGCGATGTATCCAGCCTGCCGTCGCGGCGTGTAAAGGTACCTTTATGGTACCTTTACACGCCGCGACGGCAGGCTGGATACAGCCCGCTACAGGCTACAAATGTAACTTGTAGCGTCAATGTAGCCCGTCGTAGCGGCGTCTGAAGACGCGACGCTACAGCCGGCGACAGATACATCTGTTTATGGGCTCTGCTCGAAAACTGATGGCTACATCGCCGATGGTAGCGAGCTGTATCGGCGTGTAAAGAAGCAACGGAAGGGAACTCCGGACACCCGGGGCTGTAGCTGCAATGTAGCTAAGGCGTGTCCCAGGCTCCGGGTTACCACGCCCCATCACCGATCATTGGAGGAAGCTCCTGCATGACGATTGGTAGTCGCTGCCTAGGGCGGCATATTTAAGGAGCTGACCAGTCACACTACACAATCGCTCGAGCGTGCTGTATTTCTCAGCCTCCTGCGATGCCTGGCCAATCATGATGATATTGCGCTGTCCTATCAGCGTACGGACGGCTCGTAATCCACGATTGTGGCACGCCTATGTGCTGTCCCTGCTGTACCAGGTCCGCCCATAGTAGCTTATTGTAGCGCTGTGTAAACGTGGTACGCTAAGCTACAGCTGGCTACTTGACACACCCGGCGATGTAGCTAGCTACAGATGTAGCGTGGCGTAGCGCACCTTATGGCGGCGTGTAAAGAGGGTGCGTTGACCGTTTGTAGCCGTTTGAGCGTGCTCGTGCACGTGAAGTAGCGCGATGTATCCAGCCTGCCGTCGCGGCGTGTAAAGGTACCATAACTGTGAGATCTTGCGGCTACAGCCTGGACTCTAGTTAAAGGACAGCCGACCGCACGCTGGGTCCGCACAAAGTGATTACCTGTTTCTTTGCTTATGTCACCAAAGCATACCTTTACCTGTTTTTCACTCTAATAAAAGTGTGTCATATATGTTATAAAAATACAAAAACCTCTGTAATGTGGGTAGTGTGACGCTTGGGGACAAGCTTATTCAACCAAGGGGGAGTGTGGCGCCCCGCAACGAGTGCGTCACAAGGGAGTATTGCAGCCGCAATATTCTCTGACACAGCAGTGATATAGTTAACTTTGAGATCCAACCCAACATGCATCACCTAGAACAGAGGGCCAATCCTAGGTCCTGGTGGGTGGAGTGTTAGGGAAGTGTAGGAGAACACACAATACTCTAGACCAGAACAGAAGAGCCTGGGATCTAGAGCAGAGCCTAGAACACAGAGCTTGGAGAGGAGCGGGGGCTCCGCACCCCGTGCGGGCCCCTGGGCCGTCACCGGTCGGGTGTCAGCACCTGAGGCCTTGACTACAGGGATTGGGCGTTATCTACACGGGTCCCCAAAAGACTCCCGTGCCCACAACTCACAGCCGGTTCACTGGTACCGAAGCTGGCAGCAGTTCACCTCTGCTACGCGAACCAGAAGCGTGGAGGAGCAGCTTCACAGGAGCACCCCACCACCAGCCAACTTCCAGTCGTCTAACCAGCGGTGTACCCACCGAGGGATCCAAGGCTCCCCAAAACATCCAGAACGTACATCATGGATAGGGCATTGAAGCAGCCTCCCCGTACCCGACCTAGTATTCCTGGGCGACACTGGCAACCAATTAGTTAGAATGGAGGAACACTGCGGATCTCTGAGGAACACTATCACTGCTGAGTCCACCCGGTCTACTACTCAATCACTGTATACCATGTACTGCCTACTGGTTACAGTAAAGACCCGTTATAGAGACTTTCTGTGTCTGTGCTTCCTTATGAACTGTCCGTCCGCACAACAAGGTAACCGCAGCTGCCGCACAACATCTTGAGCAGCTCCAGCCTCCGGGGATCACCGCTCAGCCTGTGGGGAGCGTAACATCTTGCTGCTGTCCATCCCCCGGAGGTTCCGCAGCGTCGGTAGTCCTTACCGAATCTACTCATAGGTGGCGTCACGAATAAATTAAAAACCCCTTTAATCTGTTCCACCAAGACGTCTTCAAACACTTTTGATCTGCACTACACCGGGCCCCACTACCGGCAGGCGCGGTCCACCCGTGACAAGGAGGTAGGAAGCATCGCCTGTCTAAACCGGAGTCCCGGCCACGGTGAGTCATAAAGACCCCCTCTGCAGCCCGTACACTGTATAATGAACCCCTCTGTAGCCCCCGCACTGTATAATGACCCCCCTGCAGCTCACACACTGTATAATGACCCCCTCTGTAGCCCCCACACTGTATAATGACTCCCCTGCAGCCCCCACACTGTGAAATGACCCCCCCTGCAGCCTCTACACTGTGTAATGACCCCTCTGTAGCCCCCTAACTCTGTATAATGACCCACTCTGCAGTCACCACACTGTATAATGACCCCCCTGCTGCCCCCACACTGTATAATGACCCCCTCTGTAGCCCCCACACTGTATAATGACCCACTCTGCAGCCCCCACACTGTATAATGATCCCCCTGCAGCCCCCACACTGTGTAATGACCCCCTCTGCAGCCCCCACACTGTATAATGACTCCCTCTGCAGCCCCCACACTTTATGATCCCCTCTGTAGCCCCCACATTGTATAATGACCCACTCTGTAGCCCCCACATTGTATAATGACCCGCTTTGTAGCCCCTACATGGTATAATGACCCGCACTTGGATTAAGCCCCCGCACTGTATAGTAGCCTCTCTGCAGCCCCCACACTGTATAATGACCCCATCCGCAGCCCCCACACTGTATAATGACTCCCTCCACAGCCCCCACACGGTATAATCACCCCTCTGTAGCCCCCACACTGTATAATGATCCCCTCTGTAGCCCCCATACTGTATAATGACCTGCTTTGTAGCCCCCGCACTGTATAGTAGCCTCTCTGCAGCCCCCACACTGTACAATGACCCCTCTGCAGCTCCCACACTGTATAATGGCCCCCTCTGCAGCCCCCACACTGTATAATGACCCCTCTGTAGCCCCCACACTGTATAATGACCCCTCTGTAGCCCCCACACTGTATAATGACCCCCTCTGTAGCCCCCACACTGTATAATCACCCCTCTGTAGCCCCCACACTGTATAATGATCCCCTCTGTAGCTCCCACACTGTATAATGATCCCCTCTGTAGCCCCCACACTGTATAATGACCCCTCTGCAGCCCCCACACTGTATAATGACCCCTCTGTAGCCCCCACACTGTATAATGACACCCTCTGCAGCCCCCACACTGTATAATGACCCCTCTGTAGCCCCCACACTGTATAATGATCCCCTCTGTAGCCCCCACACTGTATAATGATCCCCTCTGTAGCCCCCACACTGTATAATGACCCCTCTGCAGCCCCCACACTGTATAATGACCCCTCTGTAGCCCCCACACTGTATAATGACCCCTCTGCAGCCCCCACACTGTATAATGACCCCCTCTGTAGCCCCCACACTGTATAATCACCCCTCTGTAGCCCCCACACTGTATAATGATCCCCTCTGTAGCCCCCACACTGTATAATGACCCCTCTGTAGCCCCCACACTGTATAATGATCCCCTCTGTAGCCCCCACACTGTATAATGACCCCTCTGTAGCCCCCACACTGTATAATGACCCCTCTGTAGCCCCCACACTGTATAATGATCCCCTCTGTAGCCCCCACACTGTATAATGATCCCCTCTGTAGCCCCCACACTGTATAATGACCCCTCTGCAGCCCCCACACTGTATAATGACCCCTCTGTAGCCCCCACACTGTATAATGACCCCTCTGCAGCCCCACACTGTATAATGACCCCCTCTGTAGCCCCCACACTGTATAATCACCCCTCTGTAGCCCCCACACTGTATAATGATCCCCTCTGTAGCCCCCACACTGTATAATGACCCCTCTGTAGCCCCCACACTGTATAATGATCCCCTCTGTAGCCCCCACACTGTATAATGACCCCTCTGTAGCCCCCACACTGTATAATGACCCCTCTGTAGCCCCCACAACTGTATAATGATCCCCTCTGTAGCCCCCACACTGTATAAATTATACAGTGTGGGGGCTACAGAGGGGATCATTATACAGTGTGGGGGCTACAGAGGGGCCGGCCCTACCGCTGTGCGTGTTGTGCGGTCGCACAGGGCGCCGCCTGCCATGCTTCAAAGGGGGCGCCAGAGAGACGGATATTTATGGTCTCTCTGCGGCTCCCTCCCTACCGGTATTCCCGAGTGTAACTGCCCGGGCTTGATATCGCAGCAAGGGCTGCGTTGTCCAGGCAACCGGCGGGCTTCAGTAGAAGTGAGATAATGATTTTATACACTTACATGCCTGCGTACTTGAGGCCTCTCCCTGTGTGTGCTGGGACTTGTGATCTGTGCTCATCATGTCTGCTCTCCCCTCCCTTATGCACGCCCCCTCTCAGCCTGCTATAGTGATGTGAGGCTGATTGCGTCATAAAGGGGCGGGGCTAAATCGCGGCATCCCGGTAGCCCCACCCCCTTTATGACGCAATCAGCCTCACACATTATAGCAGGCTGAGAGGGGGCGTGCATAAGGGAGGGGGAGAGCAGGCATGATGAGCATAGATCACAAGTGCCAGCACACACAGGGAGACGGCCTCAAGTACGCAGGCATGTAAGTGTATAACATCATTATGTCACTTCTACTGCAGCCACTTTTCACACAACAACAGTGCTGCTAATGGTTTACTAGGCTGCAGGGGCACATATTAACAGTGTGTGAGGGTCATCCGAGGTGGTTGGTTCCCTTTAGCTGACAGAAGCGGTAACCCCGAGTCACACTCAGGTTTACCCGCAGGCAGGGCCGGGACTACAACTAGGCGCGCCATCTAGTGCAGGGCGCATTTTTGCCCGCCCCCTGGGAGGCCCCGTGCTGGCCGCCGGCGGCCGCGGCGCGTCGGCCAGAGAGAGAGGAGGGCGGGAGTCCGACTTCCTGTCCCGCGGCTCTGCCCGCCCCTCCTCTCCTCCTCCGTACAGCCAGCGCCCAGCAGACGCACGGGCACGGTGACGGCGGTGACCGGTGAGTGTGTAAAGGCGCGCCCCTCCCCCCCAGTCCACATACTAGGCCCTGTATTCACCACCACTGGGCCCTGCTGTATACACCACCTCCACCACTGGGCCCTGTATACACCACTAGTGGGCCCTGTATACACTACCACTGGGGCCTGTATATACCACTGGGGCTGCTGTATATACTGCTGGGACCTATATATTCCACTGGGGCTGCTGTATATAGTGCTGGGGCCTGTATATACCACTGAGGCTGCTGTATATATTGCTGGGGCCTGTATATACCACTAGGGCTGCTGTATATACTGCTGGGGCCTGTATATTCCACTGGGGCTGCTGTATATAGTGCTGAAGCCTGTATATACCACTGAGGCTGCTGTATATATTGCTGGGGCCTGTATATACCACTGGGGCTGCTGTATATATTGCTGGGGCCTGTATATTCGACTGGGGCTGCTGTATATAGTGCTGGGGCCTGTATATTCCACTGGGGCTGCTGTATATAGTGCTGAAGCCTGTATATACCACTGAGGCTGCTGTATATATTGCTGGGGCCTGTATATACCACTGGAGCTGCTGTATATATTGCTGGGGCCTGTATATTCGACTGGGGCTGCTGTATATAGTGCTGGGGCCTGTATATACTGCTGGGGCCTGTATATACCACTGAGGCTGCTGTATTACCCCTGGGGCTGCTGTATTACCCCTGGGGCTGCTGTATAACCCCTGGGGCTGCTGTATTACCCCTGGGGCTGCTGTATTACCCCTGGGGTCTGTATATACCACTGGGGAGGCTGCTGTATACCACACTGCTGGGGGCTGTATACTACCACTGGGGAGGCCTGTATATACCACTGGGGAGGCTGCTGTATACCACACTGCTGGGGGCTGTATACCTGTGCTGGGGTCCACCCTCGGCTTATACACGAGTCAATAGGTTTTCCCAGGTTTTGGGGGCAAAAGTAGGGGGGTCGGCTTATACACAGGTCGGCTTATACACGAGTATATACGGGTAGTAATCCCACAATGTCTGCTGGACATGGTATGGGGAGGGTTTATGGCTCAGTACACACTCCATACTTCTTGTTATTAACCAGTTAATGCTCTCTTGTCCACCGCACTGCAGTTTCAAAAGAGGACAACAGCGAGACAAGCAGCAAACACGGCGTCAGAGAGTCCCTGACCTCGAAATAGAAGATCCTCAGATCCTGGTATTGTGACATAATATTAAGAATAATACTTTTTGCATTTATATTACACTATGAACTCCACAGCACTTTACATACATCATGAACACTGTCCCCATTGGGGCTCACAATGTAAACAACCTATCAGTAAAGTAAAAGTAAAGACGCCTCATGTAGATATTGTTTCAGGATCTTTTTTGCAGGTGATTTTCTTTTTATAAATACTTATATTGCAGCATGCTTTGTGTGAGGCATTTTTAGGCGTTTTACATTATATGGATAAAAAAACCCACACTAGACAAGTGATAAAGCCAAGCATCGTCCTAGCAATGTGTGCCCCAGGTCTCCATGGTTTCACATGACGTTATTTCACATGAGACCTGCAGCCAATCAGCAGCTGTTTCATTATCCCTTCCTTCAAAACTGTGATCCAGAATAAATGAGAGCTGCTGCTGTTCCCTGATTTCCTCGGGATGTCAGTTTTATATGAGGAAAGAGTGAAGGTGCCACTGATTGGCTGCATGTCTCATGTGACATGGTCTGGGGGCACCAAAGGGGAATTTTGCACAGGGCGCAATTTAGCCTGAGGCCGGCCCTGTGTATAATGACCCGCTTTGTAGCCCCCACACTGTATAATCACCCCTCTGTAGCCCCCACACTGTATAATCACCCCTCTGTAGCCCCCACACTGTATAATCACCCCTCTGTAGCCCCCACACTGTATAATGACCCGCTTTGTAGCCCCCACACTGTATAATGATCCCCTCTGTAGCCCCCACACTGTATAATGAACCCCTTTGCAGCCCGCACACTGTATAATGACCCGCTTTGTAGCCCCCACACTGTATAATCACCCCTCTGTAGCCCCCACACTGTATAATCACCCCTCTGTAGCCCCCACACTGTATAATGAACCCCTTTGCAGCCCGCACACTGTATAATGACCCCCTCTGTAGCCCCCACACTGTATAATCACCCCTCTGTAGCCTCCACACTGTATAATCACCCCTCTGTAGCCCCCACACTGTATAATCACCCCTCTGTAGCCCCCACACTGTATAATGACCCTCCTGCAGCTCGCATACGGTATAATGACCCCCTTCTGTAGCCCCCACATTGTATAATGACCTGCTTTGTAGCCCCCGTACTGTATAGTAGCCTCTCCCCTCTGCAGCTCCCACACTGTATGATGACCCCTCTGTAGCCCCCACACTGTATGATGACCCCTCTGTAGCCCCCACATTTTAATGACCCCCTTAGTAGTCCCCACACTGTGTCATGGCCCCATTAGTAATCCACACACTTTATGATCCTCTTAGTAGTCCCCACACAGTTATGGCCCTCTTAATAGCCCCGACATTGTATCCTGGTTCCCCTACTTGCTCCCACACTGTGCCATGGCCCTCTTAGTAGCCCCCACACTATTTCATGGCCCTCTTAGTAGCTCCCACACTGTGCCATGGCCCTCTTAGTAGCTCCCACACTTTGCCATGGCCCTCTTAGTAGCCCCCACACTATTTCATGGCCCTCTTAGTAGCCCCCACACTATTTCATGGCCCTCTTAGTAGCCCCCACACTATTTCATGGCCCTCTTAGTAGCCCCCACACTATTTCATGGCCCTCTTAGTAGCCCCCACACTATTTCATGGCCCTCTTAGTAGCCCCCACACTATTTCATGGCCCTCTTAGTAGCCCCCACACTATTTCATGGCCCTCTTAGTAGCTCCCACACTTTGCCATGACCCTCTTAGTAGCCCCCACACTATTTCATGGTCCTCTTAGTAGCCCCCACACTATTTCATGGTCCTCTTAGTAGTCCCCACACTGTCATGGCCCTCTTAATAGCCCTGACATTGTATCCTGGTTCCCCTACTTGCTCCCACACTGTGCCATGGCCCTCTTAGTAGCTCCCACACTGTGCCATGGCCCTCTTAGTAGCCCCCACACTGTGCCATGGCCCTCTTAGTAGCCCCCACACTGTCATGGCCCTCTTAGTAGCTCCCACACTGTGCCATGGCCCTCTTAGTAGCTCCCACACTGTGCCATGGCCCTCTTAGTAGCCCCCACACTGTGCCATGGCCCTCTTAGTAGCTCCCACACTATTTCATGGCCCTCTTAGTAGCTCCCACACTATTTCATGGCCCTTTAGTAGCCCCCACACTATTTCATGGCCCTTTAGTAGCCCCACTCTGTATGATATCCCTCTTCTTAGACCCCATTAGATATGATGGCCTCACCTTAGTAGCTCCATCTAGTAATGCAGGGCCCCATTAGTAGCTCCTGTGACTTTTGGAGCATTATGAAGAACAATATGGCTTTACCACACTTTTAAAAGAAAAAAAAACCATCCAGCGAGTTTATCAGCGACCCCCGGCGGCAGGATCCGGGCAGAGGACTGCAGTGTCATGTCTAAAGTGACCCACAGTCCCAGGGATTACATTCTATGGGTTTATTTCTGTGTTCTTCTCTGGATAAGGGACAGGTTTGAGTACACAATTGATATACTACATGTCATTGTGAGGTGTTAGTAACCTATGGTTAAGATTAGTTTTGCTAAGCAAGTACCGTACTATGTATTTGATTTAATATGTGTACGGGACTTAGATGTCCCAATGGAGACCCTACGTGGACTTTAGAGTGTTGGGAATTGCCTGGATCTCCCACTACAACTGATGTTATTAATAATACATATTTATCATCTGAACCTAAGAAATTGCAACAGATGTAGGTCTACATGATCTATGAATATAGCGTATGTGACATTTCTATGACAAATTGTTTTGGACATTGCATGTACGTTATGCGTATGTTTAATTGAATAAATAAAAATTGAATATAATGTGACCTGCAATCTGCAGGGCAGAGACCGACACAGCAAGGAGATTAAGTCTTCCTACTCTACCGCAGAGTGTAACTGTATTGGTGCTCTGTGCATAGCTCCGTGTGGGCCCCTTAGAGCACAGGGTCCGGGCCATCTGCCCCATCTGCCCCCCGATAGTCCCATTCAGGCAATAGCACAGCTGTGTACAAGAATATAACTACTATAATACTGCCCCTATATACAAGAATATAACTACTATAATACTGCCCCTTTATACAAGAATATAACTACTATAATACTGCCCCTATGTACAAGAATATAACTACTATAATACTGCCCCTATGTACAAGAATATAACTACTATAATACTGCTCCTATGTACAAGAATATAACTACTATAATACTGCTCCTATATACAAGAATATAACTACTATAATACTACCCCTATATAGAAGAATATAACTACTATAATACTGCCCCTATATACAAGAATATAACTACTATAATACTGCTCCTATGTACAAGAATATAACTACTATAATACTGTTCCTATGTACAAGAATATAACTACTATAATACTGCCCATATATACAAGAATATAACTACTATAATACTGCTCCTATATAGAAGAATATAACTACTATAATACTGCTCCTATGTACAAGAATATAACTACTATAATACTGCCCCTATGTACAATAATATATCTACTATAATACTGCTCCTATATACAAGAATATAACTACTATAACACTGCTCCTATGTACAAGAATATAACTACTATAATACTGCCCCTATATACAAGAATATATATACTATAATACTGGTCCTATATACAAGAATATAACTACTATAATACTACCCCTATATACAAGAATATATCTACTATAATGCTGCCCCTATATACAAGAATATAACTACTATAATACTGCTCCTATGTACAAGAATATAACTACTATAATACTGCTCCTATGTACAAGAATATAACTACTATAATACTGCCCCTATGTACAAGAATATAACTACTATAATACTGCTCCTATGTACAAGAATATAACTACTATAATACTGCCCCTATGTACAAGAATATAACTACTATAATACTGCTCCTATATACAAGAATATAACTACTATAATACTGCCCCTATATACAAGAATATAACTACTATAATACTGCTCCTATGTACAAGAATATAACTACTATAATACTGCCCCTATATACAAGAATATAACTACTATAATGCTGCCCCTATATACAAGAATATAACTACTATAATACTGCTCCTATGTACAAGAATATAACTACTATAATACTGCTCCTATATACAAGAATATAACTACTATAATACTGCTCCTATGTACAAGAATATAACTACTATAATACTGCTCCTATGATACAAGAATATAACTACTATAATACTGCCCTATGTACAAGAATATAACTACTATAATACTGCTCCTATATACAAGAATATAACTACTATAATACTGCCCTATGTACAAGAATATAACTACTATAATACTGCTCCTATGTACAAGAATATAACTACTATAATACTGCCCATATATACAAGAATTATAACTACTATAATACTGCTCCTATATAGAAGAATATAACTACTATAATACTGCCCCTATATAGAAGAATATAACTACTATAATACTGCCCGTATGTACAAGAATATAACTACTATAATACTGCCCATATAACAAGAATATAACTACTATAATACTGCTCCTATATAGAAGAATATAACTACTATAATACTGCTCCTATAGAAGAATATAACTACTATAATACTGCTCCTATGTACAAGAATATAACTACTATAATACTGCTCCTATATACAGGAATATAACTACTATAATACTGCTCCTATATACAAGAATATAACCACTATAATACTGCTCCTATGTACAAGAATATAACTACTATAATACTGCTCCTATATACAAGAATATAACTACTATAATACTGCCCCTATGTACAATAATATATCTACTATAATACTGCCTCTATATACAAGAATATAACTACTATAATACTGCTCCTATGTACAAGAATATAACTACTATAATACTGCTCCTATGTACAATAATATATCTACTATAATACTGCCTCTATATACAAGAATATAACTACTATAATACTGCTCCTATATACAGAATATAACTACTATAATACTGCTCCTATATACAAGAATATAACTACTATAATACTGCCCCTATGTACAATAATATATCTACTATAATACTGCCTCTATATACAAGAATATAACTACTATAATACTGCTCCTATGTACAAGAATATAACTACTATAATACTGCTCCTATGTACAATAATATATCTACTATAATACTGCCTCTATATACAAGAATATAACTACTATAATACTGCTCCTATATACAAGAATATAACTACTATAATACTGCTCCTATATACAAGAATATAACCGCTGTAATCCTACCACTAATTTTTGTAATTTATTCTCTTTAGAAAATGTGATATTAACCCCTCAGTGCTGAAATGTATTTTATGTCTTGCCCCCCTGGGTAATATCCTGTGAGTCTGTGATATACTTGATATCTCGGGGCTTAGTAATTTTACGGTATAAATAATTCATGTGTGATACGGCTTTCTGGACCTTGTTGTCTCAGAGGGAGCGATCCCGTGGGGATGCGGTATATTGTTCTGTGATGCTTTCTGATATATATGACTGATGTGCAACATCACAAACAACGTAGAGAGCGGAGTCACCGATCAGGGAGCACAGATGGGATCGCACCGCGCGCCAGGTTCACCGAATGCAGAGAGACGGGATCCGACCTCATCAACTCCTGTAAAGTGAAATTCCTTCAGATATGTCTCCATAGGGAACAGAGCCACAAAGATTCCATACACGTCATTAATATACAACTCACAGGATTAAACCTTACATCTAAAAGGGTTATAGCATCAATAGAGGCCTGAAGTATTCAATGGCAGTATTACAGTAGTTATATTCTTAATGGACAGTATTATAGAGTTATTCTTGTATATAGGCAGTATTATAGTAGTTATATTCTTGTATATAGGAGCAGTATTATAGTAGTTATATTCTTGTAATAGGAGCAGTATTATAGTAGTTATATTCTTGTACATAGGAGCAGTATTATAGTAGTTATATTCTTGTACATAGGAGCAGTATTATAGTAGTTATATTCTTGTACATAGGGGCAGTATTATAGTAGTTATATTCTTGTACATAGGGGCAATATTATAGTAGTTATATTCTTGTATATAGGGGCAGTATTATAGTAGTTATATTCTTGTATATAGGGGCAGTATTATAGTAGTTATATTCTTGTACATAGGGCAGTATTATAGTAGTTATATTCTTTTACATATAGAGCAGTATTATAGTAGTTATATATCTTGTACATAGTGACAGTATTATAGTGTTATTTGTAATAGTGCATATTATAGTAGTTATATTCTTGTACATAGGACAGTATTATAGTAGTTATATTTTGTACATAGGGGCAGTATTATAGTAGTTATATTCTTGTATATAGGGCAGTATTATAGTAGTTATATTCTTGTATATAGGGCAGTATTATAGTAGTTATATTCTTGTACATAGGAGCAGTATTATAGTAGTTATATTCTTGTATATAGGGCAGTATTATAGTAGTTATATTCTTGTACATAGGAGCAGTATTATAGTAGTTATATTCTTGTACATAGAGGCAGTATTATAGTAGTTATATTCTTGTACATAGGGGCAGTATTATAGTAGTTATATTCTTGTACATAGAGGCAGTATTATAGTAGTTATATTCTTGTATATAGGGGCAGTATTATAGTAGTTATATTCTTGTACATAGGAGCAGTATTATAGTAGTTATATTCTTGTATATAGGGGCGTATTATAGTAGTTATATTCTTGTAATAGGGGCAGTATTATAGTAGTTATATTCTTGTACATAGGGGCAGTATTATAGTAGTTTATTCTTGTACATAGGGGGCAGTATTAAGTAGTTATATTCTTGTATATAGGGGCAGTATTATAGTAGTTATATTCTTGTATATAGGAGCAGTATTATAGTAGTTATATTCTTGTATATAGGGCAGTATTATAGTAGTTATATTCTTGTATATAGGGCAGTATTATAATAGTTATATTCTTGTATATAGGGCAGTATTATAGTAGATTATATTCTTGTATATAGGGCAGTATTATAGTAGTTATATTCTTGTATATAGGGCAGTATTATAGTAGTTATATCTTGTATATAGGGGCAGTATTATAGTAGTTATATTCTTGTATATAGGGCATATTATAGTAGTTATATTCTTTTATATAGGGGCAGTATTATAGTAGTTTATTCTTGTATATAGGGCAGTATTATAGTAGTTAATTTTTGTACATAGGAGCAGTATTATAGTAGTTATATTCTTGTAATAGGAGCAGTATTATAGTAGTTATATTCTTGTATATAGGGCAGTATTATAGTAGCTATATTCTTGTACATAGGAGCAGTATTATAGTAGTTATATTCTTGTACATAGGAGCAGTATTATAGTAGTTATATTCTTGTAATAGGAGGCAGTATTATAGTAGTATATTATTGTACATAGGGGCAGTATTATAGTAGTTATATTCTTGTACATAGGAGCAGTTTATAGTAGTTATATTCTTGTAATAGGGGCAGTATTATAGTAGTTATATTCTTGTACATAGGAGCAGTATTATAGTAGATTATATTCTTGTATATAGGGGCAGTATTATAGTAGTATATTCTTGTATATATGGGCAGTATTATAGTAGTTATATTCTTGTATATAGGAGCAGTATTATAGTATTTATACTCTTGTATATAGGGGCAGTATTATAGTAGTTATATTCTTGTATATAGGGGCAGTATTATAGTAGTTATATTCTTGTACATAGGGGCAGTATTATAGTATTATATTCTTGTATATTGGGGCAGTACTTATAGTATTATATTCTTGTACATAGGGCAGTATTATAGTAGTTATATTCTTGTATATAGGGCAGTATTATAGTAGTTATATTCTTGTATATAGGAGCAGTATTATAGTAGTTATATTCTTGTACATAGGAGCAGTATTATAGTAGTTATATTCTTGTATATAGGGCAGTATTATAGTAGTTATATTCTTTATACATAGGAGCAGTATTATAGTAGTTATATTCTTGTACATAGGAGCAGTATTATAGTAGTTATATTCTTGTATATAGGGGCAGTATTATAGTAGTTATATTCTTGTATATAGAGGCAGTATTATAGTAGCTATATTCTTGTATATAGGGCAGTATTATAGCAGTTATATTCTTGTACATAGGGGCAGTATTATAGTAGTTATATTCTTGTATATAGGGCAGTATTATAGTAGTTATATTCTTGTATATAGGAGCAGTATTATAGCAGTTATATTCTTGTACATAGGGGCAGTATTATAGTAGTTATATTCTTGTATATAGGAGCAGTATTATAGTAGTTATATTCTTGTATATAGGGGCAGTATTATAGTAGTTATATTCTTGTATATAGAGGCAGTATTATAGTAGCTATATTCTTGTATATAGGGCAGTATTATAGTAGTTATATTCTTGTACATAGGGGCAGTATTATAGTAGTTATATTCTTGTATATAGGAGCAGTATTATAGTAGTTATATTCTTGTATATAGGGCAGTATTATAGTAGTTATATTCTTGTATATAGGAGCAGTATTATAGTAGTTATATTCTTGTATATAGGGGCAGTATTATAGCAGTCTATTAACGCTGGGGCATACCGTGGATATATAGCACAGTCCCCTAGTATAGAATGTACCTTCTTGATTTCTATATAGTGGGTGGGAAGGAGTTCTCCTCTTATAATTGCCTGATCTGGTGAGACGCTGATATAATAAGTTTATTGTCCCTTTGAAACTTTTCATATTAGTGATCTGACAATTCTCAGAGTAGGAAAGTAACGGTGGATATCTGATCCGGTCTCTGCATTAACGTCTTGTAATCCTATAATCTTAAAGATAGGTTATTTGTATGGATAAGGGATCAATGATTGCTGGGGCAGCGGAGATGGTATAAGAGCACACATGTACTATGCAAACAATAAAGCAGCCCCCTAACACTCCAGTAGGGTCACTTTTCAAGCAGTTCACTGATTTTCTCAGTAGTTTGAGTTTCCTTAAGCCGCCTACTTAGCATTAATATATGGCAGACCAGGACTCGGCTGCTTTTTATCAAAAACAGCGCCACCCTGGTTCTCAGGTTGTGGCTGGGATTGCAGCTCATCACCATTGAAGTGAATAGGAGTGAGTTAAAATATTACAAACAACCCATGGACAAGTGTAGAGCAATTTTTATAGTTTCTAATCCATAAGGACTCCTCAATGCCTAGTGCGTAGTGACTATCTTGCTATTGGGCAACTACAACTCCCAGAATCCCCTGAAGCCAACATGACTTTCCGCTCCAATTATGGATTGTTATAGATGGTCTTTATGCATTGCAGTCTTTCCCAAGAACACAAAAAAGAAAAGTATTTTGTGACAATTCAACCTTTGGCCACTAGAGGGCAGTGTCTCATTAAAGAATTTCTGTATTTCACTTATGAAATCTTCCATTTTCCCTGTTATTGGGGTTTGTTTTATGTAAATGCACCTGACATATTTTCTAATCACCGCCTTACTGTAACTATAAACACTTTTTTCTTCTTGGTGCTTTGAGGTGAAATCCTTTTATGAAAAGCTGCTAATTGCCGCGTCTTATGGCCATTATCGGGACAGAAGGAAGTGACACTTGGCCGGGTTTATTCTGCATAAAGTAGCAAGTCGGTTCATAATCCGCTGTCCAAGTTTTCCATCTGTTGTCTTTGATGTTTCACTAAATCGCTATGGAAAACAGAGTTTGCTGAAAAATGCAGGCGCGGTGCCTCCCCCGCCCCCGCTCCCCCAGCCATCCACCAAACGACAACTCATCTATGGGAGCCAGGAATCTTATCTGCCTTTATAGGGAGAAATGGCCAAAAATAAGGAAAACTGGTCCAAATACTGCTATATAGTGTCCAGATAGCTCATACAACAGCCAGATAAACAGCGCCACCTAGTGTCCAGAGAGCCCATACAGCAGCCAGATAAACAGCGCCACCTAGTGTCCAGAGAGCCCATACAGCAGCCAGATAAACAGCGCCACCTAGTGTCCAGATAACTGCTTATACAGCAGCCAGATAAACAGCGCCACCTAGTGTCCAGATAGCCCATACAGCAGCCAGATAAACAGCGCCACCTAGTGTCCAGATAGATCATACAGCAGCCAGATAAACAGCACCACCTAGTGTCCAGATAGCCCATACAGCAGCCAGATAAACAGCGCCACCTAGTGTCCAGATAGATCATACAGCAGCCAGATAAACAGCACCACCTAGTGTCCAGATAGCCCATACAGCAGCCAGATAAACAGCGCCACCTAGTGTCCAGAGAGCCCATACAGCAGCCAGATAAACAGCACCACCTAGTGTCCAGATAACTGCTTATACAGCAGCCAGATAAACAGCGCCACCTAGTGTCCAGATAGCCCATACAGCAGCCAGATAAACAGCGCCACCTAGTGTCCAGATAGATCATACAGCAGCCAGATAAACAGCACCACCTAGTGTCCAGATAGCCCATACAGCAGCCAGATAAACAGCGCCACCTAGTGTCCAGATAGATCATACAGCAGCCAGATAAACAGCACCACCTAGTGTCCAGATAGCCCATACAGCAGCCAGATAAACAGCGCCACCTAGTGTCCAGATAGCCCATACAGCAGCCAGATAAACAGCGCCACCTAGTGTCCAGATAGATCATACAGCAGCCAGATAAACAGCACCACCTAGTGTCCAGATAGCCCATACAGCAGCCAGATAAACAGCGCCACCTAGTGTCCAGATAGATCATACAGCAGCCAGATAAACAGCACCACCTAGTGTCCAGATAGCCCATACAGCAGCCAGATAAACAGCGCCACCTAGTGTCCAGAGAGCCCATACAGCAGCCAGATAAACAGCACCACCTAGTGTCCAGATAACTGCTTATACAGCAGCCAGATAAACAGCGCCACCTAGTGTCCAGATAGCCCATACAGCAGCCAGATAAACAGCGCCACCTAGTGTCCAGATAGATCATACAGCAGCCAGATAAACAGCACCACCTAGTGTCCAGATAGCCCATACAGCAGCCAGATAAACAGCGCCACCTAGTGTCCAGATAGATCATACAGCAGCCAGATAAACAGCACCACCTAGTGTCCAGATAGCCCATACAGCAGCCAGATAAACAGCGCCACCTAGTGTCCAGAGAGCCCATACAGCAGCCAGATAAACAGCACCACCTAGTGTCCAGATAGCTCATACAGCAGCCAGATAAACAGCGCCACGTAGTGTCCAGATAACTGCTTATACAGCAGCCAGATAAACAGCGCCACCTAGTGTTCAGATAAGCTCATACAACAGCCAGATAAACAGCGCCACCTAGTGTCCAGATAACTGCTCAACAGCCAGATAAACAGCATCACCTAATGTCCAGATAGCTCATACAACAGCCAGATAAACAGCGCCACCTAGTGTCCAGATAGCTCATACAACAGCCAGATAAACAGCGCCACCTAGTGTCCAGATTGCTCATACAGCAGTCAGATAATCAGCGCCACCTAGTGTCCAGATTGCTCATACAGCAGCCAGATAAACAGCGCCACCTAGTGTCCAGATTGCTCATACAGCAGCCAGATAAACAGTGCCACCTAGTGTCCAGATAGCCCATACAGCAGCCAGATAAACAGCGCCACCTAGTGTCCAGATAGCCCATAGAACAGCCAGATGAACAGCGCCACCTAGTGTCCAGATTGCTTATACAACAGCCAGATAAACAGCGTCACCTAGTGTCTAGATAGATCATACAGCAGCCAGATAAACAGCGCCACCTAGTGTCCAGATAACTCATACAGCAGCCAGATAAACAGCGCTACCTAGTGACCTAGTGTCCAGATAGATCATACAGCAGGCAGATAAACAGCGCCACCTAGTGTCCAGATAGCCCATACAGCAGCCAGATAAACAGCGCCACCTAGTGTCCAGATAGCCCATACAACAGCCAGATGAACAGCGCCACCTAGTGTCCAGATTGCTTATACAACAGCCAGATAAACAGCGTCACCTAGTGTCCAGATAGATCATACAGCAGCCAGATAAACAGCGCCACCTAGTGTCTAGATAGCTCATACAACAGCCAGATAAACAGCACCACCTAGTGTCCAGATAACTGCTCAACAGCCAGATAAACAGCATCACCTAATGTCCAGATAGCTCATACAACAGCCAGATAAACAGCGCCATCTAGTGTCCAGATTGCTCATACAACAGCCAGATAAACAGCGCCATCTAGTGTCCAGATTGCTCATACAACAGCCAGATAAACAGCGCCATCTAGTGTCCAGATTGCTCATACAACAGCCAGATAAACAGCGCCATCTAGTGTCCAGATTGCTCATACAACAGCCAGATAAACAGCGCCATCTAGTGTCCAGATTGCTTATACAACAGCCAGATAAACAGCGTCACCTAGTGTCTAGATAGATCATACAGCAGCCAGATAAACAGCGCCACCTTAGTGCCAGATAACTCATACAGCAGCCAGATAAACAGCGCTACCTAGTGACCTAGTGTCCAGATAGATCATACAGCAGGCAGATAAACAGCGCCACCTAGTGTCCAGATAGCCCATACAGCAGCCAGATAAACAGCGCCACCTAGTGTCCAGATAGCCCATACAACAGCCAGATGAACAGCGCCACCTAGTGTCCAGATTGCTTATACAACAGCCAGATAAACAGCGTCACCTAGTGTCCAGATAGATCATACAGCAGCCAGATAAACAGTGCCACCTAGTGTCCAGATAACTCATACAGCAGCCAGATAAACAGCGCTACCTAGTGACCTAGTGTCCAGATAGATCATACAGCAGCCAGATAAACAGCGCCACCTAGTGTCTAGATAGCTCATACAACAGCCAGATAAACAGCGCCACCTAGTGTCCAGATAACTGCTCAACAGCCAGATAAACAGCATCACCTAATGTCCAGATAGCTCATACAACAGCCAGATAAACAGCGCCATCTAGTGTCCAGATTGCTCATACAACAGCCAGATAAACAGCGCCATCTAGTGTCCAGATTGCTCATACAACAGCCAGATAAACAGCGCCATCTAGTGTCCAGATTGCTCATACAACAGCCAGATAAACAGCGCCATCTAGTGTCCAGATTGCTCATACAACAGCCAGATAAACAGCGCCACCTAGTGTCCAGATAAGATATGATTGGGCTGTGGGTTGAGCTTTACAAGTCCCCACCTATTTCAGTATAAGGACAATGTGTAAAGAAAACAAGGTGATTATGTAATTAGAGGATTAAACCAGTTTAATTACAGACTCCATGACGATGTGACCTTGGCTCTGCCGTTCCCATACATTACATGCTCATCACATTATATAGAAGCTGGAATAATCTGTTACTATTAAAGGGATCCTGTCACCTCCAGAACGTCTCCTAAACTACGAAAACACGTCCCTGCAGCATATTATCACTAATCTCACACTCCTTTTGTCACCTAAAAGCATCCTGTGAAAGTGCATAAAAATGACTTTATACTCACTCATTAGCAATGTTAATTAGCAGGGGCTATATTCTTTAGTCACCAGGGCGTGTTGTTTTGCAGCCTGAATGATCCACCCTCTCTCTGTCTGTGCTGCTGTGATGTGCAGCTGAAGGCAGGACTAATGATTTGCATTCTGTGAGTAAAAAGGGAAATGGAGCGCACATAGAGTAATTTCCTTTTGTACAATTATCCTCAGTGCCCCCCTTTAGTGGAAGGACTCACCTGATTTGTTTGTGCAAGTCACAACCAACTAACTCCGCTCTCTGTTATGGTCGCAGCAGGTGCCCAGCAAAAGTAAGGATCCAAAGGGTTAACAGAAAGTGCTGGGTTTCATAGATCCACCGCGCTGACCTCCAGTGAAGACAAACAGAGTGATGTATAAAACTCTGTTTAATGGGTAATTTGCCTACCGGTTTCGTGATTTCAGTTATCACTTCATCAGGACATGCCCTGATGAAGTGATAACTGAAATCACGAAACCGGTAGGCAAATTACCCATTAAACAGAGTTTTATACATCACTCTGTTTGTCTTCACTGGAGGTCAGCGCGGTGGATCTATGAAACCCAGCACTTTCTGTTAACCCTTTGCATTCTGTGAGTGATAGAGGGGGGAGGGCAAAGCCTGCACAAGCAAAGCAGTACACAGACAGAGAGAGGGTGGATCCTGGAGCCTACAAAACAACACGCCCTAAGGGCTAAAGAATATAGCCCCTACTAATTATGATACCTAATGAGTGAGTATAAAATCGTTTTTATGCACTTTCACAGCATGATTTTAGGAGACAAAAAGAGTGTGAGATTAGTGATAGGATGCTGCAGGGACGTGTTTTGGTAGCTTAGGAGGCGTTTTGGGGGTGACAGGATCCCTTTAAAGGGACATTACAGAGAAGTAAGATGGCGGCCGGAGCAGCAATGATGGCCTTGGGGGAAGGGGCTATGGACAGGAGCCTGTCAGTCACAGAAAACCCCTTTAAATGCACTTCTGTTCTCTCAACTTATTGAGATCAAAAGGGTTAAATACAAAGTTTAAAAAAATGATCACCCAGACGAGCGAGCTGTCCTGTGCCCTTTGCCCCCCGCTCTGTTCCCACCACTCTGTGCCCACCATAATATGCCTGCCTCCCTGTGCCAACCACCACTGCCCTGTGCCCGCCTCCCTGTGCCCAACACTCTGTGCCCACCGCTCTGTGCCCAACACTCTGTGCCCCCCGCAATGTGCCCGCCTCCCTGTGCCCCCCGCACTGTTCCCGCCTCCCTGTGCCCACCGCTCTGTGCCCGCCTCCCTGTGCCCACCGCTCTGTACCCGCCTCCCTGTGCGCAACACTCTGTGCCCACCGCTCTGTGCCCACTGCCCTGTGCCCCCCGCACTGTGCCCGCCTCCCTGTGCCCCCCGCACTGTGCCCGCCTCCCTGTGCCCCCCGCACTGTGCCCGCCTCCCTGTGTCTGCCGTCCCAGCAGCCATCACTCCACCAGACGCATCTTTTCCGGTAATATTATGTATAATGATCGCTGAGGAGGTGGAGAATAACATCACTGAGGCGTCATCTCACATTCGAGCATTATTGGATCAGAACCGTCCTTATCTCATTTCTAGGACTCGGATTCATAGTCACGAGCAGCAGGGAAATCCGGACCAAGAAAAGCACAATCTGTGATCTGTCCTCCATAATCCAGTGCCAGTGTGATCCTATTGGATCTGGTCTCATCACAGGTGATATTAAACCCACCATCACTATGGCATCAAACTCCCTGCAGCATTCCAAATACAAATGATAACATTCTTCTGCCCTCAGTCACCATTAGAGGGAGCTCACTTCATGGGATTTCAGCCTCTCCCCCAGTAGTCACATACAGTATTGCAGGTATAGGTGTAGTAGGCTCATACGCTCCCCCTAGTGGACACATACAGTAATGCAGGTATAGGTGTAGTAAGCTCATAAATTCCCCCTGGTGGTCACATACAGTAATGCAGGTATAGGTGTAGTAAGCTCATAAGCTCCCCCTGGTGGTCACATACAGTAATGCAGGTATAGGTGTAGTAGGCTCATAAGCTCCCCCTGGTGGTCACATACAGTAATGCAGGTATAGGTGTAGTAAGCTCATAAGCTCCCCTGGTAGTCACATACAGTAATGCAAGTATAGGTGTAGTAAGCTCATAAGCTCCCCCTAGTGTACACATACAGTAATGCAGGTATAGGTGTAGTAAGCTCATAAGCTCCCCCTGGTCGTCACATACAGTAATGCAATGATGAGTGTAGTAAGCTCATAAGCTCCCCCTGGTGGTCACATACAGTAATGCAGGTATAGGTGTAGTAAGCTCATAAGCTCCCCCTAGTGGACACATACAGTAATGCAGGTATAGGTGTAGTAAGCTCATAAGCTCTCCCTGGTGGTCACATACAGTAATGCAATGATGAGTGTAGTAAGCTCATAAGCTCCCCCTGGTGGACACATACAGTAATGCAGGTATAGGTGTAGTAAGCTCATAAACTCCCCCTGGTGGTGACATACAATAATGCAGGTATTAGTGTAGTAAGTTCATAAGCTTCCCCTGGTGGTCACATACAGTAATGCAGGTATAGGTGTAGTAAGCTCATAAGCTCTCCCTGGTGGTCACATACAGTAATGCAATGATGAGTGTAGTAAGCTCATAAGCTCCCCCTGGTGGACACATACAGTAATGCAGGTATAGGTGTAGTAAGCTCATAAACTCCCCCTGGTGGTGACATACAATAATGCAGGTATTAGTGTAGTAAGCTCATAAGCTCCCCCTGGTGGTCATATACAGTAATGCAGGTATAGGTTTAGTAAGCTCATATGTTCCCCCTAGTGGTCACATACAGTAATGCAGGTATAGGTGTAGTAAGTTCATAAGCTCCCCCTAGTGGGCACATACAGTAATGCAGTGATGAGTGAACTTATGATACTACAGGGGGTGGATCCCCAAGTTTCTCTAAATCCCAATAGTCCATTTTGTGTAGATATGTAACTTGTCTATAACACTGTGACATACCTAAGCGGTTTCGCCATTCACAACCATTTCTTTATCTGACAATTTTCCATTCATTGAGTCAAATAAGTAAATAACAGATTGACCGTGTAGAACAATAGAAATCCCTGCAGAAACCATTTACCGGAACCGTTGAGGGAACAAAATAAGTCATAAAAACTAAGCGCCGTCCTGTATGATCTCCGCTCATTTGCCATCATTATCGATAAGATCGTCCAATCAGCGCCACCTGGTGGATGATTGCGGTGTTCTGCGGTGTCATTACCAGGGAGAACCATTAGCTTCTATTGTATCGAGGTCCTGAGTGAAGAAAATACAATGTGAAAACACATTTATCTTCCCCAGCGCCGTCCTCTGCGGATAATGTGTCCGTATGAAGGACAAGACTCTATCCCCTCCGGAATGTTACATACCGGAGGCGTCGGAGCCTGATAATCCGCCACATGACGGAGAACACCGCAATAATAACTCTGAGCTTTATCCACAGGGCGGCGGTATCGATGATGACCAGGATTATGTGGGCACTATATGGCGGCATTATATTGGCGCGATCTTATTAATACTACTACTTTTTATTCAGCACTGGATGGTAGTTGCTTTTGTCGAGCCCAGGCTTTGGGGTACTCGGGTATCAGGCTGCAAGGGGTTAACGCTCCTGTTGTTACGGGGAGTGGTGGCCACGCCTGATCCCGTGTCCTGGGTATATTTACAAGGGATTATATACAGTTTGTCGTGACGCCACCTGTAGTTTCTGCTGATGGGTCACCAGCGCCGCCACAGTCCGCCGGAGGTAGATGGTATTGCGGCAAGTTGGTGAAGTCCTCTACAGGTAGGGCTGGATCTCCGGGGCAGTGTAGTATGAAGGGGCAGCTTGTAGTGGAGCTGTAGATGGGATGGGGAGTGTTGGAGCAGTCTATGAGGGGCACCGGGAATGGAGGGGAATGATACACGCACACTGCAGAAGTCTCTTTTACCTTTTACTGATGTTACGGCAGGTAAAGATGTCCAGGGCACTGACGGGTGGACAGGTTGCACAGTGGGTCCCCACAGCAAGTGGGTATAAGGCCTCCTCTGTGGTAATTGAAGCACAGCCTGCATGCAGCCAGACTTGCCTCCTCTCTCTTCCTGACTCTGATGTCTGTCTCTCCTCCTGTGCGGTCTCCGGGATGACCCTCTGATCACTGCGGTGGTACACTGCTGTGTCTGGCCTCCTCTCTCTTCCTGACTCTGATGTCTTTCTCTCCTCCTGTGCGGTCTCCGGGATGACCCTCTGATCACTGCGGTGGTACACTGCTGTATCTGGCCTCTTCTCTCTTCCTGACTCTGATGTCTTTCTCTCCTCCTGTGCGGTCTCCGGGATGACCCTCTGATCACTGCGGTGGTACACTGCTGTGTCTGGCCTCTTCTCTCTTCCTGACTCTGATGTCTTTCTCTCCTCCTGTGCGGTCTCCGGGATGACCCTCTGATCACTGCGGTGGTACACTGCTGTATCTGGCCTCTTCTCTCTTCCTGACTCTGATGTCTTTCTCTCCTCCTGTGCGGTCTCCGGGATGACCCTCTGATCACTGCGGTGGTACACTGCTGTATCTGGCCTCTTCTCTCTTCCTGACTCTGATGTCTTTCTCTCCTCCTGTGCGGTCTCCGGGATGACCCTCTGATCACTGCGGTGGTACACTGCTGTGTCTGGCTCCCTCTCTTGACCCACAGGGGGACCGGGTGGCTGAAGTCTCCACAGTGTGACAGATATCTCTGTGGTCCTGGAGTATCCCACATGTGCGGATCCCCGATGTCCGGTACGTCTTGGGATGAACCCTCTCAAGTTCCTCGCTCCCTTTAGGCTATCTGCTCCTCGCCTTCTGTCCCCACTTAGGCTTGCGGGACGTAGAATGGCCACTCGGGGTCACTGGTTCGGGCCTAACCGCTGCACTGATCACCAGGACGTCTTCGCAGCTCTCCTAGTGTCTGCACACTCTCACTAACTCCTCCCCAGCAGCAGTATTTATAGGGGATCTTGCCTAAGGTCAAGTAAGTGGAGCTCCCCCTACTGTGTCGGGGTGGAAGATGTTGCATGTAGTTAGTACCTGCTGTGGAAACCCAACTGTGCATTAGAGAAGTCTGTGGCTACCTGCGTGAGCGACAAACTTTATGCTGCTGTAATGTGGGGGCAAATCGTGCACTTTATGGCACTATAGTGTGAGTATTGTACAGTACTGTTACTTGGCTCTGTATGGTGGTATTATGTGAATAATATATTGTACTATTAACCTTCCTAGCGGTATTCCCGAGCCTGACTCGGGGTTAACATTCACTGTCAGAAGCGGTAACCCCGAGTCAAGCTCGGGCTTACCCGCGGTCGCGGCAGATGCGGTGAAAAAAACGCATCTGCCGCACTTGCCGCATAGCCGCCGCACTTGCGGCGCGGTTGCGGCGCGGTTGCGGTAATCGCCATAGTAAGTATAGGGGGACTTGCGGCAGATGCGGCAAGTGCGGTTTTGCACTTGCGGCAGGTGCGGCCGCGAAAAAAACCGCACTTGCCGCACCTGCCGCAAGTGCAAAACCGCACTTGCCGCATCTGCCGCAAGTCCCCCTATACTTACTATGGCGATTACCGCAACCGCGCCGTAACCGCGCCGCAAGTGCGGCGGCTATGCGGCAAGTGCGGCAGATGCGTTTTTTTCACCGCATCTGCCGCGACCGCGGGTAAGCCCGCTTTTAGCACAAAATTCCTGACCTAATCATACCGCCAGGGAGGTTAAGTCTGTATGGTAGTATTATTTGTGCACTGTATGGCTTTATGTGGGCACTATATGGCACTATTAGCTCAGTATGGTGTATTATATGGGCACTATATGGCACTATTAGCTCTGTATGGTGTATTATGTGGGCACTATATGGCACTATTAGCTCTGTATGGTGTATTATATGGGCACTATATGGTACTATTAGCTCTGTATGGTGTATTATGTGGGCACTATATGGCACTATTAGCTCTGTATGGTGTATTACGTGGGCACTATATGGTACTATTAGCTCTGTATGGTGTATTATGTGGGCACTATATGGTACTATTAGCTCTGTATGGTGTATTACATGGGCACTATATGGTACTATTATCTTTGTATGGTGTATTACGTGGGCACTATATGGTACTATTAGCTCTGTATGGTGTATTATGTGGGCACTATATGGCACTATTAGCTCTGTATGGTGTATTATGTGGGCACTATATGGCACTATTAGCTCTGTATGGTGTATTATATGGGCACTATATGGTACTATTAGCTTTGTATGGTGTATTATATGGGCTCTATATGGTACTATTAGCTCTGTATGGTGTATTATATGGGCACTATATGGCACTATTAGCTCTGTATGGTGTATTATGTGGGCACTATATGGCACTATTAGCTCTGTATGGTGTATTATGTGGGCACTATATGGCACTATTAGCTCTGTATGGTGTATTATGTGGGCACTATATGGCACTATTAGCTCTGTATGGTGTATTATGTGGGCACTATATGGCACTATTAGCTCTGTATGGTGTATTATATGGGCACTATATGGTACTATTAGCTCTGTATGGTGTATTATGTGGGCACTATATGGCACTATTAGCTCTGTATGGTGTATTACATGGGCACTATATGGTACTATTATCTTTGTATGGTGTATTATATGGGCTCTATATGGTACTATTAGCTCTGTATGGTGTATTATATGGGCACTATATGGCACTATTAGCTCTGTATGGTGTATTATGTGGGCACTATATGGCACTATTAGCTCTGTATGGTGTATTATGTGGGCACTATATGGTACTATTAGCTCTGTATGGTGTATTATGTGGGCACTATATGGCACTATTAGCTCTGTATGGTGTATTATGTGGGCACTATATGGCACTATTAGCTCTGTATGGTGTATTATATGGGCACTATATGGCACTATTAGCTCTGTATGGTGTATTATGTGGGCACTATATGGTACTATTAGCTCTGTATGGTGTATTATGTGGGCACTATATGGTACTATTAGCTCTTGTATGGTGTATTATTGGGACTATATGGTACTATTAGCTTGTATGGTGTATTATATGGGATCTATATGGCTACTATTAGCTCTGTATGGTGTATTATATGGGCACTCTATATGGTCACTATTAGCTCTGTATGGTGTATTATATGGGCACTATATGGTACTATTAGCTCTGTATGGTGTATTATTGGGCTCTATATGGCACTATTAGCTCTGTATGGTGTATTATTGGGCACTATATGGCACTATTAGCTCTGTATGGTGTATTATGTGGGCACTATATGGCACTATTAGCTCTGTATGGTGTATTATGTGGGCACTATATGGTACTATTAGCTCTGTATGGTGTATTATGTGGGCACTATATGGCACTATTAGCTCTGTATGGTGTATTATGTGGGCACTATATGGCACTATTAGCTCTGTATGGTGTATTATGTGGGCACTATATGGCACTATTAGCTCTGTATGGTGTATTATGTGGGCACTATATGGCACTATTAGCTCTGTATGGTGTATTATGTGGCACTATATGGTACTATTAGCTCTGTATGGTGTATTATATGGGCACTATATGGCTACTATTAGCTCTGTATGGTGTATTATGTGGGCACTATATGGCACTATTAGCTCTGTATGGTGTATTATGTGGGCACTATATGGCACTATTAGCTCTGTATGGTGTATTATATGGGCACTATATGGTACTATTAGCTCTGTATGGTGTATTATATGGGCACTATATGGTACTATTAGCTCTGTATGTGTGTTTATGTTGGGCACTTATTTTGGTATATTGGCATATGTATTAGTGTATTTATATGGGCACTATATGGTACTATTAGCTCTGTATGGTGTATTATATGGGAACTATATGGCACTATTAGCTCTGTATGGTGTATTATGTGGGCACTATATGGCACTATTAGCTCTGTATGGTGTATTATGTGGGCACTATATGGCACTATTAGCTCTGTATGGTGTATTATATGGGCACTATATGGTACTATTAGCTCTGTATGGTGTATTATGTGGGCACTATATGGCACTATTAGCTCTGTATGGTGTATTACATGGGCACTATATGGTACTATTAGCTTTGTATGGTGTATTATGTGGGCACTATATGGCACTATTAGCTCTGTATGGTGTATTATATGGGAACTATATGGTACTATTAGCTCTGTATGGTGTATTATGTGGGCTCTATATGGCACTATTAGCTCTGTATGGTGTATTATATGGGAACTATATGGTACTATTAGCTCTGTATGGTGTATTATGTGGGCTCTATATGGCACTATTAGCTCTGTATGATGTATTATATGGGAACTATATGGTACTATTAGCTCTGTATGGTGTATTATATGGGCACTATATGGTACTATTAGCTTTGTATGGTGTATTATATGGGCTCTATATGGCACTATTAGCTTTGTATGGTGTATTATATAGGATCTATATGGCACTATTAGCTCTGTATGGTGTATTATATAGGATCTATATGGTACTATTAGCTCTGTATGGTGTATTATGTGGGCTCTATATGGCACTATTAGCTCTGTATAATGTATTATATGGGATCTATATGGCACTATTAGCTCTGTATGGTGGTTTTATATGGGCTCTATATGGCACTACTAGCTCTGTATGGTGTATTATATGGGAACTATATGGCACTATTAGCTCTGTATGGTGTATTATATGGGCACTATATGGCACTATTAGCTCTGCATGGTGTATTATATGGGAACTATATGGCACTATTAGCTCTGTATGGTGTATTATATGGGCACTATATGGTACTATTAGCTCTGTATGGTGTATTATATGGGAACTATATGGCACTATTAGCTCTGTATGGTGTATTATGTGGGCTCTATATGGCACTATTAGCTCTGTATAATGTATTATATGGGATCTATATGGCACTATTAGCTCTGTATGGTGGTTTTATATGGGCTCTATATGGCACTATTAGCTCTGTATGGTGTATTATATGGGAACTATATGGCACTACTAGCTCTGTATGGTGTATTATATGGGAACTATATGGCACTATTAGCTCTGTATGGTGTATTATATGGGCACTATATGGCACTATTAGCTCTGCATGGTGTATTATATGGGAACTATATGGCACTATTAGCTCTGTATGGTGTATTATATGGGCACTATATGGTACTATTAGCTCTGTATGGTGTATTATATGGGAACTATATGGCACTATTAGCTCTGTATGGTGTATTATATGGGAACTATATGGTACTATTAGCTCTGTATGGTATATTATATGGGAACTATATGGTACTATTAGCTCTGTATGGTGTATTATGTGGGCTCTATATGGCACTATTAGCTCTGTATGGTGTATTATATGGGAACTATATGGCACTATTAGCTCTGTATGGTGTATTATATGGGAACTATATGGCACTATTAGCTCTGTATGGTGTATTATGTGGGAACTATATGGCACTATTAGCTCTGTATGGTGTATTGTATTGTATCCACATCTGGTGTATTGGCGGGGCCCCGTGTGGTGGACATTAGTGGCCCCGTGTAGTGGACATTGGTGGCCCCGTGTAGTGGACATTGGTGGCCCCGAGTGGTGGACACTGGTGGCCCCGTGTGGTGGACATTGGTGGCCCCGGGTGGTGGACATTGGTGGCCCCGTGTGGTGGACATTGGTGGCCCCGTGTGGTGGACATTGGTGGCCCCGAGTAGTGGACATTGGTGGCCCTGTGTGGTGGACATTGGTGGCCCCGTGTGGTGGACATTGGTGGCCCCGTGTGGTGGACATTGGTGGCCCCGTGTGGTGGACATTGGTGGCCGCGTGTGGTGGACATTGGTGGCCCCGTGTGGTGGACATTGGTGGCCCCGTGTGGTGGACATTGGTGGCCCCGAGTAGTGGACATTGGTGGCCCTGTGTGGTGGACATTGGTGGCCCCGTGTGGTGGACATTGGTGGCCCCGAGTAGTGGACATTGGTGGCCCTGTGTGGTGGACATTGGTGGCCCCGTGTGGTGGACATTGGTGGCCCCGTGTGGTGGACATTGGTGACTCCGTGTGGTGGACATTGGTGGCCCCGGGTGGTGGACATTGGTGGCCCCGGGTGGTGGACATTGGTGGCCCCGAGTGGTGGACATTGGTGGCCCCGGGTGGTGGACATTGGTGGCCCCGGGTGGTGGACATTGGTGGCCCCGATTGGTGGACATCGGTGGCCCCTCGCTTGTCCCACCCTTGCAGCTCATGATTAGATCAGGACTGTATCTGGGCTTTCATTCCCTTTCGGTCTCCGTGTTCTGCTTTTATACATTGGTATTTGTTTATAATTAAAGGGCCGGCGTCATTTAAATCCAGACATTAACCTTCCTCTATCTAAGTCCATGACTTCACTTCCAGACGGATCTTCCCACAATATTGTTTACTTTAATGGTTTTTTTGTGATTAGAGATCACATCGAACAGCTGTAGGTGCTGCTCTATTTCCCTGCAGCTCCCCCACTGGAGACATAAGGTATTACACCATCCTGGGAAATACATGGAGACGTTTAGTCCTCCAGAGCTGCCCTCCTTTCTGGATAACAGGTGAGGAACCTAAATGGGGTATTTGTCGGGAGATGGTACCTTGGATGTGGAGCAGAAGATCTGCTTAGGCTGGACGACACCATGAAACAAGGAATAGCAGAGCTGAATGTGCAGACGGCATCTTAGATACAGTACAGCAGAGCTAGGTAGCCTGGATGGTATCTGGGATGTGTAACGGAAGAGCTGGATATGCAGGATAATACCTCGGTTGTGGATCAGTGAACCTGAGTATGCAGTATGACACCTTGGAACATGTTGTTTGGCACAGGAGAGATGAATATGCATTCTGGCACCTTGGAATAGTAGAGCCGAGTATGATGATTGGCACCTTGTAATGGCAGAGAAAAGAATGCGGACTGGCTACAATAGGTTTATCAGTAGACTCACTTTGGGAGATATAAAGCCAATTAGAGAAGCAGAGCTGAGTTTGTCTTGTGACACTCAGTACAAAGTCCATAGATGTTTTATTGGCGATGATGCTGAGATACCTGAATACTCAGGAAGGTCACCACTGCCTGAGCCGGGCGACATCACTGGAGCAGATGGAGAAGACTCATCACTGGAGCAGATGGAGAAGACTCATCACTGGAGCAGGTGGAGAGGATTCATCACTGGAGCAAATGGAGAAGACTCATCACTGGAGCAGATGGAGAAGGCTCATCACTGGAGCAGGTGGAGAAGACTCATCACTGGAGCAGGTGGAGAAGACTCATCACTGGAGCAGATGGAGAAGGCTCATCACTGGAGCAGATGGAGAAGACTCATCACTGGAGCAGATGGTGAAGGCTCATCACTGGAGCAGATGGAGAAGACTCATCACTGGAGCAGATGGAGAAGATTCATCACTGGAGCAGATGGAGAAGATTCATCACTAGAGCAGATGGAGAAGACTCATCACTGGAGCAGATGGAGAAGACTCATCACTGGAGCAGATGGAGAAGACTCATCACTGGAGCAGATGGAGAAGACTCATCACTGGAGCAGATGGAGAAGACTCATCACTGGAGCAGATGGAGAAGACTCATCACTGGAGCAGATGGAGAAGACTCATCACTGGAGCAGATGGAGAAGACTCATCACTGGAGCAGATGGAGAAGACTCATCACTGGAGCAGATGAAGAAGACTCATCACTGGAGCAGATGGAGAAGACTCATCACTGGAGCAGATGGAGAAGACTCATCACTGGAGCAGATGGAGAAGACTCATCACTGGAGCAGATGGAGAGATTCATCACTGGAGCAGGTGGAGAAGGCTCATCACTGGAGCAGGTGGAGAAGGCTCATCACTGGAGCAGATGGAGAAGGCTCATCACTGGAGCAGGTGGAGAAGGCTCATCACTGGAGCAGGTGGAGAAGGCTCATCACTGGAGCAGGTGGAGAAGACTCATCACTGGAGCAGGTGGAGAAGACTCATCACTGGAGCAGATGGAGAAGACTCATCACTGGAGCAGATGGAGAAGATTCATCACTGGAGCAGGTGGAGAAGACTCATCACTGGAGCAGATGGAGAAGACTCATCACTGGAGCAGATGGAGAAGACTCATCACTGGAGCAGATGGAGAAGACTCATCACTGGAGCAGGTGGAGAAGGCTCATCACTGGAGCAGATGGAGAAGACTCATCACTGGAGCAGGTGGAGAAGACTCATCACTGGAGCAGATGGAGAAGACTCATCACTGGAGCAGATGGAGAAGACTCATCACTGGAGCAGGTGGAGAAGACTCATCACTGGAGCAGATGGAGAAGACTCATCACTGGAGCAGATGGAGAAGACTCATCACTGGAGCAGATGGAGAAGACTCATCACTGGAGCAGATAGAGAAGATTCATCACTGGAGCAGATGGAGAAGGCTCATCACTGGAGCAGATGGAGAAGATCATCACTGGAGCAGGTGGAGAAGACTCATCACTGGAGCAGGATGGAGAAGACTCATCACTGGAGCAGATGGTAGAAGACTCATCACTGGAGCAGGTAGAGAAGACTCATCACTGGAGCAGATGGAGAAGACTCATCACTGAGCAGAGAGAAGCTCACACTGGAGCAGGTGGAGAAGACTCATCACTGGAGCAGGTGGAGAAGACTCATCACTGGAGCGGTGGAGAAGACTCATCACTGGAGCAGATGGAGAAGACTCATCACTGGAGCATATGGAGAAGACTCATCACTGGAGCAGATGGAGAAGATTCATCACTGGAGCAGGTGGAGAAGACTCATCACTGGAGCAGGTGGAGAAGACTCATCACTGGAGCAGATGGAGAAGACTCATCACTGGAGCGGTGGAGAAGACTCATCACTGGAGCAGATGGAGAAGACTCATCACTGGAGCAGATGGAGAAGACTCATCACGAAATCACGGAAGGAAGCACCTAATGAGACACGCGAGAATCACAGGGAGAAGACTCATCTGGCGGGAAACATCACTGGAGAATAGAGCTAGAGCAGTGAACTCATCATGAGTGAGAAGCTCATCACTGGCAATGAAAGCTATCGAGAGGAAAGACTCACTGGGCAGTGAAAGATCATACAGTGAAAGTGGAAGTCATCACGAAGAGAGCTCTCACGGAGAGACTCATGCAGGAGAGACAAGAAGTCATATGACCAGGCATGGGAAGATCCCGAGCATGGAGACTCACACTGAGCGTAGAAGACTCCAGCACTGACAGGGAAGTCATGCAGAGTCACGGAGAGCCTGAGAATCTCACGAGAGGAAGATCACATGAGCAAATTACTAGAAGACTCATCAGACAGAGAAGATCTCACTGAGCATAAACCGGCTGATCTGAGCAGTGAAGCAAGCAGAGCCAACACGAAGCTCTGGATAGATCTCCTGAGAGAGAATCACTCAGGAAGACACCGAAAAAATGAAGAGAAGTTCACGAAGAGAATCTCAGAAATAATCACAGGCAGATGGAGAGCTACCGAGCAGAATCACGAGAGGAGAGCTCTCACTGAGCAAAAGATCATCATGAGTCATGAGGAACCATCGAGAGATGAAAATAGAGCAGGGGAGAGACTCTCACGAGCAATAAGATCACGGCAGGAGACCATCATGCAGTGAGAAACTCTCACTGAGCATGATCTCATGACGAGACACACTGACAGGAATCATCACGAGCAGTGGAAGACTCGGAGAGTGAAACTCATCATGGAGTGAAGACAGGAATGAGAAGTCACTGAGAGTGAAGACTCACATGGAGGGAAACTCACAGAGCGGAAAGCTTCGAGCTGAAAGCATCACTGGAGCAGAAAGCCATCACTGACATGAAAGATCAACGGAGCAGGAGACTCTCACTGGCAGTGAACATCATACATGGGAAGCAATGGATGAAGATCTCAGGAGGCAGTGAAAGACTCATCACTGGAGCAGATGGAGAAGACTCATCACTGGAGCAAATGGAGAAGAACTCATCACTGGAGCAGATGGAGAAGCCACACTGAGCATGAGAAGCACATGAGTAGAGCATGATGGAGAGATAGAGCTCATCACTGGAGCAGATGGAGAAGACTCATCACTGGAGCAGGTGGAGAAGACTCATCACTGGAGCAGTGGAGATCATCATGGAGCAGAGAGACTCATCACTGGAGCAGATGGAGAGACCATCACTGGAGCAGTGGAGAAGACTCATCACTGGAGCAGTAGTGGAGAAGACTCATCACTGAGCAGTGAAGAGGTTCATCACGGAGCAGGGGATCACACTGAGCAGCTGGAGGAAGCAGATGGAGAAGAAAGACTCATCACTGGAGCAGGTGGAGAAGACTCATCACTGGAGCAGATGGAGAAGACTCATCACTGGAGCAGATGGGAGAAGACATCACTGGCAGATGGAAGACATACTGGAGAGATGGAGAAGACTCATCACTGGAGCAGTGGAGAAGACTCATCACTGGAGCAGGGAGAAGACTCATCACTGGAGCGATGGTGAAGATCATCATGACGTGAAGTCATCACTGGAGCAGATGGAGAAGACTCATCACTGGAGCAGATGGAGAAGACTCATCACTGGAGCAGATGGAGAAGACTCATCACTGGAGCAGGTGGAAAAGGGACTATCACTGGCACTGAGAGTCATCACTGGAGCAGATGAAGACTCATACTGGAGCAGGTGGAGAAGACTCATCACTGGAGCAGATGGAGAAGGCTCATCACTGGAAGGTGGAGAAGACTCATCACTGGAGCAGATGGAGAAGGCTCATCACTGGAGCAGATGGAGAAGGTTCATCACTGGAGCAGATGGAGAAGACTCATTACTGGAGCAGTGGAGAAGACTCATCACTGGAGCAGATGGAGAAGCACTGGAGCAGATGGAGAAGACTCATCACTGGAGCAGATGGAGAAGACTCATCACTGGAGGCAGATGGAGAAGACTCATCACTGGAGCAGATGGAGAAGACTCATCACTGGAGCAGATGGAGAAGAAGACTCATCACTGGAGCAGGTGGAGAAGACTCATCACTGGAGCAGATGGAGAAGACTCATCACTGGAGCAGATGAGAAGACTCATCACTGGAGAGCAGATGGAGAAGACTCATCACTGGAGCAGATGAGAAGACTCATCACTGGAGCAGATGGAGAAGACTCATCACTGGAGCAGATGGAGAAGACTCATCACTGGAGCAGATGGAGAAGACTCATCACTGGAGCAGATGGAGAAGACTCATCACTGGAGCAGATGGAGAAGAACTCATCACTGGAGCAGATGGAGAAGACTCATCACTGGAGCAGGTGGAGAAGGACTCATCACTGGAGCAGATGGAGAAGACTCATCACTGGAGCAGATGGAGAAGACTCATCACTGGAGCAGATGGAGAAGACTCATCACTGGAGCAGATGGAGAAGACTCATCACTGGAGCAGATGGAGAAGACTCATCACTGGAGCAGATGGAGAAGACTCATCACTGGAGCAGATGGAGAAGACTCATCACTGGAGCAGGTAGAGAAGACTCATCACTGGAGCAGATGGAGAAGATCATCACTGGAGCAGGTGGAGAAGACTCATCACTGGAGCAGGTGGAGAAGACTCATCACTGGAGCCAGAGTGGAGAAGACTCATCACTGGAGCAGATGGAGAAGACTCATCACTGGAGCAGATGGAGAAGACTCATCACTGGAGCAGATGGAGAAGACTCATCACTGGAGCAGGTGGAGAAGACTCATCACTGGAGCAGGTGGAGAAGACTCATCACTGGAGCAGATGGAGAAGACTCATCACTGGAGCAGATGGAAGAAGACTCATCACTGGAGCAGATGGAGAAGACTCATCACTGGAGCAGATGGAGAAGATCATCACTGGAGCAGATGGAGAAGACTCATCACTGGAGCAGATGGAGAAGACTCATCACTGGAGCAGATGGAGAAGACTCATCACTGGAGCAGATGGAGAAGACTCATCACTGGAGCAGATGGAGAAGACTCAATCATGGAGAGCATGAGAGTGGAGAAGACTCATCACTGAGCAGGTGGAGAAGACTCATCACTGGAGCAGATGGAGAAGACTCATCACTGAGCAGATGGAGAAGACTCATCACTGGAGCAGATGGAGAAGACTCATCACTGGAGCAGTGGAGAAGACTCATCACTGGAGCAGATGGAGAAGACTCATCACTGGAGCAGATGGAGAAGGACTCATCACTGGAGCAGATGGAGAAGACTCATCACTGGAGCAGATGGAGAAGGACTCATCACTGGAGCAGATGGAGAAGGACTCATCACTGGAGCAGATGGAGAAGACTCATCACTGGAGCAGATGGAGAAGACTCATCACTGGAGCAGATGGAGAAGACTCATCACTGGAGCAGATGGAGAAGACTCATCACTGGAGCAGATGAGAAGACTCATCACTGGAGCAGATGGAGAAGACTCATCACGGAGCAGTGAGAAGCACATGGAGCAGATGGAGAAGACTCATCACTGAGCAGATGGAGAAGACTCATCACTGGAGCAGATGGAGAAGACTCATCACTGGAGCAGAATGGAGAAGAAACTCATCACTGGCAGGAGAAGCTCATCACGGAGCAAGGAGAAGACTCATCACTGGAGCAGATGGAGAAGACTCATCACTGGAGCAGATGGAGAAGACTCATCACTGGAGCAGATGGAGAAGACTCATCACTGGAGCAGATGGAGAAGACTCATCACTGGAGCAGATGGAGAAGACTCATCACTGGAGCAGATGGAGAAGACTCATCACTGGAGCAGATGGAGAAGACTCATCACTGGAGCAGGTGGAGAAGACTCATCACTGGAGCAGTGGAGAAGACTCATCACTGGAGCAGATGGAGAAGACTCATCACTGGAGCAGATGGAGAAGACTCATCACTGGAGCAGATGGAGAAGAGTCTCATCACTGGAGCAGTGGAGAAGACTCATCACTGGAGCAGATGGAGAAGACTCATCACTGGAGCAGGTGGAGAAGACTCATCACTGGAGCAGATGAGAGAAGACTCATCACTGGAGCAGATGGAGAAGACTCATCACTGGAGCAGATGGAGAAGACTCATCACTGGAGCAGATGGAGAAGACTCATCACTGGAGCAGATGGAGAAGACTCATCACTGGAGCAGGATGGAGAAGACTCATCACTGGAGCAGATGGAGAAGACTCATCACTGGAGCAGATGGAGAAGACTCATCACTGGAGCAGATGGAGAAGACTCATCACTGGAGCAGATGGAGAAGACTCATCACTGGAGCAGATGGAGAAGACTCATCACTGGAGCAGATGGAGAAGACTCATCACTGGAGCAATGGAGAAGACTCATCACTGGAGCAGATGGAGAAGACTCATCACTGGAGCAGATGGAGAAGACTCATCACTGGAGCAGATGGAGAAGACTCATCACTGGAGCAGATGGAGAAGACTCATCACTGGAGCAGTGGAGAAGACTCATCACTGGAGCAGATGAGAAGACTCATCACTGGAGCAGATGAGAAGACTCATCACTGGAGCAGATGGAGAAGACTCATCACTGGAGCAGGTGGAGAAGACTCATCACTGGAGCAGTGGAGAAGATCTCATCACTGGAGCAGATGGAGAAGACTCATCACTGGAGCAGATGGAGAAGACTCATCACTGGAGCAGATGGAGAAGACTCATCACTGGAGCAGGTGGAGAAGACTCATCACTGGAGCAGGTGGAGAAGACTCATCACTGGAGCAGATGGAGAAGACTCATCACTGGAGCAGATGAGAGAAGACTCATCACTGGAGCAGTGGAGAAGACTCATCACTGGAGCAGATGAGAAGACTCATCACTGGAGCAGATGGAGAAGACTCATCACTGGAGCAGATGGAGAAGGACTCATCACTGGAGCAGATGGAGAAGACTCATCACTGGAGCAGATGGAGAAGACTCATCACTGGAGCAGATGGAGAAGACTCATCACTGGAGCAGATGGAGAAGACTCATCACTGGAGCAGGTGGAGAAGACTCATCACTGGAGCAGGTGAGAAGACTCATCACTGGAGCAGATGAAGAAGACTCATCACTGGAGCAGGTGGAGAAGACTCATCACTGGAGCAGATGGAGAAGACTCATCACTGGAGCAGTGGAGAAGACTCATCACTGGAGCAGATGGAGAAGACTCATCACTGGAGCAGATGGAGAAGACTCATCACTGGAGCAGATGGAGAAGACTCATCACTGGAGCGGTGGAGAAGACTCATCACTGGAGCAGATGGAGAAGACTCATCACTGGAGCAGATGGAGAAGACTCATCACTGGAGCAGATGGAAGAAGACTCATCACTGGAGCAGATGGAGAAGAGTCATCACTGGAGCAGATGAGAAGACTCATCACTGGAGCAGATGGAGAAGACTCATCACTGGAGCAATGGAGAAGACTCATCACTGGAGCAGATGGAGAAGACTCATCACTGGAGCAGATGGAGAAGACTCATCACTGGAGCAATGGAGAAGATTCATCACTAGAGCAGATGGAGAAGACTCATCACTGGAGCAGATGGAGAAGACTCATCACTGGAGCAGATGGAGAAGACTCATCACTGGAGCAGATGGAGAAGGCTCATCACTGGAGCAGGTGGAGAAGACTCATCACTGGAGCAGATGGTGAAGACTCATCACTGGAGCAGATGGAGAAGGCTCATCACTGGAGCAGGTGGAGAAGACTCATCACTGGAGCAGGTGGAGAAGGCTCATCACTGGAGCAGATGGAGAAGACTCATCACTGGAGCAGATGGAGAAGACTCATCACTGGAGCAGGTGGAGAAGACTCATCACTGGAGCAGGTGGAGAAGACTCATCACTGGAGCAGACGGAGAAGGCTCATCACTGGAGCAGGTGGAGAAGACTCATCACTGAAGCAGATGGAGAAGATTCATCACTGGAGCAGGTGGAGAAGACTCATCACTGGAGCAGGTGGAGAAGACTCATCACTGGAGCAGGTGGAGAAGACTCATCACTGGAGCAGGTGGAGAAGACTCATCACTGGAGCAGATGGAGAAGACTCATCACTGGAGCAGATGGAGAAGACTCATCACTGGAGCAGATGGAGAAGACTCATCACTGGAGCAGGTGGAGAAGACTCATCACTGGAGCAGGTGGAGAAGACTCATCACTGGAGCAGATGGAGAAGACTCATCACTGGAGCCGGTGGAGAAGACTCATCACTGGAGCAGATGGAGAAGACTCATCACTGGAGCAGATGGAGAAGACTCATCACTGGAGCAGATGGAGAAGACTCATCACTGGAGCAGATGGAGAAGGTTCATCACTGGAGCAGATGGAGAAGGCTCATCACTGGAGCAGATGGAGAAGACTCATCACTGGAGCCGGTGGAGAAGACTCATCACTGGAGCAGATAGAGAAGATTCATCACTAGAGCAGATGGAGAAGACTCATCACTGGAGCAGATGAAGAAGACTCATCACTGGAGCAGGTGGAGAAGACTCATCACTGGAGCAGGTGGAGAAGACTCATCACTGGAGCAGATGGAGAAGACTCATCACTGGAGCAGATGGAGAAGACTCATCACTGGAGCAGATGGAGAAGACTCATCACTGGAGCAGGTGGAGAAGACTCATCACTGGAGCAGATGGAGAAGACTCATCACTGGAGCAGATGGAGAAGACTCATCACTGGAGCAGATGGAGAAGACTCATCACTGGAGCAGATGGAGAAGGCTCATCACTGGAGCAGATGGAGAAGACTCATCACTGGAGCAGATGGAGAAGACTCATCACAGGAGCAGGTGGAGAAGATTCATCACTGGAGCAGATGGAGAAGACTCATCACTGGAGCAGGTGGAGAAGACTCATCACTGGAGCAGATGGAGAAGACTCATCACTGGAGCAGATGGAGAAGACTCATCACTGGAGCAGATGGAGAAGACTCATCACTGGAGCAGATGGAGAAGGCTCATCACTGGAGCAGATGGAGAAGACTCATCACTGGAGCAGATGGAGAAGACTCATCACTGGAGCAGATGGAGAAGACTCATCACTGGAGCAGATGGAGAAGACTCATCACTGGAGCAGATGGAGAAGACTCATCACAGGAGCAGGTGGAGAAGATTCATCACTGGAGCAGATGGAGAAGACTCATCACTGGAGCAGATGGAGAAGACTCATCACTGGAGCAGATGGAGAAGACTCATCACAGGAGCAGGTGGAGAAGACTCATTACTGGAGCAGGTGGAGAAGACTCATCACTGGAGCAGATGGAGAAGACTCATCACTGGAGCAGATGGAGAAGACTCATCACAGGAGCAGGTGGAGAAGACTCATTACTGGAGCAGGTGGAGAAGACTCATCACTGGAGCAGATGAAGAAGACTCATCACTGGAGCAGATGGAGAAGACTCATCACTGGAGCAGATGGAGAAGACTCATCACTGGAGCAGATGGAAAACTCATCACTGGAGCAGATGAAGAAGACTCATCACTGGAGTCCTCCCTCCATTGTATCTGAGGCCTCCTCCATTGTATCCGAGGTCCTCCTCCATTGTATCCGAGTCCTCCTCCATTGTTTCTGAGGCCTCCCTAGATCACCAGGAATGTCTTCAATAATCCCTTCTTCACTCTAGACCACAGGGACGTCTACAATGGTCCCTTTATTTCTCTAGACCACCAGGGATTTCTTCAATTAATTCCCCACTCTAAAGCAGGGGAGGGCAATTTGTTTTCCCAAGGGGCCAAATGAGAGACCGTAACTGTTCACCAATCGGCTGAGCCTAATCCTTCTTGTTTTATATCAGTTTTTATCACGTAATATGGAGCAGAGGTCAGAGGTCGGAGGTCAGTCTGGTGATTGTTACTAGTAACACATTATCTGATTGGGCGGGCTGTAACGTGTTCTTTCCTGTAGCAGCTAATAAAAATGATCTACCGTAATTTACTGCCTCTTGTAAAAGTATAAATAAAGCCATCAATCACACACAGCTCCTGTAATGTCGTCCATGTGAAGAACGCGAGGATGCAACAGGGCGACTCAGCAGGAGGAGGGAGAGCTGAGGAATCAGGGAAGGAGGAAAACAGTTTATTACACAGGACCAAAGATCTGCAGGGTATTAATGCAATATAAGTCACGTGTTCTTACTTATATCGCCAATTAACGTATACCGTAAAGGCCGTCTGAATCTCGGTCACTCTGTCGGAGTGCACAGACCCTAATGAAGGTTATGACATCACCCGCTGGGCCAATTCAGGGGTGATTTCTCGCACTCAACTCCCTATCCATCTTGGATACTTGAAGTGCGTTCCCAGTCCACATGGTCCCAGTACCGCACTTCTGTGCAAGGAAAGCAACAACCCACAGGAACGGTGCTCCGCTCCAGCCGGATCTTTTCCCAGGCACGGCTCAGATCTGGTCATGGCCTTCTACTCATCTCGGATCAGCGAGCTTCATCTCAGATCAGGTCACCGATCTTCCCTCTCGGCTCAGGTCACGATCTTCCTCTCGGCTCAGGTCACTGATCTCCTCTCGGCTCAGGTCACAGATCTTCCTCTCGGCTCAGGACACCTGATATTCCTCTCGGCTCAGGTCACGATCTTCCTCTCGGCTCAGGTCACTGATCTCCCTCTCGGCTCAGGTCACTGATCTTCCTCTCAGCTCAGGATCTCGATCTTCCTCTCGGCTCAGGTCACGGATCTCCTCTCGGCTCAGGTCACGGATCTTCCTCTCGGCTCAGGTCACGGATCTTCCTCTCGGCTCAGGTCACTGATCTTCCTCTCTCAGTCAGATCTCCGATCTCCTCTCGGCGTCAGGTCATCCGATCTTCCTCTTGGCTCAGGTCACTGATCTTCCTCTCAGCTCGGGTCACTGATCTTCCTCTGGCTCAGGTCACGGATCTTCCTCTCGGCTCAGGTCCTGATCTTCCTCTCAGTTCGGGTCACTGATCTTCCTCTCGGCTCAGGTCACTGATCTTCCTCTCGGCTCAGGTCACATGATCTTCCTCTCGGCTCAGGTCACAGATCTTCCTCTCGGTCAGGTCACTGATCTTCCTCTCGCTCAGGTCACGATCTTCCTCTCGGCTCAGGTCACTGATCTTCCTCTCGGCTCAGGTCACCGATCTTCCTCTCGGCTCAGGTTCATGATCTTCCTCTCAGCGCTCGGGTCACCGATCTTCCTCTCGGCTCAGGTCACCGATCTTCTCTCGGCTCAGGTCACGATCTTCCTCTCGGGCCTCAGGTCACTGATCTTCCTCTCGGCTCAGGTCACTGATCTTCCTCTCAGCTCAGGTCACTGATCTTCCTCTCGCTCAGTCCGATCTTCCTCTCGGCTCAGGTCACGATCTTCCTCTCGGCTCAGGTCACGGATCTTCCTCTCGGCTCAGGTCACGGATCTTCCTCTCGGCTCAGGTCACGATCTTCCTCTGGTCAGGTCTCGATCTTCCTCTGGCTCAGGTCACGATCTTCCTCTCAGCTCAGATCTCCGATCTTCCTCTCGGCTCAGGTCAAGATCTTCCTCTCAGCTCAGGTCACTGATCTTTCTCTCGGCTCAGGTCACGATCTTCCTCTCGGCTCAGGTCACGGATCTTCCTCTCGGCTCAGGTCACGATCTTCCTCTCGGCTCAGGTCACCGATCTTCCTCTCGGCTCAGGTCACGATCTTCCTCTCGGCTCAGGTCACCTGATCTTCCTCTCGGCTCAGGTCACTGATCTTCCTCTCGGCTCAGGTCACTGATCTTCCTCTCGGCTCAGGTCACTGATCTTCCTCTCGGCTCAGGTCACTGATCTTCCTCTCGGCTCAGGTCACGGATCTTCCTCTTGCTCGGTCACGATCTTCCTCTCGGCTCAGGTCACGATCTTCCTCTCGCTCAGTCACTGATCTTCCTCTCGGCTCAGGTCACGGATCTTCCTCTTGGCTCAGGTCACTGATCTTCCTCTCAGCTCAGGTCACTGATCTTCCTCTCGGCTCAGGTCACGGATCTTCCTCTCGGCTCAGGTCACGAATCTTCCTCTCAGCTCAGGTCCACTGATCTTCCTCTCGGCTCAGGTCACTGATCTTCTTCTCGGCTCAGGTCACAGATCTTCTTCTCGGCTCAGGTCACTGATCTTCCTCTTGGCTCAGGTCACTGATCCTTCCTCTCGTCTCAGGTCACAGATCTTCCTCTCGCTCAGGTCACGATCTTCCTCTCGCTCAGGTCACGATCTTCCTCTCAGCTCAGGTCACTGATCTTCCTCTTTGGCTCAGGTCACAGATCTTCCTCTCGTAGGTCCATCCCTGGTCACCGATCTTCCTCTCAGCCAGTGATCTTCTCTCAGCTCAATCTGGATCTCTCCTACTCAGGTATCTTCGCAGGTCGATCTCCTCAGAGGTCTCGATCTTCCTCTCAGCTCAGGTCACGATCTTCCTTTCAGCTCAGGTCACAAATCCTAGACCACCAGGATGCCTTCAATAATCCCTTCATTACCCTAACCACACAGGGATATGGCCTTCATCATTCTAAATCACCAATATGTCTTCGTTAAAATGAACCATTCTGCATACATCCACTTAGAGTTCTTATAAACCCATTCTATTCCTTTAAGAAAATGGGAAAGGTCCCTATTAACCACAAGACCATTATCTATTTACCACTCACACCACAAGGAAGATATTCACTAACCCTTAAGTATCATAAACCACAAGATATGTTCCACTAAATTCATTCATCAGTCTGGACACCAGACTCTTTAAAGCCAGACATTCCCTTAGGCCACTAGAGATGCTCACCTAGACCATAATGGATATTTCCAATAATCCATTCACCACCCTAGACCACCAGGGATATCTCTTTTCAACATAAACCTCGCTAGATCACCAGAAATGTCTCCAAAAACCCCTTAATTTAATATTGATATTGCCACTACTAAACACACTTGACTACCAGGGATGTCTCTTCTAAACCTTCACCACCCTAGACCACCAGGCTTGCATCCATTAACCCATCATCGACTTGCCTTTTACTGCATTATGTCAGTGCGGCATGGAAATAATATTAGGTATACTGTAAGGCAATGTTATGTGAGCGCTGCAGAATATTAGGCGGTGTGTGCACTATATGGTGGTATAAATTGATTACTCTAAGGCAGTATTATGTGAATGCTGTATACACTTATCTTTTGGATATTAGGTGTGAGCCCTATACTGTAGTATATATAGGCACAGCACTCTATGGAAGTATAATGGATGGCACAATATGGCAGTATTATTCAGGAACTTTATGGGAATTTTGTGGGTTTTATATTTTGCCTGCTCCTGCCTCTGTGGTGTGTGACCGCTATCGTATAGCGCCATAGTGTGTGAGCAGTCGGCGGGGGAGCTGCCTGTGCATCTTCTCTGAATTATTATGTCTCATTGAGCGTCTTTTGCCGGCGTCCTCGTTCCATTCTGGCAGTGACATTAATCCCCGCCGTCGCTCCGGCGATGTTTGTGCACCCGGTATATTACATTGTACCTCGCGGTAATAAAGCCGCCTTACCACATACCGCTGTTCTGATTCTCTGCTTCACTAAAATCATTAATCATTTTCAGAGAACACCAGAAGCAACGCAGCAAACTGATGCCTGTGCCTCCCTGCGCTCCCCTGTGCCTCCCCGCAACGAGGAGCGCTGTGCTTGGTATGCACCTGACGTTGGCGTTTTATCTCTCATAAAACCAAGGAAGGGTTTCAGTGATCTGCTGCCAGATGACCACTATCACCACCAATGCCAGAACCGTCACCACCACCGCCTTCATCACCACCGTCATCACCATCACCGCCGTCATCACCACCATCACACCACTGCTGCCGTCACCACAGCCATCACCATCACCACCACTGCCGTCACCACCACCGCCTTCATCACCACCGTCATCACCATCACCGCCATCACCACCACCGTCATCACCATTGCCATCACCACCACCGCCGTCATCACCACCACCGTCATCACCACTGCCGTCACCACACCACTGCTGCCGTCACCACAGCCATCACCATCACCACCACTGCCGTCACCACTACCGCCATCACCACCACCACCTTCATCACCACCACTGCCACCAACACCGCCGTCATCACCACCATCACACCACTGTTGCCGTCACCACAGCCATCACCATCACTGCTGTCACCACTACCACCATCACCACCACTGCCACCAACACCGCCGTCATCACCACTGCCGTCACCACCACCACCATTGCCACTGCCGTCACCACCACCATCACACCACTGCTGCCGTCACCACAGCCATCACCATCACCACCACTGCTGTCACCACTACCACCATCACCACCACTGCCACCAACACCGACCTCACCACCACTGCTATCACCACCGGGGAAGGGTTTCAGTGATCTGCTGCCAGTTGACCACCGCCATCACCATCACCGTCATCACCACTGCCGTCACCACCACTGCTGTCGACACCACCGCCATCATCATCACCGCCATCTTCACCACCACCTCCGTCACCACCAGGGAAGGGTTTCAGTTACCTGCTGCCAGACGACCACCTCCATCACCGCCATCACCACTGCCATCACCACCACCGCCGTTACCAACACCGCTGCCGCCACCACGGCTGGAGAAGATGAGATCGACAAGCTGCAGATCAAGACCGGGGGAAAGATGAAGAGGAAGAGAAAAGGCCATTGATCTGGATAAATATATTAAATGGTGGGGGGTCCGACAGCTAAGAACCCCAGCCAGTGGCATAAAGTCCAATGGTCTGATGGTCTCAGGTGCAAAATTTGCATATGAGCTCTGCCCCCCCCTTCCCGCACGTTGGTCAGATGTGTGGGCCCTTGTAGCTTTCTAAATCCTATAAAGACATAAATGTTGCCCCTCTTCCGCCTTTTTTATAATAATAATATTTATTCCTTTATATAGCGCTATTAATTCCATAGCACTTTACATACATCAGTAATGCTGTCCCCATTGAGCTCACAATCTAAATATTATGTGGTAATGTCCCCCATCCTGTGCTCCTTTTTAATATAGCTGTCCCCCATCTTGGCATATATGTTCCCCATCCTGGTATATATGTCCTCCATACTGGTATATCTGACCCCATCCTGGTATATGCGTCCCTCATCCTGATATATATGATCCCATATTGTGGTATATATGTCTCCAATCCTGGGCTTCTTCCTGGTGTATATGTCCCCAGCCTGTTACATCTGCCTCCCATCCTGGTATATTTGTCCCTCTTTCAGGTATAAATATATATATAGATATAGATATATATATATATCTATATATATATATATATCCCCCATCCTGGTATATATGATCCCCATCCTGGTATATATGGTCACCATCCTGGTAACGTTATCTACAAACCCGGTATATATATCCCCCATCCTGGTATATATGATCCCCATCCTGGTATATTTGTCCCCCATCTTGGTATCTATATCCTCAGCTTGGTGTATATGGTCCCCTATCCTGATATACATGGTCCTCCTGGTATATGTCCCCCATCCTGGTATATATATATATATTCCCTGTTCTGCATCTAATGCATAAAAACCAAAAATATTCTCACTTTCTCCGGCTCCCACATGGTGCGGCATCCTCCTCCTCCTCCTCTGTAGCCAGTGCAGTGGTCGGCAGATGACATCGGTGTGCCTGCTATGATGACACATGATGTCACTGCCATGCGCCCCCAGTCAGCTGCCAACCTCTGTTTGGCCCCTGCCCCAGTCATCAAGAAGAGAGAGCAGGAGTCCACTATCCTCCTTGGTGATGAGCGATTAGTGACCACCCGGTGACTCGCTCTCTATGGAAGTGGTGGTCACACAGGCGTTAGGTGGTCATACATGCAGTACCGATCCTGCAGGCTGGTTATGCTCCTGTGTGACACCATTCACTTCTATAGGCGCGATAGTGGGCATGTGTGTGACACCGCCGCTGTATTCACTGTCTATGGGGGAATATTGGAATCCTGTGTGCACCAAAAACCTTTCCCACCATAACCGCTAAGCACAGATCCATAACATGACGTGTATTAATCGCCTGCCCAAAATACCGAAAGGAAAACAGAGCGGACCTGACAGGTGTGATCGCCCCCCATGACAGGTGTGATCAGCCCCCCATGCCATCTTTCCGCCCTCCGTCACCCCGGCTCTTATCGTCTCAGTGGTGGGAGTAGTGGCCGCTCCACAATCCCAAGATCTGAGTGACGGCGATTTCCATTTTCTTTTCAGGGTGTCACCGCCGGAGCGTCAGCCGGAACGACACCTGACACGTCTGTCGAGGCAAATAAAAAGGAAAAGGGATTTTCACTACGAGCTCAAGAAAGATAAAGGAAATCTATGGCTTCAGATCAATCCCACAACACGGAGACAAAATGCAATTACCCTGCTAGTTTTCTTATATTTCAGTTTCCAGGAAATCCTCCGTAAGAGCAAGATACATTGCCGGATACACAGCTATGGTAATCCTCACCAGGAGGCGCCGACATGATCAGTGTCCATAGAGGAACATGTCTACCCAATATTACACCCCCGCCTAAAATTCTGGTCACCGAGATAAGAGCTCTGATCCAACGAGGCCTGGACTCCACATGACCTCTGCAGGAGTCCAGTGCTATCTAAGCTATCCGGCAGGATTCCAGAGCTATCCGGCAGGGGTACAAAGCTATCAGAGCTATCCGGCAGGGGTACAGAGCTATCAGAGCTATCCGGCAGGAGTCCAGAGCTATCTGGCAGGAGGACGGTGGTATTCGACAGGAGTCCAGTCATCTGGCAGGAGTCCGCTGCTATCTGGCAGGAGTCCAGTCATCTGGCAGGAGTCCGCTGCTATCCGACAGAAGTACGGTGCTATCTAAGCTATCCGGCAGGGGTACAAAGCTATCAGAGCTATCCGGCAGGGGTACAGAGCTATCAGAGCTATCCGGCAGGAGTCCAGAGCTATCTGACAGGAGGACAGTGGTATTCGACAGGAGTCCAGTCATCTGGCAGGAGTCCGCTGCTATCTGGCAGGAGTCCGCTGCTATCCGACAGGAGTACGGTGCTATTGGAGCTATCCGGCAGGAGCCCAGAGCAATCCGGCACAAGTCTGGTGCTGACCAGCAAGGGTTTGGTTCTATCGGGCATGGAGTATGGTGCTATCCAGCAGCAGATCCTGTAGGTTCCTTGCTGCAGCCTCCATGGATCATTGTATTCCACAGACGATTGATTGGGGGGGGTGAGATCTTGGGAATTTGGAGTTGTCTTCACCCTGGTCTCTTTCTCAAGTTCCTAATTCTAGACCAGTGTTTCCCAGACTCCAGTCCTCACCGCCCTGAACAGGTCATGTTTTCAGGATCTCCTTAGTTTTGAACACGTGATTGAATCTTTATCAAGGTATCTCCTGTGCAGTGCTAAGGAAGTCCTGAAAAACATGACCTGTTGGGGCTGTGAGGACTAGAGTTTGGGAAACACTGTTCTAGACTGACCGTTATCCTGGAGAGAGACGCTGCCATAGAATAGGCACTGGGTCTGGTCACTGAAGGCAGGGGATATGTCACATCCTCATGATGACGAGACCCAAGGTTTCCAACAGAACCTCATCTCATCATTGTGCCCTCGCAGGCTCTTCTTTCCGTTGGGCATCTTGGTGCGATGTACTAAAAAAAATATACGGTTAACCCTTCTGCGGGATGTTTATTCAAACCAATTAAAACTTATAAAACTAATATCAACCATAAAAAAATAATAAACTCTAATCTAAAATACGACCACATATACAAACGAGTGATGGTAAAGGGAATCCTCTAAAGAGGTGTTCATTTCTTATAGGATTTTTAACAATCTATAAAATCCTCAATTTTGTAAAAATTATTATAATGAGTACTTAGAGAACTACTTTTAATACTCCGTATATCTTATAAGAGATTCCTCTCCAGTATGTATGTATTAAGATGGTGAGTATAGATTCTTGCTGCTCTTTAGGTTACCGTGGTGGTGGTGGTGGAGGTGTGCTACTGATGCACGAGGGTGCTGTTATTGGTGGAAGTTTGGTGTGGAACTAAAGAAACAGAAATCCGTTGGTGAGTGTCTAACCCTCCTATGGGGTGGTGGAAGGTTTTAGTTGTTTTATATTATCTTCCCTTCAGAGGATGGCGTCTCTGGTGTTAAACATGGGAGTAGTGTGGTGGCGTTACTGGAGGTTTGTCCTCGGATGGTAGATCTGGTTCTAGAAGATTAGTTAGAATACTCTGTTGAGGGTAAGTGAATTCTGACCATATATTTGGTTTGCTGGGTAACTAATCTCCTAGAACCAGATAAACCATCCGAGGACAAACCTCCAGTACCGCCACCACACTACTCCAAGGTTAACACCATAGACACCATCCTCTAAAGGGAAGACAATAGTTTACAGCTAACAACGTACACTACCCCATAGGAGGGTTAGACAGTCACAAAACTGATTTGTTTCTTTAGTTCCTCGTCAAACTTCTACCATAACACCCTGAGGTATCGGTAGCACACCTCCGCCACCACCCTCACGGCAACCTAAAGAGCAGCAAGAATCTATACTCAACATCTTAAAGGGCCCTTTACACGCCGCGACGGCAGGCTGGATACATCCCGCTACAGGCTACAAATGTAGCTTGTAGCGCCAATATAGCCCGTCGTAGCGGCGTCTGAAGACGTGACGCTACAGCCGGCAACAGATACATCTGTTTCCTAGCTCTGCTCAAAAACTGATGGCTACAAAGCCGATGGTAGCGAGCTGTATCGGCGTGTAAAGAGGCAACGGAAGGGAACTCTGGACACCCGGGGCTGTAGCTGCAATGTAGCTAAGGCGTGTCCCAGGCTCTGGGATACCGCGCCCCATCACCGATCATTGGAGGAAGCTCCTGCATGACGATTGGTTGTCGCCGCACAGGGCGGCATATTTAAGGAGCTGACGAGTCACACTACACAATCGCTCGAGCGTCATGTATTAATCAGCCTCCTGCGATGCCTGGCCAATCATGATGATATTGCGCTGTCCTATCATCGTACGGACGGCTCGTAATCCACGATTGTGGCACGCCTATGTGCTGTCCCTGCTGTACCAGATACGCCCATATTAGCTTATTGTAGCGTTGTGTAAACGTGGTACGCTAAGCTACAGCTGGCTACTTGAGACACCCGGCGATGTAGCTAGCTACAGATGTAGCGTAGCGTAGCGCACCTTATGGCGGCGTGTAAAGAGGGTGCGTTGACCGTTTGTAGCCGTTTGAGCGTGCTCGTGCACGTGAAGTAGCGGGATGTATCCAGCCTGCCGTCGCGGCGTGTAAAGGTACCATAAGACATACATACTGGAGAGGAATCTCTTGTAAGATATAGAGTATTAAAAATAGTACTCATTATAATTGTTTAAAAATGTAAAGATTTTATAAATATGTTTTTTTAGGTTTATTTAACTGAATTGTTACAAACCCTCTATGATATTAAAGGGAACCAACCACCTCAGATGACGACTATAAGCAGTTAATACATGTCCCTGCACCCTACCTACACCGTTCCAGCTATGTTTTTGCTAAGAATATTGATAAATGCAAACCGAAATATGCACTTTGTAAACTTACATTCCTGCGTACTTGAGGGCGTCTCCCTGTGTGTGCTGGGACTTGTTGGCTGTGCTCATCATGCCTGCTCTCCCCCTCCCTTATGCACGCCCCCTCTCAGCCTGCTATAGTGATGTGAGGCTGATTGCGTCATAAAGGGGCGGGGCTACCGGGATGCCGCGATTAGCCCCGCCCCTTTATGACGCAATCAGCCTCACATCACTATAGCAGGCTGAGAGGGGGCGTGCATAAGGGAGGGGGAGAGCAGGCATGATGAGCACAGCCAACAAGTCCCAGCACACACAGGGAGACGGCCTCAAGTACGCAGGAATGTAAGTTTACAAAGTGCATATTTCGGTTTGCATTTATCAATATTCTTAGCAAAAACATAGCTGGAACGGTGTAGGTAGGGTGCAGGGACATGTATTAACTGCTTATAGTCGTCATCTGAGGTGGTTGGTTCCCTTTAACACCTTGAGAGGATTCCCTTTACCATCACTCGTTTGTACAAGTGGTCGTATTTTAATTAGTTTATTATTTTTGATGGTTGATATTTTTATCAATTTTAATATGTTTGAATAAACATCCCACAGAAGGGTTAACCGTATACCTTTTAGTACACTCCTTTTGTCAAGCCACATTCAAAGTGTTAGCAATAAGGCAATATCGATAATTCATATAAATACCACCCCTTAGGGCGAATCACGCGGTGTCACCCAGGCTTCTAGCTGGAAGTCGGTCATAGGGTGGAGGCACAGGGGCGTGAGACTCGCATTGCACTCGGACCAGTATCAATAAATGTTTCTGGTCATATTAGTGTGTTTTCAACGCATTTAACTCGCATTGCGAGTGACATGCGAGTTCCATCATAGCACGAATGGCAATTGTAAGTAAAATCTCGCACCCATACAGCACATGGTGCAATAGTTGTACGCGTGTGCTACTTCGCAATGTCGGCAAATTTGCCGGATTGCCAGTGCAGCAACCCATCAGCTTTCACCACTGTCACAGCAGCGGAGAAAGCCAATTGGTTAAATTGGGCGTTAAATGCTTTCCATGGTGCTGAAGATAAATGCTTTTCATGGTGCTGAAGTTTTATCTTCAGCACCATGTAAAGCATTTAACGCCCAATTTAACCAATTGGCTTTCACAGCTGCTGTGACAACGGTGAAAGCTGATTGCTGCTCCGGCAACCTGGTAAATTCAACCAGACTGCAGCGGTGTTTGACTTCGCTGGTAAATGCTGAAGTTTGCTTGGAGGGATTACTCAGCATGCTGAGAAATCCCGCCGAGCAAACTTCAGGACAGCACACTGACTCGCACCACACTCGTGCATACAGCCATGCACACACACACCCACCACACTCACAGTGAAAACACCCAGCACTCACTCGCATCACTATCATGCATCAAAAACACTCCATGTTAGATGCATGACAGTGTGCCTCCACCCATAGAAAAAAGCAAGCTCCGGTGCTTACTTTAAATAATCTTGGTGCGATGCTGTGCGTGTCCTGACTCCTTTTTATCATAGGTGCGATATTCTATGTGTCCATTATACAGCATAAAAGTCACCACTAGGGGAAGCTGAGGTTTACCGGCAGCAGTATCTTTCCATCTACAGTTTAGCTCCCCCTAGTGGTGGCTTCAGGCAGCCAGAAATTTATATTTTATACCATCTCTGTGGACCGGGCAGAAAAGTATCTGGAGCTCTAAATCCTCTAAAGATTGGGAAAGGAATAGAGCTAAACTCATCTACAGGAAATAACTGAAGGATCCCATTAAAATTATGGGAACTGTTTGAGGCACAATATTACCATACCTCTGATTTCACCCCCAGCCTCAAAAAAACAGGACCACTTGTGTTCACGTGGCAGAGTATGGTATTGCAGCTTGGTCTCATTTAAGTCATCGATACTAGGCTGCAATACTGTAATTAGTCCCATGGACAAGAGCGGCACTATTTTTATCTGGAATTGACAATTATCTCTTAAAGGGGTCTTACTATATCGATGACCCATCCTGACTTATTAGATAGTCAACAATATCAAATTGGTGTGGTTCCAACAACCTGACCTGCAGTACTAGGGAATGGCCACTGCGTGGTGAATGGCACCAAGCTGCAGTACTAGGGAATGGCCTCTATGTGGTGACTAGTGCAGAGCTGCAATACCAGGGAACGGACACTACACAGCCAATGGCGTTTAGCTGCAATACCAGGGAATGGCTGCTACATCGCGAAGAGTGCACAGCTGCAATACCAGGGAACGGACACTACACAGCCAATGACGCTTAGGGAATGGCTGCCCCATGGTGAACAGCGCCGGGCTGCAATACCAGGGAACAGACACTATGTGGTAAATGGCGCCAAGCTGCAGTACAAGAGAATGGCCACTACATGGTGCAGACAGCTGATCGGTACGGGTATCATGTGCTGTACCCCCCCCCCCCCCCATTAGAACCCCACTTCACAGATATGACAACCACCACAAAAAGAGTTATTAATATTTATTGTACTTTTCCTTTGGAGTGAACTTCCAGATGAAAGTAAAAGTTTTACAAACAGAATGGAAACAAAAGTCTAAAAGTCAGAAGAAGTGGTTTACTTTATTAGGGAGGGAGAAAATAAGATAATTATCAACTTAAGCAAGCAATGAGAAAACAACAAAGTTGGGGGGGGGAAAATCGAGAGAAGATGCAACTCTGGAGTCTAGTCTAAAGGTACCGTTGCACACAGATATATTGCTTGACACTCACTGGTTGCAGTGAAACCATGGACACATTGTTCCATTTTGTACATGGCAACAGAATGGAACAATGTGTCCATGATTTCACTGCAACCAGTGAGTTGCAATATATCTCTGTGTGTAACGGTACCTTTAGACTCTTCCTGGGGGTCTGACTTCTAAGGCCTCAGATATGAATGACCCTGGGTACTGGGCAAATCCAGTGACAAATTGACAATGGGCCCCCCCCAAAAAGCATCCACAGGGGAGCCCCATGCACATAATACATTCATCACTTACAATCAACATCCAATGAATGTCGGACAGAATATAGAAAAAGTACGAGGCGTCATTCGCTGGGAGGTATTTTAGCAGCCGACGTCCTGGAGCTACAGGAACTTACTGCCGTTTAGAAGTGCAAGTCGTCTCCGAGTGATGGGAATGGTCTAAAATTGCTGGTTTTAGGGAAAGCTGGACACGAATCGTCAGCACCGCCACCGTTCATGGGTGTAAAAAAAAGTGCTTCAGTGGAAAGGCTGCAAAGACGCCACTGGATTTACTAAGGACTGTGAAGCAAAACCGCAAAGAAGAAAAAGGGGGGGATAAAGGTAAAGGCCCACTGAACCCACACCTGCAGCCGATCATTGTAAACAGAATCCCCACACTCAGTATTTTGATTTTTTTTTCTTCTTGCATAGCAATACAATAGATTAGAAAGCATTTTGTTTGTGTCAGGATTTTCTTCTATGTGACTACCTGCGACATGCTATACTGTGGGTTTAGTGGGCCTTTACATTAAAGTGATGAAAAACAAAAGAACACTAAACTTACAGCCTGCAGCAAATAAGACAGTAGAAGAAAATCCCAGCACTTCGTAGAAAGATCCTATAGTTATTATTAGGATTAGCATCTACTTATCACGATTGAATACATCATTTTTATACTGCAGGCTGTAGGTTTAGTGAGCCTTAGTGATCATCTATTTCCATTGCTTCAAGGTAAAGGCCCACTAAACCTACAGCATATAAAAGGAAGCAGCAAATAAGACACCATATTAGAAAATCCCAGCACTCGCACAATGCCATGCAAGAGTGAAGAAGGACATAACTTATACACATTTCTGGAATTTATATCTAAAGTGTCTCATGATAAACCATCATTTGTATGCTGCAGGCTGTGGGTTTAGGTGGCTTTTATTTTGCCTTTACATTAGTAAGCATCGAATTCCTTCAAAAGGAAAAGGCCCACTAAACCTACAGCAAACAATAATGCAGCAAATCATTAGTCATCAGTAGAAAATTCCAGCTCTCAAACAATGCAATACATAAAAGAGTGAAGAAAATAATTTTTAGCCATTTCTGGGATTCACATCTTAACACCTGAATGACCGCATCATTTGTATGCTGCAGGCTGTAGGTTTAGTGGGCCTTCATTTTGCCTTTACATTAGTAAGGATAGATTTCCTTCTAAAGGAAAGGCCCACTAAACCTACAGCAAACAATAATGCAGCAAATCACACGATACTAGTAAAGAATTCCAGCTCTCACACAATGCCATGCAAGAACGAAGAAAATAACTTCATGACATTTCTAGGATTCCCATCTACTTGTCACATGATTGACAGTATAATTTGTATGCTGCAGGTTTAGTGGGCCTTTACTTTGAAGGAAATCTAGGTTTACTAATGTAAAGGCCCACAAAACCTACAGCATATAATGATGCAGCAAATCACAAGACAGTGGTAGAAAATCTAACACTCTTACAATACCATGCAAGACTTAAGTAGAAGCAAATCTGAGAAATCGTGTCATCTTGGTTTCTTCTTATCACTTGAATGACCGCATCATTTTTATGCTGCAGGCTGTAGGTTCAGTGGGCCTTCATTTTGTTTTATACATTAAAAAGCATTGCTTTTCTTCGAGGTAAAGGTCCACTAAACCTTAACCATACAATGATGCAGCAAGTCACAAGACAGTAGTAGAATATTCCAGCTCTCACACAATGTCATATAAAAGAGCTTGTAGCCATTCATCCTATTTACATCTACTTGTCACATGAATGACTGCTTAATGTTAAGCTGCAGGCTGTAGGTTTAGTGGGCCTTCATTTAGTTTTTACATGAGTAAGGCTGGCTTCACATTAGCGTTTGTGTCTGCATGCTGATGGCATGCAGACACAAACGCTGTCAGAAGCAGTGTCCAAATGATGTGTCCGCAGCGGATAATGTCCGCCTGCGGACACATCACTATGGAGCCCGGCAGCCAATCGGCGCTGTCCGGGGGCGGGCCGGGGGCGGAGATCAGCGCCGGAGATCTCCGCCCCCCCCGGCCGCCGGTAAGCTCCGGGACTGTCGGCGGGGAGAACAGCTGATGTGAGAGCTGTTTGAATCTTCCCGCGCCGACACTGAGAGGAGATGTCGGCGCGGGAAGATTCAAACAGCTCTCACATCAGCTGTTCTCCCCGCCGACATCGCTAGGAGATTACAGGCGGCGGGGAGAAGGAGGACAGCAGAGGCTGAGCTGATCTCCCGGTGGCCGTCGGTGAGCTCCTGTGACATCACCGGCGGCCACTGGGAGATTTTTCAATGGGTCCGCAGCGTTCTCCTGCGGTGTCATGCAGAGGACACTGCGGACCCATTGAAGCCAATGCATTTTTTGTACGCTTGGGGACGCTTGCTGATTGTCCAAGCTCCCCAAACGCACAAAAAAACCCAACATGCTGCGTCCCGGGTGCGGATGCTGGACACCGGAAGCAGCAGATATCGTCCGCATCCGCACCCGAACGCAGCAAACGCAGGCACCATGCGTTCCTATGTTAAACATAGGAACGCAGTGCGCATGCGTTTGACTGCGTATGGGAACGCAGCAATACGCTGCCTTCCCATACGCAAATGTGAAGCCAGCCTAAGCATTGATTTCCTTTAAAGTAAAGCCCACTAAACCTACAGCATACAATCATGCAGCAAATCGATACGTCCAGCTCTCACACAATGCCATGTAAGAGTGAAGAAGAAAATAACTTGGACATTTATCAGATTTACATCTACTTGTCACATGACTGAATGCATAAGGTTATGCTGCAAGCCACATGTTTAGTGGACCTTTATTTTGCTTTTACATTGGTAATCATCAATTTCCTTCAAAGTAAAGGCCCACTAACCCGACAGCGTACAATGATGCAGCAAATCACTGGACAGTGGTGGAAAATCCCAGCTCTCACATACTGCAATGCAAGAGTGAAGAATAAGAAAACAACTTCTAGCCATTTATTGGATTTACATCAGCTTCTCACACGACTGACTGCATAACTGTATGCTGCCAGCTGTAGGTTTAGTGGGCGTTTTACATTAGCTATCAATCGATTTTCTTTAAAGGCCCACTAAACCTACAGCAGATAACGATGCAGCAAATCATAATGAAAGTGTGAAGAAAACTATTTGAAACTATGGGATTTATCACTTGAATGACTGCTACTTTGTATGCTGCAGGCTGTGGTTTTAGTGAGCCTTTACCCCATCTTTGGGTTTTTAAGGGCACAGACCTTAAAAATGTTAAGCTTTGTACCTGCTCACTCTCCCTTTGACAAGTAAGCGGCCACCTCCGGACTATTCCCCTGCCACCTTAATGTGCATGGGTGGCAGACCGGCTCTCTCGCTGTACGATGTGCAAATTTAGAGGATCTGTGCACCCTCCTCCTCCTAAAATGACTGCAGGTGTGACCTTGTCCTGGATTAGTTTAATTGCTCGGGGGAGGCAAGACATGTTGGGGAGTTGTAGTTGAAACTGCAAATTAGAGTGAATTTAGCAATTCTTAAAAAGGAAATAAAAGGAACATAGAATGAATTTAAAGGGCCAGATGGACAAATACGGTTAAGCACAGAAGCGTTATGCGTCATGTCTCAGTTATACGATTCATTTCTACAGTCCTAATGCCGACGTCATCCCTCCAGATACAAAAATACACTATAAAAAGCAGCTAATGAGCAGGATTTAAAGCACATAAGTGTCAGTGGATGCAAAGGAGGAAACAAATAAAAAAATTAAAATTCCCCATTAACTGCAGCGTTAATGAAAACTGCTTAAAGGGAAATTCCACCTTTGGCCTTTATTCTGTATAGATCTTAAAGGGGTTGTCTTACACTTAATTTTTTCCCTCAAGGCATCAATATTTTACAACCGAACCCTTTTAAACCCCGCCCCCGCGGATCCAGCTCAGACGTCTGCTGTTTGTAAGTCACCGTAACCGCTGCTGCCTGTGATTGGTGGCAGCGGTGAGGAGACCAGAAGAGTGCTAAACATCAAGCAGTGAGGACCTGACTGCTGCAGTCAATCACAGTAGCTGGTGCAGACCTCTGGGTCCTTGGGGGAGCAGAAGGGTTAATATTCCACTATTAGACATCCCCTTTAAGCCAATCCAAGTCACATCAATTATCTGCAATAGATCAGTAAAAGTGGATTATTCCTTTGAAACCCATTTTTGCATTTTGCCCCATTTTCCACCCGCTTTGGGTCGGATATCTAAAACATACAAAATCTTATGAACCCGCAACGGCAGAAATGTTTTATTAGGCAGTATAGAACATATTTTAACCCATTGATTACACAGGGAGAAGCTCCTGGGCCCCAAGCACGATCCCTATGGATGGGGAACTTCAGGCGCCGCTTGTGACGGCGGTTCAGTCGCTAATCTTCGGAAACACAACCTAGCGCTCGGGGATTTGGTAGAACGGAGGCGGCTGGTGATGTCTGTTGTTGCTTTGTGTCCTCGGATTTAAAAGATGAGAGAAAAAAAAGAACAGAAAAATAGGGGAAAAAAAAATAAAAATAAGACAGCAGTGAGAGGCAAAATGTCGCAGACAAGCTCCAGTCCCATCAATGAAGCAGGTCCTTAATAGACTGGTTTTCTGTGGATTCCAAGGCACTCAGTCCGTCCGGTCCCCTTACATTCTTGTCAGCGCCCTGCAGAAACAAAAAACAGAAAAAGCAAGTGAAGATGAACATATTAATAAATATATTTAGTTATTATACAAGCACTTCTCAAATTCAAGTCAGCACTCCCCAACAAACAGAATTACTTCATTACCCTCATAATCCCACAACTCCAGGCAGTTATTCAACACATTTAACTCCCTCCTCTGCCCCCACTGCCCCCTCCTACTTCTTACATCTTTGCAGAAGACTTCGCAACACACTTCGTCAACAAGATCGACCAGATCAGACAAGTCTTTGCTACCCAACCACCACAACCCCCATGTATACCAGACTACTACCGTCACTCACTAATCCTCCTCCCCTCCATCACTGAAGGAGAACTCCACACCTCCTCTCCAGATCGCACCTCGCCACTTGTGCCCTGGACCCTATCCCATCCCACCTCCTCCCCAACCTCACCACCACACTTATCCCAGCCCTAACCCACCTCTTCAATCTATCACTAACTTCCGGTACCTTTCCTTCCGCTTTCAAACAGGCAACAATTACACCTGTCTTGAAGAAACCATCCCTCGACCGACCTCTACATCCAGCTACCGGCCCATATCACTGCTCCTGTTCACCGACCAAACGTCTCAAAAAGCATGTCCACCTCTCTCTTTGACAACCTTCAATCTGGCTTCCGCCCTCACCACTCCACTGAAAGCACCTTAACCAAAATTACTAACGACCTAATTACCGCCAAAGCTAACGGACACTTCTCCATCCCCCTCCTCCTTGACCTGTCCTCTGCATTCGACCACTGCCTCCTATTACAGATCCTCTCTTCCATTAGTATCACTGTCCTTGCCCTTTCCTGCATTGCCTACTACCTTTCCAACCGCACATTTAGCATCTCCCACACAACCTCCTCGCCCCATCCCCTCTCTGTTGGGGTCCCTCAAAGCCTATCCTGAGACCCCTTTTTTCCCCCATCTATACCCTTGGCCTAGGACAACTCACACAGTCCCATGGCTTCCAGTATCACCTGTACGCTGAAGACACTCAGATCTACCTCTCTGGCCCAGACGTCACCTCTCTGCTGTCCAGAATCCCGGAGTGTCTATCAGCCATATCCTCCTCCTCCTCCTCTCGCTTCCTTAAACTAAAATGTAGACAAAACTGAACTCCTCATTTCTGTCCCTTCCTCAACCCTCAATCTACTTAACTACTAGTCATGCCCTCATCATCTCCCGCCTCGACTACTGCAACCTCCTCCTCTGTGGCCTCCCTGCTAACACTCTTGCACCTCCCCAATCTGTCCTTAACTCTGACGACCAATCCACCTCTCTCCTCGTGTTCCTCCACTTCTCCCCTCTTCTAATCCCTCCACTGGCTCCCAAATCCCCAGCGTATCCAATTTAAACTCCTAACATTTACAAAGCCGTCCACAATCTGTCCCCCCCATATACTCTGAACTAATCTCCCGATATCATCCAACTCGGAATCTTTGATTCTCCCAAGACCTCCTTCCTTTCCTCAACACTTGTACGTTCCTCATCTAACCGCCTGCAAGACTTCGCCTGAGCATCCCTCTTCCTCAAGAATTCTGCACCCCAAAACGTCCAACTGTCCCCCTACACTCAGAACCTTCAAGCGGAACCTGAAAACCCATCTCTTCAGAACAGCCTACAGCCTGCAATGACCACAGTGCCACCTCACCACCACTAGACCCGGCGCTCCACCACCACTGGACCCGCGCTCCACCACCACCAGAGCAGACCCAACCTACTGTCCTCTCCCCACTGCCCTGTTGAATGTAAGCCCACAAGGGCAGGGTCCTCTCCTCTCTGTATCGGTCTGTCACTGTTAATTTGATCATTGCATTTTCAACTTGTTTGTATGTATCCCTTTCTCATGTCCAGCACCATGGAATTACTGGTGCTCTATAAATAAATAATAATAATTATACAGTGGGTGAAATAAGTACTTAACACATCTCCAATTTTCTAAGTAAATACATTTCTACAGATGCAAAGAACATTTATTTCTCACCAGATGTCAGTAACAACCCATCCAGTCCACACAGGCAAAGAAGTTAAACCATAGATGTCCAGAAATTCAATGATGTGAAATAATGAGAAATGACACAGGGGAAAAACTATTGAACACATGAAGAAAGAGAGGTGCAAATCGCCATGGAGAGCTCTGACACCAGCTGAAATCTATCAACAATTAGAAAGCAATCCAGCCACTTAATAGTGATAATATCAGCTGGCCTATAAAAAGGGTGTCTCACTGCACAAGAAATGTTTCATGATGGGTAAAACCAGTGAGCCGTCTCATTATGCAAAACATACTGATGGCATTGGTTACAGCAGAATTTCTTAACTACTGAAGGTTCCAGTGAGCTGTATTGGGGACATAAATTCATCTAAAACTGGCTACGACCAGGCGCCCCCTGCAAGAGGTCAGACAGAGGAGTGAGAATTATCTCAAGAGTTGTTTAAGAGCCGAGAATCAACTGTGGAGAACTACACTAAGGTTGTCTTCTCCCCATCATCCTTCACTATCCCTCTATAGACCTGTTAGGTGCCACAGGTAAGTTACAGGTGCTGTTAATTACACAAATTAGAGAAGCATCACATGATTTTTCTAAGGGTGCCAATACTTTTGTCCACCCCCTTTTTTATGTTTGGTGGAATTAGATCCAATTTGGCTTTAGGACAATTATTTTTGTGTTTTTTTCATTGAAGACAAATTAAATGAAGATAATAATAGCAAAGAATTTGTGATTGCAATCATTTTCAGGAAGAAACTGAGTATTATCTGACAGAATTGCAGGGGTGTCAATACTTTTGGCCACAACTGTGTTCACATTGTGGGTAAAATACGGTAATACATATCCTTCTATTCCTGGCAAATCTGTGACTAACCATTAAATATATACGATATATAAAATCAGTGTGATCTGGGATTTGCTCCTCTCTCCGGTCGCTGTTACAATATCTGTAAATGAAGCCTCATATTTGTTTTTTATGAGTTACAGGAAATCGCAGAGCACGAGGGGGAAGGAAAATAAAATATTAAATAAATCTGTGGTTAAAGCAGTCGCTGTTTTCTGACGCCGGGGACCGGGGAGTTTATTACTTTTAAAGCAGTACAGTAATTAGTTTGTTGCGCAGTTGGCGGTGCGGCGGGGTCGGGTACGGTGGCGGTGTGCGGCCGCAGACCTCACAGGGTGGTGATTGCGCTCGTAGATCTCATGTCGGCTCCAGGATGTAATAAACAGGAGAGCGGGGATTTCTGCTCCGCACCAGTCAGGAGATACGCACGTGTTATGGGCAGAATAAATCTGATCCTAGAGGGAGTTACCTCCTCCATTACAGCTTTACCGCAGCAGACTGACACTGGGCTGAACCTGGACCTTCATCTAGAAGTCTTAACCCTTTCCTACATTCAGTCCTCATGTATGAAGCCGGTTGCGCTGCTCCTTTCACCTGGACTGATCATTTATTCTTAAAATTCTCCATTAATGGGTAAACTGTCTTCAGTGAATATCACTCATTACTGAAATCGGAGATGACAATAGGTGCTCATAACGTTCTATGGAACGTGCAACGGAATGTCTGTCCACCGCCAACTCCTCCCCCTCTATGGCTATTCAACTCTGGCTCCTCCTCCACACTACCCTGCCCACCTCTGGCTCCTCCTCCACCACGCTCTTACCCCTGGCTCCTCCTCCCCCCTCTGGGTCCTCCTCCACACCACCCCTCCTCCTGGCCCCACCTCTGGCTCCTCCTCCTGCCCCACCCCTCCTCCTGGCCCCACCTCTGGCTCCTCCTCCACACCACCCCTCCCACCCCGACTCCTCCTGCTCCCACATCTGGCTCCTCTAACTCCTCCCACCCCCAGCTCTGGCTAACTCCACCTATGGCTGCTCTAGCGCCTCCCACCCCACCTATGGCTTCTCCTGCCCCCCCATCACCCCACCTCTGGCTCCTCCCACCCCACCTCTGGCTTCTCTAGCTCCTCCCACCACATCTGGCTCCTCCCACCCCTCACCTGACTCCTCCCACCTCACCTCTGGCTTCTCTAGCTTCTCCCACCCTGCCAACCACCTCTAGCTCCTGCCACCCCCTCTGCCACCATGTCTGCATCGTCTCTAGCTCCTCCATTCATTCTCCATACAACCTTATAAAGCACCATCTTCTCATGTCCTCTCAGTAATGGGAACTTCTATCTGTGTCGAATAAATCTGACCCATGAACTGAGAATGAATCCAGGAGGAGAAAGAGGCCGCTATATTACCTGCCGGGTGCTATAGAGCCATTTGTAGTGCGAGGTCCAGGAAAGGCCGGAGACTGCACTCGGGGCAGTGAGAAAACTCACAATAACCAGATGTCTACAGGACAATGAAAGCAGCCAGGAGGCGATGCCGAAAACAGAAACCGCAGGTCGAAAAGTTTATGGCGGCCACAAGGAGTTACTAAGATGGGAAAAATAAAACCTTAAAAAATGAAAAATCCAACTTTCTTGTTGTTCCTCACGTTCCTCCTCGCTCCGCAGCTGAAGGGCCTTTTCAAGATCTGAGCCAGATTGAGCCTCCTCATCTTGATCTTTAAGAAGACGGGGGAGGGGATTGACTGACTGGGAATATCTGACGCTGCGACACTTTGGAAACGATTCGGCTGGCAGCTAATTACAAAATGAAGAAAAAGAGTCTTTGAATGAAGAAGAAAAACAAGCGGAGCAGGATCCCTCCACATGTGAAGGACGTTGGTGATAAATACATACGAGCGAAGTAAGATTGACAGCGCCGCGGCCGGAACGCACCTGGATTAATCGCTGGAATCAAAAATATAAGGGAGCGGTGACATTAATTATTTCTTGCACTTTATTAGTTCAGGACATCAGTCATAACTTCTGGAAAAAGGAACGATGAATTGTCACCTCGAAGCCAAAACAGCCCCAAATTACCGATGCTTCCACCTCACCTAACACCTCCGAGGCAGGGTTATTGGGCCCTGTTGGGTAGGTAAAGCCCCTATTGAGTCACCCGTGTTGAGGACCTGGAAGAGTTGACCAAAATCGAGTCCACAGACGGGAGCGCACGTCATGTACCAGAGCTTCCACCTGACCCAACTTCTTAAAGTCAGGGTTTTTGGGGACTATGGACCCCAAATTGGTCTGGTTGGGAGGTTAAAGCCTCCATTGCGCCACCTGTGATATCACCACCGTTGAGGAGCCAAATTGTCTCCACAGAGCGCACGTCACGTCCCGGACATTAGGATTTGCCTCACGTCCCTGCTCTGGCCGTCCTCTCCTTATCTGCTCGGCTGCAGCTCTACGAGTGTCAACCTTCATCATCCGCGAGAGAACAAAGTGAGATCTGCCAATCACATCGCTTTCCACGAAACGGCGGACGTGTGCGGGACGCTCATCTCCCCTCCATCCCCCGCTCCGGACAGACACCGCCTTCCTGGAAAGATGAACAGTTTCCCCGTGTGTCGCGATCTTATCGTTGTCTGCAGAATCTCCGCAGACAGACACATCTTTGTAATGTGCCGCGGAAATAAATGGGGGCGAACGTAACGACCTCCACACTGGAGAGAGGGATTCATCCACCTGTAACCTCTCACCGGCCGAGAGGTCTGGATACACACAAAAACTTTCCACAAAAGTGAACTGCAACACAAAGCAGAATAGTGAGTGCAGCTCTGGAGTATAATACAGGAGGTAACTCAGGATCAGTAATGTAATGTATGTACACAGTGACTGCACCAGCAGAATAGTGAGTGCAGCTCTGGAGTATAATACAGGAGGTAACTCAGGATCAGTAATGTAATGTATGTACACAGTGAGTGCACCAGCAGAATAGTGAGTGCAGCTCTGGAGTATAATACAGGAGGTAACTCAGGATCAGTAATTAATGTATGTACACAGTGACTGCACCAGCAGAATAGTGAGTGCAGCTCTGGAGTATAATACAGGAGGTAACTCAGGATCAGTAATGTAATGTAGCACACAGGACTGCACCAGCAGAATAGTGAGTGCAGCTCTGGAGTATAATACAGGAGGTAACTCAGGATCAGTAATGTAATGTATGTACACAGTGACTGCACCAGCAGAATAGTGAGTGCAGCTCTGGAGTATAATACAGGAGGTAACTCAGGATCAGTAATGTAATGTATGTACACAGTGACTGCACCAGCAGAATAGTGAGTGCAGCTCGGAGTATAATACAGAGGTAACTCAGGATCAGTAATGTAATGTATGTACACAGTGACTGCACCAGCAGAATAGTGAGTGCAGCTCTGGAGTATAATACAGGAGGTAACTCAGGATCAGTAATGTAATGTATGTACACAGTGACTGCACCAGCAGAATAGTGAGTGCAGCTCTGGAGATAATACAGGAGGTAACTCAGGATCAGTAATGGATGGTACTTTTGTAGGGATGATGGTGCAGAAAACAAAGTCCAGCACTGATCAGACTGCGTCCCCCAACTGCTATCTACTTAGTAATCATCTTACTGTTTCTCCGCTATTCCCTTGGAGATGAATAGGAAAAGATACTTTAATGTTGATGGGTCATCAAATTCTGCTCAGAAGGGGATTGGAACCTCTGACCCTCCCCCTCCCAATCAGCACAGACAATGTCCGGCTGTAACAGAAGTGCTAGATATACTAGAGTGGCCGTTCTATTGAAGTGAATTTGAACTGAGCTGCAGTACTGAGAACGACCACTACACAGTGAGAGGCGCTATTGTGCTGCAGCTTTGAACATGTATACTTCAGGTGAGAGGAACCAGTTTGAGAGCTGGATGTCGGACCTCCCACCCAAATGATAGGTCTTTACCATCATGAGGAAAAATGAAAGATAGCTTATTCCCGAAGACTCATTTTAAACAGAATTTGCCTCATGCCTTAATTATTTTTTTACCTAGTATAAATGTCGCTCTCTCTCCTGAATCCGGTGATGTTTTTCACATGTTCCTGTGCCTCTCAGGGAAGGGTTTTGTATTGTTATCCAACTGGGTGTGGTCATCTTTAGAACCTTTCCCACTTGGCTAAAATACTAATTTATACCCAGAGAAGAGGAGGCCGTATCTCAGGAACGGAGCGGCCAGGAAGAAAAGAAAAACATCGCTGGATTCAGGAGAAGAGCAGCATTCACACCATGAAGAATAATTACATATTTATGGGAAGTGATAAATACTTTTTAAAGAGGACCTGTCACCCCCTGCTGCATGGCAATCTGAATGCGGCATGTCTGCTGCATTCAGGGAAGGGGTCCCCATGTGCCTGTGTGCTGTGTACCCCGAGATATAGCCTTTGTAAAACTTCGTTAGAAGCCATGGAGGCAGTCACTGTGGCTGGAGGGTGCTTGATTTACTGGGGCCATGCCCTCCCCCTACCTGTGTGCCGCCTCCTGCTGTGTAGGCTCTGCCCTCCTCCTCTGTCACTCACAGCAGCAATTCATTTATCCTGATGTCAGCTCCAAATTCCTGCCCTGACAAAGCACAAACATCACAGCAGGAGGCGGCACACAGAGGCAGGGAATGGCCACAGTCAATCAAGCTAACTCCAGCCACAGTGACTACCTCCATGGCTTTTAAGTTTTACAAAGCCTTTATCTCAAGGTACACAGTACACAGACACATGGGGGACCCCTTCCCTGAATGCAGCAGACATGCTGCATTTAGATTGCCATGCAGGTGAGTGACAGGCCCTCTTTAAAAAAGGACCCTTAATGATGGAGAGAGGTTAAAGTGCCTAAAATCTCATCAAGATAAGAGAATCACAAACCCAACATCCCTGTACCAAGACAAGGTTGTGCTTAGACACAGCGGCCAAGATCGATTAAGCAGTGCTGCAGTATAAAGCAAGGGAGATGAGCGAAAAGCCACCTGTGATGACCAGAGAAGAAGGGGCCATATATCAGGAACAGAGAGGCGCAGGAACACAAGACAAACATCGCTGGATTCAGGAAAACAGCAGTATTTACACCAAGAGAAAAAAAAATGACATTCACATGGGGAGGAAAATAGCTACATATTAATGGAAAGTTATAAATCCTTTTTAAAATGGACCCTAAATGAAGGGGAAGGGGGGAATGGATACAAAGTGCCTGAAATCTCATCAAGAAAAAGGGAGAATCGCATATCTGATATACCGTATATACTCGTGTATAAGCCGAGTTTTTCAGCCCAAAATTTGGGCTGAAAAGTCCCCCCCTCGGCTTATACACGGGTCTATACGGTAGACCCGTGTGGTGGGGGCTGTGTGGTGGGGGCTGTGGAGGCTGGAGGAGGCGGGGGGGGCTGCTGTATGAGCGGCCCCGTCACGTGGGGCCGCTCATTAAATATGCACTGCATCCCCCTGTCAATCAGCGCAGGGGGAAGCAGTGCATATGGCCCCCCCAAAAGCTGGCACTGTCCCCCCTTGTAAGGGCCCCACCCGGTGCTTATACTTTACCATCCCGGTGTTCTGATCGGCGCCGCTCCTCGGTGCTGCGTCGCCGTCTTCATCCTCCCGTCTCGCTGCATCCATCCGGGTTCTCCGGCGGTCGCAGCGATATGACGTCATCGCGCGACCGCTGGAGAACCCGGATGCAGCCAGCGCGGGAGGATGAAGACGGCGACGCAGCACCGAGGAGCGGCGCCGATCAGAAACCGGGATTGGTATATGATATAGACGGGAGGGGGAGGCCTTACAAGGGGGGCAGTGCCAGCTTTGGTGGCTGTTGGTACAACCAGGGGCTGCTGGGTACCCCCTGGGGGATGTTTCTCCACCAGGGGAGATGTTTGCGTAACCCCTGGGGCTGTTGGTACCCCCAGGGGGCTTGCTGGGTACACCCTGGGGGCTTTGGTCCCCCTGGGGGCTGTTGGTACCCCAGGGGGCTGGTTGGGTACCCATGGGGCTGTTGGTACCCCAGGGGGCTGCTGGTACCCCTGGGGCTGTTAGTTACCCCCAGGGGGCTGGGTACCCCAGGGGGCTGCTGGGTACCCCTGGGGGCTGTTGGTCCCCCCTGGGGGCTGTGGTACACCCCTGGGAGATTGGTACACCCAGGGGGTCTGCTGTGTACCCCCTGGGGGCTGTGGTACCCCCTGGGTGATGTTGGTCCCCCAGGGGGCTGTGGTCCCCAGGGGCTGTTGGTACCCCCGAAGGGGCTTGCTGGTACCCTGGGGCTGCATATGTACCCCTGGGGGCCTGCTGTATACACTGGGGCTGCTTATACTACCACTGGGGCTCTGGGCTCCTGTATACTACCACTGGGGCTGCTGGCTCCTGTATATACCATTGGGGCTGTTGTCAATTCACTGGCTGCAGGGCTCCCGGTATCACTACCACTGGGCTGCTGGGGCTCCTGTATACTACCACTGGGCTGCTGGGGCTCCTGTTATAACTACCAATGGGGCTTGCTGTATACTACACACTGGGCTGGGGGACTCCCTGTATACTACATGGGCTGCTGGGAATCTGTATACTACCACTTGGGCTGCTGGGGCTCCTGTATACACATGGGGCTGGGTGAATCTGTATACTACCACGAGGATGCTGGAATCTGTATACTACCACTAGGGCTGCTGATACTACCCATGGTGGCCTGTATACCACACTGCGGGGGGCTGTATAACTGTGCTGGGGTCCACCCTCGGCTTATAACGAGGTCAATAGGTTTTCAGATTGTTTGGGGCAAAAAATATGGTGGGTCGGCATTATACACGGGTCGCTTATACACGAGATATACTGGTCATTATACAGGATGAGCTTGTGCTTATACACAGCAGCCAATCTGAATAAGCATGCTGCAGCATAAAGCAGGGGGATGAGAGAAAGGAAACCGTGGGGAACAGGGAAGAATGAGCATAGCTCAGGAACAGAGAGACACAGGAAGAAAAGTTAATAACATCGTTGGATTCAGGAGGAACAGCAGCGTTTAACCGAATAACAAGTAATAATAATCCTATTAATTCCCAGTGCTTTATAATGGCAAGGTAACAATCTACCTGACATCTGGCCAAAAGCTCACCCAGCTTTGAGAGAATACCGAAGGGATCGGACATTGCTTTCAGAATACCAGGAGGTCAGGATGAACAATATTAAAAAAGGAGCAGCCATCACGGATGCGATGTAAGAGCGAAGGGAGAGGGAGGATTCTGCCCTAATCTGAAAAGTATTAGCGCCAGTGTAGCGCTGTGCCCCCCTCACCGCTTTTATCCAAGCATAAAAGGGAGACAATCTGAAGGACAGATGCCAGGCTGCGAACGCTAAGATCCTCCAATATGCTAAGCCCCTAATTCCAGCAGAGCCGCGTGAAAATGAAAAGAAAAAAAAAAAAAAAACATAGCGGTAGGATAACTGGCGGAGGACACTGGCACCCCGGGCGCATTATCACTCGCAGGTTACAAAGCCGCAGGGTCATGTCGTGCTCCACTGGGCCGCTCAGAACAGCAGAAGCGAACGTGCGAGTGAAAAACACAAACACAGGACCCGACGGCGCGGTTAGGCGCCAAGTAAACATTTAATTAGATTTGGAAGTGTGCGGTGTATGAAGAATGCAGAGGAGGAGAAAGTAGAGAGCAAGAGCCGGGCTCCTGGGGCCACAGTACTGATCACAACAGGGTCACCGGGGGAATCAAACTGCAAGAAGGTCATAGATCAAACAGGTAGGGGGGGCGCAGGTGTGAGAGAAGTTAGTACGAGTCTTCTCCGCTCACCTCTGCATCAATCAGAGCCGATGATGCAAAAGCTCCAAACATCAGGTTTCCCGTTTACTAGGAGAGGACACGAGTCCTGGAAAGTCTGGAGTCAGATCGTCAGACGCTCAACTTCCAGGTGGTCTTTAGTCATAAATCAGGTAATCAGGAGGGGCTCAGAGGGATAAATAGCTCACTGACTGATTCTCAGTTGACTCGTTCTGCAGTCGGCATTGTTCAAGGAAGCAAAAAGCCAACAAGATCATGGAAAAATATGACTAAGGATTATAGATATTTCTACTCCTAGAATGGTGCAACATTTCTGCCGAATGCCATATTGTTTTAGACTATCAGCGCTTTTGCCTCTTTAAGAAGTGTGTGCATCTAAGGGCATGTTCAGATGTTGAGTATTTGGTGACTTTTGTTCCCAATCTTAAGGGCCCGTTACACGATACGATATTGTTAACGATATTAGTACGTCACGGGTTGGTCGGTGCGCTGACACATTGAAGGGTGTAACCTCGGCCTTTAGTATTTGGTAACAAAAAACAGGTCTTTAACCCTTCGCCCCCAATTTTCCATTCTTCGTTTTTCCCCTCCCCTTTTTCTAAGAGCCATAACTTTTTTTTCCGTCAGTATAGACATATGAGGCTTGTTGTTGTTTTTTTGCAGGACGAGTTGTACTTTCAGATGAAATCATTTATTTTATCAGATAGTGTACAGGAAAATGGGAGAAAATTCCAAGTGCAGTGAAATTGAAAGAAAAAAGAAAATACCGTATATACTCGTGTATAAGCCGACCCCTCTACTTTTGCCCCCAAAATCTGGGAAATCCTATTGACTTGTGTATAAGCCGAGGGTGGACCCCAGCACAGGTATACAGCCCCCAGCAGTGTGGTATACAGCAGCCTCCCCAGTGGTATATACAGCCCCAGTGGTAGTATCCAGCAGCCCCAGAGGTATATACAGCCCCAGTGGCAGTATCTAGCAGCCCCAGAAGTATATACATCCCCAGTGGTAGTATACAGTAGCCCCAGAAGTATATACAGCCCCAGTGGTAGTATACAGCAGCCCCAGTTGTATGGCTTATATTGGCAGCCAGCCTACTTACACACACACACACACACACACACACACCTTCCTACCTTGTCCTCCCGTTCTGCAGTGCTTTCCGGTGTCCTCCGTTCCCGGTCTGCTGGGCCTTGTGGTTCCTCCTGGTTCCTCCTCCTTCGGTTCCATCATGGGGGCTGCCATCTTGCTTCTTCTCTCCGCCCCCGGCCAGTGATGTCAGAGCAGGCCGCGCTGTGATTGGCTAGCACCCGTGACATGTGATCACGGGTGCTAGCCAATCACAGCGCGGCCTGCTCTGACATCACTGGCCGGGGGCGGAGAGAAGAAGCAAGATGGCAGCCCCCATGATGGAACCGAAGGAGGAGGAACCAGGAGGAACCACAAGGCCCAGCAGACCGGGAACGGAGAACGGAAGACACCGGAAAGCACTGCAGAACGGGGGACAAGGTAAGAAATACTGCGCAGCGCCCCCCCACGCCCCCTCCCACCATAGGATTACCGTATTGACCCGTGTATAAGCCGAGGGGGGGACTTTTCAGCCCATTTTTTGGGCTGAAAAACTCGGCTTATACACGAGTATATATGGTAAAACAAAAAAGTGCAAATACATGTTTGTTTTTGGGGGTTTTTATTCACCGTGTTCCCTGTATGGTAACACGGACGTGTCGGTACGATGTCTGGGGTCAGTACTATATGGTAACATGGACGTGTCGGTACGATGTCTGGGGTCAGTACTATATGGTAACACAGACGTGTCGGTAAGATGTCTGGAGTCAGTACTATATGGTAACACTGACGTGTCGGTATGATGTCTGGGGTCAGTACTATATGGTAACACGGACGTGTCGGTATGATGTATGGGGTCAGTACTATATGGTAACACGGACGTGTCTGTATGATGTCTGGGGTCAGTACTATATGGCAACACTGAGGTGTCGGTATGATGTCTGGGGTCAGTACTATATGGTAACACGGATGTGTCGGTATGATGTATGGGGTCAGTACTATATGGTAACACGGACGTGTCGGTATGATGTCTGGGGTCAGTACTATATGGCAACACTGAGGTGTCGGTATGATGTCTCGGGTCAGTACTATATGGTAACACTGAGGTGTCGGTATGATGTCTCGGGTCAGTACTATATGGTAACACTGAGGTGTCGGTATGATGTCTCGGGTCAGTACTATATGGTAACACTGACGTGTCGGTATGATGCCTCGGGTGAGTACTATATGGTAACACTGAGGTGTTGGTATGATGCCTCGGGTCGGTACGAGTTTGTAGATACTAAACATGTATATTGCTCTTTTGCCCATTTTCCAGGACCCATAACGGTCTCATTTTTCGGGATCTGGGGCTGTGTGACAGCTTATTTTTTGTGTCTTAAGCTGACGCTTCCAATTATACCATTTTTGGGTAGATGCGATGTTTTGATCGCCCGTTATTGTATTTTATTGCAATGTTGCGGCGACAGTTTACAGATCTGATTAACTGATTTTATATCTTGATAGGTCAGACATTTCTGAATGTGGCGATACCAAATGTGTATTTTTTTTAATAATTTTATTTTGATTGGGGTAAAAGGGGGTGGGGGGGGAAAGTTCGAACTTGTGTTTTTTTTCTTACTTTTTTTTTCTTCTTTGGTTTACAGTGCCCCATGGGGCGCCACAGTGTTGCAGTCTGATCGCTTGTGCCATGTCCTGATGGCCTGCAGCACATCAGGACATAGCACAAACGATCTCTTTCTGTGGTTGGCAGCGCTTGCCAACCATCCACAGGAAGTGAACACTGGTAGCCTGGGGTCCTGTGGTGACACTATGGAGCCTGGAGCGCAATCAGGTGTCATAGAGATATCCCGCAATCTTATCACGGGGATCTTCGATCACAGCTGGGAACGGCAAGATCCCTGTAGTGGTATTTTGAATCCCAGTGAATGACAGTGGGATTCAAAGGGTTAACCTGCCGATCGGATCGTAGCCACACAGCTCAACTGAGTTGTGGCGAAAACCCAGTATGTCAAATGTCGGGAAGCGATTAAGCTGCTGAAGCACCTTCCACATCATGCAACTGATCACCATGATCTGAATGTTCCTTGAGTTAATCGGTAATAGAAGGACCTTCATCTGCTCAGCTCCATGCAGGTCCAGATCAAGAACTGCAACATATAGTAATGTATAGTGTATGTGTCTATAGGTGCACGTAGCAGAGCTGTATTTGTGTCTGTGTGTACATGTAGTAGATCTATGAGTTTATATAATGCACACTGAAGAGAGAAACCAACAATAGATTTATTAATTCTTATTCTACCCTAGTACATTAAAATCAGTGATCATGACCCCTCCACTCCACATATTGTTCCCCTATTTCATGCTATTTAAACCTGTGGTGTATTTTACGATAGTGTTTCATAGCCTGAAAAATATGGTAATTTCATAGAGAATTCACGGCTTAGTCTTTCCTTATACGCCGCATACAGCAATTGTAGTTTCTTGGGAACATTCAGCCACCACTAGGGGGAGCGCACTGCATGCAAGATAATGAAGTGAATAGAAGCTGCATGTGAGCTCCTCCTAGTGGTGGCTGCAGGAAGCTAGCATTATAGAATGTAGTATATGATAAAAATGTTGTTCTTGCCCCTAAAAGATTTTATTAAATGAATTGGCAAAGAATTTGATTGAATATTTCATCAGGAAAGCACTGCCTTTCCATTTTTTATACACTTTACCCGGGCGGCCATTGGAATGACCTTATTAAGTCTATTAGCCTGGAATCATCTGATAAAATGAGTCATTTATGTGCAGAATAAATTAATCCTTTAACATTACGGCCGCTGGGAAAAAAGTCACTTCCAGGAAAGCTTTAATCTTTATTAGAAGAAAAAAAAAAATATCAGGCAATAAAAAAAAATGAACAAATGGACGGCGGCGGATTAACTCTGTTTTTCTCGCCTCCCATGATGGTGACACCACTGGCAAAAAGGCAGAGGTGGAAACGAGACCACACTGACCCGTGGATCAATGAAGTGCACTGGGAGGAGATGCAAGAAAGCGAATAATGACGTCAGAGTCCGCACAGAAAGTCCAGACACAACCGACCAATCAGCTGTTTAGGATTACACTGGACTCAATCACAAGATTCTAGAATTCCTGCTCCAGAAAATGAGCATTTTCTAGTGATAGACACAGATTAAAATGGATTAAAAGCCCTGAAATGCTGTTACTTTTGAAGTGTTTCTGCATTTAAAACAGAATTTCTATATTTCTATCACTTCCTGGGTGGATGGCAGCTGGGATTTTGACAGTCAGTCCACTCAACCACTCCTATGGCACCGCCACCCCTCGCCCCCTCCCTCCCTACGGCACACGCCACCCCTCCCCCCCCTCCCCTACGGCACGCCCCCCTCCCCCCCCCCCCTCGCCACGCACCCACCCCCTCTCCCTACGGCACCGCCACCCCTCGCCCCTCCCTCCCTACGGCACCGCCACCCCTCGCCCCCTCCCGCCCTACGGCACCGCCACCCCTCGCCCCCTCCCGCCCTACGGCACCGCCACCCCTCGCCCCCTCCCTGCCCTACGGCACCGCACCCCTCGCCCCCTCCCGCCCTACGGCACAGCCACCCCTCGCCCCCTCCCGCCCTACGGCACAGCCACCCCCGCCCCACGGCACAGCCACCCCTCGCCCCCTCCCGCCCTACGGCACAGCCACCCCTCGCCCCCTCCCTCCCCTACGGCACAGCCACCCCTCGCCCCCTCCCTCCCTACGGCACAGCCACCCCTCGCCCCCTCCCTCCCTACGGCACAGCCACCCCTCGCCCCCTCCCTCCCTACGGCACAGCCACCCCTCGCCCCCTCCCTCCCTACGGCACAGCCACCCCTCGCCCCTCCCTCCTACGGCACAGCCACCCCTCGCCCCCTCCCTCCCTACGGCACAGCCACCCCTCTCCCCCTCCCTCCCTACGGCACAGCCACCCCTCGCCCCCTCCCTAGAGAACAGCCACTCCACTTCCCCCTCTGGCAGCTTACAATAGAGTACCTTCTTTCTCTGGAGGAGACTCCCCAGCTATATTTTTATGCTGCAGTGTGCTCCTATCCCGTCAAGCAGAAAGCAATTTGTTACATTGGTTGTCCAGCAGAGACCCGGCTCTCTGAACAGCAAATATTTTTCTTCACAAATCAATACAATAAGTAGAAAATGTAAAGGTGTGACATTCCCTTTAACTTTCCAAATTAAAAGGGGAGGTCGCACCACAGCTGCCCCTGTCCTCTGTTAGCATCGTAGAGGTTCTCACCCTTTCCAGAAGCAGCTTGACAGTTTTGAAGTGATCCTCGTAGCAGGCGGCCAGGAGGGGGGTGATGCCGTGTTTATCTGCAGCCTAAAAAAAAAAAACACACAAAAAAACCCACCATCAATCACGCATTCAAAGGGGCTGCTCTACTCAAAGCGTCCACTAGATGGCGAAGGACTGATCGCTGGGGTAGGACGGGGGACCCAGTGATCGAACTTTAAGATCCTTTTTAATGAAAAAGGAAATTAAATTAAGCATCAGCTGTGCAGAGAAGGGGGCTGGTCTGTCCACTGGAGGGAGCCCCTTTCTGAGCCAGGATGGAGCACATTGGGTCATCTGTACTGTATTAGTAAGTGGTATCACTTGTACAGTTCCCCTCCATTCATAACATTTGCACATGCTCATTAGATGCTTCAATATAAAAAATAGGGGCGGAGTCTGGACAATTTGGCTAATGCTCATGTGCAAGTCATAAAACATCCCTCGATAAATAGTAAAGGTGGCACCTTGATGGAGGATAAAGCGACGTATCTGTGCCCCCACTAGGTATAGGCCCTGCCCCCGATGCACTTGAGTCCTCATTTGAATAAGATATTTCTAGAACTTTCCTCAACTTTATACGGACACCAGCGTCACTTACATTGATATCGGCTCCTCTCGCCAAGAGATATTCCACAACCTCGTCCTGCCCGCAGTCGGCGGCGTAATGTAGAGGCTTCCGTCCTCCCTCCAGCGTCCGGTTGACATCCACACCCTGGACAAAAACATTTATAAATAGAAAATCCCTATAAAAACTTGTAAGTAATAGAGGTGCAGAATTTAGCATCACAGATAAATCAGCAATAATAAAGACAACATGTCTACAGTGAGCTCCCCCTAGTGGTGGCTGCTGGAAGACATTGTTTGATCATTATTTTTTCTTCTTCTTTTAAAAACATGATTTTTTTCTTCTAGAAATAATGAGATACAAGATGCTGAGTTTTTTCTTAGTATGTTAGTCTTCCAAAAAAGATGAAAAATTGCAAACGTCTTGTAACTTCTGTTATGTAGTAACAGATGCTGCAATCAGTTTCCCATTCGGGATGTGACCCAACACCACAAACGGGCAGAAAAGGTTTTCTTATTTTGCTCATTTAGCCGCAGTTTGTGTAGAGGCGTTAGAACGGTCATCAAACATTTGTGATCCAGACCTCAAATCTAACGTTCGTCGTCCAATTAATGTTCTGTGATGCGGCAGCATGGTTCAGTGTGAACGACGTCGTTCACCATTCTCCTATTCCTGCCGCTTTATAACATCGTTCACTCGATCTTCGCTGAGTAGCTGGAGCGTCACGTGACGTAGCTGACGATCTCGTTCACCTATATCCTAGCGTGTGACGGTACCTTAACGATCCGATCAGGCGCCGTCATGCGCATTTCACGGCTTGTTCGATGTCCGCCCTATCTGCGGCTCTTTGCCTTCGAATACGACTTAGAGAATTTATGTTCAGTAAATAAATATTTTTTTAGCCGACGTATCAGATCTGTGATGAAAAGCTGAATGTGCAGAATGAAGCGATGTCCATAGAGAGAAGGCAAATACAGGATTGAGGAGCACTAGGTGGGAAAGCAGAACACCTTCCCCTCCCCACCATTCCTCCCCCGGGGGAAGCTGCGGCATTCATCCCCCTGGGGGAGCTGCGGCACCCCCGCCATTCATCCCCCTGGGGGAGCTGCGGCACCCCCGCCATTCATCCCCCTGGGGGAGCTGCGGCACCCCCGCCATTCATCCCCCTGGGGGAGCTGCGGCACCCCCGCCATTCATCCCCCTGGGGGAGCTGCGGCACCCCCGCCATTCATCCCCCTGGGGGAGCTGCGGCACCCCCGCCATTCATCCCCCTGGGGGAGCTGCGGCACCCCCGCCATTCATCCCCCTGGGGGAGCTGCGGCACCCCCGCCATTCATCCCCCTGGGGAGCTGCGGCACCCCCGCCATTCATCCCCCTGGGGGAGCTGCGGCACCCCCGCCATTCATCCCCCTGGGGGAGCTGCGGCACCCCCGCCATTCATCCCCCTGGGGGAGCTGCGGCACCCCCGCCATTCATCCCCCTGGGGGAGCTGCGGCACCCCTCGCCATTCATCCCCCTGGGGGAGCTGCGGCACCCCCGCCATTCATTCCCCTGGGGAAGCTGTGGCACCCCCGCCATTCATCCCCTGGGGGAGCGACTTGTCCTGTAGAATGTAAGCCCGAGAGGGCAGGGTCCTCTCTCCCCTCTGTACCAGTCTGTCACTTTTAGTATGCTCGTGGTATTTTTAACTTGTCTTGTATGTAAGACATCTCATGTACAGCACCATGGAATCAATGGTGCTCTATAAATAAATAATAATGGCTGATAACACGGAACAATAGCTGCACTCCACTGTGCAACAAGAGGAGAAACTCTTATGTAAATCGACCACAACCTTGTGACTGTAGGTGATTTAAGCGATTTCCGATCCATCACCCCCTTCACATCACCCCTTCACAGACAGCGGTGGCCGAGGTGAGACCTCTCCCCACAGAGCTGATAAATGTACAAGGGAAGAGCTGCAGCTCAGATGAGCGGACGGATCACTGCTGCCCACAAAACAGCACACGCCTCTCCTGAAACACTCTGTGCTGCTGGAAGCTGTGCAGATTACAGTTTGTACTTCTCTATGTCATTATACTGAGACTTCACCAGCAACACGAGTGGACACAAGAGCAACACACTTCTCCTGAAATGCTCTGTGCTGCGTGGGGGAGATGTTACATGTCTCCTGAAACGCTCTGTGCTGCGGGGGGGATTGGGAGGGATGCTATATGTCTCCTGAAATGCTCTGTGCTGCGGGGGGGAGGGGGGGAGGAGGAATTGAGAGGGATGCTATATGTCTCCTGAAATGCTCTGTGCTGCGGGGGGAGTGGAAGGGATGCTCTACTCCTGGAATAATCTGTGCTGTGGATGGGGATTCTCTACTTCTCCTGAAGTACTCTGTGCTGCTGGAGAACATCTCTTGGGCCGTCAGCTCTCCTCTTCCTCACCACTACAGTACTGCCTTCATGAAAAGAAAGGCTTCCACCACAGCCACAAAGCTTCAAACCTCCTGAATACACACAGATGAGGGGCCACACCCAGAGTGACTGTTCACAGCATCAGAAACCACAGGCAAATTATTAATAACAATAAAAAAAACTAGAAAATAACCCAAACTGCACGCTCAGCACCTGACAGCGATCAAGGAGCGGCGGTGACTGACAGCCGGCTGACAGCCACCGTGGGAAAAAGACTGAAAATTGCTGAGGTCAGGTACAGCTCAGGGCAAACTGAGCACAGGAGCTACCAGAGGACCCCCCCTTCCCTCGGATACTGATCATCCTGAGCTCCCTGCTTCATGTACACAAACACCTGTGACAGCCAACACTTCCCCAATGGGGACTAATCCTACTGAGGACCCCACACTCCAGAGGCTGGGCCCCTCGCTCCTTCCCCTGCACCCACGCGGAGGGAAGTCAGTCCCTCGCCCCCATACAGAAGGGGATCCGACTTGTCTCCTGCAGGGAGTGACAGCAGTCTCAGCTCGGACACGTTCACAAAGATCCCTGACGATCCCTTGGATCCGTTATCTCTCTCTGCAATGTGTCCAAGGTCCAACAACTCCCGGCTGGACCCAGAGTCGCCGCCGGGTGAGTCATCGGTCGCCCGGTATCTGCAGGCTTCTGCTCTTAACTCCTGTTCTGCAGTTTTGTCATTCCCTTTACGTGACGGCTCCAGGTCAGAATCTCTGTTTGCCTTCAGTGAATACAATCCTGTGCTCACAACTGGAGACGAGCAGTCAGCACACAACCGGACTATTGTATCTATAGACCACCGATCCTCTGATAACTCCTCCGGGCACAAACCTGGCAGCTCCACCTCTGGCCCGGTGATCACATGTATCCTATGTCTGCACATAATAAGAGCTGACAGTCAAGGGGGCTGGATGTCCCCTTACTGAACAGCTCAGCCAACCCCCTCCTCTCTATATACATCAGGTCAGATGTGACATAGAAATGGTCACCAGCCCCCTCTGTCCATGAACCATCTCTAGAGACTAACAAGGCAGGAAGCTGCTGAAAGCGGGACCGAGAGCCAAAGATACAGAAACCTCGGGGACCCCCTAATCTAGATATTAATGACACCACATCCATCAGACCTACGCCCCCATTATTCTCAGGATCGAACTCATCATATGACTCTACCGAGGACAGAGGTTCTCCCAACCAGAGGCATGAGCACGTCTGCTTCATCCAACATAGTGCTCTACAGCCCCAATCACCAGATCAAAGGGGACAAAACTGATCCTGCATTATATTCCCGAGCTGCAGTCACTATTCTCTGTGTGCAGTCACTGTGTACATACATTACATATGATCCTGAGTTACCTCCTGTATTATACTCCAGAGCTGCACTCACTATTCTGCTGTGCAGTCACTGTGTACATACATTACATTACTGACCCCGAGTTACCTCCTGTATTATACTCCAGAGCTGCACTCACTATTCTGCTGGTGCAGTCACTGTGTACATACATTACATTACTGATCCTGAGTTACCTCCTGTATGATACTCCAGAGCTGCACTCACTATTCTGCTGGAGCAGTCACTGTGTACATACATTACATTACTGATCCTGAGTTACCTCCTGTATGATACTCCAGAGCTGCACTCACTATTCTGCTGGTGCAGTCACTGTGTACATACATTACATTACTGATCTGAGTTACCTCCTGTATTATACTCCAGAGCTGCACTCACTATTCTGCTGGTGCAGTCACTGTGTACATACATTACATTACTGATCCGAGTTACCTCCTGTATTATACTCCAGAGCTGCACTCACTATTCTGCTGGTGCAGTCACTGTGTACATACATTACATACTGATCCTGAGTTACCTCCTGTATGATACTCCAGAGCTGCACTCACTATTCTGCTGGAGCAGTCACTGTGTACATACATTACATTACTGATCCTGAGTTACCTCCTGTATGATACTCCAGAGCTGCACTCACTATTCTGCTGGTGCAGTCACTGTGTACATACATTACATTACTGATCCTGAGTTACCTCCTGTATTATACTCCAGAGCTGCACTCACTATTCTGCTGGTCAGTCACTGTGTACATACATTACATTACTGATCCTGAGTTGACTCCTGTATGATACTCCAGAGCTGCACTCACCATTCTGCTGGTGCAGTCACTGTGTACATACATTACATGACTGATCCGGAGTTACCTCCTGTATTATACTCCAGAGCTGCTCTCACTATTCTGCTGGAGCAGTCACTGTGTACATACATTACATTACTGATCCGAGTTCCCTCCGTATTATACTCCAGAGCTGCACTCAATTCTGTGCAGTCATCTGTGTACATAATTACTGATCCTGGTTCCTCCTGTATTATATCTCAGGCTGCACTCTCTATTTGCTGGTGCATCACTGTGGTACATACATTCATATGATCCTGAGTTACCTCCTGTATTATATCAAGCTGCACAATTTGCTGGTGCATCATGTGACATACATACATTATGATCGTACTCTGTATTATCCACGCGTCACATTTGCTGGTGCAGTCATTGTCATACATAATTAGTGTCGAGTTACCTGTTTATATCAAGCTGCATCATATCGTGGTGCAGTCATGTGTACTACATTACATTATGTCTGATTCTCTGTTTACTCAGAGCTGCTCACATTTGGAGCAGGTACTAATTGCCTGAGTTACTCTTTATACTCCAGGCTGCATGTGTAATATTTTGTGCCTCTGTCTTAATTGTCTTGTACATTATATATCGACATTGCTGGATCCTGTGGTGAACATATCCCGCCGCTCGAAGTTCAGCTTTAGCTCTATTAATAGTAGGTTCACGTTGAGGTTTTGATTATAAGCCGCTGTACAGGACAATTACACTGTCAGAGCCTCCCTGACCCCAGGCAGTAATGTAGATCTAAACTCTGGAGCAGGGAAACTACAACTCCCAGCATGCCACACCAGCAGATCATGGTCTATTCCTGCTCCCCTTAGAGCTGCATTCAGGCTTCAGAACTGAACTCTCCTCACTTGAAGCCGTCACCTTGGGGCTTGATACAGAGGTGTAACTACTATAATAGGTGCAGGGCTTGGCCCTGGAGCCTAGGGGGCCCTGAAATTCCCTTTGCGATTTGCAATAATTGGGGGCCCCATAGGAGCTTTTGCATTGGGGCCCATGAGCTTCATATTACACCACTGATCTTGATATAAAGACTGCACCCAGCAAATAGGAACACAACCAGCAGAGGATGTGGGGGGAGATTCAGCTCTGAAGGAGGCAGAATTAACACAGCTGCATAATCAGACATTAGTTTCCTGACCAAGAAGTCACAGAAGATTCAACTTAAAGGAGGCTCTATAAAGAAAAAAAGTCCAAAAACAATTAGCATATGCAAATTATGTGTTCAGTGCTCAGTGGGCGTGGACAGCACTCTCAAACCGACACCTCAGCTCTAATTTAAAGGGCATCACCGTATGGACAATCCCTTTAAGTGACCCAAAGACCTAAAAAAAAAAGAACTGACGTGTGATTTGGAAAAATCCACCTTTTATAGTGCACCCCTCTAACTGGTGGGCGTGGCCGTGACTCCTGCACCACGTGACCAGTCACATTCCATAGATGGAAGGCCAGAGAAGTTTGGTCACGTGACGTGGTCCATGGCCTCCTCCCCACACACACACTCAGCCCCCCGTGTCCTCCTCACCCCGGCGGTCAGCTCCTTCACCGCGTCCAGGTCTCCGTTCTTCAGCGCCCACATCAGGTCCCTGTCACACATGGTGAAGGCGGCGAAGTCTCAGGCGGAGGAGAAGAGTCAGCGGCCGGCAGTGACGGCAGCCCGGGCCTCTTCCGCTTCCCACACACACAGCCACGCCCTCCCGCTGCGTCTTGGCGTCACCGCGCACAGATCACGTGACTGACGCGGCCTGAGCGACGCGTCTCCTAGCAACAAGCGTCAGTCAGCGGAGTCTTCCTCTTCCTGGAGTTCTGAAGGGGCAGGAGCAGTGCATGCTGGGAAATCTCTGATGACGTCATTATAGGCTGAAAGAGCCCAAACCAGACCCCAAAACTAATACAGACCCCAGACCAGACCCCAAAACTAATACAGACCCCAGACCAGACTCCTAAACTAATACAGACACCAGACCCCTAAACTAATACAGACACCAGACCCCTAAACTAATACAGACCCCAGACCAGACCCCCCAAACTAATACAGACCCCCAAAACTAATACAAACCCCAGACCAGACCCCCAAACTAATACAGACCCCAGACCAGACCCCTAAACTAATACAGACCCCAGACCAGACCCCTAAACTAATACAGACCCCAGACCAGACCCCAAAACTAATACAGACCCCAGACCAGACCCCAAAACTAATACAGACCCCAGACCAGACCCCAAAACTAATACAGACCCCAGACCAGACCCCAAAACTAATACAGACCCCAGACCCCTAAACTAATACAGACCCCAGACCAGACCCCTAAACTAATACAGACCCCAGACCAGACCCTAAACTAATACAGACCCCAGACCAGACCCCAAAACTAATACAGACCCCAGACCCCTAAACTAATACAGACCCCAGACCAGACCCCTAAACTAATACAGACCCAGACCAGACCCTAAACTAATACAGACCCCAGACCCCTAAACTAATACAGACCCCAGACCAGACCCCTAAACTAATACAGACCCCAGACCCCTAAACTAATACAGACCCCAGACCAGACCCCTAAACTAATACAGACCCCAGACCCCTAAACTAATACAGACCCCAGACCAGACCCTAAACTAATACAGACCCCAGACCCCTAAACTAATACAGACCCCAGACCCCAAAACTAATACAGACCCCAGACCAGACCCCTAAACTAATACAGACCCCAGACCAGACCCCTAAACTAATACAGACCCCAAAACTAATACAGACCCCAGACCAGACCCCTAAAGTAATACAGACCCCAGACCAGACCCCAAAACTAATACAGACCCCAGATCAGACCCCTAAACTAATACAGACCCCAGACCAGACCTCAAAACTAATACAGACCCCAGATCAGACCCCTAAACTAATACAGACTCCAGACCAGACCTCAAAACTAATACAGACCCCAGACCAGACCCCTAAAGTAATACAGACCCCAGACCAGACCCCAAAACTAATACAGACCCCAGATCAGACCCCTAAACTAATACAGACCCCAGACCAGACCTCAAAACTAATACAGACCCCAGATCAGACCCCTAAACTAATACAGACCCCAGACCAGACCTCAAAACTAATACAGACCCCAGACCAGACCTCAAAACTAATACAGACCCCAGATCAGACCCCTAAACTAATACAGACCCCAGACCAGACCTCAAAACTAATACAGACCCCAGACCAGACCCCTAAACTAATACAGACCCCAGACCAGACCCCTAAACTAATACAGACCCCAGACCAGACTCCTAAACAAATACAGCCCCCAGACCAGACCCCTAAACTAATACAGACCCCAGACCAGACCCCTAAACTAATACAGACCCCAGACCCCTAAACTAATACAGACCCCAGACCAGACCCGAAATCAATACAGACCCCAGACCAGACCCCTAAACTAATACAGACCCCAGACCAGACCCCTAAACTAATACAGACCCCAGACCAGACCCCTAAACTAATACAGACCCCAAAACTAATACAGACCCCAGACCAGATCCCAAAACTATTACAGACCCCAGACCAGATCCCAAAACTATTACAGACCCCAGAGCAGACCCCAAAACTAATACAGACCCCAGACCAGACCCCAAAACTAATACAGACCCCAGATCAGACTCCTAAACTAATACAGACCCCAAAGGAGAGCAAATTAAACAGACGCCATAATCCAACATATTTCCTGACCAGATCCAGAGACCAAACTATAAGACCGAGCCATAAAAAAAAATCAAAACAATCAGCATATCCCCAAATAATGACAGCTCAGTCAGCGTGACAACTCTTAACAGACACAACCATACCTCATAATAAAAGGACCCAGACAACCCTACTATACTGACCCCAAAGACCAAAAAAAAAGAAGACAGGATCAAAAATCCAACCTTTATAGACCCCCAAGTGGGCCGGACTCCTAACACTAATCACAGTCCAAGAGCGAAGCCAAAAAGTTGGTCACGACGCCATGACCACCCCTAAACTAATACAGCCCCCTGCCATACCCGCTCAACTATTACAGACCCAGCCAACTATCTCACGACCCAATCAGTACCCGATCAAACATGGACGGCCGAAACTCAAGAGAAGACACCCGAGCAGACCAAACCCAGGCCCAACCGCATCCCAAACACATACGACCGCCAGACGCGTCACCGCGCAAATATACTGACGCCCTACTAAGCGACCTCCCTAAACAAGCGCCAGCGCAGTCTACCTCTCATTAATAAGAGGCAGACAGCATGCCGCAAACTCATAGACGTCATTAAACTAATAGAGCCCAAACCAGACCCCCAAACTAATACAGACCCCAGACCAGACCCCTAAAACTAATACAGACCCGCCAAAAAACTAATACAGACCCCAGACCAGACCCCAAAACTAATACAACGACGCCCAAAACTAATACAACCCCAGACCAGACCCCTAAAATAATACAGACCCCAGACCAGACCCCAAAACTAATACAGACCCACAACAAAACTAATACAGACCCAGACCAGACCCCAAACTAATACAAACCCCAGACCAGACCCCAAACTAATACAGACCCCAACAACAAAATAACAGACCCCAGACCAGACCCCAAAACTAATACAAACCCCAGACCAGACCCCAAAACTAATACAGACCCAGACCAGACCCCTAAAACTAATACAGACAGACACCAACCCCTAAACTAATACAGACCCCAGACCAGGACCCAAAAATAAACAGACCCCAGACAGACCCCAAAATAATACAGACCCAGCGAAAAACTAATACAGACCCGGCCCCAAAATAATACAGATCCCAGACCGAACCCCTAACTAATAAAACCCAGACCACACCCCTAAACATAATACAGAGCCCAGACCGAACCTACAAACCAATACAACACCCAGACTCAAATCGACCAAAACTAATACAGAACCCAGATCGACCCAAAACTAATACAGACACCAGACCGACCCAAAACTAATACGACCCCAGATCAAGCCAAAACTAATACAGACCCAGACTCGACCCCAAAACTAATACAGACCCCAGACCAGACCTCAAAGCTAATAAACCAAACTAAAGACCAGATCACAAAACTAATACGATCCCAGATCAGACCCCAAAACTAATACAGACCGCTTGACCAGATCCCAAATAATACAGACCCCAGACCGTAACCAATACAATACAGACCCAGACCAACCCCAAAACTAATAAGAGCCCTGACCGACACCAAACTAATACATACCCAGACCAGACCCAAAACTAATACAGAACCCTGACCGATCCCAAAACTAATACAGCCCCAGACCAGATCCCAAAACTAATACAGACCCCAGATCCGACCCCAAAACTAATACAGACCCTAGACCAGACCCAAAACTAATACATGACCCCAGATCAGACCCAAAACTAATACAGACCCAGACGATCCCAAAACTAATACGACCCCAGATCCAGACCCAAAACTAATACAGACCCCTGACCAGATCCCAAATAATACAGACCCCAGACCAGACCCCAAAACTAATACAGACCTCCTCAGACCAGACCCCAAAATGAAAACAGCCTATACTAGACTCCTACATAAGTCCACACACAGTATGATGTCACCACATATTCCCCACACTCAGTGTGATGTCACCACAGTACATTCCCCCACGCAGCGTATGATGATCACAATATCACACACACCACCACAGTATGATGTACCACACAGTCCCACACACATATGATGTAAAATCTCACCACATAGATGTCCCACACCACACACAGTATGATGTCACCACACAGTCCTCACACACAGTATGATGTCACCACACAGTCCTCACACACAGTATGATGTTACACACAGCACACAGTCTCACACACCCACGTATGATGTCACCACACAGTCCCCACACACAGTATGATGTCACCACATAGTCCCCACACACAGTATGATGTCACTACACATTCCCCCCACACAGTGTAATGTCATCACAGTACATTTCCCCACACAGCGTATGATGTCACCACACAATCCCCACACACAGTATGCTGTCACCACACAGGCCCGAAACACAATATGATGTCACTTCTCAGTCCCCCAAACAGTACGTTGTCCACTCATACAGTATACAGACTCTTCACCTAACCTCCAGACTAGGGGTGCACAATTAATTTTTCCAATTTTTATGAACCCACAAAGCTAATTACACAGTAAGACGTTCCCACCACAGCTTTACTACACAATATTATGTCCCCATGCAGCCCCCATGTAGAATGATGTCCCCAGGAAGCCCCTTTATACAGTTTTATGTTCCAACACAAACCCATGTGAAAAGAAGTCCCCACACAGCCCCCAATGTAGAATGAAGTCCGCACACAGTCCCCATGTAGAATGATGTCCCTACACAGCTCCTTTACACAGTTATATGTTCCAACACAGCCCCCACTGAAATGAAGTCCCCACACAGCCCCCAAGGTAGAATGATGTCCCCACACAGCCCCCCATGTAGAATGATGTGCCCACACAGCCCCCCATGTAGAATGAAGTTCCCCACACAGCCCCCCTTGTAGAATAATGTCCCCACACGGCACCCCTTGTAGAATAATGTCCCCACACAGCCCCCATACAGAATGAAGTCCCCCACATGCCCCCCATGTAGAATTGATGTCCCCACACAGCCCCCCATACAAAAGGACGTCCCCACACTGCCCTCCTTATAGAATAATGTCCCCACACAGCCCACCATGTAGAATGATGTCCCCACACAGCCCCCATACAAAATGATGTCCCCACACAGCCCCCATGAAGAATAATGTCCATACACAGTCCCCCATACAAAATGAGTTCCCACACATCCCACAAGTCCCCCATATGTAGAATGAATGTCCCACACAGCCCTTTAATATCTCACACCAACAATTTTATGTTCCAACACAGCCCCCATGTGAAATGATGTCCCCACACAGCCCCCAATGTAGATTGGTGTCCCCACACAGCCCTCAATGTAGAATGAAGTCCCCACACAGCCACCAATGTAGAATGATGTCCCCACACAGCCCTCAATGTAGAATGACGTCCCCACACAGCCCCCAATGTAGAATGATGTCACCACACAGCTTCCTTTGCAGAATGAAGTCCCCACACAGCCCCCCTTATAGAATAATGTCCCTACACAGCCCCCCCATGTAGAATGATGTCCCAACACAGTCCCCATAGAAAATGACGTCCCCACACAGCCCTCCTTGTAGAATAATGTCCCCACATAGCCCCCCATGTAGAATGATGTCCCCACACAGCACCCATACAAAACGAGGTCTTCCCACAGCCCCCCATACAGAATGAGGTCCCCACACAGCCACCCATAAAGAATGAGGTTCCCACACAGCCCCCCATACAGAATGAGGTCCCCACACATCCCCCATGTAGAATGGAGTCCGCACACAGCCCCCATGTAGAATGATGTCCCCACACAGCACCACTTGTAGAATGATGTCCCCACACAGCCCCCCATGTAGAATGATGTCCCCACACAGCACCACTTGTAGAATAATGTCCACACACAGCCCCCCATACAGAATGAGGTCCCCACACAGCCACCCATACAGAATGAAGTCCCCACACAGCCCCCTATACAGAATTAAGTCCCCACACAGCCCCCATACAGAATAAGATCCCCACACAGCCCCCCCATACAGAATGAAGTCCCCACACAGAATGAAGTCCCCACACAGCCCCCCATACAGAATGAAGTCCCCACACATACACCCATACAGAATGAAGTCGCCACACAGCCACGCCACCTATACAGAATGAAGTCCCCACACATACACCCATACAGAATGAAGTCCCCACACAGCCACCTATACAGAATGAAGTCCCCACACAGAATGAAGTCCCCACACAGCCCCCCATACAGAATGAAGTCCCCACACATACACCCATACAGAATGAAGTCGCCACACAGCCACGCCACCTATACAGAATGAAGTCCCCACACATACACCCATACAGAATGAAGTCCCCACACAGCCACCTATACAGAATGAAGTCCCCACACAGCTACCCATGTAGAATAATGTCCCCATACAGCCCCTGATAAAGAATGATGTCTCCATACAACCCCCCTTGTATAATAATGTCCCCATACAGGTCCCCATGTAGAATGAAGTCCCCACACAGCCCCCCATTCAGAATGAAGTCCCCACACAGCCCCCATACAGAATGAAGTCCCCACACAGCCCCCTATACAGAATGATGTCCTCACACAGCCCCCCATACAGAATGATGTCCCCACACAGTCCTCTCACACAGTATTATGTCCCCCCTATCTTACCCCGCGAAATGTATTGCTTTTCTTGTTTTCCTTGGCATTGCAAGGCCTAATATGTTTCCTATGTAAATCTTGGTGTAAGTTATTTTTTTCTGTTATCAGCCTCTGTATGCATATGAGTCTATTAATGCCCATTTTTTAGCTTCTTGCCCTACATCCCTCCCCTGAATGAAGCCCAAAATCCTGCCATTAGTCTTCTGCTTATTAAACTGATTGCATTGAGTCTCGGCGGCTCAGACATCTGGCAGCGGCTCTGAACGAGCAGAAAGCGGCAGGACGCAACGATCGCAACTCCTCGCATGTAGTTAGCATAATCCATTGTTACTGGATTATTGCTCCGGATAAACGGTTAGCCATTGAGAAATCTGTCAATTTGTGCAAAAACTTTCCGCACAGTCACTCTCTGGAAAATCACAGCTCAGCGACGTCTGAGATCGGCCCATGCTTCATTGCCAGACAGACGGCTAGTGCGAATATAAAGCAGGTGAAATACAGATGAATGGATCCAACCAGGAACGGGAAGGTGCAATACCCCAGATCGCCGGGTTATATATCCATATCCCAAATTTAAAGGGGAATTTCATGACCATTGGAGATCTAAGAATCATAGAGTCCGTGATCCAGTATGTCACACGTACACAGTGTATTTCGAGAGGATTTTGTATACCAATGCCTCTGATATTTGGCACTGTAAAGCCATATACATCATCCATAGGTTTCCATGTTGAAAATATATGCCATGTGTGGAGACACTGGGGGCAGTGGGTGCTCTCGTCCGCAGGTACGGAGGAGCGGCTCACCCCCGAACTGAACGCCCGGACTCCTTAACTGTGGGCGGAACACTACTCAGACAACACATGGTGAGGGAACCACAATATTAAGGCTTTATTGGTTCCCCAAACAGTTAACGGCATATACCACATAACCAGCAAAACACAAGATGTAACAGGCAACAAAGTCTCACTCTTCCGCTGGCTCACCAGGGATTAGAATATAGCACAGCAAAGACTGTAGGCAGCAGACTAGATCATCCCAACCTGGGTTGCGTCCTTATGCAGTCTTTGTTATCCCAGCCGAATCCAAACATTCGATGCTGAAGTCCTTGTAGAATTATAATCCAGGTTCTGATACCCTCGGTCGGCACTGTAATGCCTAGGCCTGGGGTTATGGCCGGCTAATCGGGTCCGTAGATCCTAGATTAGCTGCCTGTATCAAGTCCAGTGCACCTCTAGCCGGGACCGAAATCCCTAGACTGAGGTCACTAGACAGACTCAAAGTCACCCTGGTTAATCAACAGGTCTCCTTATATACCCTCAGCCCTCATTGCAGGATATTGGGGACTTCATGATTGGTGGAATAAAACTGTCTTCTCATTGGCTGGATCTCAAGCCTAAAACATTTCTAGTAGGTAGTATTGCAGTCCTGTCAAGGGAGAGCCACATACTGATTGACATAGCACCTAGCAGGATACATTTAGTCTGCAATCCATGACATTAAACAATGGTGGCTGAGGCCATTTACATAGAATCATCAATCCACATAGTAATACAATGGCATTCTAACAGGATTAAGTTCCTCTGACTTTCTATGACAAACAAGTGAGATAATTACATTACCCACTTTAAATACTAGCAGGCTCCTAGAAATCTTGTGTAACCCATGAGTGGCATAGTACAAGTTTGCAAACCAAAATACATATTATTTGGATAAATTAGAAATCCTCATAGGTTATACATTAAAGGGGTCCATTTTGTCACACCATGCAGTACAGTTTTTTACAGAATGCCTCTGTTTGGAATTGCTCTGTCCTTGATCTGTGTTGCTTCTCTTCAACTAGTGTTTTATCAGCAAGATATTATCATTACATGAGTTAGGGGTACGTCACACACAGCGATCGCTAGCGATATCTCTGAAATCAGCAACCTCGCCAGTGATATCGCTGTGTGTGACATGTAGCAGCGATCAGGCCCCTGCTGTGAGGTCGCTGATCGCTGCACATCATTCAGGACCATTTCTTGTTCCTTGGTCTCCCGCTGGTCAGCACGCATCACTGTGTGTGATAGCGAAAGACCAACGACTAGCGACCTCACAGGCTGGTAACCATGGTAAACACCGGGAAACTAAGCAGCAAGCACTGCCTAGATACCCAGTGTTTATCATGGTTACCAGCACTAAGCGGGACGACGCTGGTAACTATGATAAGCAGCGGGTATCTAGGCAGCGCGCGCTGCCTACATACCCGCTGTTTATTATTATTATTTATTTATATAGCGCCATTATATTCCATGGCGCTTTACATGCTAAAAGGGCAGACTAGGACAAGTAACATAGTAACAATACAAGTAACAATAAATGTTGACAATTCGGTTGTACAGATACAAGAGGGGCTGGTATCATGGTTACCAGCCATGTGGAGGTGGCTCCCTGGTCGCTGAAGAGATCTGCCTGTTTGATAGCTCCCCAGCGACCACACAGCGATGTTTCAGCAATCCTGGTCGTTGTCGGGATCGCTGGAACATCGCTGTGTGTAACGGCACCCTTAGGTGTCTTGTGCCTCCTAGTCCAACCACAACCCCTGCACAGATTAGCAACATTCTGTCAGTGTATTGTGTAAACAGAAAGCTGGTGGTGTGGGCGGGGCAATACACAACCAGCGATGTGGGCGGGGCAATACACAACCAGCGATGTGGGCGGGGCAATACACAACCAGCGATGTGGGCGGGGCAATACACAACCAGCGATGTGGGCGGGGATATACTCAACCAGCGATGTGGGCGGGGCAATACACAACCAGCGATGTGGGCGGGGATATACTCAACCAGCGATGTGGGCGGGGCAATACACAACCAGCGATGTGGGCGGGGATATACTCAACCAGCTATGTGGGCGGGGCAATACACAACCAGCGATGTGGGCGGGGCAATACACAACCAGCGACGTGGGCGGGGCAATACACAACCAGCGATGTGGGCGGGGCAATACACAACCAGCGATGTGGGCGGGGCAATACACAACCAGCGATGTGGGCGGGGATATACTCAACCAGCGATGTGGGCGGGGCAATACACAACCAGCGATGTGGGCGGGGATATACTTAACCAGCGATGTGGGCGGGGCAATACACAACCAGCGATGTGGGCGGGGCAATACACAACCAGCGATGTAGGCGGGGCAATACACAACCAGCGATGTGGGCGGGGCAATACACAACCAGCGATGTGGGTGGGGATATACTCAATCAGCGATGTGGGCGGGGCAATACACAACCAGCGATGTGGGCGGGGATATACTCAACCAGCGATGTGGGCGGGGCAATACACAACCAGCGATGTGGGCGGGGCAATACACAACCAGCGATGTGGTTGGGGCAATACACAACCAGCGATGTGGTTGGGGCAATACACAACCAGCGATGTGGTTGGGGCAATACACAACCAGCAATGTGGGCGGGGATATACTCAACCAGCGATGTGGGCGGGGATATACTCAACCAGCGATGTGGGCGGGGCAATACACAACCAGCGATGTGGGCGGGGATATACTCAACCAGCGATGTGGGTGGGGCAATACACAACCTGCGATGTGGGTGGGGCAATACACAACCAGCGATGTGGTTGGGGCAATACACAACCAGCGATGTGGTTGGGGCAATACTCAACCAGCGATGTGGGCGGGGATATACTCAACCAGCGATGTGGGTGGGGATATACTGAACCAGCGATGTGGGCGGGGCAATACACAACTAGCGATGTGGGCGGGGATATACTGAACCAGCGATGTGGGCGGGGCAATACACAACCAGCGATGTGGGCGGGGCAATACACAACCAGCGATGTGGGCGGGGCAATACACAACCAGCGATGTGGGCGGGGCAATACACAACCAGCGATGTGGGCGGGGCAATACACAACCAGCGATGTGGGCGGGGCAATACACAACCAGCGATGTGGGCGGGGCAATACACAACCAGCGATGTGGGTGGGGCAATACACAACCAGCGATGTGGGCGGGGCAATACACAACCAGCGATGTTGGGCGGGGCAATACACAACCAGCGATGTGGGCGGGGATATACTTAACCAGCGATGTGGGCGGGGCAATACACAACCAGCGATGTGGGCGGGGCAATACACAACCAGCGATGTAGGCGGGGCAATACACAACCAGCGATGTGGTTGGGGCAATACACAACCAGCGATGTGGTTGGGGCAATACACAACCAGCGATGTGGGCGGGGATATACTCAACCAGTGATGTGGGCGGGGATATACTCAACCAGCGATGTGGGCGGGGCAATACACAACCAGCGATGTGGGCGGGGATATACTCAACCAGCGATGTGGGTGGGGCAATACACAACCAGCGATGTGGGCGGGGCAATACACAACCAGCGATGTGGGCGGGGCAATACACAACCAGCGATGTGGGCGGGGCAATACACAACCAGCGATGTGGGCGGGGCAATACACAACCAGCGATGTGGGCGGGGATATACTTAACCAGCGATGTGGGCGGGGCAATACACAACCAGCGATGTGGGCGGGGCAATACACAACCAGCGATGTAGGCGGGGCAATACACAACCAGCGATGTGGGCGGGGCAATACACAACCAGCGATGTGGGTGGGGATATACTCAATCAGCGATGTGGGCGGGGCAATACACAACCAGCGATGTGGGCGGGGATATACTCAACCAGCGATGTGGGCGGGGCAATACACAACCAGCGATGTGGGCGGGGCAATACACAACCAGCGATGTGGTTGGGGCAATACACAACCAGCGATGTGGTTGGGGCAATACACAACCAGCGATGAGGTTGGGGCAATACACAACCAGCGATGTGGGCGGGGATATACTCAGCCAGCGATGTGGGGCGGGATATACTCAACCAGCGATGTGGGCGGGGATATACTCAACCAACGATGTGGGCGGGGCAATACACAACCAGCGATGTGGGCGGGGATATACTCAACCAGCGATGTGGGCAGGGCAATACACAACCAGCGATGTGGTTGGGGCAATACACAACCAGCGATGTGGGTGGGGCAATACACAACCAGCGATGTGGGCGGGGCAATACACAACCAGCGATGTGGGCAGGGCAATACACAACCAGCGATGTGGGTGGGGATATACTCAACCAGTGATGTGGGCGAGGATATACTCAACCAGCGATGTGGGCGGGGCAATACACAACCAGCGATGTGGGCGGGGATATACTCAACCAGCGATGTGGGCGGGGCAATACACAACCAGCGATGTGGGTGGGGATATACTCAACCAGTGATGTGGGCGGGGCAATACACAACCAGCGATAGGGGCGGGGATATACTCAACCAGCGATGTGGGCGAGGATATACTCAATCAGCGATGTGGGCGGGGATATACTCAACCAGCGATGTGGGCGGGGCAATACAACCAGCGATGTGGGCGGGGATATACTCAACCAGCGATGTGGGCGGGGATATACTCAACCAGCGATGTGGGTGGGGATATACTGAACCAGCGATGTGGGCGGGGCAATAACAACTAGCGATGTGGGCGGGGATATACTGAACCAGCGATGTGGGCGGGGCAATACACAACCAGCGATGTGAGCGGGGCAATACACAACCAGCGATGTGGGCGGGGCAATACACAACCAGCGATGTGGGCGGGGCAATACACAACCAGCGATGTGGGCGGGGATATACTGAACCAGCGATGTGGGGGGGGATATACTCAACCAGTGATGTGGGCGGGGTATACTGAACCAGCGATGTGGGCGGGGCAATACACAACCAGCTATGTGGGCGGGGCAATACACAACCAGCGATGTGGGCGGGGATATACTGAACCAGCGATGTGGGCGGGGATATACTCAACCAGTGATGTGGGCGGGGATATACTGAACCAGCGATTGGGGCGGAGCAATACACAACCAGCTATGTGGGCGGGGCAATACACAACCAGCTATGTGGGCGGGGCAAATACACAACCAGCGATGTGGGCGGGGATATACTCAACCAGCGATGTGTGGCGGGGCAATACACAACCAGCGATGTGGGCGGGGATATACTCAACCAGCGATGTGGGCGGGGCAATACACAACCAGCGATGTGGGCGGGATATACTCAACCAGCGATGTGGGCGGGGCAATACACAACCAGCGATGTGGGTGGGGATATACTCAACCAGTCGATGTGGGCGGGGCAATACACAACCAGCGATAGGGGCGGGGATATACTCAACCGCGATGTGGGCGAGGATATACTCAATCCAGCGATGTGGGGGATACAACCAGGTGGCGGGGATATACTCAACAGCGATGTGGGCGGGGCATATACCAACCAGCGATGTGGGCGGGGATATACTCAACCAGCGATGTGGGCGGGGAATACCAACCAGCGATGTGGGCGGGGATATACTCAACCAGCGATGTGGGCGGGGCATATACTCAACTAGCGATGTGGGGGGGATATACTGAACCAGCGATGTGGGCGGGGCAATACACAACAGCGATGTGGGCGGGGAATACACAACCAGCGATGTGGGCGGGGCAATACACAACCAGCGATGTGGGCGGGGCAATACACAACCAGCTGATGTGGGCGGGCATACACAACCAGCGATGTGGGCGGGGTTATACACGATCAGTATTGTGGGCGGGGTTATTACACGATCAGTATTGTGGGCGGGGTTATACACGATCAGTATTGTGGGCGGGGTTATACACGATCAGTATTGTGGGCGGGGTTATACACGATCAGTATTGTGGGCGGGTTATACACAAATCAGTATTGTGGGCGGGTTTTACACGATCAGTATTGTAGGCGAGGTTATACACAATCAGTATTGTGGGCGGGGTCATACACATTCAGTAGTGTGGGCGGGGTCACTGGCGGACACAAACACAGAAGGGCCCCTGTGCAGGAACACTATATGGGCTCTTTGTAGGCCAAGAGCTCTTAAAAATGTAAAATTGCACTGGTTTTGGAGGTAGAAAAGGGCTCCCTGAAGGCCCCGTTACACGTAGCGATATCGTTAATGATATCATCGCAATGTCACAGGTTTTGTGATATCGCTGTGTGTGGCAAGCACCAGCAATCGGCCCCCTGCTGGGAGATCGCTGATCGGTAACGAATGGCCTGGACCATTTTTTCATCCGCTATCACCTGCTGGCCAGGCTGCATCGCTGTGTGTGACAGGGACAACGACCAGTGATCCCAAGTCTGCGCTTGAGACCCTGAATGATCCCAACGACCGTCCGATGTCGGCGCACCGCTGGGTGATCGCTGGTAAGTCTGTCTGTCTGGCATCTCACCAGCAATCACATAGCGATGTTCCAGCGATCCCGGCAAGGTCAGATCGTTGGTGGGATCGCTGGAACATTGCTATGTGTAACGGGGCCCTTACCTTCTGGGCCTCTGTACGGATGCACAGGCTGCACCAATAGTATGTCCGCCCCTGCTTCTGCCTCCCCCTCACTGGATCTGCCGCCTTACCACTACTGGAGCTGCTGCCTCACCACCACCAAAGCTGCCACTCATCACACCAAAGCTGCTGCCTCACCACCAAAATGCTTCCACCTTCCCACCACTTGAGCTGCCGCATCACTACCACCGGAGCTGCATCTCATCACCACCGGGCTTCACCACTTCCACCCACTGGAGCTGCCGCACTCACACCAGAGCTGCCATCTCATCACCTCCGGAGCTTCACCACTCCACCACAGATGCTGCCTCATCACTACCACTGGAGCTGATGCCTCACTACCCCCAAAGCTCCGCCTCACCACCAAAGCTGCTGCCTCATTTCACCGGATCTGCTGAATTACCACCACCAAATCTGCCACCTCACCACCACGGAGTTGATGCCTCACCACCACCAGAGCTGTCGCGTCACCACCACCGGAGCTGATGCCTTACTGCCACTGGAGCTTGATTGCTCACTCACTGGAGCTGCTGTCTCCCCACACCAGAATTGCTGCTCATCTACTACAGGAGCTGTCACCTCACCAACACCGAAGCTGGCACTCACCCACCACCACTGGAGCATCCACTTGAGGGTGCTTCACCACCATCATAGCTGTCTACTCCATCCTACCACACAAGCTGTTCTCCACTCACCATCACGGGTTGCTGCCTCACCACCATCGGAGCTGCTTCGTCATCTAACATGGAGCTGCTGCCTCTACCACAACTGGATCTGTGATCCTCACACACTGGAGCTGCTGCTCACCACCACCAGAGCTGCGCCACTCACCACCATTGAGCTTCAGCTATCACCACCAAAGCTGCGCCTCACCACTACAAGCTTCACCTCCTTACCACTGGAGCTCGCCTCCCCTCTATCGGTGCTGCCACTTCACACCAACGGAGCTGCCACCTCACCACCCAGGAGCTGCCCTCACCGCTACGGAGCTGTGCTTCACCCACCAACCGAGCTGCGCTCACCACCACCAAGCTGTCGACTTCCGGTCCCATCCAGACATCTTGCCTCATCCCCACCACCGAGTTTCTGCCTCACTACTAAAAAAGATTCCTACTCATCACCAATGGAGCTGATGCATCCCATCACTGGAGCTGCAGCCTCACCACCACCAAGCTTCACCTCCACCACCAGAGCTGCCACATCACTAAACTGGCTGCCGCCTACCACCACCAAAGCTTCCACCTCCACCACCGATAGCAGCCATCACATACTCTGGAGCTGACACTTCACTGCCACCAAGCTGTTGCGTCCTACCACTGGATCTGCTGCCTCACCACCACCACAACTCCCTCACCACACAAAGCTGCACCTTCACCACCAGGAGCTGCTGCACCACCATGGAGCTGCCACCTCACCACACAGGAGCTGGCCTCACCACCACATCAGAGCTGCTGACGTTGCCACCACCGGAGCTGCCACCTCACCACCACTCGAGCTGCCGCCTATCACCACTACTGGAGCTGCCGCCTCACCCCACCAGAACTGCGCTCACCCCTACTACGAGCTGCCGCCTCACCACCACTAGAGCTGCCACCTCACCACCACAGGAGCGCCGACCTCACCACCACTTGAGTGGCCGCTTCACCACCACTCGAGCTGCCGCCTCACCACCACTGAGCTGCCACCTCACCACCACAGAGCTGCCGCCTCACCACCACAGGAGCTGCCGCCTCACCACCATCGAGCTGCCCTCACTCAACTCGAGCTCCCGCCTCACCACACAGGAGCTGCGCCTCACCAACATCAGAGTGCTGCCTGCCACCACCGGAGCTGCTGCCTCACCACTACAGGAGCTTCCGCCTCACCACCACTGGAAGCTGCCACCTCACCACCACAGAGCTGCCAGCCTCCACCACTGGAGCTGCCGCCTCCCACCACCGAGCTGCCGCCTCACCACCACTGGAGCTGCCACCACTCACCACCCCCACGGAGCTGCCGCCTCACCACCACAGGAGCTGCCGCCTCACCACCACTCGGGAGCTGCCGCCTCACCACCACTCGAGCTCGCCGCCTCACCACCACAGGAGCTGCCGCCTCACCACCACTCGAGCTGCCGCCTCACCACCACTCGAGCTCCCGCCTCACCACCACAGGAGCTGCCGCCTCACCAACATCAGAGTTGCTGCCTTGCCACCACCGGAGCTGCTGCCTCACCACTACAGGAGCTTCCGCCTCACCACTACAGGAGCTGCCGCCTCACCAACATCAGAGTTGCTGCCTTGCCACCACCGGAGCTGTCTCCTCTCCACCGCAACCCCCAATGTACTGCCTTCTCCCCATTATCCTGTAGACTGTAATCCCACAAGGGCAGGGTCCTCTCCCTTCTGTTCCAGTCTGTCATTGTTAGTTTGCTATCATTTATATCTACACTTTGTATGTAACCACATCTCATATGCAGCAACCTTGAATCAATGGTGCTCTAAACACAAATCATCATAATACACTGTTATATCCAGCCGGTGCTACAATCAGCTATGGGTGGTGAATGCTGGAGCCCAACTGATACAGCAATATTGACCTCTCCTAAGGAGCGGACATCGATATCTGGAGACCGGACGAATCCTTCATTCTCTGTAGTCTTCGAGCCGCCTCACCTGCCCGGCCCCTCATCGCTCATACAAGCTTATTCTTGTTTTTTTGTAGAGTTTCCCTTTAAGCTCCTACAATACGTCATTTCTCAAAGGCAATATACTTCCACTTATTACCTTTGTATTCCTGCACTGTCTACAGTATTGCAAGACTCCAAGATAGACTGCCCCCCCTGTGGTCACTCTCTGGTCCCCCTGTGGTCGCTCTTTGGCTCCCCTGTGGTCGTTCTTTGCACCCACATTTGGTTGCTCTCTGCCCCCACCGGTGGTCACTCTCTGACACCCCTGTGGTTGCTCTCTGCCCACTTGTGCTGTCTCCCTGCCCTCCACCGTATTGTCACCCTGCCCTCACCATGTGGTCACAGTGCCCCCCCATGGTCGCCCTCTGCCCCACCCCACCCCACCCCCGTGCTCACTCTCATGCTCTCACACAGAGCAGGGGGTGAGCAGGCAGAGCAGGGGAGAGTGGAGGTGAGTAGCAGAGAGAGGGTGAGCAGGCAGAGTGGGGGAGAGCGGGGGTGAGTGTGGGTGAGCGGGCAGAGAGGGGGTGAGTGGGCAGAGCAGTGGTGAGCAGGGCACTGCAAGGGAGAGTGGGGGTGAGCGGGCAGAGCGGGGGAAAGTGGATGAGAGCAGGCAGATTGGGGAAGAGCAGGGGTGAGTGGGCAGAGTGGAGGAGAGCGGGGGTGAGTGGGCAGAGTGGAGGAGAGCGGGGGTGAGTGGGCAGAGTGGAGGAGAGCGGGGGTGAGTGGGCAGAGTGGAGGAGAGCGGGGGTGAGTGGGCAGAGTGGAGGAGAGCGGGGGTGAGTGGGCAGAGTGAAGGAGAGGAGGGGTGAGTGGGCAGAGTGGAGGAGAGCAGGGGTGAGTGGGGGTGAGTGGGCAGAGTGGAGGAGAGCGGGGGTGAGTGGGCAGAGTGGAGGAGAGCAGGGGTGAGTGGGGGTGAGTGGGCAGAGTGGAGGAGAGTGGGGGTGAGTGGGCAGAGTGGAGGAGAGCAGGGGTGAGTGGGCAGAGTGGAGGAGAGCGGGGGTGAGTGGGCATAGTGGAGGAGAGCGGGGGTGAGTGGGGGTGAGTGGGCAGAATGGAGGAGAGCAGGGGTGAGTAGGCAGAGTGGGGGAGAGCAGGGGTGAGTGGGGGTGAGTGGGCAGAATGGAGGAGAGCAGGGGTGAGTGGGCAGAGTGGGGGAGAGCAGGGGTGAGTGGGCAGAGTGGAGGAGAGCGGGGGTGAGTGGGCAGAGTGGAGGAGAGCGGGGGTGAGTAGGCAGAGTGGGGAATAGAAGGGTGAGTAGGCAGAGTGGGGGAGAACAGGGGTGAGTGGGCAGAGTGGAGGAGAGCGGGGGTGAGTGGGGATGAGTGGGCAGAGTGGAGGAGAGCGGGGTTAGTGGGGGTGAATGGGCATAGTGGAGGAGAGCGGGGGTGAGTGGGGGTGAGTGGGCAGAATGGAGGAGAGCAGGGGTGAGTGGGCAGAGTGGGGGAGAGCAGGGGTGAGTGGGCAGAGTGGGGGAGAGCAGGGGTGAGTGGGCAGAGTGGAGGAGAGCGGGGGTGAGTGGGCAGAGTGGAGGAGAGCGGGGGTGAGTAGGCAGAGTGGGGAATAGAAGGGTGAGTAGGCAGAGTGGGGGAAACAGGGGTGAGTGGGCAGAGTCCGGGAGAGCAGGGGTGAGTGGGCAGAGTGGAGGAGAGCGGGGGTGAGTAGGCAGAGTGGGGAATAGAAGGGTGAGTAGGCAGAGTGGGGGAGAACAGGGGTGAGTGGGCAGAGTCCGGGAGAGCAGGGTGAGTGGGCAGAGTGGAGGAGAGCGGGGTGAGTGGGCAGAGTGGAGGAGAGCGGGGTGAGTACGCAGAGTGGGGAATAGAAGGGTGAGTAGGCAGAGTGGGGGAGAACAGGGGTGAGTGGGCAGAGTGGAGGAGAGCGGGGGTGAGTGGGCAGAATGGAGGAGAGCAGGGGTGAGTGGGCAGAGTGGGGGAGAGCAGGGGTGAGTTTGGGTGAGTGGGCAGAATGGAGGAGAGCGGGGTGAGTGGGCAGAATGGAGGAGAGCAGGGGTGAGTGGGCAGAGTGGGGGAGAGCAGGGGTGAGTGGGCAGAGTGGAGGAGAGCGGGGTGAGTGGGCAGAGTGGAGGAGAGCGGGGGTGAGTAGGCAGAGTGGGGAATAGAAGGGTGAGTAGGCAGAGTGGGGGAGGACAGGGGTGAGTGGGCAGAGTGGGGGAGAGCAGGGGTGAGTGGGCAGAGTGGGGGAGAACAGGGGTGAGTGGGCAGAGTGGAGGAGAGCGGGGGTGAGTGGGCAGAGTGGGGGAGAACAGGGGTGAGTGGGCAGAGTGGAGGAGAGCGGGGGTGAGTGGGCAGAGTGGGGGAGAACAAGGGTGAGAGGGTAGAGTGGGGTGAGTGGGGGTGAGTGGGCAGAGTGGAGGAGAGCGGGGGTGAGTAGGCAGAGTGGGGAATAGAAGGGTGAGTAAGCAGAGTGGGGAGAACAGGGGTGAGTGGGCAGAGTGGAGGAGAGCGGGGGTGAGTGGGCAGAGTGGGGGAGAACAGGGGTGAGAGGGTAGAGTGGGGGGAGTGGGGGGGAGTGGGCAGAGTGGGGGAAATCAGGACTGAGCGGGGCAAAGTGGGGGAGGGTGGGGGTGAGCAGTGGCATCGATATCTGGAGACTGGACAAACCCTTTATCCTCTGTAGACTTCGAGCCTTGACACCTGCACTGTCCCCGTTCCCCTCGTCGGTCACACAAGCTTGTTATCGTTGGCGAGGTTTATTTTTGTGGAGTTTCCCTTTAAGTCGATACAATACGTCCTTTCTCAAAGGCAATTTACTTCCACTGATTACCTCTGATCTCCTGCACCGCTACAGTATTGCAAGACTCCGAGATAAAGTAGAGAAGTAAAATGGAAGCGATGACAAGTCAATTACACAGCTTTCTCCGCTTTCTCCGCTTTCTCTGCTTTCTCCGCTTTCTGCGCTTTCTCCGCTTTCTCCGCTTTCTCTGCTTTCTCCGCTTTCTGCGCTTTCTCCGCTTTCTCCGCTTTCTCCGTTTTGGTATAAAAGTGTCCGTTATGGAGTCATTTAGCGGTGAAGGCTCCGGCGGTGACCTTGAATCGTGTGTTCTCTACAGCACGGAGATGGCGGCGATAGAATCCTGGTGTCACAGGAACCCTGGTAATGATGAACGCCGACTGCACCGAATACCAACTACTTCACATTCACCGCATGACACGTCTTCTCTTACTCCGTGACAAGGATCAGAAGGAGGCCGCTCCCGGCGCTCTCCATCACTTATCCCGGCAGAGGAGAACGTGAAGGAGGCGCACAAACCCATTCCAGTGAAAGAAAGGCGAATCTAGATCATTGAGGGTTAATGGAGGGATTACGCCTGGAGATCAACCAGAGAAAGTATCCGGTCACTTGTCTTCACACCAGGACGTGGATGTGTTTCGCATACTGATTCTATGGCCGTCTTGGATGACGTTTTTTCTTATTTCATTCAATTCATTTGCAACGTGCATTATTTCATTCTTGGCTTATTTTATTGTATTTTTGCTTCTTTTATCTGTCATGTGTTGATTGCTTTGCTATGATTAAATCTGAGTTTATTTTCCCTTAATCTGCTGTGTGCAGCTCTGCAGGTTGAGGAGTGTCTTAGTATTCAGATCTCCACTTCCCCAGCCTTGAAATAGCTCCACTTCCCCCCACTAGGTGTCGCAGATAGAGCTCCTTTCTACTTGGACGTCGTGCTGTGCTGAGCTGTGTTTTTGCTGCGGCTGACTTCCATTGAAGTTGCTGGGTTTTCCCAGTCTGTGGGTGGAGGTAGGAACTCTTATCCTAGGGCTGAGCAAGAGCAAAGGGCTAGGGTGGCAGCACGGACCTCCTCACCGTCAGAGGTACCTTCAGGAACAGGGCTAGTCAGGGACCCCAAGTCCAGGGCCAAACTGGATTCACTGAACGCCCTTGCCCACCTTACCATCTTGCCTCCTGATTCCCTATCCGTTATACCACCCTGTAACACTATCACTTGTTTTCTATCAGTTTTCTTCTCCTTTTGATTTAGTGGGAAAATTTAGAGTTTTTGTTTTTTTTCTTGCCTATTCTCTTTACATTTTGCGTCACGCTGGTCTCTCTTACTTTGGAGACTTGTGACAGTTTTGGGACCTGTGTCTCATTCCTGTATTGAAGAGTATATCTGCTGGAACACTACACACTATGAGATATGTGAAATAGCTTAATGGATAATAATGAATGGCAGGGCTCTATGCACAGCTATCACAGATGTAAGGAAGAGGATATGGCAAGACTGCTTGAGAATATAAAGAAAGTTGAGAAAACTTAGCTCTAGCAGTGGCCACTGCGAATGTGCCCGATAACCGCGCCAAGGTGTTTCTCATCATATTGGGTCTTAACTGTGTGCCTCTACTAGTGGTGTACTGCTGCATGTGTGAGTTTGTATGCCACTGTATGCAATTAAAACCAACACTGAGGGTATGTCCTGGACCTGGCTACAATAAGCTGGCGGACTCAGAGTGGCTACAGGGCAGAGGAGGGTGCAAAGTCAAAAAATAGTAACACTAATAAAGAAAGACTGTGTCACGTATTGACTGCCTTGCTGTATGGAAGTGGATTAAATGAAGCCTTTTTTTCCTCTGCTTTGCAGTGTGTGGCTCTACAGGTGAGGTTGCTGCAGGTGTGTGATATGGATATGACTCATGCTTAGGTGAGCTGAGGGGTGTGTCTGGGCTGGCTGCTCCCTGCCCCTCGGCCTTAAATGGGTCAGCTCACATCCACCTGCTGTCGCTGATTCAGTTCATTTCTGGACTGTGACCTGTTGTGAGCGAATGGTGATCCAGAGCTGCTGCCTTATTCTCCATTGGAAGTTGTTGGGTTCCGTGGTCCTTAGGTGGAGGTAGGGGCTTATGCCTAGGGCTTCTCAGGAATTAGGGACTTAGGCTGGTGGCTCGGACCTCCTCACCTTTAGAGGTACCTCCGAGATCAGGGCGAGTCAGGGACCCTAGTATCAGGGCCAGAGCAGGCTCCCCTGACTCCCTACGCACAGTTCCCTCCTACTTCTGGGCACCCCAGCTCCCCCAGCGTGACAGACTGGCATCACATTAATGTGAAGGTGCTAGCAAGAAAACTAGTAGATTCACATGGTTAGGACCCGATAAGGTGAGAAACACCTTGGCGCGGTTATCGGGCACTTTCGCAGTGGCCACTGGTAAAGCTAAGTTTTCCCAACTTTCTTTATATTCTCAAGCGGTGTTGCCATGTCCCTTTCCTTACATCTGTGTTAGCTGTGCATAGAGCCCTGCCATTCATTGTTAGCCATTAAGCTATTTCACATATCTCATAGTGTGTAGTGTTGCAGCAGATACTCTTTAATATCCATGGTTTTCTTGCTAGCACCCACACATTAAGGTGATGCCAGTCTTTCTTTAATTAGTCATTCCTGTATTGAGACTTCATATTAAACATTTTTCTTTCCTTTGGTAGTTTAGGAGTTAATGTCAGTTTCTGTTGGTAACAAGCTAGCTAGTTCTTTTCCCAGGTGTGGCTACTCTGTGATCACCCCCATCCCCCTTATATAGTCACATGGTTCCAGCATCGTTTGCTAGTGATTGACCTTCATTCTAGCCAGCTGCCTGTGGTGAAGATGGTATTCTGGAGAGCTGACTACTGCCAAGCCGTCTGCTTCCAAGGAGCGTGGCAGCAGGCATGAAGTTGTTTCTTGTTCCCCTATCTTTCTTTCCTTCACCTCTTGTTGATTTTAGTGCAGCGGTTGGGAGTAGTGCTCCCGCCAGCCATCTCCCTATTGAAGGTTTAACATCAGGGCCATTGAGGGACTAGGTATCCTGCTTGGCGATGGGGTGAAAGAACTGGTATAGGGACGGTAGGGAGATCAGGGCACAGTTGCAGATGAATGCAGGAGGTCACCTCTTCTCCGTTCTGTCTATCTGTTGTGTTAAAGGAAAGAAAACACATTTTTTTCTACTGCATAGTCCATGTTGTTTTGATCTCTTTTTTCCTATTACCCCCCCAAAAGTAATAAAAGATCAACAGCAAGTTAAGAAGCCTTGTAATACATCTTCTCAGAGAAATTAGCTTCTTTCTCCATTTATGAGCCACTTCTTCCACTCCCTCTCTTCTGCCTCCTGAACTAATCTGCCATGTGAAATATCTCTACTGTAGTTAAATGGGGTAAATTTCCATTGGCACATTCAGACTAATGTGTAGACGGGTTTGTCAATTGACCACTCCCCTGGTCTTTAAATTGTTCCCTCTTCCAGCAGCAGGTGTCACTGATAGAGTTTTAATCTCTGCAAGAGTTGGAGCTGAGAAGATGTGTGTGCTTTGTGCTGAAACCTTCTTGGTAGTTGCTGTGCTTCATGGTTCATTTCTGGAGGTGAGGGAGATCTTAGCCTACGGCTGATCAGGAGCAGAAGGCAAGGGTGGCGGCCCAGACTTCCTCACCTTCAGAGGTAATTCTGAGAACAGGTAGAGATTGGGAACCCCAATCTTAAGGGTCAGACTAGTTCCCCTGATTGCCTTTTGCCCATCTTACCATCCTGCTTCTTATCCCCTTACTGTTATACCACCCTGCGTGACAGCATTATTGACTCTGAAAAACGGCTCAACTCTGTCTTGCTCAAGACAAGATTGACTGCGGGACTGAGAGATCATGTTACAGATTCCAGTATACTCTTAGGAGAGATGAGTGAGAAAACAAGCAGAAGGAGACACAGAAAGATTGTGTTGAACTTTCTATCAAGTCTTTAACATCATCAAGAGCTGGATTCTTATCTACACAGCTTATTACTATTGTATAATATTATCCATGCTGCTGCTGCTGCTATCTGTGTGCTAACAAAGGAATAAAGAACAATAGTCCATCTCTCTGTTTACTTCTAGTTGCTGTTGGACTCTATGGAAAAGGAAGGCGGCGTGAGAAACAGAGTGAGAAAATAAGCAGAAGGAGACACAGAAAGATCACGCTAAGCTTTCTGACAAGTTTTTTTTATCTCACCCCAGAGCTGGATTTACATCTACACTGCTCAGTACTGCTGCATAATATCCTTCATGCTGCTGCCACTTCTGTCTGTGTGCTTTCAAAGGAATGAAGAGCTTAAATCCATCTTTTTGAATATTTCCAGTTGCTGTCAGAGCTGATACCAGAAATGTTTCTTTCTCCACTTATGAGCCACTTCTTGAACTCATTATGTAAGGTCACTGAGAGATCAGATTTCATTAAACTATGGAGAGAAGAGTAAGTGGGAAACACAGTGAAAAACAAGCAGATGAGAGACAGAAAGCTAATGCTGACTTTTCTAACAAGTCTTTTACCTCACCCCAGCTGGATTTACATCTACACTCCTCAGTACTTCTGTATAATATCCTCCATGTGCTGCTGCTTTTGTCTGTGGGCTAACAAAGTAATCAAGAGCAGTAGTCCATTATTCTGTTTACCTCCAGCTGCTGTCAGAGATCATACTAGAATTCTGTTTCTTTCTCCATTTAAGAGCCATTTTTTGAATTTATTATGGCAGGTAACTGAAATATCAGATTACAGCTTTTATTCAATTAGATACAAACAGAAGGTGGGAGTGAGAAAACAAGCATAGGGATACACAGAAAGATCACGCTGAGCTGTCTAACAAGTCTTTTACATCACCCAGAGCTGCATTCACATCTACACTGCTCAGTACGGCTGTATAATATCCTCAATTCTACTGCTGCCTCTTTCTGTGTGCTAACAAAGAAATAATGAACAGTACTTTATTTCTCTGTTTACTTCCAGCTGCTCTCCGAGCTAATACCAGAAATGTGTTTCTTTCTCTGCTTATGAGCTTCCTGATTTAATTATGCCGGGTCACTGAGTGATCAGATTACAGCTTCTATTAAACTGTATGGAGAGGTAAGGGGGAGTGAGAAAGAGAACACAGAATGATTGCGCTTAGCTTTCTAACAAGTCTTTTACCCTCCCCAGATTTGGATTCACATCTACACTGCTCAGTACTGCTGTATAATATTCTTCATGCTGCTGATACTTCTGTCTGTGTGCAAACAATGGAATGAAGACCACTAGCCCATTTCTCTGTTCACTTCCAGCTGCTGTCAGAGCTGATACCAGAAATCTGTTTCTTTTTCCACTTATAAGACTCCTGATTTCATTATGCCAGGTCACTGAGAGATCAGATTACAGCTTCCATTAAACTCTATGGAGAGGTAAGGGGGAGTGAGAAACAGAGGGAGAAAACAAGCAAAAAGAGAGACACACAGAAAGATTGTGCTGAGCTTTCTAACAAGTCTTTTACCTCTCCTCAGATTTGGAATGACATCTACACTGCTCAGTACTGCTGTATAATATTCTCCATGCTGCTGATACTTCTGTCTGTGTGCAAACAATGGAATGAAGACCAGTAGTCCATCTCTCTGTTTACGTCCAGCTGCTGTCAGAGCTGATACCAGAAATCTATTTCTTTCTCCACTTATGAAATTCCTGATTTCATTATGCCAGGTCACTGAGAGATCAGATTACAGCTTCCATTAAACTCTACGGAGAGGTAAGGGGGAGCGAGAAACAGAGGGAGAACACAAGCAAAAAGAGAGATTGTGCTGAGCTTTCTAACAAGTCTTTTACCTCTCCCCAGAGTTGGATTCACATCTACACTGCTCAGTACTGCTGTATAATATTCCCCATGCTGCTGCTACTTCTGTCTGTGTGCAAACAAATGGATTGAAGAGCAGAAATCCATATCTGTTCACTTCCAGCCGCTGTTGGAGCTGGTAGGGGTGCCTCTATTCAATAAATTACATGTATCCCAAAATGCAACTATTGGAAAATATGAGTCTTAAAGCTACGTCAATGGAAAAGTTATGGCTCTCGAAATACAACAATGACAAAAGTTAAAAAAAAAAAAGAGGATAAAAAAGAAGAGGTGGCTCTGGGGATTCTGTATCTTCCTGCTAGAGTTTTTATGACACATTTTTAATTTACTTTTTTCTTTCTTATTGGATATTTCACAGATGAGAGGAATTAAAAACACACTAATATAACTGAAGTGCCTATTGAAATTGCAGATTACTTTAAAGATCACAACAAGTCTTTAGAGAACAAAAAAAAAAATTAGAAAAAAAAAAAGATTATAAGAAATTGATGAAATTTCTCCCGACTCTCCTGAGACGCGAGGACAGGTGACAGAAGACTCCGAACACCGAAGATGAAACTTCGCAGATAAGTAGACTTTGAAGTCTGAAGGAGTCTATACAGGTTTATAGCACCGCAATAGGCTTGGGAGTAAACTTAAAGGGGAACTCCGTGGACATATTCATTTTTTGTACCGTCCCTGCCCCCCTACATGATGAAGCAGAGTTGGACAGTACAGTTCTAGGATCTATAGATCACTTATAAATCAATAAAATAATATCTGCTCCTCAGCTCTCACCCCTCCCTCAGTGGACAGAGAAATTCAGTCTCATGCTGCAGCAGTGACAGGAGGTGTCGGGGGCATGGACCATGTGGGTTCCAGGGTCATCTTACATTCCTGCCCCCTCATGCTTCGGTATAAACAGGGGGCGTGGATCCTGAGGGCTCCAGGATCATATTACATTCCTGCCACCTCATACTTCTTTATGAACAGGGGGAGTCGACCATGGGGGCTCCAGGATCATCTTACATTCCTGCCCCCTCATACGTCTGTATGAACAGGAGGAGTGGACCATGGTGGCTCCAGGATCATCTTACATTCCTGCCCCCTCATACTTCTGTATGAATAGAGGGAGTGGACCATGGGGGCTCCAGGATCATCTTACATTCCTGCCCCCTCATACTTCTGTATGAACAGGAGGAGTGGATCGTGTGGGCTCCAGGATCATCTTACATTTCTGCCCACTCATAATTCTGTATGAAAAGGAGGCATGGACCATGGGGGTTGAAAGATCATCTTACATTCCTGCCCCCTCATGATTCGGTATAAACAGGGGCGTGGATCCTGGGGGCTCCAGGATCATATTACATTTCTGACCCCTCATACTTCTGTATGAACAGGGAGGGTGCACCATGGGGGCTCCAAGATCATCTCATATTCCTACCCCCTCATACTTCTGTATGAACAGGGGATATGGCCACCAGCCTCATGGGGAGACTACAATCCTGCTCCTGAGATACCATTCTATGTAATGTAAGAAATGCGGCGTTCTACCTTTAAAGGGAACCAACCACCCCAAATGACCCCCCCGGACTGTTAATATGTGTCCCTACACCCAGCACACACATTTGGGGCAATCGTTTTTGCTAAACAAACTGTTTAGTAGAAGCTAAGATATAGCAATATAAACTTTAATAAATTCTGACGACTGGGTATTACCTCGCTTGTCCTCCTGCAGTGTTCATGTGCCTGTCAGCCTCCTCTCCCCCCTCCCTTCAGTAAAGCCCTGCCCTTTCAGCCACTCAGGTTTCAGCCTTTCAACTGATCCTAAACCCAGAAACTGACCCCCCCTTATCTTTAGACCTGTCCCTGCACCCCCTCTTATCATTTCTAGCCATCCCTTTTGCAGAAAAAAATCGCTTTTGTAAAGTAAGAGAAAAGGTTATTACTTTGTCCAGTGTTTCTGTGGAAGCCGCAAATGCCCCGCCTGTCTGCTGCTGCCTGGTAAATTATGCACGCCCCTCTCTGCTTCTAAGAGCCTGGCCGCGTCATGAAAGGGGGCGGGGGTCCCGGCATGCCGCGATTTAGCCCCGCCCCTTTCATGATGCGGCCAGGCTCTTAGCAGCAGAGAGGGGCGTGCATAATTTACCAGGCAGCAGCAGACAGGCGGGGCATTTGCGGCTTCCACAGAAACACTGGACAAAGTAATAACCTTTTCTCTTACTTTACAAAAGCGATTTTTTCTGCAAAAGGGATGGCTAGAAATGATAAGAGGGGGTGCAGGGGCATGTCTAAAGATAAGGGGGGGTCAGTTTCTGGGCTTAGGATCACTTGAAAGGCTGAAACCTGAGTGGCTGAAAGGGCAGGGCTTTACTGAAGGGAGGGGGGAGAGGAGGCTGACAGGCACATGAACACTGCACGAGGACAAGCGAGGTAACACCCAGTCGTCAGAATTTATTAAAGTTTATATTGCTATATCTTAGCTTCTACTAAACAGTTTTTTTAGCAAAAACGATTGCCCCAAATGTGTGTGCTGGGTGTAGGGACACATATTAACAGTCCGGGGGGGTCATTTGGGGTGGTTGGTTCCCTTTAAATATCAATCATGTCACCAAGCAGATATAAATACAAGCTGTGATCTCCTGCTATACAGGGTGAGTCATCTATATAGATACACCTAAATAAAATGGGAATGAATGGTGATATCAACTTGGACTAACTCCTGAAAGAATAAAGTTACGTTAAAACCAAGCACACCATTGTTTTTCTTATGAAATTCTCAATACGTTTGATGTGTCACATGACCCTCTTCCCATTGAAAAAAATAAAGTTGTACCCAATATGGCCAACTTCAAAATGGCCGCCATGGTCACCCCCCATCTGGAAAAGTTCTTTCTCTCCCATATACTAATTTGACAAAAGCACGAAGTTGATATCACCAACCATTCCCATTTTATTTAGGTGTATCCATATAAAATGGCCCACCCTGTACAATGATATGATAGTCCATAATGTGTGCTGCCATGTATCAGGTTAGGAGCAGAGGCACTACACTGATTGATTGATTGATTGATTGATTCAGCACTGCCATGGTCTCCCCTCCCCATATCATCTTGGTAGCTTCCTGTCCCCCTGAATCTTTACCACTATGCATGACTGAATTTCTCAGTCCCCTGAGGGAGGGGTGAGAGCTGAGGAGCAGATATGATTTTATTGATTTATAAGTGATCTATAGATCCTAGAACAGTAGTGCCCAGCTCTGCTTCATCATGTAGGAGGGCAGGGACAGTATACATTTTATTTTATCTCCCCGCAAATTCCCTTTAAAGGGCCATTTTTCAGTATGATACTAATATTACCCTTGAATAGGGCCTGGGCAGACCTTTTAAAAACATGTAAAATCATTATTGTACTGTTTGTAGTTTCCATGTTATCAGCATTGTCAGACCCTGCAGCAAGGCCGCATCATCAATGAGCCAATGTGAGCGCTCTGCTCAGGCGGCGTTGAGTCCCTGCGGACAGGGGTCAGATGACATGCTGCCGTGCTCCAGTCAGTGACTGTGTGGAGGAGCTGCGGTCGGGACTGGGGAGGGAGGAGGCTCCCGGCTGCTTTTACTTTCAGTACAGCAGCAATTGGCTCTGCCTCCTCAGCCTCCGCCCACTCCAGCCAGGGAGTGTGATGATTGGTCAATCCAGCAGTCATTCTACCTCTGCATCAAGTGACCCTGTGTTCATCCGGACTCCAGGTGCTGTATATGGGGGGCTCTGCTGTATGTGTGGGGCTCTGCTATATGTGGGGGTGCTGTATATGGGGCTGGGGTACTGTATATGGGGGATCCTGCTGTACATAGAGCTGCAGTGCTGTATATAGGGGAACTCTGCTGTATATGGGGCTCTGCTGTATATGGGGGTCTGCTGTATCTGGCGGGGGTCTGCTGTATGTGGGGGTGCTGAATATTGGGCTGGGGTGCTGTATATGGGGGGGCTTTGCTGTATATGGGGGGCTCTGCTGTATGAGGGGCTGCTGTACATGGGGTTGCTGTGCTATATATGGGGGTGCTGTGCTGTATAAGGGGGTGCTGAGCTGTATATGAGGGTGCTGTGCTGTATATGGGGGTGCTGTGTCATATATGGTGGTGCTGTATATGGGGGTACTATGCTGTTTATGGGGGTGCTGTACTGTATATTGGGCTTCTGTGCTGTATATGGGAGTACTGTGCAGTTTATGGGGGTGCTGTTCTGTTTATGGGGCAGCTGTGCTGTATATTGGGGTGCTTTATATGGGGGTACTGTGCTGTTTATGGGGGTGCTGTATATGGGGCTCCTGTGCTGTATATGGGCGGTGCTATATATGGGGTGCTATATTGTACGTACGGTGCTGTATGGTATATGGAGGGCTATGGGGTGCATTATACTATATGGAGGACTATGGGGGATGCATTATAATATTTGGAGGACTGTGCATGGTGCATTATACTATATGGAGGGCTATGGCGGAGCTTTATAATATTTGTAGGTTTATGGGGTGCATTGTAATATATGGAGGACTATCGGGGTGCATTGTCTACAGAGGTGCATTTTATTATATGGAGGACTATGCGGGTGTATTATAATACAGTGTTGGCCAAAAGTATTGACACCCCTGCAATTCTGTCAGATAATACTCAGTTTCTTCCTGAAAATGATTGCAATCACAAATTCTTTGGTATTATTATCTTCATTTAATTTGTCTTCAATGAAAAACACAGAAAGAATTTTCCTAAAGCCAAATTGGATCTAATTCCACAACAAACATAAAAAAGGGGGTGGACAAAAGTATTGGCACTGCTAGAAAAATCATGTGATGCTTCTCTAATTTGTATAATTAACAGCACCTGTAACTTACCTGTGGCACCTAACAGGTGTTGGCAATAACTAAATCACACTTGCAGCCAGTTGACATGGATTAAAGTTGACTCAACCTCTGTCCTGTGTCCTTGTGTGCACCACATTGAGCATGGAGAAAAGAAAGAAGACCAAAGAACTGTCTGAGGACTTGAGAAACCAAATTGTGAGGAAGCATGAGCAATCTCAAGGCTACAAGTCCATCTCCAAAGACCTGAATGTTCCTGTGTCTACCGTGCGCAGTGTCATCAAGAAGTTTAAAGCCCATGGCACTGTAGCTAACCTCCCTAGATGTGCACAGAAAAGAAAAATTGACGAGAGATTTCAACGCAAGATTGTGCGGATGGTGGATAAAGAACTTCGACTAACATCCTAACAAGTTCAAGCTGCCCTGCAGTCCGAGGGTACAACAGTGTCACCCCGTACTATCCGTCGGCGTCTGAATGAAAAGGGACTGTATGGTAGGAGACCCAGGAAGACCCCACTTCTTACCCCGAGACATAAAAAAGCCAGGCTGGAGTTTGCCAAAACTTACCTGAGAAAGCCTACAATGTTTTGGAAGAATGTTCTCTGGTCAGATGAGACAAAAGTAGAGATTTATGGGCAAAGGCATCAACATAGAGTTTACAGGAGAAAAAAAGAGGCATTCAAAGAAAAGAACACGGTCCCTACAGTCAGACATGGCAGAGGTTCCCGGATGTTTTGGGGTTGCTTTGCTGCCTCTGGCACTGGACTGCTTGACCGTGTGCATGGCATTATGAAGTCTGAAGACTACCAACACATTGTGCAGCATAATGTAGGGCCCAGTGTGAGAAAGCTGGGTCTCCTCAGAGGTCATGGGTCCTCCAGCAGGACAATGACCCAAAACACACTTCAAAAAGCTCTAGAAAATGGTTTGAGAGAAAGCACTGGAGACTTCTAAGGTGGCAGCAATGAGTCCAGCCCTGAATCCCATAGAACACCTGTGGAGAGATCTAACAATGGCAGTTTGGAGAAGGCGCCCTTCACATATCAGGGACCTGGAGCAGTTTGCCAAAGAAGAATGGTCTAAAATTCCAGCAGAGCATTGTAGGAAACTCATTGATGGTTCCTGGAAGCGGTTGATCGCAGTTATTTTGGCTAAAGGTTGTGCAACCAAGTATTAGGCTGAGGGTGCCAATACTTTTGTCCGGCCCATTTTTGGAGTTTTGTGTGAAATGATCAATGTTTTGCTTTTTGCTTCATTCTCTTTTGTGTTTTTTCATTGAAGACAAATTAAATGAAGATAATAATACCAAAGAATTTGTGATTGCAATCATTTTCAGGAAGAAACTGAGGATTATCTGACAGAATTGCAGGGGTGTCAATACTTTTGGCCACAACTGTAACATATTACTCTGTTACTGGACTTGTAACATAGTATAGATGTGTATAGACACTACAAGTCCCAGCATATCTGTTGGAGGAATTCAGCCTGAATAGAAGTTAGAAAATGCCAAGTCATGAAATCATGGGAACCAATTTCTGCTGCATTTGTCCATTTATTATCATTTTTATTATAATACATTGATCACCGGTAGATGATTTGTTCGGAGCCATCGCTGGTGGGAGACGTCCCCTTCTCACTTCTCAGCCGTTGGCTTTAATAAGGGCGATTCCTGTGTCTGTGAACGGCAAACAGAACAATACTTCAGATTCTGCCTCTAGATCATTGCTATTCAAAATCTAGAAATATCCCAAAATGATAAATATTCGCATTGGACACAGTCACCGGGCTGATTTAGGGTAACTTTGTTGCCCGTAGCAACCAATCACAGCTCTGCTTATGCTCCTAATGCAGCTCGGAATGTTGCATTGTTGCTATGGGCAACAAGACCAGTTCTGCTGCTAAATCTGACAATGAGGTATGGCATGATCATGTCAAAGATAGCCAAAAAGAGAATCCCTGTGTCCTCCGCCCTCCTTAGCATATTTACTAACAGTCACCTTTTGTCAGCACAGATGGAGCAAACCCAAAGTGTGTTTGGGGGGTTAGTCTTTAACCACCAAGATTTTTGGCTTTTAAATATTGCTTATTTTTCATTTGGCAAAAACCCCTGGCTTTGCTTGGACTACTGCATTGGATGATGTGGGCAACAAGTTTGTTGTTTTGACAAATGAGGCTCCGAGGGGGTGGAGCCATGAGAGAAGCAGCCAATGAACACCTAAACGGTAATGCTAGTGTCATACTCCACCCAATAGGATCATGTACTATACTAATGTGGATGTTCCACAGCGGTTTTAGCCAAAAATAAGATAACCATCAACAGGACTGCCTTTCTAGGTAAAGAGCTCACTTCTAGCCTTCCCCAAAGTCTCCCAAGTTAGCAGCTGAGTGGAATGGAGGAGATCAGTGTTTATTAGCAGCCATATTGGTTATCCATCAGATCCACTCTGTCTAAACATTTTTCCCCCTATTCTGTCTTTTTATTTCTTTACCTATTCTATGGGTCACGTGGTGACGACGGTGACCCCTCCTCCCGATCCTCAGTCGACATCTGGGCTCGCTTCTATAACTCCTTGTAGACGCCATGTTGATATTGTAATGTTGTTTTTCTTAGGGGCCGGAACTGAATGAGGCTGATGAATGCAGGATTCCAAGTAGAATGTTCAGAAGTGCAATGACATAAAGCAATCCACATGGTGGTTTAGCTGTGCCCAACATATCGGCCTATTACCATTCGGTAAAAGCAACCATACGCGCATGGAGATGCCTGACCATGAAATCACAAGCATCAAATCGATTGTCTTCTCCTTATTGGATTCCTTTGTCTCTCCTACCAACACTCTCGTCAGCTGTAGATATCAATACATGGACTATTAGCGGTATTCACACCTTGTCTGACATACTCGATGAGGATACACAACTTAAATCCTTTACAATCCTGCAGACCAAATTTGGCTTACCGGAGGAAGAATTCGGAACTTGGACCAAAATCAAACATATACTCAACAAAAATAGTCTCAATCTTAACCTCCCGCTAAACATTACCCAGCTCTTCCGTTTCAACCAGTCGAAGGTTTTCTGGTCTTTCAAATCCATTTACAGAGAATGGATTCTTGACTCTGCATACTCGATCACTCCCAACATTGAAGCCTGGAGTAGAGAACTTCAAGTCCCGCTCCTATCAACTTAATTGAAGAAACATTACAAACTGTGCTCAAAAGTCTCTCATGTGCAACTTTACTTGAGTCCTATTACAAAACCTTGACCAGGTGGTATTTCACTCCCACGAGACTTCAAAAATTTTCTAACACCTTGTCTCCTTTGTGTTGGAGGAACTGCGGTCACCCTGGCTCAATGTCACATATATTTTGGGACTGTCCTTCTTTTCGTCACTTCTGGGGAAAAATTCACCTACTTCTTTGTGATATAACTGGACTTAATTTAGATCTTACTCCAGAACTTGCATTGCTATCAGTAGGAATCAACGACATACCTTCAGACCTCAGAGCCCTTATAGTGCACATTCTCATTGCGTGTAAAAATGGTAATGCAACGCGTTGGAAGGACCCGGATCCACCCACGCTTGATGCAGTTTTGGGGACCATCGCAACACATAACTCTTACGAATATATGCACTCTCTGAGAAATAATCTCCAAGCAAAATACAAAAGAAATGGACGCCATGGAACCAATTTTTCTATCAACAAGATGTCCCTTTTACTCGGACCTGAATTGACTCCTTTCCAATTTGCTTCAGAATAGTCTAGTCAAGCATAACTGTGAATCATTTCTCTCCCTTCCTTCTCCCCACTGCCCTCCTTCCCAGTTCACTCCCCCCCTCCCTGTTTGGAATTATCGAGAATACCGAACTTTCTTATTGTTTATTGTTTGATATTTTCCGTTATCATCATACTATTGTAACATGTATTTTTTTTTGATCATCCTATTGTACCGTCATTGTTAAGGCGACCTTTGTAAAATTGTGTATAACCCAATAAAAATGTTGAACAAGAAGTGCAATGACATCACGGCATCATGAAAAGTTCACAGATCACTTAGGTCATCCAGCCACACCCGCTTGCTCTGTCATTGCTTTATGAGGTCACAACAGTCTGTGGCTATAAAAACTCCCTCCAGAGCCCAGCAGCCATCATTCATCATCTGTCTCCTGGTCCAGAAGTGAAGAAGATGTCTCCCATTAGTCTCACCTAACCAGAATCCTACTCCACACTGATGAGGGGCAAAACCCCGAAACAGCTGGCGAGCTGAATACCTGGTTTTGGTATCACAGCTGTCTGTGGATTGATACCTGGTTTTGGTGTTGGTTGGTCCCATGTTTGAGACTCCTAAATGAGGCTCTACAGACTCTGTTTGCATATTTGTATTTCCCAGGGGGATTTCCCTCTGTGAAATACAAATATGTAATAGAGTCTGTGGAGCCTCGTTTAGGAGTCTCAATGTGTTTGAGCGCTTTAGCCGGCTGCCCGCAGTGTTTCCTTGGACTGGTCTCCTTGAGATCAGTGATTGTTCCATGATGTTAATGAAGTCACATCTCAAGTATTGTACTTTCTCATCAACCCTCATGAATGAACCGAATAAATCTGAGGGGGCAAAACTCAAATTCTGTGTCCAGTGATGATTTTATATTAAGTGTCTGTATCACTTAATATTGAGCAGAATTAAAGAGAACCTGTCAGGTTTTCTGTTTCCATCGAACCATGAGTCGTCCTATGCACATAACTATATTCCCTGCCTAACTGATGGAGATGTCTCCCTTAATAAAGTCAGATCTCAAGCCCTGAACTTCCTCATCAACCCTCATGAATGTACAATAGACAGAACCGAATAAATCTGAAGGGGGCAAATCTGAAAACTGTGTCCAGTGATGATTTTATATTAATTGTATCACTAAATATTAAGCAGAATTAAAGGGAACCTGTCATATCCTCTGTTCCCCGAGGTCTGTAAGTAGTTCTGTGCACACACTATAATCCCTGCCTAACAGTCCCTCTATGTAGGAACACACATAACCAGATCTATAGAAAAAGTATTTCTAAAGACCACTCATGAGATGCAAATTAGGACTTTGACTAGTCAAGGGTGCGTTAGTTCCCCGACTAGTCGACCCAATTAGCAGGTTATCACACACCTGTGGGCATAATAACTTGCTTTAGGAAAGCCGGTGTATTTGCTAGCGCTATGCAAAGTTGCGCATGCAAGGTATGATAACTAGAGATGAGCAAATCTTTTGAAGTTCAGGTTCGGTTCGCTGAATGAGCATATGATCACCGAATTGTTTGACAAACTTCATCGAACTTCCAAATCCCCTTAAAATCAATGGAAGACAAAATCAAAAACTCCCTCAAAGTGGCCCAAAAGCTGCAAAAATAGCTCAAATTAGGGATAGACATCAGGAAAAGTGCTATTTCTCAGAGTTAAAGTTTTCATTATTGAGCATTATGGATGCATAGGACAAGGCGTAGCCTAGTATTTCAAGCTTCCTCATTGATCAGGAACAGGGAGTGACAAGTGTAGGCATAGTGCTCAGAGAGCCCTGATAAATTCACAAAACTCACAACAAAGACACCACAAGAAGGGTCTCTTCATTAGAAAAAGATTAGGCCAGACACTATGAAAGTGGCATCAATTTACTAAGGCTAAAAATTGTAGGACTGTTGGGCTGGGGACCTCATACCTTATGAAACCACTCCAATTAATTTTGTGCTCTGCTGCACTCAGGTGGCACAAGTATTAGCTTCAAGGACTACTACCGAAATAATTAGTCAGGTGGGTCAGTAACATATATAGGCTTAGTGGGCAGTGAGCCCTCATCCCTCATGCAAACCGCTCCAATAAATTTTTTGTTCCACCACACTCAGATGGCGCAAGTATTAGCTTAATGGACTACCACCGAAAGAATGATTCAGATGGGTCAGTAACATGTATAGGCTTAGCAGGCAGGGGCCCTCATCCCTCATGCACCGCTCTGTTACTCGCCCTTACACTCCCAAATCGTCATGTCAACGCCTCATATCTTATGCAAGTTCAAAAATGGATGGCTAGAACTCAACCGTATTGGTTCAGTGCTGGTGAATGGATCCTTGGACCCCGTATACTATAGACGATAGAATCAAAGCACACGTATAAGGGTTTCTTTTGCTTCAAAGTGAGAAGTTTATTGAGACACAGTCAGTACTAAGGAAAGTGACTTTGCAGATGTTTGACGTTTTGGCCTATGGGTAGCCTTGATCACAGAGTCGCTGCATCCTTGGCATCCTTGTGTTCTTCTCCAAATGTAGTTATGTACAGAGTTAGGTACCCTGATCAGGGGATGTCAATGTCAGAAGATGGGCAGCAAGGGCTAATTACAAACTCAAGTCAAAGGTCATTCATTATTATTGACCACCAGGGCCATGGGGTACACAGTTCCGGGCGTTGTGGTTTCAATGGGGTATGTCACGGGTGGCTTGTGCCCGGGCCCGTGGCCCTGGTGGTCGCTGAAAAAGGGGTTTAAAAGTAAAATAAAAAGAGTCTCATGACACCACCTATGGTATCCGGTAATGGTACCGGCGCTCAGGGCCGCATCATCAGTGAGCCAACGTGAGCGCTCTGCGCTCTGCTCAGGCGGCGATGAGTCCCTGAAGATAGCGGGCGGCAGAGCGGTCAGATTACATGCTGCCGTGCTCCAGTCAGTGACTATGTGGAGCAGCTGCGGTCGGGACTGAGGAGGGAGGAGGCTCCTGGCTGCTTTTACTTTCAGTACAGCAGCAATTGGCTCTGCCTCCTCAGCATGCGCCCCCTCCAGCCAGGGAGTGTGATGATTGGTCAATCCAGCAGTCATTCTACCTCTGCATCAAGTGACCCTGTGTTCATCGAGACTCCAGGTGCTATATATGTGGGGCTCTGCTGTATATGGAGGTGTTGTATATGGGGCAGGGGTGCTGTATATGGGGGGCTATGCTGTATGTGGGGGTGCTGTATATGGGGCAGGGGTGCTGTATATGGGGGGCTCTGCTGTATATGGAGCTGGGGTGCTGTATATGGGGGGCTCTGCTGTATATGGGGCTGGGGTGCTGTATATGGGTGGCTCTGCTGTATGTGGGGGTGCTGTATATTGGGGGCTCAGCTGTATGTGGGGGTGCTGTATATGGGGCTGGGGTGCTGTATATGGGGGGCTCTGCTGTATGTGGGGGAGCTCTGCTGTATATGGGGGGCTCTGTTGTATGTGGGGGTGCTGTATATGGGGATATGGGTACTGTATATGGGGGGCTCTGCTGTATATGGGGCTGGGGTGCTGTATATAGGGGGCTCTGCTGTATGTGGGGGTGCTGTATATGGGGATGGGGTACTGTATATGGGGGGCTCTGCTGTATATGGGGGAGCTCTGCTGTATATGGGGGGGCTCTGCTGTATCTCTGCTGAAGCTCAAGGCAGTGTGATGGGCAATGTTTTGGCAACCTGAAATTTCTATAGATATTGATTTGACAAGTACCACCAAACTATGTACAGACATAGTGCCTCCTTTGATAGCAGAGGTTTCAATAATGGCAGGGCTTGTTAGCAAGATAATGGTCGGTCAGGAATGGTTTGAGGACAACAGATCAAATTCTCTCCAAATTTCCAGATTATAATCCTATGGATCTCCGGTGGGCTGAAAACATGTTCCATCCTTGGAGGCTACATCGAACAATGCTCTGGATTTGATGCTATTGTCCTGGTGCTAGGAAGTCTTCAGAAATCTTGTGCAGTTCATACTTGAGGTGGGGTCACAGCAGTTTTGGTAGACTGAGGGGGCAACGTTACAACGTCACCGGTTTATTATTATTATTATTATTAATTTTTTTTTAATGACCCTAAACTCTTGAGCCATGGCGACTTGATGGATAAACTCTCTATAGGAGGGATCAAACTTGTGCAGCCTAGGTAAGTCCATCACAGTCTTCTCCAAGCCTAGATAGGTTCCCTAGCGTTTTCTCCAAGACTAGTTAGGCCCACCAGTATCTTCTCTAAGCCTAGAGATTGGTCCACCAGGATCTTCTCCAAACCTAGATATTTCTACTAGGGTCTTCTCCAAGTCTAGATAGATCCACTAGCGTTTTCTCCAAGCCTAGATAGGTCCACCAGTGTCTTCTCTAAGCCTGGATAGGTCCAACCAGTGTCTTCTCCAAGCCTAGAGATTGGTCCACTAGGGTCTTCTCCAAGCCTAGATATTTCTGCTAGGGTCTTCTCGAAGCCTAGATAGATCCCACCAGCGTCTTCTCCAAGCCTAGATAGGTCCACCATGATCTTCTCCGCTGTTACCTTAACAATATTAAGCCAGCAGGTTGCTTGTCTTCCTCTTCACCTTGTTCCTTCTATTCTTCAGACCATGTTGTCCTTCTCCAGTGATTTCTCTCTATGATGTGTAGACAAGTCATAGCTTGGTGATCCTTCCTTCCAGTGACATGTCTGGTTGATTCTTGTTCTTCTTGCCATCCATGGTATTGATAACTTTCTTCTCCAGCTCCACATTATGAAGGCGTTGATTCTTCTTCTCTCTTGTTTCTTTATCGTCCAGGTGTCACTTCCATATGTTACTACAGAATAGACCAGACTATGTACGAGCCGTGTCTTCATCACCAGTGAAATGTTACTACAGAATAGACCAGACTATGTACGAGCCGTGTCTTCATCACCAGTGAAATGTTACTACAGAATAGATCAGACTATGTACGAGCCGTGTCTTCATCACCAGTGAAATGTTACTACAGAATAGACCAGACTATGTACGAGCCATGTCTTCATCACCAGTGAAATGTTACTACAGAATAGACCAGACTATATACAAGCCGTGTCTCCATCACCAGTGAAATGTTACTACAGAATAGACCAGACTATGTACGAGCCGTGTCTTCATCACCAGTGAGATGTTACTACAGAATAGACCAGACTATGTACCAGCCGTGTCTTCATCACCAGTGAAATGTTACTACAGAATAGACCAGACTATGTACGAACCGTGTCTTCATCACCAGTGAAATGTTACTACAGAATAGACCAGACTATGTACGAGCCGTGTCTTCATCACCAGTGAAATGTTACTACAGAATAGACCAGACTATGTACGAGCCGTGTCTTCATCACCAGTGATATGTTACTACAGAATAGACCAGACTATGTACGAGCCGTGTCTTCATCACCAGTGAAATGTTACTACAGAATAGACCAGACTATGTACGAGCCGTGTCTTCATCACCAGTGAAATGTTACTACAGAATAAACCAGACTATGTACGAACTGTGTCTTCATCACCAGTGAAATGTTACTACAGAATAGACCAGACTATGTACGAGCCGTGTCTTCATCACCAGTGAGATGTTCCTTGATGTGAAGACCTTGTCCCGTGACTTCATTGTTGATTTATCCATATTTATTCTCCTATTGACTTCCGGTGTCGTCGCAGAATCTTGAGTGATCATTGATCCGAGTAGGGTGAAGTCCTTTACCACTTCCCAGTCCCGGTCCCGGTCGTACCTGGCAGTTGTCAGTATCTTTGTCTTCTTTGTGTTGAGTAGCCGTCCCATGTTGGACTTTTCCATCTTGATCCTCCATATTAAGTCCTTCATTCCATCTATGCTTGTTGTTATCGTCCGCGTATCTCAGAGTGTTGACAATTCATCCATCATTTTTGATTCCTTCTTCAATTTCGGCTAGTCCAGGCTTCCTGAGAACTGCTTCTGCATATATATTGAAGAGAATGGATAGTAAAGAAGAACACATAACGGTGAATATCCTCAGTATTCAGTGGATGAGAGCCAGGAAACCTAATCACATTCACAATTGACTTAAATTTACCTTAATTTGTGACTTCTCGGTGATGATAATTCAACCAAATTGACCAGAAGGGAAACTCTTTTTATTCTCGATGGCTGTAAGGATTATACGATGCACATTTAGATTCCAGACTTTGATTACCATCTAAAACATTTACATACGAGGCCACGAATCCTCATCTGGAACATGTTACCGCGAATTGTCCCTGGCATTTCACCGTAGGATCTGGATGATGACTCAGCCTCTGGAACAAATGGAATTTCCAATGAATTTTCTTTGTTTTTCACAAAGTTGCTGGAGAAATGGTATGTAAAAGGGCAGTCATCATATCTCAGTATGGATCTACTTCTCTCTCATTGCTCATCATATGTAGATTTATGTTGCACCAAGGCTGAATGGTCTTGGGAAAAAGCCATATTTGCTGGCAGAGGCATGACGTGTATAAATCATTCTGACAATGTTACCGGGAAAGGTATAGTGGTAAGGGAATCAGGAAGCAGGATGGTAAGACAAGCTAAAGAAGTTCAGGGGAGCTTAGTCTGACCCTTAGACTGGGGGACCCTGGTTCACCCTGCTCCCAAAGGTAACTCAGAAGGTGAGGAGGTCTGTGTCGCCACCCTTGCCTGATGCTCCTGATCAGCCCTAGTGTCAGGGGGTGGTATAATGTATAGGGAATCAGGAGGCAAGATAGTAAAGTAGGCAAGGGCGTTCATTGGAGCTAGTCTGGTCCTGAACTTGGGGTTCTTGACTAGCCATGTTCCTAAAGGTGCCTCTGAAGGTGAGGATGTTCGGGTTGCCACCCTAGCCCTTCACTCCTGATCAGCCCTAGGCTAAAAGAACCAACCTCCACCCACAGACCAGGAAAACCCAGCAGCTTCACTGGAAGTCAACAGCAGCAGAAACACAGCTCAGCCCAGCATGACTTCACAGCACGGGGTCCAAGTAGAAATGATCTCTATCTGCAACACCTAGTGGAGGAAGTGGAGCGATTTCAAGGCTGGGGGAGTGGAGATCTGAATACTAGGACACACTCCTTCACCTCCACCAAAATCCTATGACTCATTCCTCCACCTGTAGAGCTGTACACAGCAGACTAAGGAAAAATAAACCTCGGATGTAATCACAGCAGCAGAATTTATGGACTTCAAACACATGACACCTAGGCTAAGATCCCTCACCTCTCCCCACAGACCGGGAAAACACAGCAACTCCTAAGGAAGGAAACTGCAGCATGTCTTCATTGCATGGGATCCTAGTAGAGACTTAACTCTATCAGCAACATCTGGTGGAAAGACGTGGAATTACTTAAAGACTGGGGGAGTGGAGATCTGAATGATCTGACAGCCTTCCCCCCACCTGCACCTGTACATGCAGAGCCACACACAGCAGCTTCTAGTATTAACTCTGGATGAACCAAAGGAAATTTACTCTGATTTAAATTACACATTACACATGGACGTGACCGGCAAGGCATGACATCCCTGGAAAGAGTAAGACCCAGTTTGTGGAGGAATATTGAACAGGGCTCTCCAATTTCACAGGCTTCTCAAAAACAGAGGGTGGTTAGTAGGGCAAGTAGTCAAAGGTTTGTTCTCATTAATATTGAGTAATGGTTACATAGGTCTATGAGCCCAAAAGGACTACAACATAGAAGTCAACGACACTCAAATTAATGGCAGATGAGCTGCAGTACCCAGCAATGGCCACTCGCAGTTTATGGCGCTGTTGCATTTCGGCTTCGCACCCTGTTATCTTCGGTAGCACCAGGTGTTGGCTCATCACTAATCATCACTCATCACTAATCCCAGACAACCCTTTAAGGACCACTCTCACTCTCATAGTATCAGAGGGGGCTGTTGAAGGGGCGTTGATCCCCCAAATATGAGGTATTCATTTCCATAATTTTGCCGATTGGAAACACTTATCGAGGCAGAAAAACATGTACGACATTACAATTCACACTGCACAGACCCTCATAATCAACCATCGCATGAGTTAGTACCGATACAGCGCCGTTCATGTAGATGTGAAGTTGGGCGACTGTAAGGGGGTCCAGGGCTCTGTGACCCTCACCCTGTGGATTGCTGTGTTCTGTACATATATTATGGATCTGCGTGTGTACAGTATATGTTGACATGTTTATGTGTATATAGTCCTGGATGTGCGGCCACTCAGTGACCAAGGTAAGAGACTGCTCCCTCGTACTTCAGCCTCGCTAGCGTTGCCAGGAGTTAGCCTGGGGCAACAGAGTTAATGCTCAACTCTTAAAACCAAAATGTAACCTTCACTTCTGTTAATGATAGACCGTCTGTACTCATAATTCATCATGTATTCTCCCTGTACGGTTCTAGAACGTACAAACTTAATTCAAAAGAAATAATCATAATTCATAATGACCGGTATATATGTGCTAATGAGTTTCCTCTGCTTGAGCTTTGTTCTTAGTTTTGGGTTGAATCATGTCACCTTTTAAGCTCAAATAACTGTAAGTTTGTTAAAGATAAGCCCCTGTCACACATAGCGAGATCGCTGCTACGTCACAGGTTTTGTGACGTAACAGTGATCTCCTGAGCGATGTCGCTTATGTGTGACATGTAACAGCGTTCAGGCCCCTGCTGAGAGATCGCTGATCGCTGCACATGGTTCAGGACCATATTTTGGCCCTTGGTCAGCACGCATCGCTGTGTGTGATAGCGAAAGACCAACGGCTAGCGACCTCACAGGCTAGAAACTATGGTAAACAACAGGTATCTAGACAGCATGCGCTGCCTAGATACCCACTGTTTATCATAGTTACCAGCGATGTGAAGGTGGCTCCTTGGTCCCTGGTCGCTGAGGAGATCTGCCTGTTTGACAGCTCCCAAGCGACTAGGTAGAGACGCTCCAGCGATCCCGAACAGGTCGTTATTGCTGTCGGGGTCGCAGGTGCGTTGCTCAGTGTGACAGAGTTTTAAGAGAATAATATACAAAACCGGTGCACCCTTACTACGGGGGAATAACAACTATAATACTGCTCCTATCTACAAGAATATAACTACTATAATACTGCCCCTATATACAAGACTATAACTACTATAATACTGTTCCTATGTACAAGAATATAACTACTATAATACTGCCCCTATGTACAAGAATATAACTACTATAATACTGCTCCTATGTACAAGAATATAACTACTATAATACTGCTCCTATATACAAGAATATAACTACTATAATACTGCCCCCTATATACAAGAATATAACTACTATAATACTGCCCCTATATACAAGAATATAACTACTATAATACTGCTCCTATATACAAGAATATAACTACTATAATACTGCTCCTATGTACAGGAATATAACTACTATAATACTGCTCCTATCTACAAGAATATAACTGCTATAATACTGCTCCTATATACAAGAATATAACTACTATAATACTGTCCCTATATACAAGATTATAATTACTATAATACTGCCCCTATGTACAAGAGTATAACTACTATAATACTGCTCCTATATACAAGAATATAACTACTATAATACTGCTCCTATGTACAAGAATATAACTACTATAATGCTGTCCCTATGTACAAGAATATAACTACTATAATACTGCCCCTATGTACAAGAGTATAACTACTATAATACTGCCTCTATATACAAGAATATAACTACTATAATACTGCTCCTACGTACAAGAATATAACTCCTATAATACTGCCCTATATACAAGAATATAACTACTATAATACTGCTCCTATGTACAAGAATATAACTACTATAATGCTGCTCCTATGTACAAGAATATAACTACTATAATACAGCTCCTATATACAAGAATATAACTACTATAATACTGCCCCTATATACAAGAATATAACTACTATAATACTGCTCCTATATACAAGAATATAACTACTATAATACTGCTCCTATATACAAGAATATAACTACTATAATACTGCCCCTATGTACAAGAGTATAACTACTATAATACTGCCTCTATATACAAGAATATAACTACTATAATACTGCTCCTACGTACAAGAATATAACTCCTATAATACTGCCCCTATATACAAGAATATAACTACTATAATACTGCTCCTATGTACAAGAATATAACTACTATAATGCTGCTCCTATGTACAAGAATATAACTACTATAATACAGCTCCTATATACAAGAATATAACTACTATAATACTGCCCCTATATACAAGAATATAACTACTATAATACTGCTCCTATATACAAGAATATAACTACTATAATACTGCTCCTATATACAAGAATATAACTACTATAATACTGCTCCTATATACAAGAATATAACTACTATAATACTGCTCCTATATATATACAAGAATATAACTACTATAATACTGCTCCTATATACAAGAATATAACTACTATAATACTGCTCCTATGTACAAGAATATAACTACTATAATATTGCTCCTATATACAAGAATATAACTACTATAATACTGCTCCTATGTACAAGAATATAACTAGTATAATACTGCCCCCATGTACAAGAATATAACTACTATAATACTGCTCCTATATACAAGAATATAACTACTATAATACTGCCCCTATATGCAAAAATATAACTACTATAATACTGCTCCTATATACAAGAATATAACTACTATAATACTGTTCCTATGTACAAAAATATAACTACTATAATACTGCCCCTATGTACAAGAATATAACTACTATAATACTGCTCCTATATACAAGAATATTACTACTATAATACTGCTCCTATATACAAGAATATAACTACTATAATACTGTTATTATGTGTAATAATAGAGATATGCAGATGAAATTGAGTTGTAAATCTTCCTCTAATTACTTCACCTTGTCACATTTTCATTCTCTCTTCTGATCTCTTCTCGGTATTAGTTCTGAGAATAGAATCTGTAAATAAATGAGAATTCCCAGCCTGTGATTACGGCATCTCGGGGAGAGACGATCCCTCATTCTCCCTTTACAGCTCACTTTCCTTGTCAGATTTATCTATGTGATGATTTTCTCTTTTTTTTTCCAGGTGTTTTTATCATAATTGATTTCTTGTTTATAAATATTTGTCGTTACTATGACAATGAGTTATCATCTAAAGTCAATTAGTCGACGTTCTTATTATTCTCCCTTCTAGTTAATACATCTCCAAGTAAAATCCCTACATTACGACACTGATCATCTCACCCCTCTCCCCTTTACCTGATCATCTCAACCTCCCACACACTCTCCTTTCCCTGATTATCTCACCCCCCCCCTCTTACCTGATCATCTCCCTCTCCTTTCCTCACCCCTTCCCTTTCCTGATCATCTCGCCCCACCCTCCACTTCCCCTGATCATCTTGCTTCCTCCTCCCTTTCCCTTTGATCTTCCCCCCCCTCCCACCCCCTTCCCTTTCCCTGAGCATCTCGCCCCCCCTTCTACCCCCTCCCTTCTCCCCTTTTATCATCTCACCCCCCTTCCTTTCAGTGATCATCTCACCCCCCCACCCTCTCCCATTTCCATGATCATCTCACCCCCCTCACCCCTCCTTTCCCTGATCATCTCACCCCTCCCCTATTTTCCTCACCCCCCTCCCCTCTCCCCGATCATCTCAACCCCCTCCCCTTCCATTTATCATCTCACCCCCCCTTCCCCCTCCTTCCCTTTCACTGATCATCTCACCCCCCCCACCCCCCCATTTCCATGATCATCTCCACCCCCCCCCCTCCCCTGATCATTTTTGGCCCCCCTCTTCCCTTTCACGATCATCTCATCCCCCCCACCGTCTCCCATTTCCATGATCATCTCACCCCCCCTCCCAACCCCCTTCCCTTTCACTGATCATCTCACCCCCCCACCCTCTCCCAATTTCCATGATCATCTCACCCCCCCTCCCACCCCTTCCCTTTCACTGATCATCTCACCCCCCCACCCCTTCCCATTTCCATGATCATCTCACCCCCCCTCCCCTGATCATTTTGCCCCCCTCCCAACCACTTCCCTTTCTCTGATCATCTCGCCCCCCTTACTTTTTCTTACCTTTTATTGTTTTAGTAATTTTGACACAGCCGGGAGCCTCAGGTGCCGACTTCCAAACATATTAAGACTGTGCATCATGGCCGCCGCAATCAGCCGAACACATTGTAGCTCGGGAATTCAATTTAAATATCATTACATTGTGAGAAACATTGAGAAGAAGGAAAAAAATTAAAAAGGAAAAAAGATATTAACGTAAACTGTAATGAAAAATCAAGAAGCAGAAAAGCGTCGAGGCGCGGACGAGGCCCCGTGTCAGAACGACCCGCGGCTTAAAAATAGATGCAAGGATAAGATTGCGTGTTTATCCGTGACAGCTCGTCTTGTGATCACAATTCTTCACTTGTCCGTTTTCTCTTTTTTGTGACTGGCGACGTTTTGCATGTGATCCTTTATCGTGATGTTTCCTGATATGTTTCAATCGACCGTGAAGAGGAGAGACGTTGTCACAATCAGATGAAATATCCAGAGATTTGGCCATGGTCTTTTCTTAAAGCCGTCATTTTTTTAAATACAATCAGTGATGTCCATATATTCAAATACACCCATGGAATAGAATAATTCCTTCCTCTTTTGCAAGCTATTTAAGCTCCAAAATCCTATTTCACTGCCAGTTATAGTAACTACTACCTTCTGGTTAACTGCTGTTAAGTGGACAGAGTGCAAGCTATTTAAGCTCCAGAAGTCTTAATTTTACTGCCAGTTATAGTAACTACTATCTCAGATTAACTACTGTTAATTGTGGACAGAGGTGGAAGATATTTAAGCTCCAGAAGTCTTAAACTTCACTGCCAGTTATAGTAACTACTACCTCAGATTAACTACTGTTTATTGTGGACATAGGTGGAAGATATTTAAGCTCCAGAAATCCTATTGTCCACTGCCAGTTATAGTAACTACTTTCTGCCTCTGGTTATCTGCTGTTAATTGCGGACAGAGATGCAAGCTATTTAAGCTCCAGAAGTCTTATCTATACTGCCAGTTATAGTAACTACTATCTCAGATTAACTACTGTTATTGTGGACAGAGTGAAGCTATTTAAGCTCCAGAAATCCTATTGTCCACTGCCAGTTATAGTAACTACTACTTCTGGTTAACTCTGTTTAGAGTGGACAGAGCTGCAAGCTATTTAAGCTCCAAATTCTATATCCACTGCCAGTTATAGCGAGTACCACCTCTGTTTAATTGTGTTGAACCTATTTAAGCCAGAATCCTATTGTCCACTGCCAGTTACAGTAACTACTGCCTCGTAATGCTGTTAATGTACAGAGATCAGCATTTAGCTCCAAATCTTAATCTTCACTGCCAGTTATAGTAACTACTACCTCAGTTAACTACTGTTATTGTAGACATAGGTAGAAGATATTTAAGCTCCAGAAATCCTATTGTCCACTGCCAGTTATAGTAATACGTACTGCCTCTGTTAACTGCTGTTAATTGCGGACGGAGATGCACGCTATTTAAGCTCCAGAAATCTTATTATTCACTGCCTGTTATAGTAACTACTACCTCAGATTAACTGCTGTTAATTGTGGACAGAGATGCAAGCTATTTAAGCTCCAGAAATCCTATTGTCCACTGCCAGTTATAGTAACTACTACCTTCTGGTTATCTGCTGTTTAACCTCAACAGAGTTGCACACTATTTAAGCTAGGAGATCTATCCAGGAGTCCTATTATCCTCTGCCAGGTATAGTAACTACTGCCTCTGGTTAACTGCTGTTTATTGTGGACAGATCTGCAACCTATTTAAGCTCCAGAAATCCTATTATCCACTTAAGTTATAGTAATGAATATCTCTAGTTAACTGACGTTTAAACTGGGCAGAGCTGCAAGCTATTTAAGCTCCAGAAGTCCTATTCTGTTTTTTGACAATTCTTCTGTTTTTCCAATATATACATTGTATGCCCTCTTCATTCCAACTTTGCAAACTGATCTTTAGTTTTATTATCCACTGCCAGTTATAGTAGCTACATACATTTAGTTAACTGTTGTTTAACCCAGACAGAATTGCAAACTATTTAAGCTCCAGAAGTCCTATAATTCTGTTTTTTGAGAATTCTTGTTTTTCCATAATATACATTGTATGCCCTCTTCATTCCAAATTTGCAAACTGATCTTTACTGCCAGCTCACTCCATCCTCCCACAACTACTTCTATACAAGGTTAAAGTGAAGTCAAGACCACTGGGACCCAATAGTCATAGTAAGCCAGAGCAAAAATGTCATGAAAGGTTTACTAAGAGTTGACAGTAGCTTTCATAATGTATGTACACAGTGACTGCACCAGCAGAATAGTGAGTGCAGCTCTGGGTATATACAGGAGGTAACTCAGATCAGTAATGTAATGTATGTACACATGACTGCACCAGCAGAATAGTGAGTGCAGCTCTATACAGGAGGTAACTCAGGATCAGTAATGTAGTGTATGTACACAGTGACTGCACCAGCAGAATAGTGAGTGCAGCTCTGGAGTATAATACAGGAGGTAACTCAGGATCAGTAATGTAATGTATGTACACAGTGACTGCACCAGCAGAATAGTGAGTGCAGCTCTGGAGTATAATACAGGAGGTAACTCAGGATCAGTAATGTAATGTATGTACACAGTGACTGCACCAGCAGAATAGTGAGTGCAGCTCTGGATTATAATACAGGAGGTAACTCAGGATCAGTAATGTAATGTATGTACACAGTGACTGCACCAGCAGAATAGTGAGTGCAGCTCTGGAGTATAATACAGGAGGTAACTCAGGATCAGTAATTTATGTACACAGTGACTGCACCAGCAGAATAGTGAGTGCAGCTCTGCAGTATAATACAGGAGGTAACTCAGGATCAGTAATGTAATGTATGTACACAGTGACTGCACCAGAAGAATAGTGAGTGCAGCTCTGGAGTATAATACAGGAGGTAACTCAGGATCAGTAATGTAATGTATGTACACAGTGACTGCACCAGCAGAATAGTGAGTGCAGCTCTGGATTATAATACAGGAGGTAACTCAGGATCAGTAATGTAATGTATGTACACAGTGACTGCACCAGCAGAATAGTGAGTGCAGCTCTGGAGTATAATACAGGAGGTAACTCAGGATCAGTAATTTATGTACACAGTGACTGCACCAGCAGAATAGTGAGTGCAGCTCTGGAGTATAATACAGGAGGTAACTCAGGGTCAGTAATGTAATGTATGTACACAGTGACTGCACCAGCAGAATAGTGAGTGCAGCTCTGCAGTATAATACAGGAGGTAACTCAGGATCAGTAATGTAATGTATGTACACAGTGACTGCACCAGAAGAATAGTGAGTGCAGCTCTGGAGTATAATACAGGAGGTAACTCAGGATCAGTAATTTATGTACACAGTGACTGCACCAGCAGAATAGTGAGTGCAGCTCTGCAGTATAATACAGGAGGTAACTCAGGATCAGTAATGTAATGTATGTACACAGTGACTGCACCAGAAGAATAGTGAGTGCAGCTCTGGAGTATAATACAGGAGGTAACTCAGGATCAGTAATGTAATGTATGTGCTCAGTGACTGCACCAGCAGAATAGTGAGTGCAGCTTTGGAGTATAATACAGGAGGTAACTCAGGATCAGTAATGTAATGTATGTACACAGTGACTGCACCAGCAGAATAGTGAGTGCAGCTCTGGAGTATAATACAGGAGGTAACTCGGGATGAGTAATGTAATGTATGTACACAGTGACTCCACCAGCAGAATAGTGAGTGCAGCTCTGGAGTATAATACAGGAGGTAACTCAGGATCAGTAATGTAATGTATGTACACAGTGACTGCACCAGCAGAATAGTGAGTGCAGCTCTGGAGTATAATACAGGAGGTAACTCAGGATCAGTAATGTAATGTATGTACACAGTGACTGCACCAGCAGAATAGTGAGTGCAGCTCTGGAGTATAATACAGGAGGTAACTCAGGATCAATAATATAATGTACACAGTGACTGCACCAGCAGAATAGTGAGCACAGCTCTGGAGTATAATACAGGAGGTAACTCAGGATCAGTAATGTAATATATGTACACAGTGAGTGCACCAGCAGAATAGTGAGTGCAGCTCTGGAGTATAATACAGGAGGTAACTCAGGATCAGTAATTTATGTACACAGTGACTGCACCAGCAGAATAGTGAGTGCAGCTCTGCAGTATAATACAGGAGGTAACTCAGGATCAGTAATGTAATGTATGTACACAGTGACTGCACCAGAAGAATAGTGAGTGCAGCTCTGGAGTATAATACAGGAGGTAACTCAGGATCAGTAATGTAATGTATGTGCTCAGTGACTGCACCAGCAGAATAGTGAGTGCAGCTCTGGAGTATAATACAGGAGGTAACTAAGGATCAGTAATGTAATGTATGTACACAGTGACTGCACCAGCAGAATAGTGAGTGCAGCTTTGGAGTATAATACAGGAGGTAACTCAGGATCAGTAATGTAATGTATGTACACAGTGACTGCACCAGCAGAATAGTGAGTGCAGCTCTGGAGTATAATACAGGAGGTAACTCCGGATCAGTAATGTAATGTATGTACACAGTGACTGCACCAGCAGAATAGTGAGTGCAGCTCTGGAGTATAATACAGGAGGTAACTCCGGATCAGTAATGTAATGTATGTACACAGTGACTGCACCAGCAGAATAGTGAGTGCAGCTCTGGAGTATAATACAGGAGGTAACTCGGGATGAGTAATGTAATGTATGTACACAGTGACTGCACCAGCAGAATAGTGAGTGCAGCTCTGGAGTATAATACAGGAGGTAACTCAGGATCAGTAATGTAATGTATGTACACAGTGACTGCACCAGCAGAATAGTGAGTGCAGCTCTGGAGTATAATACAGGAGGTAACTCAGGATCAGTAATGTAATGTATGCACACAGTGACTGCACCAGCAGAATAGTGAGTGCAGCTCTGGAGTATAATACAGGAGGTAACTCAGGATCAGTAATGTAATGTATGTGCACAGTGACTGCACCAGGAGAATAGTGAGTGCAGCTCTGCAGTATAATACTGGAGGTAACTCAGGATCAGTAATGTAATGTATGTACATAGTGACTGCACCAGCAGAATAGTGAGTGCAGCTCTGGAGTATAATACAGGAGGTAACTCAGGATCAGTAATGTAATGTATGTGCACAGTGACTGCACCAGCAGAATAGTGAGTGCAGCTCTGGAGTATAATGCACAATGCATCTACAAAGTTACTCTTTTTATGTATATTTCAAAGCTTGGCATACATTTAAATCTTAGTCATTATGATAGTATAAGACATTTGTAAATGTAGTAACTTCACCTCACAAATGATCTCACATGTTTAGATTGTGAGCCCTAATGGGGACAGTGAGGATATCGTCCATCAATATTATATCGCTGCACAGAAACTAACTGGACAGGAATTGATAAGGACATGTATAGCTATAAATTAGTAGAATGAAGAGACACGTATATTCATTATTTTCTATGAATTGTTTTCAGTTTTATTATTTGCAATCTTCTATTTCCTAAATCTCTGCAAATCGACAGAAAGTGAAACATCTGGGATCATTTGAAGCCAAACCTCTCGTGGGCGAGGAACATCTTCTCCCATTATATATGGAAAAAAATACTAAAAAGAAACATTAATTTGGCACCTCGGCAATTATCACATTTGCATAGATTTTATTTCCAGTCTAATATTTTGCATCTGCGCTTTAATAAATGCTGATCAGATATCATGAATTCCAGAAGCTTCTGATTTCGATTTTCAACGTCGGGGAAAAACCTGATTTTCAAAATAAATTATCATATTTTTCTGTTTACAATAACACTGCGGAGAAGAGACGACCGGCATCTGAATCCCGGCAATTAAACCCTCTCTTAGCAAACACGGCTTATTACATTTACATAATCCAAATGTGGCAAAAAAAAAGCACAAAATAAAAGACCGGTAAGGTTAACTGTGCTGCGGGTGGAGATTACATGTAATGTGGTGTGCAGACATTCATTGAAATTGAAATTAAGGATTGTGCATGTAGAAATCCAACACGCTCAATCATTTTTTTCCCTTGACAACTATCATTGGTTGCACCCGCGCACTACAACAGCAGGGGTGAGTGGGGCTGCGGGGCTGAGCGGGGAGCATGGACTGGGAAAGGACCTGTGGTGATGTCACTGTCATTTGATCTGGCTCCGCCCATGACCGTGACATCATCAAAGGTCCTACGGGAGTAGATAGAACCTGTGGTGATGTCACTGTCATGTGATGTAGCTCTGCCCATGACTGTGACATCACTAAAGGTCCTACGGGAGTAGATAGAACCTGTGGTGATGTCACAGTCATGTGATTTAGCTCTGCCCATGATTGTGACATCACCAAAGGTCCTACGGGAGTAGATAGAACCTGTGGTGATGTCACAGTCATATGATCTAGCTCTGCCCATGACCGTGACATCACTAAAGGTCCTACGGGAGTAGATAGAACCTGTGGTGATGTCACTGTCATGTGATGTAGCTCTGCCCATGACTGTGACATCACTAAAGGTCCTACGGGAGTAGATAGAACCTGTGGTGATGTCACAGTCATGTGATTTAGCTCTGCCCATGATTGTGACATCACCAAAGGTCCTACGGGAGTAGATAGAACCTGTGGTGATGTCACAGTCATATGATCTAGCTCTGCCCATGACCGTGACATCACTAAAGGTCCTACGGGAGTAGATAGAACCTGTGGTGATGTCACAGTCATGCGATCTGGCTCCACCCATGACCGTGACATCACTAAAGGTCCTACGGGAGTAGATAGAACCTGTGGTGATGTCACAGTCATGTGATCTAGCTCTGCCCATGACCGTGACATCACCAAAGGTCCTATGGGGTGTTTGCGGAGTGTAGATTGGACCTGTGGTGATGTCACGGTCGTGCAATCTGGCTCCACCCATGACCGTGACATTATCGCAGGTCCTATAACATCTCCACATGTCCTATAGGCTGCATGCTGATGTCGGACTGCGGATGACAGGTTTGTAGTGGGGTCTTGTTCGAGTGGTGCGCTGGTGGTCCCATACTGCCATTGATCACCATCTTTGTACACCCAACACTTGGATGTCCAAATATTGCACACGGAACTTGCACTGGTCAGTCACGTGATAGGAGGACACGATAACGGCAGAAGTGGATGACAGATGTCATAAGGTAAGTATACAATAAGATAGTCCTTAGGATAAAAGGATACCTTATGAGGAATAAATGCTATGATGATGTGGATCTTGTGAGCACAGTGGTGGCCACCACAAGATCCACATCATCCCTAAGATCACTACCATGTGCTCATTGCTATGTCCCTGGTGGGACAGGCAATTTCCTCTTTTGTAATAGAGTGGCAACATTTCTTTAAAGATCATATCATATATTCCTAAGGACTACTATCTATAATTGCCCTATTTTGTGCTTCGAGATGCATAGACTCCAGGACTTCTGATGAAGACCCAAGTTGGGTCGAAACATAGGGTGGAATTCTTTATCTTGGATTTCTTTAATTCATTTCTTAATAAAAGACAATGGATTTTCACAAGTTCATGATCTTTCCTCATTTTTCACATTGAGTGTGCCTAAGTATTCATTCTTTTGTGATTGACTTATTTTACTAGAACTGGATCTACTCCCCCATTATTGGCTTTCTGTTGACTAACTCATTTGTCCAAAGGCGGAAGAGAGAAGCCGGTGATGATTGGACGCTGGGCTCGCTTCACATCACAATGTCACATGAGCCCTGGGACCATGATTACCGACACCGCTGGAACAGCGCCAGCACAGGAGGTGAGCATAGGCTCTTTTATTTTACCTGAGCGAAACAAGTGGAACCACATAGGGTTGAATTAGTAGTGGACAACCCCTTTAAGCAAAAATTCTCATTCTTCTCTCTTGACCCTTTCATAGGGTTTGGGCTTCTCTGCAGATCAATGAACAGAGAGAAGAATCAAACAAGAGGTTACTCAAGGAATATGAGGAAAGCCAAGACAAGAGTCAAGAACTGTAAAAGCCATCAGAAATACCGGATAATGGTGAACACAAAAGGAGCTGGTTTAGCTTGTGGTCATGCTCTATATTACACAGAGCAGACAGGTTCAGGATGGCCGGTGAGAATTGGGGAACTCATCAGTAGTCTAGAGAGAAGGCATCGCATAGCCAAGTCCAGTGTGCAGTGTAGTATCAGCAAGAGAAGATAGATGGCGCTGGAGAGGACTGGCTGCAGCGTTAGAAGGAGTGATCCATAAGGCCCTTATGTACCTTACATAAGTGTTGGATCACTCGGCGGACAGTTGACTCTCCCAACCTCCCTGAACGTTTGACTCAGCCAAGTGTTCATGTGTTCTCTTGAGAAGGAGATAAAATGGACCATGGCTTTTCAAGAAGGAGATAAAAAATGGACAGTGGCTCTACAAGAATGAGATGAGACGGACGGTGGCTCTACAAGGTGGAGAAGAGATGGACGGTGGCTCTAAAAGAATGAAATGAAGTTGACGATGGCTCTACAAGAACGAGATAAGATGGACAGTGGCTCTACTAGAAGGAGATGAGGTTGACAATGGCTCTACAAGAAGGTGATGAGATGGACAGTGGCTCTACAAGAAGGAGATGAGATGGTTGGTAGCTCTACAAGAAGGAGATGAGATGGTTGGTAGCTCTACAAGAAGGAGATGAAATGGTCGGTGGTTCTACAAGGTGGAGATGAAATGGATGGTGGCTCTACAAGAATATGGTGAAGTTGACGATGGCTCAACAAGAATGAGATAAGTTGGATGGTTGCTCTACAAGTCAGAGGACAGATGGACAGTGGCTCTATAAGAAGGAGAAAGGGTTGACGATGGCTCTTCAAGAAGGATGCGAGATGGTACATGGCTCCACAAGAACATAAGATAGATGGTGGCCCTACAAGATGGCATTGAGATGGATGGTGGTACTGCAAAAGGGAGATGTGATAGATGGTGGTTCTAAAAGATAGGGGTGAGATGGACGGTGGTTCTACGAGAAGGAGGTAATTTGAAGAGTGGCTCTAAGAGAAGGAGATGAGCTAGATGGTGGCTTTTCAAAAAGGAGATGAGATGGATGGTGTCTCTACAAGAAAGGGCTGAGTGGGTTTGTGGCTCTTCAAAAAGGAGATGAGCTGTACAGTGGTTCTACAAGATGGAGATCAGATGAACTGTGGCTGTACAAGGGCCACATAAGATGGACGGTGGCTTTACAAAACGATGAGGTAGATAGTGGCTCTTCAAGAAGAAGATGAGATGGACGGTGGCTCTTCAAGAAGGAGACGAGATGGACAGTGACTCTACTAGATGGGGATGAGATCGACAATGGCTCTTCAAGAAAGTGGCGAGATGGTCCATGGCTCCACAAGAAGATAAGATAGATGGTGGCCCTACAAGATGGCATTGAGATGGATGGTGGTACTACAAAAGGGAGATGTGATAGATGGTGGTTCTAAAAGATAGGGGTGAGATGGACGGTGGTTCTACGAGAAGGAGGTAATTTGAACAGTGGCTCTAAGGGAAGGAGATGAGCTGGATGGTGGCTTTTCAAAAAGGAGATGAGATGGATGGTGTCTCTACAAGAAAGGGCTGAGTGGGTTTGTGGCTCTTCAAAAAGGAGATGAGCTGTACAGTGGTTCTACAAGATGGAGATCAGATGGACTGTGGCTCTACAAGGGCCACATAAGATGGACGGTGGCTTTACAAAAAGATGAGGTAGATGGTGGCTCTTCAAGAAGGAGACGAGATGGACAGTGACTCTACTAGATGAGGATGAGATCGACAATGGCTCTTCAAGAAAGATGAGATGGACAGTAGCTCTTCAAGACGTAGTTGAGATTCTTGATGGCTCTACAAGACGGAGATCAGATGGACAGTGGCTCTAGAAGAAAGAGATCAGATGAGCGATGGGTCTACGAGGAATTAGGGTGGATGGTAGCTCTACATGATGGAGACGAGATGGACAGTGACTCTACTAGATGAGGATGAGATCGACAATGGCTCTTCAAGAAAGATGAGATGGACAGTAGCTCTTCAAGACGTAGTTGAGATTCTTGATGGCTCTACAAGACGGAGATCAGATGGACAGTGGCTCTAGAAGAAAGAGATCAGATGAGCGATGGGTCTACGAGGAATTAGGGTGGATGGTAGCTCTACATGATGGAGATGAGATGGACAGTGACTCTACTAGATGGGGATGAGATCGACAATGGCTCTTCAAGAAAGATGAGATGGACAGTAGCTCTTCAAGACGTAGTTGAGATTCTTGATGGTTCTAGTGGCTCTAGAAGAAAGAGATCAGATGAGCGATGGGTCTACGAGGAATTAGGGTGGATGGTATCTCTACACGATGGAGATGGAGATGGACGGTGGCTTTACCAGATGGAGATGACATGGATGAGAATTCTACAAAAAGAAGATTAGATGACAGATGGCTGTCCAAGAAGGAGAGAAAGACGATAAGATGGACGACGGCCCTACAAGATGAAGGATTTGTTAAGCATGTCCGTAAAGTGTAAAATGACAACCCTAATTAGACCCCAGGTTCACCAAGAATTTTAGGGTTGAATTTTCCTGTAACTTAACCTGGCAGAACTTGTAATCTACGCTCATAAACTTTAGTAAAAACTTTGCCCGATTAAATATTGATGCTTCACATTCGGCATTTCATTCTTCGGCAGATTGGTCACAGCTGGCGCCGCAAAGTTCCTGTTGGTTTGTATAGCAAGAATTTTAAAGTCTAGATAATTGCCTGTTCCCTATAGTACACCTGAGGCGAAGAAAATCCACAAGGTGTACAATGAAGTTTTCAATCACTGCACAGAAATAACACAGAAAGATGGCAACCGCTGAGGGTTTATGAGATCCTTGAAAGAAACCAGCGAGGGAAGGAAGAAAAAAATACAAATCACTGATGCATGAATGGATGGAGTTAAGTCTGGTGATTTTTGTCTGACTCCACAGTGACCTTGTCAAATTGAGTTAATGGCATATATATTCGTGTAGGCATTGGTGTGTTAAGACTCGCACTCCAGCTGAGGACGGTCACAACATGGCAGATGATTTGATGCTGAATCACATTTTCGGTATCTTTATTATTTGGAGATACGCTTCTAGATCCCAGGCTGGCAAAACAGATTTTGGATTTGGATTTGTTGTTTTTTTTTTTCGCCTAATGATAAATATTGAATTTTGCAGAGAGAGCAAAAAAAAAAAAAAAAATATAAATTATAGATAAGTAGGAAATAGATTAAATGATGGTATCTCCAAAAACGAAAAGAGAAAGTAATGGACGGGGAAAATAACATAAATACTTAAGTAAATGTGCAAAGTTGTTTTCTGAATGTTTGCTTCATTGGATCGACAATAGGGGTCAGGAGGGAAAGATTAGTTCTGGGGTGTATCTTGCGGTTGTACATATAACCCTGGCTCAACAAGAAGGAGATGAGATGGGTGGTGGCTCTACGAGAAGGAGATGAGATGGGCGGTGGCTCTACGAGAAGGAGATGAGATGGGTGGTGGCTCTACGAGAAGGAGATGAGATGGGTGGTGGCTCTACGAGAAGGAGATGAGATGGGCGGTGGCTCTACGAGAAGGAGATGAGATGGGTGGTGGCTCTACGAGAAGGAGATGAGATGGGTGGTGGCTCTATGAGAAGGAGATGAGATGGGCGGTGGCTCTACGAGGAGATGAGATGGGTGGTGGCTCTACGAGAAGGAGATGAGATGGGTGGTGGCTCTACGAGAAGGAGATGAGATGGGCGGTGGCTCTACGAGAAGGAGATGAGATGGGTGGTGGCTCTACGAGAAGGAGATGATGATGGGTGATGGGCTCAGAGAAGAGATGAGATGGGCGTGGCTCTACGGAGGAATGAATGGCTGCACTACGAGAAGGAGATGAGATGGGTGGTGGCTCTACGAGAAGGAGATGAGATGGGTGGTGGCTCTACGAGAAGGAGATGAGATGGGGGTGGCTCTACGAGAAGGAGATGAGATGGGCGGTGGCTCTACGAGAAGGAGATGAGATGAAAGACGGCTCTACAAGAAAGAGTTAAATGGACGGTGGCTCTACAGATTGAGATGAGGTGGATGGTGGCTCTATTAGAAGGAGATGAGATGTAGTGGCTCTACATGAAGAGATTAAATGGGACGGTGACTGCTCAAGATGATATGAGATGGACAGTGGCCTGCAAGAAGGACATTTGATGTGGCCTAAGAAAGAGAAAGTGGACTGTGGCTCTGCGAGATGTATGGAGTGGCTTGCAAGAAGGACATGTGATGATGGTGGCTCTATTAGAAGGAGAAGAGATAGACTGTGTCAGTTGCGAGGAGATTGATGGACGGTAGCGCTACAAGAAGGAGATTGATGGATGGTGGCTTTACGAGAAGGAGATGAGATGGACTGTGGCTCTGCGAGGAGATGTGATGGATGGTAGCTCTACAAGAAGGACATGTGATGGATGGTGGCTCTATGAGAAGGAGAAGAGATGGACTGTGGCTCTGCGAGGAGATGTGATGGACGGTAGCTCTACAAGAAGGAGATGTGATGGACGGTGGACTCTACGAGAAGGAGAATGAGATGGACGGTGGCTCTACAGAGGAGATGTGATGGACGGTGGCTCTTTCAAGAAGAGAATGAGATGGCTGTACAAGGAATATAAGGGCGTGCCTACAGATGGATAGGATGGGAGAGACTTTAGAGAAGGAGATGTTAGACGTACCTACAAGAAGGAAATGTGATGGGCGGTGGCTCTATGAAGAAGGAGATGTGATGGCGATGGCTCTTCAAGAGATGAGAAGAAAGATGGCTGTACAAGAAAGAGATTAAATGGACGGTGGCGCTACAGATTGAGATAGGATGGACGGTGGCTTTAGAGAAGGAGATGGATGACGTGACTCTACAGAAGGAAATGTGAATGGCGGTGACTTCACGAGAAGAATGTGATGGACGTGGCTCTAGAGAAGAGATTCAGGACATGCTTCAGAGATGAGAAGAAGATGGCCTACAAGAAAGAGATTAAATGGATGTGGTGTCTACAAGATTTGAGATGGATGGACGGTGGCTCAAGAGAAGGAGGATGAGATGAAGATGGCTGTACAAGAAAGAGATATTGGACAGTGGTGCTACATGATGAGATGAACGGACGGTAGGCTCTACGAGAAGGAGATGAGATGGAGGTGGCTCTAAAGAAGGAGAATGAGATGAAAGATGGCTGTAGCAAGGAAGATTATTGGACGGTGCTACATGATAGAGAAGAGACGGACAGTGGCTCTACGAAAGGAGATGAGATGGACGGTGGCTATACAGAAGGAGATGTGAGGCGGTGGCTCTTCAAGGAGATGAGAAGAAAGATGGCTGTACAAGAAAGAGATTAAATGGACGGTGGTGCTACAAGATTGAGATAGGATGGACGGTGACTTTATGAGAAGGAAATGTGATGGGCGGTGGCTCTACGAAAATGAGATGTGATGGAGGTGGCTCTTCAAGGAGATGAGAAGAAAGATGGCCCTACAAGAAAGATAATCAATGGATGGTGGCTCTACAAGGTAGAGATGAGACGAAAGCTGGCTCTATGAGGAGATGAGATGAAAGATGGCTCTACGAGAAGGAGATGTGATGGCCGGTTGCTCTTCAAGGAGATGAGATGAAACATAGTTCTACAAGAAAGAGATTGAATGGATGGTGGCTCTACAAGATTGAGATGAAATGGACAGTGGCTCTATGAGAGGGAGATGTGATGGACGGTGGCTTTACGAGTAGTAGATGTGATGGATGATGGCTCTTCAGGGAAATGAGAAAAAAGATAGCTCTCCAAGAAGGAGATGAGATGCACTGTGGCTCTACAAAAAGGAGATGAGATAAGGGACAGTGGCTCCTCAAGAAGATGATGAGATGAAAAATGACTCTACAAAACTGAGATGAGATCGGCATCTTGTCAACTTGATGGACATCTTTCTTTGTTCAACTCAGATGGGACCAAAGTAGAACTTTTTGGGCTAAAGGCAAAACTAACCCTGTACATTGCCCTGAAAACACCATCCCCACCGTCACACATGGTGGTGGCTGCATCTTGCTGTTGGGAGGCTTTTCTTCAGCAGGGGTAGGGAAGGTAGTCAGAGGTGATGGGAAGATGGATGGCGCTAAATTCAAGGCTACCTGAAGGAAAACATGTTAGAGGCTACAAAAGACTTGAGACTTTGGGCATAGATTCACGTTCCAGCAGGGCAACGGCCCTAAACATCCTGCCAGAGCTACAATGGAGGGTTTAGATCAGAGAATATTCATGTATGTGAACGATCCAGTCCAGACGATCACAGACGTCTCAATCCAATCTGAGAGCGAGTGTGCAAAGAACAGGTAAAAATGTCACCATTAGATGGGCAAAGCTGGAGACGTCCCTCAAACGAAGGAAGGGTAGGTAGCAGTGAAGTGATGCTGATAAAATGCCTTGGATTAATTTTTCATCAGCAAGTGTGAATTCGTCTGAAAGCAGAAGTTTTGGCAGTTTGCTGGTTTACAGCTTTCATTTATATTTTAACACAATGCCAAGGAGGAAAGACATAATCAATGATCTCAGAGGAGCAGTGGTTGCTGTTAAACCTTATTTTGTTAAGGGCCTTAAGGCGATTTTCAAACAATTTGGAGTCCATCATTCTACAGTGAGAAAGAAAATTCACAAGTCGAAAACATTCAGAACAGTTGACAATGTTCCCGGCAAATTCACCCCAAGCTCAGACAGTGCAATTCCCAAAAAATGTAAAGAGTAACCAAAGAGCTATAACTTAAGACAGAGACTTTGATGGAGACTCTAGACAGGTTGCAGAGGTCCTAGAGACTGCAGACAGCAGAGTCACTGGAGACTGCAAACAGGCAGCTGAAGTACTGGAGACTGCAGACGGGTAGCAGAGGTACTGGAGACTGCAGACAGGTAGCAGAGCTATTGAAGACTACAGACAGGTAGCAGAGCTATTGAAGACTGCAGACAGGTAGCAGAGGTCTGGAGAATGCAGCCATGCAGAAGAGGTACTCCAGACTGAAAACTGGTAGCAGAGATATTGAAGACTGTAGACAGGTAGTAGAGGTACTGAATACTGCAGACAGGTAATTGAGTTGCTGGAGACTGCAGATAAGTAACAGAGGACTAGAGACTGCAGATAGGTAACAGAGTCACTGAAGACTACAGACAGGTAACAGAGGACTAGAGACTGCAGACAGGTAGCAGATATACTGAAGATTGCAGACAGGTGGCAGAGCAGCCGCCCGCCGACACCGCTTCCAGGGATTCGATTCCCGGCTCCACCAAAGCTTCAAGCTGTGACCATGAGCGCAATAAAGAAAGAAATAAAATGAGTGAATAAAACAGTGGTACAGGCCCAAGGCATAGATCAGTGTGTAGAGCAGCCGCCTGCCGACACCACGTCCAGGGGTTTGATTCCCAAATCCACCAGAGCTTAGGGTTGTGAACAATGAGTGCAATCAATAAATAAATGAGTGAATAAAAAAGAGATTTAGGCCTGAGGCATAGCTCAGTGTGTAAAGTAGCCACCGGCTGACACGACATCCAGGGGTACAATTCCTGGCTCCACCAGAGCTTCAAGTTGTGACCCGTGAGCACAATAAATAAAATGAGTGAATAAAAAAGAGATTTAGGCCCAAGGAATAGCTCAGTGTGTAGAGCAGACGACCCGCCGACACCACGTCCAGGCGTTTGATTCCCAGCTCCACCAGAGCTTCAAGTTGTGACCCGTGAGCACAATAAATAAAATGAGTGAATAAAACAGTGGTACAGGCCGAGGCATAGCTCAGTGTGTAGAGCAGACCAACACCACGTCCAGGGTTTGATTCCCGGCTCCAGCAGAGCTTCGAGTTGTTACCCGTGAGTGCAATAAATAAATAAAATTAATGCATAAAAAAGTGATACAGGCCAAAGGCAAAGCTCAGTGTGTAGAGCAGCCGGCCTCCAACACCGCGTCCAAAGGTTTTATTCCCGGCTTCACCAGAGCTTCGAGTTGTGACACGTGAGCACGATCAATAAAATGGGTAAATAAAAAAGAAGTACAGGTCCAAGGCATAGCTCAGTGTGTAAAGCAGCCGCTGGCTGACACCGCGTTGAGGGGTTTGATTCCCGGCTCCACGAGAGCTTCGAATTGTGACCCGTAAGTGCAATAAATAAATAAAATGAGTGAGTAAAAAAGTGATACAGACCCGAGGCATAGCTCAGTGTGTAGAGCAGCCACCGACTGACACGGTGTCCAGGGGTACGATTTTCGGCTCCACCAGAGCTTCAAGTTGTGACCGTGAGCACAATAAATAAAATGAGTGAATAAAACAGTGGTACAGGCCCGAGGCATAGCTCAGTGTGTAGAGCAGCCGCCTGCCGACACCGCGTCCAAAGCTTAGAGTTGTGACCATTGAGCGCAATAAATTAATAAAATGAGTGAATAAAAAAGTGATAAAGGCCCGAGGCATAGCTCAGTGTGTAGAGCAGCCGCCTGACGACACCGCGTCCAATGCTTAGAGTTGTGACCATTGAGCGCAATAAATTAATAAAATGAGTGAATAAAAAAGTGATAAAGGCCCGAGGCATAGCTCAGTGTGTAGAGCAGCCGCCTGACGACACCGCGTCCAAAGCTTAGAGTTGTGACCATTGAGCGCAATAAATTAATAAACTGAGTGAATAAAAAAGTGATAAAGGCCCGAGGCATAGCTCAGTGTGTAGAGCAGCCGCCTGACGACACCGCGTCCAATGCTTAGAGTTGTGACCATTGAGCGCAATAAATTAATAAAATGAGTGAATAAAAAAGTGATAAAGGCCCGAGGCATAGCTCAGTGTGTAGAGCAGCCACGTCCTGAACTTTGAGTTGTGACCGGTGAGAGCAATAAATAAGTGAATATAAAAGTGATACAGAATATTTAAAAACTTCCTAAGGACCAGATAGTTTTTTTTGTTGTCCTGATATGTGACACCGGAGAATTCAAAGAGGACGAGCTTGACTTTCAGATATCGGTGGAGGATGAGCGGATCTCAGACCCGGCGTTCTCTATTCAATTATTCAGTCCATCCAGGATCTCGCACATTCTTTCTTCCAAAAATGACATTCTCTGTTTACATTCTCTTCTTCTTCTTTGTCTTCTCTATTCTTTTTTTTTTTTTTGGTTCAGGACATTTTGTATTCATGAAACTTTAGAAATGTGAGTAACGATAGAAGTAAAAGCTCGGTCCTGTCACAGCTTTTTCCGTCTGTGTTTTTTCTTCTTCCGAGCGCCTTGAAGTTTTCGTATCTCCCCACGGTAATTTTAACCAAGTCTGACATAACACATATTTAACAGGAAGCAATAAAGCCGACATTCATATTTAATCTGCGGTTAATAATTCTTTAATAACGTGTAATACAGACAAATTTACTCTGTAGTTTTGCAACTGGAAGCATTAAAAATTTACACCAGAAGGAGGAAAGGAGATAAAAGAATATCGAAGGAAGATAAAAATTAAAATTAAAAAAAATGTTATGGAGAAGAGATACATCCGGTGACTCGGGTTTACTGAGAAGCATCCCTAGCTTCAATGACCAAATAATACTGCCATAGGGTGCAGCAATAATACCATCATACAGTGATAGAATGTGAGAATGTAACTGTTGTGCATTGAAAAATATCTCTTTTAATCTCACGATGATAAAACTGATTTTATAAAATCTATATCAAGCAGCCCCATAACTGAGACAATGTTGCTCTTAGATTAGGTGGCAGATTCCCTTTAACATCCCTGGTGGTCTAGAGAGGTAAAGAGAAGTGGTATGGGGCAATGATGGAGCTAAAGTCAACATCCCTGGTGGTCTAGAGTAGTGAAAGGTAGTGGTATAGGGCAATAAAGGGGCTAAAGCCGACATCCCTGGTGTTCTAGAGTAGTGAAAGGTAGTGGTATGGGGCAATAAAGGGGTAAAGCTGACATCCCTGGTGATCTAGAGTAGTGAAAGGTAGTGGTATAGGGCAATAAAGGGGTAAAGTCAACATCCCTGGTGTTCTAGAGTAGTGAAAGGTAGTGGTATAGGGCAATAAAGGGGCTAAAGCCGACATCCCTGGTGGTTTAGAGTAGTGAAAGGTAGTGGTATGGGGCAATAAAGGGGCTAAAGCCGACATCCCTGGTGTTCTAGAGTAGTGAAAGGTAGTGGTATAGGACAATAATGGGGCTAAAGCCGACATCCCTGGTGGTCTACATTAGCGAAAGGTAGTGGTATAGGGCAATAATGGGGATAAAGCTGACATCCCTGGTGTTCTAGAGTAGCGAAAGGTAGTGGTATAGGGCAATAAAGGGGTAAAGCTGACATCCCTGGTGATCTAGAGTAGTGAAAGGTAGTGGTATAGGGCAATAAAGGGGTAAAGCTGACATCCCTGGTGATCTAGAGTAGTGAAAGGTAGTGGTATAGGGCAATAAAGGGGTAAAGCTGACATCCCTGGTGATCTAGAGTAGTGAAAGGTAGTGGTATAGGGCAATAATGGGGCTAAAGCCAACATCCCTGGTGGTCTAGAGTAGTGAAAGGTAGTAGTATAGGGTAGTGACCGGGCTAAAGTCGATATACCTGATGGTCTAGAGTAGTAAAGGTTACTGTTATAGGGCAGTGATGGAGCTAAAGCCAAAATCCCAGGTGGTCTAGAGTAGTGAAGGGTAGTGGTATAGAGCAATGATCAGGCTAAAGCCAACATCCCTGATGGTCTAGTGTACTAAAGGGTAATGATAAAGAGCAATGATGGGGACAAAGCCAACATCCCTGGTGGTGTAGAATGGTAATGGGTAGTAGTATAGGGCAATGATGGGACTAAATCCAACGCACCTGGTAGTCTAGAGTGGTAAAGGGTAGTGGTATAGGGCAGTGATTGGGTTACAGCTATCATCCCTGGTGGTCTGCAGTAGTAATGGATACTGGTATAGGGCAATGATAGAGCTAAATCTAACATCCCTGGTGGTCTAGAGCAATAAAGGATAGTGATATAGGACAGTGATGAGGCTAAATCCAACATCCTTGGTGGTCTAGAGTACTAAAGGATAGTGTTATAGGGCAATAATGGAGCGAAAGCCAACATCCCTGGTGGTCTCCAGTACATTTTGGTTGGTTCAAAAGGATGGTCTTTCCCCAGTTTCATCTTAAAAAGTGGTGAAATCCTTCTACGATTTGTCAGATCCGCTCAGACAGAATTAGGGACTAAATCGTCCAATGTGAAAATGGAAATGTCTCTTCTCTTCAATTTTCTAGCATCCACAGGAAATAGTTTGTCAACCAAGAGCCTTCTGTCTTCTTTTCTTCATCTTGAGGATCTTAAAAGATCTGTTTCCAGTTTCATCTACATTCAGTTTGCACTTTCATTATGTGTGTACATCTCTAGAATGGAGATGGGTTGATCTTGCCCCCATAGCGGTTCCTAATTTTCCTACTCTAGCTATATCTATGATGACCCCAGTTTGGTTTGTTGAAAACAGGACCCACCCAGGTCCTGCCAGCAGCCAGTTCTGCCCCGCTGACTTTCCATCACCCCCCAATCACCTTAACTCTGGATGCCCATGGGACCCACTCCTCTCGTAGGGAGCTAAACCATCACAGCTGCAACTCCATCATCCCCAGAGGTCCTGGGCTGCAGCAGTAGCTCCTTCTGGCTGCTTTCCACGACAAACTCTTAAACTTTTGCTTTTTCTCTCCCTTTTTCAACTCCCCTTTTTACTGATTGCCCATCCTGGTGGCCACCATGACAGCCCCGAGACGCTTGAGGACATTGAGATATCCTGACTCCGAGTACCCCATGGCCCCCCACGGGGGCGAGTCATTGTGAGAGTCGGATGTTTGGCTTACTGACTTCACAGCCATGGTTGTGGAGTCGGAGTCAGTGTCCATTTTGGTAGAGTTGGAGTCTGATTCAGTGAGAAGGTCATGTGGTCAGATGACACCAATATAGAACATTTTAGTATCACCTCCACTCTGTGTTTGGTGGAAGAAGGATGAGTATACTCTCAAGAACACCATTCCAACCATGATGCATGGGGGTGAAAACATCATACTGTAAGAGTCGGATGTTTGGCTTACTGACTTCACAGCCTTGGTTGCGGAGTGAGAGTCAGTGTCCATTTTGGTGGAGTAGGAGTCAGATTTAGGGAGAAGGTCATGTGGTCAGATGAAACCAATGTAGAACGTTTTGGTATCAACTCCACTCAACGTGTTTGGAAGAAGAAGGATGAGTTCAATCCCAAGAATACCATTCCAACCGAGGAACATGGGGGTGGAAACATCAAACTGTCGGAGTCGAATGTTTAACTTAGTGACTTCACAGCCTTGGTTGTGGAGTCGAAATCGGTGTCCATTTTGGTGGCGTTGAAGTCGGATTTAGGGAGAAGGTCATGTGGTCAGATGAGACCAATATAAAACTTTTTGGTATCAACTCCACTCAGCGTGTTTGGAGGAAGAAGGATGAGTTCAATCCAAGAACACCATTCCAACCGAGGAACATGTGGTGGAAACATCATACTGTCGGAGTCGAATGTTTAACTTACTGACTTGAAAGCCTTGGTTGTGGAGTTGAAATCGGTGTCCATTTTGGTGGCGTTGGAGTCAGATTTAGGGAGAAGGTCATGTGGTCAGATGAGGCCAATATAAAACATTTCGGTATCAACTCCACTCAGCGTGTTTGGAGGAAGAAGGATGAGTTCAATCCAAGAACACCATTCCAACCATGAAGCATGGGGTGAAAACATCATACTATAAGAGTCGGATGTTTGGCTTACTGACTTCACAGCCTTGGTTGTGGAGTCGGAGTCAGTGTCCATTTTGGTGGAAATAGAGTGGGATTAAGAGAAGTTGAAGAATCAGAGTCAGATGTTTGTCTTACCAACCCCACAGTCCTGCTAAAAAGTGGTAAAATCCTTCTAAGATTTGTCATATCGGCTCAGACAGAATTAGAGACTAAATCATCTGAAAATGGAAATGTCTCTTTTCAATTTTCTAGCGTATTAATCACAGCTGTAAGCAAGACGGCAACACAAATCAAGCATTGAATTGTTTTACTTTGCAACGTCGCAACGGCCAACGTGCAGTCACCTTGTGCATTCAGCGGTAACATGATGCGCCAGATCCACCCGTGATTTATGTGCCCGCAACTTGTAGAGTTGCATTTTTTTTTCCCAAGCTTAATGAACAACTTGGGAAGTAAATGGGATGAATCCTGACAGAGTCGATAATATCTGCAATGTCTACAGTAGAAATGAGTCTTCAAAAGAAGCTTGACCGAGCGTCTGCGTGTCAGCGTGTGTTAACATTCAGCAGCGTGCTCCTACTTAAGATGGCAAATGGATGCGCTCTCCTCTTTCTTTTGTTCTGTACAAGCCCTGAATTACAGTGTTCAATGAAGCTATGGGGCGCTGGCATTGCATCACAGTATGAAAGAGACATTCATTCTTTATACACAGTCGTATCATCTTTTTATGGAAATAGAACTGGCGGCACTGCAGATTCACAGGGATTTGGCGTTTAGGATTAATTTACAACATTAGAAGCGGGGTTGTCTGCACCTCAGCTGCTTCTCATGTATATGAATTAAGTATTATAGTAGTTATATTCTTGTACATAGGAGCAGTATTATAGTAGTTATATTCTTGTATATAGGAGCAGTATTATAGTAGTTATATTCTTGTACATAGGAGCAGTATTATAGTAGTTATATTCTTGTACATAGGAGCAGTATTATAGTAGTTATATTCTTGTATATTAGGAGCAGTATTATAGTAGTTATATTCTTGTACATAGGAGCAGTATTATAGTAGTTATATTCTTGTACATAGGAGCAGTATTATAGTAGTTATATTCTTGTATAATAGGAGCAGTATTATAGTAGTTATATTCTTGTATATAGGGGCAGTATTATAGTAGTTATATTCTTGTATATGGGTAGCAGTATTATAGTATTTATATTCTTGTATATAGGAGCAGTATTATAGTAGTTATATTCTTGTACATAGGAGCAGTATTATAGTAGTTATATTCTTGTACATAGGGCAGTATTATAGTAGTTTATTCTTGTACATAGGGGCAGTATTATAGTAGTTATATTCTTGTACATAGGGCAGTATTATAGTAGTTATATTCTTGTACATTAGGGCAGTATTTATAGTAGTTATATTCTTGTACATAGGGGCAGTATTATAGTAGTTATATTCTTGTACATAGGAGCAGTATTATATAGTATTATATTCTGTACATAGGAGCAGTATTATAGTAGTTATATTCTTGTATATAGGACCCTTTTTTTTTTTGTAATAGGGCAGTATTTATATTATATTCTTGAATAGGATGCAGTATTATAGTAGTTATATTCTTGTATATAGGGAACAGTAGTTATAGTAAGTTATATTCTTGTACATAGGATCAGTATTAAAGTAATTATTCTTGTTACATAGGAGCAGTATTATAGTAGTTATATTCTTGTATATGGGCAGTATTATAGTAGTGTATATTCTTGAAATAGGGGCAGTATTATAGTAGTTATAATTTGTATATAGAGCAGTATTATAGTAGTTTATATTCTTGTAATAGGAGCAGATTATATAGTATTATATTCTTGTACATAGGAGCAGTATTATAGTAGTTATATTCTTGTATATAGGGCAGTATTATAGTAGTTATATTCTTGTATATAGGGAGCGTATTATAGTAGTTATATTCTTGTATATAGGGGCAGTATTATAGTATTATATTCTTGTAATAGGGGCAGTATTATATAGTTATATTCTTGTATATAGGGCAGTATTATAGTAGTTATATTCTGTAATAGGACAGTATTATAGTAGTTATATTCTTGTATATAGGCAGTATTATAGTATTATATTCTTGTAATAGGGGCAGTATTATAGTAGTTATATTCTTGTAATAGGAGCAGTATTATAGTAGTTATATTCTGGTATATAGGAGCATATTATAGTGTTATATTCTTGTAATAGGGCAGTATTAAGTAGTTATATTCTTGTAATAGGGGCAGTATTATAGTATTAATCTGTTTAGGGCATATTATATAGTTATATTCTTGTATTAGGAGCAGTATTATAGTAGTTATATTCTTGTAAAGCAGTATTAAGTAGTATACTTCTGAATGGCAGTATTTAGTAGTTTACTGAATGGCGTTAGGAATTCTTGTAAAGGCATTTCGTAGATTTCTTGTATATAGAATAATAGTACTGTAAAGGGCAAAAAATCTGATAGGGATATATAGTAGATATTCTTGTATATAGGGCAGTATTATATAGTTATATCTTGTAATAGGGCAGTATTATAGTAGTTATATTCTGTAATAGGGCAGTATTATAGTAGTTATATTCTTGTAATAGGGCAGTATATAGTAGTTATATTCTGTATATAGGGCAGTATTATAGTATTATATTCTTGTATATAGGGCATATTATATAGTTATATTCTTGTATATAGGGCAGTATTATAGTAGTTATATTCTTGTAATAGAGCAGTATTATAGTAGTTATATTCTTGTATATAGGGCAGTATTATAGTAGTTATATTCTTGTAATAGGAGCAGTATTATAGTAGTTATATTCTTGTATATAGGGCAGTATTATAGTAGTTATATTCTTGTACATAGGGCAGTATTATAGTAGTTATATTCTGTAATAGGAGCAGTATTATATAGTTATATTCTTGTATATAGGGCAGTATATAGTGTTATATCTTGTAATAGGGCAGTATTATAGTAGTATATTCTTGTAATGGGCAGTTTATAGTAGTTAATTCTTGTAATAGGGCAGTATTATAGTAGTTATATCTTGTACATAGGGCAGTATTATAGTAGTATATTCTTGTATATAGGCAGTATTATAGTAGTTATATTCTTTACATAGGAGCAGTATTATAGTAGTTATATCTTGTAATAGGGGCAGTATTATAGTATTATATTCTTGTACATAGAGCAGTATTATAGTAGTTATATTCTTGTAATAGGAGCAGTATTATAGTATTATATTCTTGTAATAGGGCAGTATTATAGTAGTTATATTCTTGTAATAGGGCAGTATTATAGTAGTTATATTCTTGTAATAGGCAGTATATAGTAGTTATATTCTTGTAATAGGAGCAGTATTATAGTAGTTATATTCTTGTAATAGGAGCAGTATTATAGTAGTTATATTCTTGTATATAGGGCAGTATTATAGTAGTTATATTCTTGTAATGGGAGCAGTATTATAGTAGTTATATTCTTGTACATAGGGCAGTATTATAGTAGTTATATTCTTGTATATAGGGCAGTATTATAGTAGTTATATTCTTGTAATAGAGCAGTATTATAGTAGTTATATTCTTGTAATAGGGCAGTATTATAGTAGTTATATTCTTGTACATAGGGCAGTATTATAGTAGTTATATTCTTGTAATAGGGCAGTATTATAGTAGTTATATTTTGTATAGGCAGTATTATAGTAGTTATATTCTTGTAATAGGCAGTATTATAGTAGTTATATTCTTGTAATAGGCAGTATTATAGTAGTTATATTCTTGTATATAGAGCAGTATTATAGTAGTTATATTCTTGTATAAGGCAGTATTATAGTATTATATTCTTGTACATAGGAGCAGTATTATAGTAGTTATATTCTTGTATATAGGAGCAGTTTATAGTAGTTATATTCTTGTACATAGGAGCATATTATAGTAGTTATATTCTTGTACATAGGGCAGTATTATAGTAGTTATATTCTTGTATAGGAGCAGTATTATAGTAGTTATATTCTTGTATATAGGAGCAGTATTATAGTAGTTATATTCTTGTATATAGGGCAGTATTATAGTAGTTATATTCTTGTACATAGGGCAGTATTATAGTAGTTATAATTCTTGTATATAGGAGCAGTATTATAGTAGTTATATCTTGTACTATAGGAGCAGTATTATAGTAGTTATATTCTTGTAATAGGACGTATTATAGTAGTTATATTCTTGTACATAGGAGCAGTATTATAGTAGTTATATTCTTGTATATAGGGCAGTATTATAGTAGTTATATTCTTGTAATAGGAGCAGTATTATAGTAGTTATATTCTTGTAATAGGAGCAGTATTATAGTAGTTATATTCTTGTACATAGGTAGTATATATAGTAGTTATATTCTTGTAATAGGAGCAGTATTATAGTAGTTATATTCTTGTACATAGGGCAGTATTATAGTAGTTTATATTCTTGTACATAGGAGCAGTATTATAGTAGTTATATTCTTGTAATAGGAGCAGTATTATAGTAGTTATATTCTTGTAATAGGGCAGTATTATAGTAGTTATATTCTTGTATATAGGGGCAGTATTATAGTAGTTATATTCTTGTATATAGGAGCAGTATTATAGTAGTTATATTCTTGTACATAGGAGCAGTATTATAGTAGTTATATTCTTGTAATAGGAGCAGTATTATAGTAGTTATATTCTTGTACATAGAGCAGTATTATAGTAGTTATATTCTTGTAATAGAGCAGTATTATAGTAGTTATATTCTTGTACATAGGAGCAGTATTATAGTAGTTATATTCTTGTAATAGGGCAGTATTATAGTAGTTATATTCTTGTATATAGGGGCAGTATTATAGTAGTTATATTCTTGTATATAGGAGCAGTATTATAGTAGTTATATTCTTGTATATAAGAGCAGTATTATAGTAGTTATATTCTTGTATATAGGGGCAGTATTATAGTAGTTATATTCTTGTACATAGGAGCAGTATTATAGTAGTTATATTCTTGTATATAGGGGTAGTATTATAGTAGTTATATTCTTGTATATAGGGGTAGTATTATAGTAGTTATATTCTTGTATATAGGGGCAGTATTATAGTAGTTATATTCTTGTACATAGGAGCAGTATTATAGTAGTTATATTCTTGTACATAGGAGCAGTATTATAGTAGTTATATTCTTGTATATAGGGGTAGTATTATAGTAGTTATATTCTTGTATATAGGAGCAGTATTATAGTAGTTATATTCTTGTATATAGGGGCAGTATTATAGTAGTTATATTCTTGTACATAGGAGCAGTATTATAGTAGTTATATTCTTGTATATAGGGGCAGTATTATAGTAGTTATATTATTGTATATAGGGACAGTATTATAGTAGTTATATACTTGTATATGGTAGCAGTATTTACAGCAATATATTCATTTTCTTCTCAGTGATCATGTTGCAGTGGGAATGATGTGTGTTATTTGGTGGTTTTCTATAAGTGATACTATGGAATTAATAGTGCTATATAAATGAATAAATATTATTGTATTATTATTTTATGTTGCACTAGATGTCGGTATGTGTATTTGCCTTTCTTCTTCTTTTGCTGACTTTGCTCATATATAAACACATTTGTCTGTGTTATCTCTTCTTTCCTTATCAATTTGCCGGAGACATGGCTGTATATGTAATATATTATAATACAATACATTCGCTTGTCATACTAAATAGACTCACTTGGATTTTTTCCATGACAAATTGCCCCAAAGGCTTCGTCATTTTAGAAAACATATTATCTTTCTGGATTATGGCATAAAGCGCCGTTGTGTTCTGCCCAGGGGGCATCGTACACCCACTGCAATCTCTATATTCTAGGAGGCCCTCTGCAACCTCTTAAAGTACCACAATCTGTTATTAATGGCCGGATACAAGGTGGAGGAATGTGGTTAATTTTCTGGAAGAAAACCAATAATTTTCATCTTTTACACACACACATATATATATATATTTAGATAGATAGATAGATAGATTTATATATATATATATATATATATATACATATATATATATATAGTCGGATGGTGAGCGGCTACATTGTGAATGGCTGGTATGTATCACAGAGGTGGTTGCCCTCTGGGATGTAAACAGAGAGGTCTACTCTGGTACCTGTAGTGCCACGAGTCTTGTTGAGGCATTCCAATGGCCAGGTTTACAGCTAGCTGGAGAGACTGGTGTGTTGAGCTATCCACATACCTCCACCCATGGGTTTATCTAATGTCTTTTAATGGTGTATATTTGATTGACACATGGCCAGTGTGTGGAGACAGCAGACCTCCAGAGTGTGTGCACTGACTGGAGTCAGTGTGTGTGGAGGCTGCCATACCTCCTAAGAGGAAACAGACTGAGAAACGGTGCATCTGCTAACCAGAGTTAGTGTGAATGGAGGCTGCCATGGTCAGTTTCAATCGAGGTTATGTCCACACTGTCCAATTACTGACATACTGTATATCAGTGCACACAAAGTCCTAATCTGCTTTTTCCTGCTCTTGCAGCTTAGGCCGGCTTCACACCTCGTTTTTTTTAGATCCGGGGCTGTCTGGTGTGAACCGGACAGCCCTGGATCTGATTTTGCCCCCCCATGTATCCCTATGGCACCAGATTGTGCCTATTTGACGTCCTATTTGCTGGTTTTCCAGGAGGATCCGGTTTTGTTCGATTTTTGCATCAGACACAAAACCGGAGTCTGCAGCATTTTTTGTGTCCGATGCAAAAATTGGACAAAACCGTATCCTCCTGGACCAGCGCCCATAGTATGGGAGTCTATGGGCACCAGATTGCGCCGGATCTGGCAGAAAAACAATATGGTTCCCGGACGCCAGGTGCTGAACAAGCGGCTGTGAAATTCAAGCTGCTGTTGTTCAGCACCTGGACAGCGCAGCGCGGTTGAAATTTCCTCACCGCGGCTAACTCCCCTCCAGCCGCTATGCTGAAATTTCAGCACTGGACAGCGGCAGCCACTGATTCCGGGACGAAACAGGATCGGAGGGCATATTTGCCCTCTGGTTCTGTTTGTCTGGGGGTGTCAAGTTCTGTCTGGTGCATCCTGCAAAACACCGGAAGCCGTGGTGTGAAGCTGGCCTTAGCAGGGTTCAGACTGGCTCCTGACAGTCTCGCCATCCAGGAGGTGGCACACAGTGAATCACCCACCGGGTTCTTGGACTTGGTTCGTCTTGGCACCTGTCATGAGTCCAGATCCACCGGGCCTTGTTTACCACCTGGACTTACAGGAGCTCTAGCCAGCTCCACTTTCAGGCATGCTTGTTTGCCATGTGGTACTAACAAGACGTTGAAGGACCTTCCATACATCACAGTCACATGACCGGGAAGGAGTCACATTATATCCATGCCTATGGGAGGTATGTGGATGCTCAGTCCCTCCCATCACTTCTGAACATCCTATGAAACCAACCCTTTCAAAGTAAAGTTAGATTCCTGGTACTACAAGTCCCAGGCAAACTGTCTACTATCTGGTTTCACATCTCGACAGATCTCAGTCTGTGCGACACATACTGGCCATGTACAGTATTGCCGGTATACATCACAATGGTGATGATCTGTCCTTAGTTTTTTTGCTATTTCCTCCTGTTTTGAATACATGAAGGTCTCGAATCCGGAGTATTTTATTTCTTAAAAGATAACTGAGAATGGATACATTTGAAAACGTCTGTGGGGACGATAATTATTGTTTATTTTTCATTTTCACACTCTTACTGCATAATTGTCAGCAACCCCAATTTTGCTAGGGTATCCCCATTGTTTGGGTCAAAACTGTAGCACAGGCTAAGGCTTTTGGATTTTGGGGGAGTTTTGTGACCAGGATGTCACGATCCTCAGCAAAGTGCATCTTTTGACCTGTCAGTAGGCTGATCTCCAGAGCAGTCCCCCATTCTGGTTCTGGGGGAAGGGAGGTCGGGTTGCTCAGGTGTTCCAACTTCCAGTGATTGCTCTGTTACTTAGCTGAGCAGCATCTCCTAGAATGCTGCCAGTCATACATTCTGTCTGAAGTGCTGAAGGCCTGCATTTCTGTGTCTACTCTGATCTGTTATCTGATCCAGACTGTTGCTTGATTAATCTTTTGCCTGTTCCCTGTACTTGTAATTTTTCTCCTGGTATTTTGACCCTGGGCTGTGATCTGAATAAACCTCTGTTTACTCCCTGAATCCTCTTCGTGACCTCCTGGAAAACTTGACCCTGGACCATTTTATGACTACTGTGGAGACAGTGGTTGCTTGTCTGCTGGCCCTTCTGCCTTTGAAAGACCCACATGCACCAGGGCTCAGCCAACTAACGCCCAAACTCCTTAACGTGGGCGGAAACACTACTCAGAAACACAGGGTGAGGTAACCACACAATGGTTAAGACTTTTTTGGATCCCCAACAGTCAAAGCATATAACACATACCAAGCACAACACACAATGTAACAGGCAAAGTCTCACCCTTCCGGGATTACAATATTCTTGCCTTGGGGCTTCAGGGCCACTTACTCCAGTCCAGCAGCACCTCGCTTTGTGAGCACCCACCAAGAAAAGGAATAATGGCAAGCTTAGGAAGCTGACTGAGCATAGCAAAGTCTGTAGCTAGGTGACCGAATTGTCCCAATCCTGGGTATCTTCCTTAAGTAGTCTCTATATTCCAGCCAAATCCTGGAATCCTAGGATTAATTTGTGGAATATAATCAGTTTTGGTGCTCCTCTAGTCAGACCCAAGCTCCTAAACTGAGGCCATGCACAGTATGAAGACACAATGTTATCCTGGAGCCGGAATAAAAATTTCTAGGCTGAGGTTATTGTCTTCTAACCGGGATCAGAGTCCCTACATTATAGCCATATAGCAGATAAACTAACTCCTGGTGACTGAAGCAAGTACTTTTATATAGTCCAAGCACTCGTCTGAGGGTATTGTGGTTTTACAGGATTGGTGGGATAAGGTTGTACTCTTATTGGTCAGCATTTCAATCCACATGCTAATTTCCCTTGAGTAATGCAGACAGAAGGTGGCGACGTAATTGACATTAAATTAGCAATACACAAACTCAGACATAAAAGGCTCCGAATAGTCTGGCAAGAAACAATGACTTAGCAAACATGAGATAACAAAAAAAGACAATACGTCTGGCCAAATTAAGAACATTAACTCACAACAAGCATTGAGAAAAGCTGTGTCGTCAAAACTACGACTTGATCTACTTTTAAGATATGTCTTACACCAAAAATAATATATTTCCAAGTAGCAAGAAGCTGAAAAGGGAACACTGCAGAACCTCCTGGAACCTGTTAGGGGCAGCATTTACCTATTTGTAGGCGTTTTTTGGCCATCACCAAGGACGCGTGCCGCAGTCACTGCATTGATTGGCGAGGGACACTGAGTAATCATTCTCCACCGTCCGTAATGGAGTTTCTGGCTGGTGATTTAATGTCGTCTGTACGTTAATTCTTTAAGTCACGGCACTATAAATGAAGCGATGAAGTGTCGGCCATATTTAATCCGAAGTATTTGTTTGACAGGAGCCAGCAGGACAGCGGCCGCTCGCTCGCGCCAGGATTCGGCGTCGCCCTGTGAATCATTTTTATAGGGGACGTTGCTTTGTTGCAGCTGTCATGAAATTCATTCCAGTCTTGTAATAATTTGTCAGCCGGCGATGAACGTCTTTGAGTTTCCGGGCGCGCTCTGTCTTTTGGACTCCGAGGTCCGACGATTTATTGGCTCTTGTAATTATAATGAGCCAACGAAGCAATAATCTGTGATTTACCGCTCTACTTTGGAGGTTTAAAGTGGAACTCCCCATTTAATCTCCTATTTTAGGTCTTTATTCGCTTTTTGAGTTGTTGCAATAAAATTTGTTGGATACCTCCGGTTGGCAATTTATAGGTGCTGTGGTCTCGAAGAGCTCTGGTGCCCCCATTCATACATGAAAATAGAGGATAGGAATAATAGAGAGCAGAGAATGTGAAGAAGGTAGGTCCATCATCATGGATGGCTCTGCTCTGGGGCACTATGGTACCCACTGTTGGCAGAGGCAGGGGTGGTGCTGTTGGCTTTGTTATAGATGTATGGTGGCATCCCATCCTACTAAGTTATCAGCTACCTATGGTTTAGCGCTTGACTATCTCCAGCAGTTACATAGGGAGTACATGACATGGTGGTGCCACCTCTGCAGTCCACCTGGGCATTTCAGAGCTTCGTTCTTGAGATTAGTAGGGAGCCCAGAGGTCCAGGGGGACTGGCCCAGGTGGCAGGGGGGCAAGTGCCCCCTGGGCTGGTGGTATAGCCCCCACCTAGGGCCGCCCACCCACAGAAACGGGCCGCCCCCCCCCCCCCCCCCCTCGGTCCTCACCTAAGGGCTGGCGGAAAAATATTGCCACCCAGTGTTTGCGTCACCAGTCAGCTTCTGCAGAGGTTAGACCATTAGAAATCAGCAAGTTATCTCACATCCGCAGTGCAGTACTTGGCTATCTCTGGCAGGCCCAAGATCACAAGTGATGCTCATGTGCGGCACTGCAACGTCCCAACTGGCAGGTTCATTGCCCTATTTTCTGGATTCAGGTTGATCTCTAGTGATTACCAAGTTATCGCCTATCCGCAGTATAGCACTTGGCCATCTTTGCCAGGCCTGTAGACTACAAGTGATGTGCATGTGTGGCACTGCTCTATTGAAACTGGTAGATTTATTGCCCCATTCTCGGGATTCAGGTTGGACCCTGGTGATTAACAAGTTATTGAGTATCCGCAGTACAGCACTTGGATCTCTTTGCCAAACTCATAAAATAAAGCGATGCGCATGCGCACTGCTTAGTTGTCACGATGGTCTCTCTTACCTGGGAGACTTTGACTGGTTTTGGACCTCTGTCTCGTGTCTATATTGAGACTTCATATCAAACATGCTTTTTCCTTTGGCACTTGAGGAGTTAATGTCAGTCTCTGCTGCCAGCAAGCTAGCTAGGTCTTGTCCAGGTGTGGCCATTCTGTGATTACTCTTTCCCCTTTATATATCCCATGGTCCCAGCATGCTCTGCTAATGATTAAGCTCATTCTGGCAAAAGCTTCCTAAGGTGAAGGAGGCTTTCTGGAGAACCTCCTGTTGCTAAGTCGTTTGCTGTCTGGGAGAAGTGGCTGCAGGTGTAAAGTTGCTGCCCTGTTGTTCCTTGTCTGTCTTCCCTTCCCTCTTGTCTTCACATATTGCAGAGGTTGAGGAATAGTGCTCCCGCTGGCCATTCCCTATTGAGGGCTAACATCAGGACCAGCAAGGGCTTAAGGTATCCTGCTCGGCGACGAGTTGAAAGAACTCGAATAGGGACGGTAGGGAGATCAGGTAACAGCCGCAGGTGAATGCAAGAGGTCACCTCTCCCCCATTCCCTATGAGCAGGGCCCTCCACTGTACTTATCCCTCTGGTGTCTCCCTGTCTGTTGTTTTCTGTTGTGCACTTGACATCTTAGGTCTGTGCCACTGTCACGCACGGTTGTCGGACGCTCCCCTCATCCAGGGTGACATTGGCTCTATCTGTCAGATTCATTGCTCCAATCTCAGGATTAAGGTTGGTACCTAGTAGTTAACAAGTTACTGCCTATCCACAGTACAGAGCTTAGCTATCTCTGCCAGGCTCTTAGACAATAGGAGATGCACATGCGCAATACTGATCTACTTCAACTGTGCATTTAGTTGCCACATACTTGGGATTGAGACTGAACCACAAGTTATCACCTATCCACAGTACAGCAATTTTTTCTCTCTGCAAGGCCCATAGACAGGAAATCATGCAGTGACGCGCATGCGCGCACTGTACCATTCCAACTGGCAGGTTAATTTCTCCATTCTTGGAATTCAGGTTGGACCCTAGTAATTAAAACGTTACTACCTACCCACAGTATAGAGCTCAGGCATTTTTTCCAAGCCCATAGTCAATAAGTGATGCGCATGCACAGAATTGATGTTCTCCAACTTGGCATGTAAGTGCCCCATACTTGGGATTGAGGCAGTACCAGAGTGATTAATAAATGATCACCTATCACCTGAACAGCGCTTGCCTATCTCTGCTAGGCCCAAAGACCACAAGTAATGCGCTTACCCGGTGCTGCTTACTTCTGAATGTTAGGTTCATTGCCCCATTCTAGGGATTCAGATTAGTCCTTAGTGATTATCAAGTTACTTCCTATATACAGTTCAGGGCTTCACTATCTTTGCCAGGCCCATAGACAATAAGGTATATGAATGCACTGCATTGCTCCATTCTAATTGCCAGGTTCATTGCTCCATTCTCGTGATTCGGATTGGTCCCTAGGGATTAACAAGTTATTGAGTATCCACAGTACAGAGCTTGGCTATCTTTGCTAGGCCCATAGTCCACAAGTGATGTGCATGCGCGGTACTGCTTAATTTGGACTATGGGGTTCATTGCCCCATTCTAAGGATTACGATTGATCCCTAGTAATTAACAAGTTTCTGCCTATCCACAGTACAGAGCTTGGCTATCGTTTCCAAGCCCATAGTCAATATGTGATACGCATGTGTGGCTCTGATCTACTTTAACTGGGCATTTAAGTTCCACCCTTTAGGGGTAAAATCCAGTCATCAACAATTTATCAAGTATCCGCATCACAGCATTTGGCTATTTTTACCAGGCTCATAGACAATGGGTGATGCGCATGGCGCGACACTACTGGATTCCAACTGGGCATGTAAATGTCCCATTCTGGGGATTGAGGTTGAACCACAGTGATTTCACAAGTTCACTTATCTACAGTACAGCTCTCAGCACCTTCACTGCAGTTGCATGGACAATGATTAACATGATGGGGCGCATGCGCTGCCACAGCTCCATTCTAATGTGACATATCAGAGCCTCATTCTCAGGATCAGGTCTCAGGGGACAGACCCCCAACTATGAGCAACTTATCACCTATCCACAGTACAGCACTCGGCTATTCCCAGCCGTCTCATAAAAAAACAAGTATTAGTGCGCATGCGCAGCCACCACTCCATTCCGTTGGGAAATCTTAGATACTCATTTTTGTGATTACTGATGTTCCTAGAGGTCCGACGTCTGGTGATTAAAAAGCGGACACCTCTCCTTTCCTCTATTCCTTATGCCTATACATCACGGCTGTAAAGCTTTTTAGCTCTGACACGTGATTACCTCTACAAAAAGTAATAGGATGTCTTTGAACAGAGCTGTGGAAGCTGGGAAGTGCCCCAACATACAGTACAGGGCCCTCGGTCTCAGTGGCTCCTAGTGGGAGGGGCTTGATTTTAAAGTGGGTGGGGCTTATATTTCCTGACATAATATATAAAACTATAAAATCACATACAATATTGAAACTATCGCTTCCCAATAAAGACCATTCACCTTGTTTTTTGATGTCTCCGGGGCACCTTGCTGTTCTGGTGGGTCTCAGCTCTGCTGTACAAAGCCTCATTCTGCGCAGAGTAAAGCAACAATATATTTGCTTATGAAATCGATACCATTGACTTTCCTGTTGTGCTTATTCTCTCCCTCCGCTGACAAGTCTCGTTCTCGTCACCTGCGAACTCCTGTCTGAAAGCTACATACATAAATTCCCGGCGAACCACATGATCAATATCATTATTGCACCGGTGGCTTAAATCCTCTAATAGGATCACCGCTCATTGCTGGGAGAGATACAGGGAACGTGACTGCAGCTGGATACATAGTGGGTATATATTCATCATATTTAAACAAGCTCTTCCAGGAAACTGCTTGTGTTCCCTATTGACTTCCATTATACGGGGCACTTGAGTTGCGCCCATCTGCGCGCCCAACTGCTCATTTCGACCACCAAGCCCCCAACATGGTTGTGCTCGCTCATCACTACTCAGCGCTCATACAGTTTTAATAGCAATCTATAACAATTAAATATTAACGTTTCGGCTCCTCTTTTGGACCTTCGTCAGAATAAAAACTGATTGCCGTGTTGTAGAGGGATACAATAGATTGACAGCGCTGTGAAAGTGCCATACCTACTGTAATGATGTGATATGGTGTGCTGGGAGTTGTCACAGGGAACTACTGCGGTATTACACATTCAACAGTGAGAGAGGAGTGGACTGCCCAAGAACCTATATTACATGGAAAGACAAAGGTCCAGAAAACAATCCCACCACTCAGAGGCTTCTAACTTTATACCAATTTCAGTCATTTTGGCCAACTTTGATGCCCACGGGGGCCACTCTTCTGGCTCCTTCACTTAGGGCATTTCCTCTCCAATCTCCGACCCTTGAAGGATTCTGCCTTTAGTCCCTGATCCATTGACTTTGGGTCCACTCCATGAAACTCAAAGGTTCACTCCACTAGGACACCATCTACAAGATGTTTTTGTAGGCCCTGTCAATCATTGTGGCCACAAACCAATATACAAACAGTCTGGACCTTGCCTCTTTTAGGAGCCTTATTGTGGCCACCATTTCTTCTTCCTCACCACGAAGTACATTCCTTTTCGAGACCATGTCTCCAAGCTGTGTTGGTTGCTTGCCAGGCGACCAGATCTCTACTATAGTCCCCAATTCCTAGACCCCCATCAAATATGGAAATGGAGGTCCAGAGTCAACCATCTATGGGCGGTCAACCACCTATGGGACAAAGTTGAGTGCTCTACTTATATATCCTCATTGGTCTCATGGACAAAGAATGAAGAGTCAACGTGTCTCTAATTGTATAGTTCTGCACCAGTAGACATTTATGGACAGCCCCTTTAAGTCATACTACAGTCATGGCCAAAGGTTTTGAGAAAGACACCAAAATGATATTTTCCCATGATCTGCTGCCCTCTGGTTTTTATTTGTGTTTGTCTGATGTTTCTATCACATACAGAAATATAATTACAATCATATTATGATACCAGAAGGTTCTATTGACAGTTAGAATGAGTTAATGCAGCAAGTGAATATTTGCAGTGTTGCCCCTTCTTCTTCAGGACCTCTGCAATCCTCCCTGGCTGCTCTCAATCAACTTCTGGACCAAATCCTGACTGATAGCCTCCATTCTTCCATTCTTCCATTCTTCCATTCTTCCATTCTTCCATCCTTCCATTCTTCCATTCTCCATTCTTCCATTCTTCCATTCTTCCATTCCTCCATTCCTCCATTCTTCCATTCTTCCATTCTTCCATTCTTGCATAATCAATGTTTGCATTTTGGCAGAATTTGTTGGTTTTTGTTTGTCCACCCGTCTCTTGATGATTGACCACAAGTTCTCAATGGGATTAAGATCTGGGGAGTTTCCAGGCCATGGACCCAAAATCTCTCTGTTTTGTTTCCTGAGCCATTTAGTTATCACCTTTGCTTTATGGCAAGGTGCTCCATCATGCTGGAAAAGGCATTGTTGGGCGCCAAACTGCTCTTGGACGGTTGGGAGAAGTTGCTCTTGGAGGACATTCTGGTACCATTCTTTACTCATGGCTGTGTTTTTAGGCAAGACGGTGAGTGAGCCGATTCCCTTGGCTGAGAAGCAACCCCACACATGAATGGTTTCAGGATGCTTTACAGTTGGCATGAGACAAGACTGGTGGTAGCGCTCACCTCTTCTTCTCCGAATAAGCTGTTTTCTAGATGTCCCAAACAATCGAAAAGGGGATTCATCAGAGAAAATGACTTTCCCCCAGTCCTCAGCAGTCCACTCCCTGTACCTTTCCCCCAGTCCTCAGCAGTCCACTCCCTGTACCTTTCCCCAGTCCTCAGCAGTCCACTCCCTGTACCTTTCCCCAGTCCTCAGCAGTCCACTCCCTGTACCTTTCCCCTAGTCCTCAGCAGTCCACTCCCTGTACCTTTCCCCCAGTCCTCAGCAGTCCACTCCCTGTACCTTTCCCCCAGTCCTCAGCAGTCCACTCCCTGTACCTTTCCCCCAGTCCTCAGCAGTCCACTCCCTGTACCTTTCCCCCAGTCCTCAGCAGTCCACTCACTGTACCTTTCCCCCAGTCCTCAGCAGTCCACTCCCTGTACCTTTCCCCCAGTCCTCAGCAGTCCACTCCTGTACCTATCCCCTAGTCCTCAGCAGTCCACTCCCTGTACCTTTCCCCCAGTCCTCAGCAGTCCACTCCCTGTACCTTTCCCCCAGTCCTCAGCAGTCCACTCCCTGTACCTTTCCCCCAGTCCTCAGCAGTCCACTCCCTGTACCTATCCCCTAGTCCTCAGCAGTCCACTCCCTGTACCTTTCCCCCAGTCCTCAGCAGTCCACTCCCTGCACCTTTCCCCCAGTCCTCAGCAGTCCACTCCCTGCACCTTTTCCCCAGTCCTCAGCAGTCCACTCCCTGTACCTTTTCCCCAGTCCTCAGCAGTACCACTCCCTGTACCTTTCCCCCAGTCCTCAGCAGTCCACTCCCTGAACCTTTCCCCCAGTCCTCAGCAGTCCACTCCATGTACCTTTCCCCAGTCCTCAGCAGTCCACTCCCTGTACCTTTCCCCAGTCCTCAGCAGTCCACTCCCTGTACCTTTCCCCAGTCCTCAGCAGTCCACTCCCTGTACCTTTCCCCAGTCCTCAGCAGTCCACTCCCTGTACCTTTCCCCCAGTCCTCAGCAGTCCACTCCCTGTACCTTTCCCCCAGTCCTCAGCAGTCCACTCCCTGTACCTTTCCCCCAGTCCTCAGCAGTCCACTCCCTGTACCTATCCCCTAGTCCTCAGCAGTCCACTCCCTGTACCTTTCCCCAGTCCTCAGCAGTCCACTCCTGCACCTTTCCCCCAGTCCTCAGCAGTCCACTCCCTGCACCTTTTCCCCAGTCCTCAGCAGTCCACTCCTGTACCTTTCCCCCAGTCCTCAGCAGTCCACTCCCTGAACCTTTCCCCCAGTCCTCAGCAGTCCACTCCATGTACCTTTCCCCAGTCCTCAGCAGTCCACTCCCTGTATCTTTCCCCCAGTCCTCAGCAGTCCACTCCCTGTACCTTTCCCCCAGTCCTCAGCAGTCCACTCCCTGTACCTTTCCCCCAGTCCTCAGCAGTCCACTCCCTGCACCTTTCCCCCAGTCCTCAGCAGTCCACTCCCTGTACCTTTCCCCCAGTCCTCAGCAGTCCACTCCCTGTACCTTTCCCCCAGTCCTCAGCAGTCCATTCCCTGTACCTTTCCCCCAGTCCTCAGCAGTCCACTCCCTGTACCTTTCCCCCAGTCTCAGCAGTCCACTCCCTGTACCTTTTGCAGAATATCAGTCGGTCCCTGATGTTTTTTTCTGGAGAGAAGTGGCTTCTTTGCTGCCCTCCTTGAAAACCAGGCCTTGCTCAAAGAGTCTCCGCCTCACAGTGCGTGCAGAAGCACTCACACCAGCCTGCTGCCATTCCTGAGCAAGCTCGGCACTGCTGGTAGTCCCATCCCGCAGCTGAAACAGGTTTAAGATACGGTCCTGGCGCTTGCTGGTCTTTCTTGGGCGCCCTGGAGCCTTTTTGACAACAATGGAAGCTCTCTCCTTGAAGTTCTTGATGATGCGATAGATTGTTGACTGAGGTGCAATCTTTGTAGCTGCGATACTCTTCCCTGTTAGGCCATTTTTGTGCAGTGCAATGATGGCTGCACGTGTTTCTTTAGCGATAACCATGGTTAACTGAAGAGAAACAATGATACCAGTGATGTCATTCTTACTTAATCATGACTGATTGTTCACCAGCCCTGCCCTCATCAACACCCACACCTGTGTTAGTGGAACAATCACTAAAATAATGTTAGCTGCTCCTTTTTAGGCAGGACTACAATGATGTTGAAATGTGTTTTGGGGGTTAAAGTTCATTTTCTAGGCAAATATTGACTTAGCAAGTAATTGCTGTTAAGCTGATCACTCTTTATGACATTCTGGAGTATGTGCAAATTGCCATTAGAAAAACTGAAGCAGTAGACTTTGTAAAAATTAATATATGTATCATTCTCAAAACTTTTGGCCATGACTGTCTCACCATGAAGTTCATTCCTTTTTGAGACTATGTCTCCAGGTTGCATTGTTGGTCTACTGGTCAACCAGATCTCTACTATAGTCCCAATTCCTAGACCCCTATCAATTATGGAAATGGAGGTCCAGAGTCAATCATCTATGGGCGGTCAACCATCTATGGGACCAAGGTGAGCGCTGTACTTGGCTATCCTTATCAGTCTCATGGACAACGAATGACGAGTCAACGTGTCTTCTATTGTATAGGTCTGCACAGTAGACCTTAATGGACAGCCACTTTAAGGCATCCTATATTCTGCTGTCTCACCATGAAGTCCATTCCTTTTCGAGACTATGTCTCCAGGATGAGTTGCTAGCCTACTGGACAACCAGATCTGTACAACAGTCCCAATTCCTAGACCCCCATCAATTATGGAAATGGAGGTCCGGAGTCAATCATCTATGGGCAGTCAACCATCTATGGGACCAAGGTGAGCGCTGTACTTGGCTATCCTCATCAGTCTCATGGACAACGAATGAAGAGTTAACATGTCTTCTATTGTATAGTTCGGCACCAGTAGACCTTTTTGGACAGCCTCTTTAAGGCATCCTACATTCTGCTGTGTCACCATCAAGTACATTCTTTTTCGAGACAATGTCTTTAGGTTGCGTTGCTAGCCTACTGGGCAACCAGATCTCTAATATAGTCTCCAATTCCTAGACCCCCATCAATTATTGAAATTGAGGTCCAGAGTCAACCATCTAAGGGCGGTCAACCATCTATGGGATCAAGGTGAGTGCTGTATTTGTCTATCCTCATTGGTCTCATGGACAATGAATGTATAGTTAATGTGTCTTTGTCACGTGTTGATTGCTTGGCAGTCCATGAATGCTACTGCTGTGATTAAACTGAGTTATATTATCCTTAGTCTGCTGTGTGCAGCTCTGCAGGTGGAGGGGTGAGTCATAGCATTTGGGTGGAGGTGGAGGGGTGTGTCTTAGTATTCAGATCTCCACTCCCCCAACCTTGAAATAGCTCCACTTTCCCCCACTAGGTGTCGCAGATAGAGCTCATTTGTACTTGGACCCGATGTTGTGAAGTCTTACTGTGCTGAACTGTGTTTTTGCTGCCATTGAAGCTGCTGGGTTTTTCCGGTACGTGCGTGGCGGTAGTGCGACGACCAAAGGCTCAGCTGCAGGCAAAGTAGCACCCGAGAAACTCTGAGACCTTTTATCACTATACAGGGATTTGGAATTACAGCAGAGCTCAGGAGGTAACTGCCTATAGGTGAGCAGCAGAGCAGGGAGGTCGTCAGGAAGGTACAAGGCTAGCAGGTCAGGGAATAGACTAAATCAGGATCCAAAAGCGTAGTCAGAAGGCAGCGTCAAAACCGGGAGGAAAGCAAAAGTACAAAAACGTCAGGGGTTAGAAGAGTCAAAATCCAGGCAAGGTCAGAGTCAATATAATAGAGCACAAACTAGATAGCAGAGAAACCAAGAATATATCTGGCGGTTTGCAGGACATGTCCCGAGGTTTTTGAAGGGCGTGTTTCCCTCTCATAGGCTGGAGCTCACAGCCTGATGATCTCATCCGGACCTCTCCTACAGCTAAGCCAGATGATGATGCGTTTCTGGTATCATCCACCCCACATCTGGTAGAGGAACGAAGCCAGCACCCACCAGACGCAGGGATCTGCAGGGACCTCTCTCCTGTCACCAGCATCACCCACAGGAAGAGAATGGCAATGCCCAGCGACAGAGGCAGGAACCAAAGCAGCAGGTCCTGACAAAGACATGGCCCCCCTATCACCGGCACCACTAGCTGAAGGAAACCGGCAGCTCTTAGGGCTGGGGCAGGAATAGCAGTCACTGATTCTGATGGAGACAAGACAGTGGCACCACTAGCCAAAGGAATCCGGCAGCACCTAGTGGCTGGAGCAGGAATAACAGTCACCAATTGTAACGGAGATCGGATAGGTAGGGGCTCTTGGTCTAGGGCCGATCAGGAGTGAAGGGCTAAGGTGGCGGCCCGAACCTTCTCACCTTCAGAGGTACCTATGGGAACAGGGGCAGTCAGGAAACCCAAGTCCAGGGTCATACTAGCTCCCCTGAACGCCCTTGCCCATCTTGCCTCCTGATTCCCTATTCGTTATACCACCCTGTGACAGTCTTGTGTTGTATAGTTTTGCAGCTAGTAGACATTTATGGACCGCCCCTTTAAGTCATCCTACATTAGGATCAAGCTGAAGTGGTATGTGCCTTCATAAAGATAAATGTACTAAATCCATTTTTACCAGCGTGACGGAAGAAGGCCACACAGGGACTGATGTTGAATGGGATTTTTAAAGGAGATAATAGTTTACAACAGACATTTCACATCGCCCCCTATCTGCCATTGTGAGGAAATGCGTTTAACCTTGCTTCCATCTATGAAACGTTCTCGCTTCATTTTCCTGCATTATTCATGAGTGATGTTTGGAGGCGGCTGCTGCTGAACACACAGTTTAATGACCCTTAAACCTTTTATCCAAACTGCACAGTGTCCAAAACCTACAAATGTAAAGCGAGAAATACAAAGTCGCCACCAAAGTGATTCTCAGCCGTTCCAGAACAATCCAACTGATGCAGCAAAATGGAGATAATGACCAGTAAATGGGAAAAAAATCAACTTCACACCGTGAGCAAAGTGTGTATGTAAATACTGCGGAAGATGGATAATATAATGATATGCTCACCTCACTGTGATACATAAAATTCATTTGTATTATAGTCAGGGCCGGCGTTAGTGGGGGGCAGACTGGGCAGTTGCCCAGGGCCCCCACTCCCTTAGGGGCCCCAAAGGAGCTAAACTGAAAATAGCAATAAAACAGTGAAGAAAATGTAAAAATACACATATTTGGTATCGCTGCGTTCGTAAGAATCTAAGCTATCAATATATGAAGTAAATTAATCCAATTGGTAAATGGCGTAATGGGGAAAAAATAAAAACGCCAGAATTATGTTTTTTGGGCCACCACGTTGTTATAATAAAATGCAAAGAAGGCGATCAAAATGTTGTATCTGACTCAAAATGATATCAGCTCAGGGCACATAACGTAAGCCCTCACATAGCCCTGTATCTTCAAAGATTAAAACGTCATGGGTCTTGGAAAAAGGCGAATAAAGCTAATTTTTATTTATTTTTATTTATTTATTTATTTTTTTTACAAATTTCTGGGGTTTTTTATGATTGAAATAATAAAAATGTTCAGTATCTAAATACTCTGACATAGATAATCAACTTATGAAGTGACTTTTACCATATAGTTAACATGATAAAGAAAAAACTTAAAAAAAATTGTGGAACTGCACTTGGAATTTCTTTCTCATTCTCCAGGACATTTTGTGGTAGAATGAATGATGTCATTCAATAGTACAACTCATCCCGCAAAAACATAATGGCCACTTTACACGTTCCGATATCGGCGTCCAACTCCGATAAAAAGTCACGTGGTTCGTGCGTTGGCCCCGATATCATTCGTGCATTGTATGGTATAAATGTCCAATGCGATGCAAGAACGATGCCAAAACGATATTGGGGATCAAATGAGCCTGCTCTCCAACTGCCCGATATTGGATGGACGATGTGGCCGGATCGTGCTATTCTCGCCCATGTTAAATGGTCGTTCCTGGGTCGCCCCTACAAGGGGGCGTACACATCGCAGTTGCGCTGCCTGCCGATATCGCGCTGTGCTACATCTCATATGGGATCTTGGATTTCTGCCCAAAAAGTGCGCGCTCCCGCACCGTTGTATCCAACATCGAGACGATGTTGGGACGTGTAAAGTGGCCATAAGCCCTCATACGGGTATGTGGAAGGAAGAATAAAAAAGTTCATTCTTGTACATAGGGGCAGTATTATAGTAGTTATATTCTTGTATATAGGGGCAGTATTATAGTAGTTATATTCTTATATATAGGAGCTGTATTATAGTAGTTATATTCTTGTACATAGGAGCAGTATTATAGTAGTTATATTCTTGTATATAGGAGCAGTATTATAGTAGTTATATTCTTGTATATAGGAGCAGTATTATAGTAGTTATATTCTTGTATATAGGAGCAGTATTATAGTAGTTATATTCTTGTATATAGGGGCAGTATTATAGTAGTTATATTCTTGTACATAGGAGCAGTATTATAGTAGTTATATTCTTGTACATAGGAGCAGTATTATAGTAGTTATATTCTTGTATATAGGGGCAGTATTATAGTAGTTATATTCTTGTATATAGGGGCAGTATTATAGTAGTTATATTCTTGTATATAAAAGCAGTATTATAGTAGTTATATTCTTGTATATAGGGGGCAGTATTATAGTAGTTATATTCTTGTACATAGGAGCAGTATTATAGTAGTTATATTCTTGTATATAGGGGCAGTATTATAGTAGTTATATTCTTGTATATAGGGGTAGTATAGTAGTTATATTCTTGTATATAGGAGCAGTATTATAGTAGTTATATTCTTGTACATAGGGGCAGTATTATAGTAGTTATATTCTTGTATATAGGAGCAGTATTATAGTAGTTATATTCTTGTACATAGGAGCAGTATTATAGTAGTTATATTCTTGTACATAGGAGCAGTATTATAGTAGTTATATTCTTGTACATAGGAGCAGTATTATAGTAGTTATATTCTTGTATATAGGAGCAGTATTATAGTAGTTATATTCTTGTATATAGGGGCAGTATTATAGTAGTTATATTCTTGTATATAGGAGCAGTATTATAGTAGTTATATTCTTGTATATAGGAGCAGTATTATAGTAGTTATATTCTTGTACATAGGGGCAGTATTATAGTAGTTATATTCTTGTATATAGGAGCAGTATTATAGTAGTTATATTCTTGTATATAGGAGCAGTATTATAGTAGTTATATTCTTGTACATAGGAGCAGTATTATAGTAGTTATATTCTTGTATATAGGGGCAGTATTATAGTAGTTATATTCTTGTATATAGGAGCAGTATTATAGTAGTTATATTCTTGTATATAGGGGCAGTATTATAGTAGTTATATTCTTGTATGTAGGGGGCAGTATTATAGTAGTTATATTCTTGTACACAGGATCAGTATTATAGCAATTAGAGCAGCATTATAAGCTATAATATCTTGTATTGTGCTTTCTCACTGTTTGTCTTTCCATATTTCACTCTCATTTTATAACGCACAATTTCCCGATGCTTTTTTACAATGTAACACAAAACCCAATGTTTTAGGAAATTGTTATTTCTCGGTGGCGTCTTGTCCTCGGAGAGCGATTTTAGATGTTGTAATTCAATGTTCTCTCTGTAATTTAATATTCCTCTTTAAAGAGTGATGAATGGTAGATTGAGGCGTCCGTCATGATGTTCTTTTAGTTACATATTGTCTGTGCTGAGCTCGGACTTAACTGGTCTGAAGAGCTGAAACTCTAATATGATCGCGAATAGGAAGATGATGAAGGAATAAAGCGGATCGAGGCCGGAGGAGAAGGCAGAGAACAGCAGGATCTTTATCTCTTGGAAAACTCCTTTATAGGATCAACTAGTTTTAGAAATAAAATTAATGAATACATTTTTCCACTTTTGAACCTTTCCGTCATGATTTTAACAATGATAAAAATCAGTTTTTGCGGTCAGACGCAGGTTGTGGGCAACGGCCGGACGAGATCTTCACAAGGGAACGTCAAAGTATGGTGTGGGGTGGTATAGTATACTGTAACTGCACCCCTCCTTTATTCCAGGTCAATAGCTGCTCGATGTCACATTGATTTTTTGCCTATATCACTTCCACCAGCGCCATATTTCTATACCCAAGAGATGGGTATGGAAATATGGTGGCCGCTGCCCCCCGTCCGATCAGTCCCCCTCACTAAACCGACGCCGCAGCCCCCGCCACCATCGCCCCTACCACTGATAAGCTGGGACCGACTTACAGGACCTGTGGTGACCTCATGATCATGGGCGGAGCAGGTCACATGATCATGACGTCACCACAGGATCTTGAGCAGAACGGATGCAGGAGCAGAGAGCAGCAGCAGGAGCCAGGTACTGCAGGGGCAGCTCACTCTCACCCCACACCACGGTCACACCACACTCACCCTGCACTCAATCAGCCCGCACTCACTCACCATACACTCACTCAGTCTGCACCATGGTTACCCCACATGCATATGAGGTGGTCGACAGGGTAGGGGGGTACTCGGATACCGGGACTGATGACTACTTGGATGGGGATCACGACTGGTCAGTTCCCAGTTCCGAGCCCTGGATCCTCAGTGGGGGGATAGTGGGAGAATGATGATGATGGTGGTGAAGAAGGGAATGTTGTCGTGACGCCACCTGTGGTACCTGGTAAGTTAGATACCAGTCGCTGCGGCCGGCCGCTGATGTGATGTGATGCAGCTTGGGTGTTACAGCTCCCCACAGGTAGAGCTTTACCTCAGGGCAGCGAGGATGGATGAGGGGAGTCATAGTATGTCTCTGCGGTGGACGCTGTGGGCAGCGGCGGTGAAGTAGGCATACACACACAATAGTCTTTGTTTCGGTACCTTTTACTGATGTCGGGTAACAGGTATAGTCCAGTAAGGTAACCAGGTCCTCGGTGCAATTTGGGACTTTCACCTTGGAGAGTTGTGAGGCCTCCTCTGTCACTGTGTATGGTGGTTTGGGGTAAGCGCTGCCTATAACTGAACTTGCCGCTCCTTCGCCCTCTCAGGGTGTTACTCTGTAACCGACTATGAGGACCTCCTGTGGGAACCCCTATTCTCCTTTTGGGCCCCTGGTCCTGTGCTTGGTCAGGTTTGAGTGTCTCTTAGTTTGTTACCTCAGGGGGATTAGTTCCTCCTGGTCCTTACCGGCTTTTCCTGCTACAATGGATGATTAGCAGTGTTGGACTCCGGTGTCCGGGTGGGCTAAAGGGAAACCTCTTATGTTCCCTTCTTTAGTTCCCTTCTACTTCTGCCCTGGCGTCCGTCCCCCTCTCTAGGGTGCAGCACAGCTGGTCAGTGTCCCCTGGTTCTGGGCCTGGCGTGGCTCCAGTAACCGGCTCGTTCCAGTACCTTCTCTTAGGCTGTTTCACTGGACTTCTGCTCTCTTCACTGCTGAGTGCAGACTCACTAACTAACTAACTCCTCCCCTCAGGCCTGGATCTTTATAGGGGAATTGGCTTAAGGCAACCAGTAGAGCTCCCCCTCCAGGTCTGGGGTGGAAGGTGTTGTGTGCTGTGTGTACCAAAGTGTGAATCCCTCCTTGCACAAGTGGGTCCTGTGGCAATCCCCTGCAGGGGTGCCACACATACTCAGCCTGCACCACAGTCAGAACACACTCACCCTGCACTCTCAGCCTGCACTCACTCACCTTACACTCACTCAGCCTGCACCTTTGCCACCCTGCACTTCACACTCAGCCTGCACTCACTCAGCCTGCCCTCAGTCAGCCCCCACAATGGTCACCACACTACCCGCGCACCACGGTCACCGCACTCACCCCCACTACCTGCCCGCACCACGGTCACCCCGCACTCACCCCACACTACTCAGCCCGCACCACGGTCACCCCGCACTTACTCAACCCACACCATGGTCACACCGAAGCAGTGGGGGGGCAGAGAGTGAGGCGGGAAAAAGAGCGGGCAGGGGAGAGACCGCACAGGGGGGAGAGACACGGGGGGAGAGGTGAATGCTGCCCCCAGTGCCATAGAGCCCGCCCCCATCATGATGCCACCGCCCACCCGATGTGATAGTATCAGGCTCCCATCTAGTATTCCATAATATGTAGATCCCTAAGGCACAGATCACATGTCCGGTAATCATCTGTTATAATGGATCCAGCAGTAATCTGTTTGCAAACACACTATTTTGTCCATTTTGAAAAAATAGATTTTTGCACGATCTGTTTATTTTTTACATTGACGTCTATGGAACATGGATCCGGTAACTGATCACTATTTATCTTCCATTTTTCTTCATTTGTAAAGGATCCATTTTAAAGTTAAATAGTGATCAGTTAATGGATCCGTTTTCCATAGACTCCAATGTTACAAAAAATGGATCCTGCAAAAATTAATTATTTCAAACGGACAAAAAAGTTGTGTTTGCAGAAGGGATTGTGCTGGATCCGATGTAACGACGATCACTGTATCACTGGATGTGTGGACTCGGCCTTACACGTCTCCGTCACTTTTCGTTGCAGCCTTACACGTCGGGTGTGAACAGGGTCGTCTCCTTTTGCTGACGGCGGCTCTGATGTCTTTTGATGGAGACGTGATGCCAGTGTGAAAACATCATTACTTGCCTTTGATTTCCACCATTTAATTAACATCTCTAATTACTTATCCTTTGTTTTAGTGACTCCTTTTCTAGCGGCACCATTGCGCGGGTAGAGCTGTGCCACCTAGTGGATGCTCGTGTCAGCGCATTGTGGTTTGTTTTTTGTCTTTTTTTGGCCAATGAATCAGATTCCACTAATTCTAAATATGTGTGAATATTGTATGATGGAATGACATGATAGAGATCAATATGGGGTAGACATGTGGAGTATAGACGGCGCTCGACCTCTGTACGTGCCCGGTGGGTATATGGCTCCAATGAATGAAGGCGTTCTGGCCGAACCGTAAAGGATCCGACTTCATCACCTTGATCTCTTTGTCCCTTATTCCTGGTGGAACATTATGCTGCTGACAGAGGAACGGCCATTAAGAAATTCGGCTGCCATTGTTGTGGGGGGGGGGGGCACAGGTCTGTAGTCAGAGACTAGCGGGACCCTCGGCTGATGTCTTTGATCAGTCCCTGCCCCCTGTGTCACGAGTGATAACACAGGCGCCCCTGCGGTTTGGCTGCCACAGATGGGTATATCTCAGGAGAATTGGAGTGGAAGCCGGTAGCATCCAACACAACCTAAATTTCAATCAGAAAGCTCACAAACTGAATGGGGCCCAACTGGCAGGTCCATGTTCTGGTTGGAGGCAGGGGTTAGGGTAGTAGGTCGAAGTAGTCAAGAGGGGAGGTTCAGTCAGAAAGGGCCGGGAGGCTGCTCTGAGGGACCAGCTGCAGTACAGGCTTCCAGGCCCTAGGTTGCTGGGTTTTCATGGCCAAGTAACAGAAACCGGAGGCTGCTGGGTTTTATGCCCAGTAACCACGCTCTAGTGGGACTTTCCGAGGCACAGCAACATGGCGGATCAACGGACCTGCACTAAAGAGAGTGAGGATACCCACAAGATTTGCGTTGCCTGTCTGGCTGGAGGTTACCCTCAGCAACAGAAGGGAGTAAAGGGAGAGCTCGCAAGCACCTAGAAACCTTAACTAGAAGAAGTCAGTGGGTTGGCCACTATACCTCACCCAGCAGAGCGAACTACAGTTCCCCCCAGACTAGCTGGACTACGAGCATGGTGGTTTATGTAACCTGGACTTGTCGCAAACTCTTTAGTACATCACAGCAACTACAACTAGCATCTACTCTCCCCTGAGAGCCAGCCCTGGTTGTGAAGGATCTAACATCTACAGTGCAACAATACCTATCAGCCAGGGAGCATCTGCAGTGCCGGCCACCTAAAGGCTGGAATACCCAACTGGCATCACAAACTGATTATTGTTTTTTTGTTTATTTTTCTCCATTTATTCTCCCCTTTCCAATGTGAGCTAGAGCCACAGCACTGGGCGCAGCCACCGTGATCCTGATCACTGGCCCAGCTGCTGGGTACCCCGGTCCTTTGTGCTCCATACAGGTGCAGAGACTTTAATACAGTTCCCACACAGCGTCCTCGGCACATGACCACCGTGGCACGGCTCTGCAATGTTACATTTATGGAACAATGTACTTTAATACAATTTGCTGTAGTCTGCTCCCTTCGACCCAGTACCACTGTTGTTAACTTTAAAGAGGACCTGTCACCCCCTGGTGCTTTCCAAACTGAAAGCACCACTGAATGCAGCGTGTCTGCTGCATTCAGGGAAGGGGTCCCCATGTCTCTAGCCCCCCTGAATGTTGTATAAAACACTTTAGCAAGTGTATAGATAAGGAGGCTGGAGGGACTTGTATGGAGTCATCCCTGTTCCCGGGTGTCCCCCTGCCCCCTTCCTGTCTGTGCCGATCCTGCCCTCTCAGAAATGCACCTGTAATGGTGGTGCTGGATATGGAGATGATCTGTGGAGCAGTGCAGCAGATGAACAGACACACGGAGGCTTTGTCACTCTACATGGGTACTTTACTCTGTAAACCAGTTCAGATGGCAGTTCAGGTTACAGCACAAATAGTCTATAATCAGGTAGCTGGTCGGGTAGTCACCGAGGGTTGCAAGGTCATTCTGCGGATCCCATAGTATACTTTCTTTTGTCAATCCCGTTTCCTGCTGCTAAAACCTGCCCCGGCACAGCCCTCTTCTATACCAGGCCCGTTGGGGTGCTGTGAGTTCCCTTCTTCTCTCCCTCTCTTTCTGAAGGGGCTCGACCTTTGGTGGGCGATCCTGGCGACGTTGCACTTTGTAGACAGGGTGTCAGGGTTGATGAACTGACCCGTGATGACTGGTGTAGATGGCTCAGGGGCTGGACTCCCTGCACCGTATCCTTGGAGCCGTTAGATGGACCAGGGTTCCCCCAGAGTATGGGCGCTCCGATATGGGTCCCCTCTTTCTGTTCCTGGGTTGCCTCTTCTCTCTCGGAGGCTCCCTTCTCCTTCACTCCTCAGTGCAAACTAGAACTCCAATGTCTGACTCTCCTCCTCCCTAATTCTGCCCAATGTGAATGGGACTACCTATCTACCCGGGGTTAAGTGTGCGAGTGCTGGGGTGGGATCCACTTGCAAACCTTACTCTCTCCTGTGGCAGGAATAACTGCAAACTCATTTGTGGCTGCAGTACCCCTACTGTGGCACACTGACCAGTGGGGCGCCACACCATATACCAGGAACACCACACAAGACCTGCTGTATACTGGGAGCACCCCACAAGACCTGCTGTATACTGGGAGCACCCCTCAAGACTGCTATATACGGGAACACCCCACAAGACCTGCCGTATACCGGGAATACCCCACAAGATCTGTCGTATACCGGGAACACCCCACAAGACCTGCCGTATACCGGGAATACCCCACAAGACCTGCTGTATACTGGGAACATCCCACAAGACACGCCGTATACCAGGAACACCCCACAAGACCTGCTGTATACCAGGAACACACCACAAGACCTGCTGTATACTGGGAACACACCACAAGACCTGCCGTATACCGGGAACACACCACAAGACCTGCTGTATACCGGGAACACCCCACAAGACCTGCCATATACCGGGAACACCCCACAAGACCTTCCGTATACCGGGAACACCAAACAAGACCTGCTGAATGCGGGAAAACCCCACAAGAACTGTCACAAACCGGGAACACCCCACAAGATCTGCTATATACACGGAACACCTCACAAGACCTAACATATACCGGGAATACCCCACAAGACCTGCTGTATACTGGGAATACCCCACAAGACCTGCTGTATACCGGGAACACCCCACAAGACCTGCTGTATAAAGGAACACCTAACAAGACCTAACATATACCGGGAATACCCGACAAGACCTGCCGTATATCGGGAATACCCCACAAGACCTGCCGTATACCAGGAACACCCCACAAAACCTGCTGTATACCAGGAACACCCACAAAACCTGCTGTATAGTGGGAACACACCACAAGACCTGCCGTATACCGGGAACACCCCAAAACACCTGCTGTATACCAGGAACACCCCACAAGACCTGCTGTATATAGGGAATGCCCCACAACACCTGCTGTATACAGGGAACACCCACAACACCTGCTGTATACGGGAATACCCCACAACACCTGCTGTATACCGGGAATACCCCACAAGACCTGCTGTATACCGGGAATACCCCACAAGACCTGCTGTATACCAGGAACACACCACAAGACCTGCCGTATATCGGGAATACCCCACAAGACCTGCTGTATACCAGGAACACCCCACAAGACACGCCGTATACCAGGAACACCCCACAAAACCTGCTGTATAGTGGGAACACACACACAAGACCTGCCGTATTACCGGGAACACCCCAAAACACCTGCTGTATACCAGGAACACCCACAAGACCTGCTGTATACAGGGAATGCCCCACAACACCTGCTGTATACAGGGAACACCCCACAACACCTGCTGTATACGTTCACCTGTAGAAATCTATGGTTTTCGGCATGCTGTAAAGCAAACCTCTGCAGCTGCTCAGACAAGATGGCCGCACCATTATAACATTTCTTTATAGTTTACTGTTTCTCAGTTCTGATTGGTTAATGACCCGTAACTTTATCATCGATACAAAGTGTCAAGTACGTTCCATATCATAATGGCGATGGGGACATTTTGCGCAGTGTCTTCTCTGCCCCCCTAATATTACACTCGGTCGCTGTCTATTTCGGAGGCTCGTTAAGGTCCGAGGTGCCTTTCTGCCGATCACCGGGGCTTCTCCTCCGCACTCACGTCCTTTCTATCATATCCTTTAATATCGGCTCGTATTGCAGTATCCATTACTGCCGCCATAAAGCAAGTCATAAAGAAGCAGGTAGTGAGTAAAAATGAGCAGACGTCCATTTCTCCCGACATCGCGTCGTCGTATCTTTATTATATTACGGCCGTAACTCAGACTCTTATATATTTATTATTCCCGTTTCTGTCCTAGTTCAAAGATCTCTGAAAGTTTGGAAACTTTTACAGTTCACGGTAATAACTTCACTGCTTCTGTTTATTGTGGAAATTGAAGAAAAACTACGGAAAGCAAATCTCCCTCCGGAGGATCCGGCGCGTTCATATAGTACACATAAGAGCCTGCGGAGACCAGTGTAATACCTCCTGTGTCCTCTAGGGGCACTGCAGCTCACAACTCTGAAGCCTGCGGAGGCCAGTATATTACCTCCTGTGTCCTCTAGGGGGACTGCAGATCACAACTCTGAAGCCTGCGGAGGCCAGTGTATTACCTCCTGTGTCCTCTAGGGGGACTGCAGATCACAACTCTGAAGCCTGCGGAGGCCAGTGTATTACCTCCTGTGTCCTCTAGGGGGACTGCAGATCACAACTCTGAATCCTGCAGAGGCCAGTGTAATACCTCCTGTGACCTCTGGGGCCACTGCAGATCACAACTCTGAAACTTGCAGAGGCCAGTGTAATACCTCCTTTGTCCTATGGGGGCACCGCAGATCACAACTCTGAAGCCTGCGGAGGCCATTGTATTACCTCCTGTGTCCTGTGGAGGCATCGCAGATCACAACTCTGAAGTTGCGGAGGCCAGTGTAGTTGTGGAGTACAAAGAGCCGGGGCCCCCCGCAGCCGGGCCAGTGGTCAGGATCACGGTGGCTGCATCCAGTGCTGTGGCTCTGGATCACATTAAAAAGGGGAGAGTAAAAATGTAGAAAAATAAACAAAAGAAAAACAATACATTTGTGATGCCAGTTGGGGCTTCCAGCCTTTAGTGTCCGGCACTGCAGATGCTCCCTGTGAGATAGGTGGTATACCAGTGTAGATGTTTAATGCTTCCCAACCAGGGCTGTCTCCCGGGGTTAAGATGATGGGGGTGGTAGTAGGTGTGACGGTACAGAGGAAAAGAAGGCACACAAGACAGTTTCTTTGTTCTTTACCTTTTACTGAAGATATTGCAACAGGTCCAGGTTACATGCACCACCAGGCTCCTGGTCCAGCCAGTCTGGGGAGAACTGTAGTCCGCTCTGCTAGGCTATAGATATAGTGATCTACCTGCTGAGTGAAGTTTGGAATGTGTTGAATTCTTCAGGCTTCCAGCAGAGGACGCTCCACTTCTCCCCAGACATGGTCTTACAATTGATGTAAGAGAAACACCATCTGTGGCAGCCAGACCGCAGGAGCACCACATAATACCTCCTATGTCCAGATCACAGCTCTAAAGCCTGTAATGGTTACATTTGGTGGAGAAGGAGGATTAAACATATGAACCATCCTCCAGAAAAGGATAATATTGTTTGTGGGTGACCCAATGGGGTCAGATAATAAGGGTGGCCTTCTTGGACCTCCTCATGGTCATGCTCTTCATTTCTCATGGACTCCCTCATCAGGAGAAGGAGAAGTCATAGATTTTTATCCCCCCCTGTAACCAGTGGAATCTGACATCGGGAAACAAATTTGTAGCATGGAGTTTTGACCCTGGCAGACCACACAGCGCGATCCGGGTATACACCGCCGCGCTGGAGGAGGTCGGCACAGTCAATCAGCCGCTCATCCAAACCACATGCAATTACATTCCCAACATGTATCAGATCCTTCCCAGGGAGCGATACATGACATATCTGCCTCCATACACCAACAAAGAGAAACTCTACCCCTTAGACCCGTCAGAGGGCGCTCACCCAGGCAGATCAGATCTCCTGCTCTGCTCTAATGAGGGGGCAAATAACCCGGTACACATCTCAGCAGGTGGAGCTTCTTACCCTAAGTCATATTGAAAGGCTCGTTAAAGGGTCAATATTCACTTTTAGGGTTGCTACTTCCAATAGGCAACAGTAGATAGGGTTCCTTTGCTCGTCTACTATTTGCATATTTAAATTCCCAGAGGATATTGTATTGGTTGATAAGCCAACTTGGCGCTCCCTCAAAAGAAAAGCTTGACCCTTAGACCTTATATTTGTCTCCTCGAAGCATGGCACTGCCCCCATCCTATCCTCACTAGCATTATTACAAGACCAGCACACATCTGTCCTGAATTCCTCTGCGCTGCTGAGCCGCTCCCACCTCTTTTGTGTCGCCAATCTCCTCACATCATGGCACTGACTCATCTTATGCCATCCTGTCCTCATTAATATCATCACACCTGTGGACAGGTCACTGCCTCCCACACTCCTCTCCTGAAATACTCTGTGCTGCTGAGCCGCTCCCACCTCCCCAATTTCCTCAAATCACAGCCCTGACCCTGTCACATGCCATCCTGTCCTCATTAACATCATTACACCAGTGGACAAGTCACTAACTCCCACACTCCTCTCCTAAAATCCTCTGTGCTGCTGAGCCGCTCCCACCTCCTATGTGTCTCCAATTTCCTCCCATCATGGTACTGCCACCATCACATACAGTCCTTTCCCCACTAACATCATCACGCCAGACCGCCAGTGGACAAATCACTGCCTCCCACAATACAAGTATATTCTTCTCCTGAAATCCTCTGTGCAGCTGAACTGCTCCCACCTCTTATGTGTTCCTGATTTCCTCAAATCCTGGCACTGACCCCATCAAATGTCATCCTGTTAATATCACACCAGTGGACAAGTCACTACCTCCCTTTCTCCTCTCCTGAAATCCTCTGTGCTGCTGAAGATGCTGCAGAATAGCCACCCACCTACAGCTTGCGTTACAGTCTGATGTTTCGTCACATAATGCCCTGGCCTCACTAAGATCATCACAGAGGATGTGACCTCGTATATGATCAGCAATCTTCTTTGCTGAAATACTCTGTGCTGCTGGGGACTAGCTTATACATCTGATTATTGTAATTTTGCCCCCATGTAATTGACTCTAACCCTAATAAGTGCACCCTTGCCCCGCTGCTATGATCTGATTGGTTCTTTCCTCCGCAGATTGGAACGTACAGGCGCAGCGGCACAATATTACTTTTCCAATTAGCTTGTTTATATTAATATTAGGAGCTGAGCTGCCAAGCTCGGGGCTGTCTCCTGGCAGCCGGACCCGGGCAGCCGAGCCGTGGCACAATCCACCAGGAAATGACTCAGTGCGAGATCAGGACGGTTTTATCCTCGGTAATTGCATCAGATCGTGTTATTATCGATTCCAAAACAACAAACACCAAACAGATAATTATAGACGAGGATTGGACGGAAGATTATAGGAATTTTATGATTTTATATTCATAAATTTGTTATTCTATCCCCATAAATTCTTAAAGCGAATGTCATAAAAAGATCTACTCTTCACAATGGGTGATGTCACAGCTCACCTCCTGTACAATGACTGATAACACCTCTATATACAGTAGATAACACAGGATCCACCATTCACAATAGGTGATAGCACAGCTCACCTCCTCCTCCTGTACAATGACTGAGAACACCTCTATATACAGTAGATAACACAGGATCCACTATTCACAATAGATGATATCACAGCTCACCTCCTCCTGTATAATGACTGATAACACCTCTATATACAGTAGATAACACAGGATCCACCATTCACAATAGGTGATGTCACAGCTCACCTCCTCCTCCTGTACAATGACTGATAACACCTCTATATACAGTAGATAACCAGGATCCACCATTCACAATAGGTGATATCACAGCTCACCTCCTCCTCCTGTACAATGACTGATAACACCTCTATATACAATGAATAACACAGGATCCACCATTCACAATAGGTGATATCACAGATCTCCTCCTCCTGTACAATGACTGATAACACTTCTATATACAGTAGATAACCCAGGATCCACCATTCACAATAGGTGATATCACAGCTCACCTCCTCCTGTACAATGACTGATAACACCTCTATATACAGTAGATAACACAGGATCCACCATACACAATAGGTGACATCACAGCTCACCTCCTCTTCCTGTACAATGACTGATAACACCTCTATATACAGTAGATAACACAGGATCCACCATTCACAATAGGTGATAGCACAGCTCACCTCCTCCTCCTGTACAATGACTGAGAACCCCTCTATATACAGTAGATAACACAGGATCACCATACACAATAGATGATATCACAGCTCACCTCCTCCCTGTATAATGACTGATAACACCTCTATATACAGTAGATAACACAGGATCCACCATTCACAATAGGTGATGTCACAGCTCACCTCCTCCTCCTGTACAATGACTGATAACACCTCTATATACAGTAGATAACCAGGATCCACCATTCACAATAGGTGATATCACAGATCTCCTCCTCCTGTACAATGACTGATAACACCTCTATATACAGTAGATAACACAGGATCCACCATTCACAATAGGTGATATCACAGCTCACCTCCTCCCCTGTACAATGACTGATAACCTTCTATATATACAGTAGATAACCAGGATCCACCATTCACAATAGGTGATATCACAGCTCACCTCCTCCTGTACAATGACTGATAACACCTCTTATATACAGTAGATAACACAGGATCCACCATTACACAATAGGTGAATCACAGCTCACCTCCTCTTCCTGTACAATGACTGATAACACCTCTATATACAGTAGATAACACAGGATCCACCATTCACAATAGGTGATGTCACAGCTCACCTCCTCCTGTACAATGACTGATAACACCTCTATATACAGTAGATAACACAGGATCCACCATTCACAATAGGTGATATCACAGCTCACCTCCTCCCCCTGTACAATGACTGATAATACCTCTATATACAGTAGATAACACAGGATCCACCATTCACAATAGGTGATATCACAGCTCACTCCTCCCTGTACAATGACTGATAAACCTCTATATACAGTAGATAACACAGGATCCACCATTCACAATAGGTGATATCACAGCTCACCTCCTCCCCTGTACAATGACTGATAACACCTCTATATACAGTAGATAACACAGGATCCACCATTCACAATAAGTGATATCACAGCTCACCTCCTCCCCTGTACAATGACTGATAATCCCTCTATATACAGTAGATAACACAGGATCCACCATTCACAATTAGGTGATATCACAGCTCACCTCCTCCTGTACAATGACTGATAACACCTTTATATACAGTAGATAACCAGGATCCATCATTCACAATAGGTGATATCACAGCTCACCTCCTCCTGTACAATGACTGATAACACCTCTATATACAGTAGATAACACAGGATCCATCATTCACAATAGGATGATATCACAGCTCACCTCCTCCTGTATAATGACTGATAACACCTCTATATACAGTAGATAACACAGGATCCACCATTCACAATAGGTGATGTCACAGCTCACCTCCTCCTCCTGTAAATGACTGATAACACCTCTATATACAGTAGATAACCAGGATCCACCATTCACAATAGGTGATATCACAGATCTCCTCCTCCTGTACAATGATGATAACACCTCTATATACAGTAGATAACACAGGATCCACCATTCACAATAGGTGATATCACAGCTCACCTCCTCCTCCTGTACAATGACTGATAACACCTTCTATATACAGTAGATAACCAGGATCCACCATTCACAATAGGTGATATCACAGCTCACCTCCTCCTGTACAATGACTGATAACACCTCTATATACAGTAGATAACACAGGATCCACCATACACAATAGGTGAATCACAGCTCACCTCCTCTTCCTGTACAATGACTGATAACACCTCTATATACAGTAGATAACACAGGATCCACCATTCACAATAGGTGATGTCACAGCTCACCTCCTCCTGTACAATGACTGATAACACCTCTATATACAGTAGATAACACAGGATCCACCATTCACAATAGGTGATATCACAGCTCACCTCCTCCTCCTGTACAATGACTGATAACACCTCTATATACAGTAGATAACACAGGATCCACCATTCACAATAGGTGATATCACAGCTCACCTCCTCCCCTGTACAATGACTGATAATACCTCTATATACAGTAGATAACACAGGATCCACCATTCACAATAGGTGATATCACAGCTCACTCTCCTCCCTGTACAATGACTGATAATACCTCTATATACAGTAGATAACACAGGATCCACCATTCACAATAGGTGATATCACAGCTCACCTCCTCCCCCTGTACAATGACTGATAACACCTCTATATACAGTAGATAACACAGGATCCACCATTCACAATAAGTGATATCACAGCTCACCTCCTCCCCTGTACAATGACTGATAATCCCTCTATATACAGTAGATAACACAGGATCCACCATTCACATTAGGTGATATCACAGCTCACCTCCTCCTGTACAATGACTGATAACACCTTTATATACAGTAGATAACACAGGATCCATCATTCACATAGGTGATATCACAGCTCACCTCCTCCTGTACAATGACTGATAACACCTCTATATACAGTAGATAACACAGGATCCACCATTCACAATAGGTGATATCACAGCTCACCTCCTCCTCCTGTACAATGACTGATAACACCTCTATATACAGTAGATAACACAGGATCTACCATTCACAATAGGTGATATCACAGCTCACCTCCTCCTCCTGTACAATGACTGATAACACCTCTATATACAGTAGATAACACAGGATCCACCATTCACAATAGGTGATATCACAGCTCACCTCCTCCCCCTGTACAATGACTGATAATACCTCTATATACAGTAGATAACACAGGATCCACCATTCACAATAGGTGATATCACAGCTCACCTCCTCCCCTGTACAATGACTGATAATACCTCTATATACAGTAGATAACACAGGATCCACCATTCACAATAGGTGATATCACAGCTCACCTCCTCCCCCTGTACAATGACTGATAACACCTCTATATACAGTAGATAACACAGGATCCACCATTCACAATAAGTGATATCACAGCTCACCTCCTCCTCCTGTACAATGACTGATAATCCCTCTATATACAGTAGATAACACAGGATCCACCATTCACATTAGGTGATATCACAGCTCACCTCCTCCCCATGTACAATGACTGATAATCCCTCTATATACAGTAGATAACACAGGATCCACCATTCACATTAGGTGATATCACAGCTCACCTCCTCCCCCTGTACAATGACTGATAATCCCTCTATATACAGTAGATAACACAGGATCCACCATTCACAATAGTTGATATCACAGCTCACCTCCTCCCCCTGTACAATGACTGATAATCCCTCTATATACAGTAGATAACACAGGATCCACCATTCACATTAGGTGATATCACAGCTCACCTCCTCCTGTACAATGACTGATAACACCTTTATATACAGTAGATAACACAGGATCCATCATTCACAATAGGTGATATCACAGCTCACCTCCTCCTGTGACAAAAACACTACAATTGAGAAACTTTAACTTTGTATGGACTTTCTTACAGCTGGTGAGGTCTAGATACCACCTTTGTCCAACTGGTGAGTCCAGGTTTCATGTACTTGGGAGACCTTTGATGAGTCTGGGATATTAGGGCCACATTAAATTTTACTACTCTATTTTGTTAATGTATATTCTTTCTTTTGTTGCGGCAAGTCTTAATGACTCTTTCCTTGCTGGTAGCTCTTCGTCAGTTCTATCTGAGGTACAGCTGCTTTGTGACCGCTCCCTTCCCCTTAAATAGTTCCACATTCCTTTTAAAACATATTTCTATGCTGAGCACCATGGAGTGAGGTTGTGTCTTGATGTTGCTGAAGTCTTGTCGCTTGCATCCTTTGTGTTTGACTGCAAACTCGGAGTGTGTGTTTATCCTTTATTGTCTATGTTCCCATTTCTGTCTATCTTCCCCTGTATCCTATTACTGTAATGGAGATGTCTAGTGCCCTCAATGGCTTTTGCACTATCCATGGTGATTGGAAGGACAGCCAGAAAATAGAGACATGACATCAACGGGGGGAAGGACCCGTATAGGGACGTTAGGGAACTTAAGGATCAGACACAGGTTAGTGTCAGGAGGCGACCCGTCTCCCCTCTCCTTACGTTAGGGCCTTCCTACCCTTTTTATCCCTGTGTCGGGCGTTTTCTTTCCTGAACGTCACAACTTTGCCAAGATTCTCCCAATCGTCCCTAAACCGTCCTGGCAAATTTGTGGTGGCCCAGTTGGAAAGGGGACGGTGTCTACCCAAATCCATCTACAAATTAGTCGTTCTGATCGGATTAGGGGTGATGGAGGGGCTAAAGTGTCCCGTAATCGCCAACGCCAATGTTGTTCACCAAGAGATTATAAATTTATCTCCTATCTTGTTAATCTATGTTGTTTGGAAGCCAATCTGTGATGAATTTGCCCTGGCAGCTCTCTAGCGCCCCTATTAAACTCAGGCCAGTCAGGGAACTGGCTGAGGATAAAAGAGGAATCGCAGCTGCCCTGTCAGTGTTGGTTTATTAAGGCGCCCCTCAGTAACTGTGATATATGCCTTCCAGTCCCAAGGCCAGAAGTACATCTAATACCTGCCACCCCGCCACTGATAGATCCTGAGTAACACAAGCACCAACTGCTGCCACCAGTTTCTCATTTAATATAAGCCTGATCCGTGAACAGGCTTATAGCGGGTCAGAAAGCAACCCAGATAGCCATATAATGTTAAACAAGCACATGGCCCTTGTGATCGAGATAAAAGAGCAACCCAATATTAAATGATAGATTTAATTGCCATAAGGGCACACTAGATAATATTTACATACAGATATTACAGATGTTACAGTCAGTTATGCAAATAAAAGATAAATGGAATACACACAGATATACAGACAAATGTAATCAGTTACCTTTGCATGTTTTATTGTTGACGTGCACGTTACGGCACAGAATGGTCCTCTTGCCTCTGCTCTATGGGCACACTAGATAATTTTATATACAGATATTACAGATGACAGTCAGTTATGCAAATAAAAGATAACTGGAATACACACAGATATACAAACAAAATGTAATCATTTACCTTTGTATGTTTTATTGTTGACGTGCACGTTTCGGCACAGAATGGTCCTCTTGCCTCTGCTCTATGGGCACACTAGATAATATTTATATACAGATATTACAGATGTTAGTCAGTTATGTAAATAAAAGATAAATGGAATGCACCCAGATATACAGACAAATGTAATCAGTTACCTTTGTATGTTTTATTGTTGACGTGCACGTTTCGGCACAGAATGGTCCTCTTGCCTCTGCTCTATGGGCACACTAGATAATATTTATATACAGATATTACAGATGTTAGTCAGTTATGTAAATAAAAGATAAATGGAATACACACAGATATACAGACAAATGCAATCAATTACCTTTGTATGTTTTATTGTTGACGTGCACGTTACGGCACAGAATGGTCCTCTTTGCCTCTGCTCTATGGGCACATTAGATAATATTTATATATACAGATATTACAGATGTTACAGTTATGTAAATAAAAGATAAATGGAATACACATAGATATAAAGACAAATGTAATCGGTTACCTTTGTATGTTTTATTGTTGACGTGCACGTTACGGCACAGAATGGTCCTCTTGCCTCTGCTCTATGGGCACACTACATAATATTTATATGCAGATATTACAGATGTTAGTCAGTTATATGTAAATAAAAGATAAATGGAATACACACAGATATACAGACAAATGTAATCAGTTACCTTTGTATGTTTTATGGTTGACGTGCACGTTACGACACAGAATGGTCCTCTTGCCTCTGCTCTATGGGCACACTATATAATAATATTTATTTACAGATATTACATATGTTAGTCAGTTATGTAAATAAAAGATAAATGGAATACACACAGATATACAGACAAATGTATTCAGTTACCCTTGTATTTTTTATTGTTGACATGCACGTTACGGCACAGAATGGTCCTCTTGCCTCTGCTCTATGGGCACACCAGATAATATTTATATACAGATATTACAGATGTTAGTCAGTTATGTAAATAAAAGATAAATGGAATACACACAGATATACAGACAAATGCAATCAATTACCTTTGTATGTTTTATTGTTGACGTGCACGTTACGGCACAGAATGGTCCTCTTTGCCTCTGCTCTATGGGCACATTAGATAATATTTATATATACAGATATTACAGATGTTACAGTTATGTAAATAAAAGATAAATGGAATACACACAGATATACAGACAAATGTAATCATTTACCTTTGTATGTTTTATTGTTGACGTGCACGTTTCGGCACAGAATGGTCTTCTTGCCTCTGCTGTGCCTTAACCTTACGTATTCTCCAGCATTTTGGGCATAATTTGGAATTATCTCTATACTGTAACCATTGCCAGGTTGGATTAGGGTTCCCCACCTTGTTTGATGTTGAGGCAAGTGAATTCCACAGTCAAGGTGCCATGTGACAAATGGGACCAGGTCATGGGCATGAGAAGTGATTTCAAGCATCTGCAGTAGTTAGGGACTGGAAAAAAAAATGACAACAAAGGTGTGTGTCTTCCACCGTGATGTTTTTGACTTCATATTAATTAGAAAGATGCCGGAGGTAAAAAGCGATCAACAATAATTTTAGAAGCAGCAGATTCTGGGTGCCCGGACTCCTGACCTCTCCTCTCGGGTCAGGGGTGACAGATGGCTATTACCTGAATTTTGCTGTATCAATGGCTTCAGATGAAATATTACCGTGTTGGCAAATAGCAAACGAAGTCATGATCGCTCAAGATTCCAATACATATTTACTTCACCAGTTGGGAATGGTTAGGAAAGCCCAAGTACATAAATATTGATTTAATCATCAATGAGGTCAACTGTGCCAAGAGTATAGGGAGAATTACTGAATTCTAGTCATCCTTAACCAATAGCTCTCCAATAATTGCCAAACTCCTACTTCCAGCATGTCCGGGACATACTCATGCTAGGAGGATAGGACTAAGAAGTGCTGGGTGTGATGGCACAACTATTCTCAATGCAAGGTGTGGGTTACATTTTTTTAATTTTACTACTATAGGTGTTATGTTGGTTATCTCATGTTTGCTAAGACATTGTTTTTTGCCAGATGATTCGGAGCCTTTATTGTCTGAGGTTGTGTATTGCTAATTTAATTACCTCACCCCCTCTGTCTACGTCACTCACAGGAGAATTAAGCTGTCATCTTGACAGCGTTATTCCACCAATCCTGTAAGACCACAATACCCTGAGATGAGTGCTCGAGATATATAAGGGGGGCCTGCTTCACTCACTAGGTGTTCATATGCTTTGAGGTCTCAGTTTAGGGACTTAGGTACCGATTGGAGGAGCACCAGAACTGGATTATATTCTGCAGGAGCTCAGCCTAGGATTCGGCTGGAATATCGAGATTACATAAGGAAGATACCCAGGTTGGGACAATTTGGTCGCTTGGCTACAGATTTTGCTGTGCTCGGTCAGCTTCCTTAGCTTGCTGCTATACCTTTCTTAGTGGGTACCTGCCGAAAGTCGGGTGCTGCTGGATTGGACTAAGTGGCCCTGGAAGCCCCTAAGGCAAAAAAAGATTCTAATCCCTGATGAGCCAGCAGAAGGGTGAGACTGTTGCCTGTTACATTGTGTGTTTTGCTTGTGTTATATGCCTTTGACTGTTGGACACCCAATTAAGTCTTACCATTGTGTGGCTCCCTCACACTGTGTTGTCTGAGTAGTGTTCTGCCCATGGTTAAGCATCGGGCGTTCAGTTGGGATGATCCCTAGTCCATGTAGTCGTTTTAAAGGCGGCCTGGCCAACAGAAGAGAGCACCCACTGACCCCCGTGTATCCACTTTAGATTTCCAATTATAACAAGGACAGGACTAAGAAGAGCTGGGCTTTACCTATATGACATAGTTCCTTAGGGGTGGGGACTTTAGATTTTTAATTATAAAGAGGACAGGACTTTTGAAGAGCTGGGCTTTTACCTATATTATCTAGTTCCTCAGGGTGTGGGGACTTTAGATTTTTAATTATAAAGAGGACAGGACTTTGAAGAGCGGGGCTTTACCTATATGACCTAGTTCCTCAGGGGTGGGGACTTTAGATTTCCAATTATAAAGAGGACAGGACTAAGAAGCGTTTGGGCATTACCTATCTTTTATTGCTAATGGCATATATGCCATGATTTATATATTAAGCTTTTCTATACATAGCGCCGAGTTCTTTTTACATTACCCAGCTCACCCCGTATTAAACACTCATTTGCAATTAATTAAAGGCATTAAGCCCGGCTGTCTGTTTCTATCTTTTTTTCCGTAGATATCCCTGTATTTATGAGGGGTCTGTCCTTAAACAGGAGGGGTGCCATCGTGTTCATCAAAAACCTATCATCAATGCTGTGCAATGTATTAAAGGAAATTACTAAAAGCTTCAGAAATGAGTTGCAGGCGATGATAAAGAAAGTGAACAGCGTTCCCCTGTTGGGAGACGCAGATTATTTTGGGCGGCTTATAACAGAGTGGATTAATGGGAGGCAAGTTTGCAAAATGCATTGGAAAAAAAATGTGCTTAGGAAGATTTGAATAGCAATTTAGAAGGCGACGGCGGCGCACAAAAGCGGGGCTGGGAGGTCGAAACGCGGTAATACCTCTATTTTCTGCAAGGGATGAATAATATTTCAATGGAGAATGATGAGTGTAATGGTATTTGAAAACTCCACAATAGGAATACAGTCATGAGAAAAACTAAGTACACCCTCTTTCAATCCTATCTTTTTTATATCAGGGCTTAATTAAAAAAAAAAAAACTTCAAATAAACAACAAAACAGCTCATTTCTACCAAAAACCAGTCCAAAATGCATAAGCAGAAAGTGAAAAATTAAGTACACCCTACTGTTTCTATAGAAAGTAGGAGGTTATATAGTAAGCAAGGTGCTGATGATGAAATGCCCTTGATTAATTGTTCATCAGCAAGTCTGACAATTTCTACAAAAGCAGAAGTTTTGGCAGCTTGCTGGTCTGGATTGTTCAGGAGTTTGTTAACACAATGCCAAAGATGAAAGACATCAGCATCCCATGTTGATCCCCTTTGTAATCATTGTGTCAGGATTCCAGCTCTTTATGTCACCTTGCCCTTATCCAAGATGGCATCTGCTACCTCATCCTGTCCATGTGTGCCTGTTTTCCTGCCTATATAAGCTCCAGTCCATATTCCAGGCCTTTCTTGAGTATTTTGCTTGGATCTCTGGCTCCTTTGTGCATCTCAAGTTTGTGCTTCTCCTCCAGCTATTCCGGTCCGGTTCTTTCCAGCTTCTCTGCAGTCAGAAGCCCAGCTATTCTCTGCCTGCTTCCAATTGGCCTCCCTGTATCAAGATGTTCTGTCTACAATTTGTTCCTGCTATAGTTTCTGCCAGCTGCCCCACTTTATGTAAGGTCTGTTTGTTCTAAAAAGCTCCGCTGTGGCCATTCAGTTAAGTTGCCATTGCAGTGCTCTGGACTGTTCAGGACTTTGCATTTCACTACTCTGCACTACATTCAGTTCTGGACATGTTCTCAGAGACTCTACTGTTCCAGGCCATCCTGAATATGAACTGATATTTATAGCCTGTTCTGTTATCGGCCACTTCCAGTGTGAACTGTTACTAGAGAGCACATCGTGTGGTGAGCGTTGTCATCAAAAGCTCCAAATCTCGGTTATACAGGAGGCATAACCATCCCAGGTTAGTTCGGCTATAACTAAAGTATCCTAAACCTGACCTTCAGGTAATACTCTAGGAGTGCCCCCCCTCTTCTTATTTTTGTATCCATGTGTGTAAATACGTCGCCTTTATACCTTGTCTCAGTCGTGTCTTTGCCCCACGCCATTAGATTCCTGAGATATCCACACTAGTTGTTACAGACTGGTGATTCAGTGTATCAAGGAATGGAGCAGTTGGTGATACTGTTGAGCACTAAGGGCTGGGGTACTCAGCGACTGGCCCAGTAAACAGGGTTCACAGTGGCTGTGCACAGTGCTGTGGCCCTGGCTAACATTAAAAGGGGGAAGTAAAAATGGAGAAAAACAAGTAAAATGAAAATAATAAAAGTTTTTGACACCAGCTGAAGCTTCCAGTCACTAGGTGGCCAGCACTGCAAGTTTATCCTCAGAAGATAGGTGTTATAGCAGTGAGATGGAAACCCCCTATCAGCTGCGGGTGATGTCTGAGGAATAAAGTGTAGATAATAGTGGTAGTAGTTGTAGTAGAGGAGCAGTGTGAGTGTACAGGAGGAAGGAAGCACAACAGAGAGAACTTTGCAGTTCTTTACATTTTCACTGTAATTGATGCAGCAAGTCCGGGTGTTAGTACAACCAGGCGTGCTGTTCAGCTAGTCTGGAAAGAACTGAAGTCCGCTCTGCTGGAGTGAGATATCATGGCCTTCCTGCTGACTTCTTGGTTTAAAGTTTCTAGTTCCTGAATGGTTACTCTATACTCCTCTAAGTTAGTGGATACCCTCCAGCCAGGCAGGTGACGGGGACCCTGCGAGTGACTGCTCTGTTTCAGTCCACTGGTCCTCTTTGCCACTGTACCCCAGACGGGTCCACAAGTGTGGCTACTGGATGTAAAGTCCAGCAGCCTCCAGGTTCTGTAGCCAGATCGTGGAAACCTGATCAACCAGGGTCTGGTGCCCTTCCTGCAGCAGATATGTCCTGTCGACCACTCGGCCCGACAACGACCTTCTGAAAATCTCCTTTGCCTACCTCTCCTTCCCTATCCTAACTCTTCCCTCCAACCAGAAGTAGGGTCTGCCCCGGAGGTGGGTCTCTTCCACGCTCAACTCTCTGGTTGGAGTTTGGAAAGAGTTGGATGCTTTGGGTTTGCAGCAGACGGTGCGTCTATTATTCCCTCCAACCAGAAGTGTGGCCTGCCCCGGAGGTGGGTCTCTTCCACCTTCAACTCTCTGGTTGGAGTTTGGAAAGTGTTGAATGGTTTGGGTTTGCAGCAGACAGCGCGTCAATTCCCTCCAATCAGAACTGGCGTCTGCCCCGGAGGTGGGTCTCTTCCACGCTCAACTCTCTGGTTGGAGTTTGGAAAGTGTTGGATGCTTTGGGTTTGCAGCAGACGGTGCGTCAATTCCCTCCAACCAGAAGTGGGGTCTGCCTTGGAGGTGGGTCTCTTCCACCTTCACCTCTCTGGTTGGAGTTTGGAAAGTGTTGGATGCTTTGGGTTTGCAGCAGACGGCGCGTCAATTCCCTCCAACCAGAAGTGGGGTCTGCCCTGGAGGTGGGTCTCTTCCACGCTCAACTCTCTGGTTGGAGTTTGGAAAGTGTTGGATGCTTTGGGTTTGCAGCAGACGGTGCGTCAATTCACTCCAACCAGAAGTGGGGTCTGCCCTGGGGGTGGGTCTCTACCACGCTCACCTCTCTGGTTGGAGTTTGGAAAGTGTTGGATGCTTTGGGTTTGCAGCAGACGGCGCGTCAATTCCCTCCAACCAGAAGTGCGGTCTGCCCTGGAGGTGGGTCTCTTCCACACTCACCTCTCTGGTTGGAGTTTAGAAAGTGTTGGATGCTTTGGGTTTGCAGCAGACGACGCATCAATTCCCTCCAACCAGAAGTGGGGTCTGCCCCGGGGGTGGGTCTGTTCCGCCTTCAACTCTCTGGTTGGTCTTTGGAAAGTGTTGGATGCTTTGGGCTTGCAGCAGACGGTGCATCAATTCCCTCCAACCAGAAGTAGGGTCTGCCCCGGAGGTGGGTCTCTTCCACGCTCAACTCTCTGGTTGGAGTTTGGAAAGTGTTGGATGCTTTGGGTTTGCAGCAGACGGTGCATCAATTCCCTCCAACCAGAAGTGTGGTCTGCCCTGGAGGTGGGTCTCTTCCACGCTCACCTCTCTGGTGGGAGTTTGAAAAGTGATGGATGCTTTGGGTTTGCAGCAGACAGCGTGTCAATTCCCTCCAACCAGAAGTAGGGTCTGCCCCGGAGGTGGGTCTCCTCCGCCTTCAACACTCTGGTTGGAGTTTGGAAAGTGTTGGATGCTTTGGGTTTGCAGCAGACGGCGTGTCAATTCCCTCCAACCAGAAGTGGGGCTTTTCCCGGAGGTGGGTCTCTTCCATGCTCAACTCTCTGCTTGGAGTTTGAAAAGAGTTGGATGCTTTGGGCTTGCAGCAGACTGCGTGTCAATTCCCTCCAACCAGAAGTGTGGTCTGCCCCGGAGGTGGGTCTCTTCCACCTTCAACTCTCTGGTTGGAGTTTGGAAAGTGTTGGATGCTTCGTGTTTGCAGCAATCAGGGCGTCAATTCCCTCCATTCAGAAGTGGAGTCTGCCCCGGAGTTGGGTCTCTTCCACCTTCAACTTTCTGGTTGGAGTTTGGAAAGTGTTGGATGCTTTGGGCTTGCAGCAGACGGCGCGTCAATTCCCTCCAACCAGAAGTGGGGTCTGCCCTGGAGGTGGATCTCGTCCGCCTTCAACTCTCTGGTTGGAGTTTGGAAAGTGTTGGATGCTTTCGGTGTCCAGCAATTCTCTCCAGACGCGACATTGTAAACAATGTAGGACAATACCCAAACCACCGGGGCGCCACAATACCTTCGGGAACAAGGCCTGAGCCTCAACAAAGACAAGTAGAAAATAAGTACAAATAAATAAATCCTGTGTACAAGAGCAAAATGAATATTTCATCCTCACAATGGTTGTGATACATTTCACACGGCGGAATGTCCTCGATTTCGGTTTGAGCATCAGAAGGATAAATCTCCTTTTATTGCATCATTAGAAAATAAATCCGAGCACTTTGTGCAAGGTCACATTGTGGCGGATGAGCCACGTCCCGAGTTATCTGTTCTTTCGCCTCTTATCCTCCCCGCTTTCGCGCTTATCCACGTTTGCATGTTCTACATTGTATTTCCCTTGTATCTCGGCCCCATTCACGTGTATAAATAGCGCCACACGGACACGGCGGAGAGATTATGGCGGCCCCTATACCTTCCCTGCTGACTGTCGCAGGTTTCTTTCATGCTACATCCACTTAATACATTAACATGGACGTCACCGGCTGGAAATAAGGAACAAAATAAATCCTCACCCCACCCACCACCGCCACTCCGATATCTCCATCTCCGTATCCGTGAGGTCCAATGTAATTTTCAGTCTTTTCTTATGGAAATCAGGAAAAAAACATACATAAAAATGAAGATTTAGCATATAAAATAAATACATACAAAACAGGCATAATAATAAAAATAAGGAAAAAATATTAAAAAAAAAATAATAATAATAAAAAAAAAAATATTCAGCATTCAGGTCCAGGATATGAATCCGAAAAGAAAAGAAAAAAAAATGTAATTTTCCCCAGTTTGGACTATGGGTGTCGATGAAAAGCGGAGGAAGATATCGCCGGGATTAAGATAAATAGGGGCCGCATTAAACTTCATTAAATACCATACAAATGGCCGAGATAAACAGGGAGATATTGGGAGACGGAGGGAGTAACTCTAGAGTTTAATGAATATTTTACGTGTGGTTGCTGCTTTATTGTCCGGGCTAAGCCTCATAATACACCGCGGAAGCAATATACAGCCACACGTGCGGAATAGACGAGGATCAGATAATCGCCCGGAATAAATAGGGTGTCAGGGACGGGGCTCGCTAGCGCACCTTCAAAGTAATAAGCGGCGGCGGCGTCTTTTATAATGTTCCTTTCTGTTGGTAATTGTAGTAAATACATTAGCATAAATAAAGGGCTCAGATCTCTTGGGTCTTTTCAACCTCATTTCTTTCATGCCGCAGATTCATTCACCGTGATGCAGGCGGATATATAAAGGACAGGGATATGTCAAGGCTGTGCGGAGGGTACGTGCACTCTGCATTGTCATGAGTGTAGGGAAACAAAGCGGGATGGTACTGTATAAACTGGCAAGGAAATCTTGAGTAGCTAGTTCTGGCCCTGGAGAAAGGTATCTCAGATGGCGAGGAGGTCTAGGCCACCACCCTTGCCCTCTACTCCACAACCTACCCTGTGCTACTCCCTTTCATCTCCCACCATGGACAGAGTTAAACAGAGACCCCCAAAGGAAAGAAACAAGGATGGTACTGTATAACTGGCAAGGAAATCCTGAGTAGCTAGTTCTGTCCCTGGTCAAAGGTATCTCAGATGGCGAGAGAGGTCTAGGCCACCACCCTTGCCCTCTATTCCACAACCTGCCCTGTGCTACTCCCTCTCACCTCTCACCATGGATAGAGGTAAACAGAGACCCCCCAAAGGAAAGAAACAAGGATGGTACTGTATAACTGGCAAGGAAATCCTGAGTAGCTAGTTCTGGCTCTGGGCAAAGGTATCTCAGATGGCGAGGAGGTCTAGGCCACCAACCTTACCCTCTACTCCACAACCTACCCTGTGCTACTCCCTTTCAACTCCCACCATGGACAGAGGTAAACAGAGACCCCCAAAGGAAAGAAACAAAGAATCTTCAGCAGAGCAGAGATGTCTACAGCTCACATGGTGAAACTCTATCAGCGACATCATCTGGAGGAAGGGGAGGCTATTTAAAGGCCAGGGGCAAAACCTATAACTCCCCACCTGCAGAGCCGCCTACACATAGACAGTAACAGCAGCTTCAGCATTAACCCCGACTGAACCAAACTACAGCAGAGCAATTCACATGGACTGCAGAGCAGTCAACACGTGATATGCATGGGGAAAATGTTATGCTGCATTGAGAATGGGGGGCCTCTCCAGCTGCCCAGTATGTGGGCACCCACACTATGCTTGGGACACTCTTTAAGGGTGCACTCTATGCTTGAGGATCTAAGGGGTAATAATTCTCCTTGTGGCAAACCGGTATAAGGAGACTTATAAGCCATGGAATGCTCCTCTAGGAAATTAAATATGTAAATATCCTCTTGACTTGAACTCTGGCACCACCTATTGGACAAAGCAATCTTAAGGGTATGTGCACACTGGGCGGGTTTTCGGCGGTTTACCTGTGTAAACCGCCGTTTTGCATACATTAGTTTTATTTAAATTTATGTTAATCCAAACCGGCGTTTGGATTAACATTGAAACTAATGTAACCCGCCCAAGCCTGTGCACATACCGGCGGTTACCCAGCGTCATCCGTTGCTAACCCGCAGGTTTCCCAGCGGGTTAGCAAAGAATGACCAAGTTCTAAAAACCGGCCGGTTCTGCAGCGGCTGCAAGCAGAATCATGTGCTGCTTCCAGCCGCTGCAGAATCGCCGCCGAGAACCCGCTGGGCAGCCGCCGGATACCGCCCGGCTCCCGCAGCTCATACCCGCCAAGAAGCCGGTGCACGGCGCCGGAGCTTCCTGGCGGGTCCCGCCAGCAGCCGCCGACCGAACCGCCGGGTAATGTGCACTTACCCTAAGGGTATGTGCGCACGGGGGCGGGTTAGTGGCGGCGGCGGCTGGGCGGGACCCGACAGGAAGCTCCGGAGCCGTCCACCGGCTTCCTGTCGGGTCCGTGCTGCGGGAGACGGGCGGGTGTGCGGCGGTGCACAGCGGGTTAGCGCCGGCGATTCTGCAGCGGCTGGAAGCAGCACATGATTCTGCTTGCAGCCGCTGCAGAACCGGCTGGAATATAGAGCAAGCTCATTCTTTGCTAACCCGCTGGGAACCCAGCGGGTTAGCAACGGATGAGCATGTGTAAACCGCCGCTGTGTGCACAGCGGGTGTCGGTTTACATAGGTTTCTATGTTAATCCAAACGCCGCTTTGGATTAACATAAATTTGCATGAAATTTATGTAAACCGACCGGCGGTTTCCGCTGCTAATCCGGCCCTAAAACTCCCTGTGTGCACATACCCTTAAAGTCTTTATTGACCCTTTAAAAGCCAAACCTGACAATTTATTTGCAGACATGTTTTAGCACCCCTGGACTCTGATACATTGCACCCAGTGTACCAGCATACATACCAAGCTGTGCTGCATCACCACAAGTGAGTTATCCCACATTCCCCTGCTCTGCTGTGCCGCTGGGCTCTGCTATAATACTTTACCCAGCAACTACCGTGCCATTGTCGTAGCTCTACTTCACTAACCCTTCCATCCTGATTCTCCAGCCTCTACAGCCTTTGTTGTGTTAGCCTCCATCCAGCCTCTACAGCCTCCGATACTCCAACCGGTACCCCTAGCTGCCTCAGTGTCATCTCTCCATCCTGCACCACCTCTTCTCGTCTGGATTAAGGTCTCGTTTACATTGTATGACCTGCGGCCTTAAAGGGGTTGTTCACTACTTGGACAACTCCTTTGTCCCCATAAAAATGAAAAAGCCTATACTCACCTCCGGTGCTGACACAGTTCCAGATGAGAAGAGGGGATTTTAGAATGGAGAGATGACATTGATGCAGCTAGGCGAACCGAATGGGGTAACATGAGGAATGAGAAGGGACTACCCAAGGAATGAACAACTCCTTTAAATGACCACCTACATGTTTGCCGATTGGGCAGTCGCTTTGTAGCCTGATTACACATGCCGACCTCGCTTGTGAAGTGTGCAAAACTAGTAGTAATACTAACTAGATCATTCTAGTATTGTTCTTGGCAGCACATATTCTGCTTACGCAGCACATATTCTGTTTACACGGCATATGTTGTTTATGCAGCCCATATTCTGTTCACGCAGCCCATACTCTGTTCATGCAGCACATATTCTGTTCACGCAGCCCATACTCTGTTCATGCAGCACATATTCTGTTCACGCAGCCCATATTCTGTTCACGCAGTACATATTCTGTTCATGCAGCCCATATTCTGTTCGCGCAGTACGTATTCTGTTCATGCAACACATATTCTGTTCACGCAGCACATATTCTGTTCATGCAGCACATATTCTGTTCATGCAGCCCATATTCTGTTCATGCAGCCCATATTCTGTTCACACAGTACATATTCTGTTCATGCAGCACATATTCTGTTCACGCAGCACATAGTTTAACACAGTACATATTATGTTTATGCAGCAAATATTTAGTTTATGCAACATATATTCTGTTTACACAGTACATATTCTGTTTACACAGTACATATTCTGTTTACACAGTACATATTCTGTTTACGCGGCACATATTCTGTTAATAAAGCAGATATTCTCTTTGCGCAGCACATATTCTGTTTACACAGTATACTGTACATTCTGTTTAGGCAGCACATATTCTGTTTACGCAGCACATATTCTGTTTACGCAGCACATATTCTTTTTACACAGCACATATTCTGTTCACGCAGCACATATTGTGTTTACGCAGCACATATTCTTTTTACACAGCAGATATTCTGTTACGCAGCACATATTCTGTTTACGAAGCACATATTCTGTTTGTGCAGCACATATTCTGATTACGCAGCACATATTCTGATTACGCAGCACATATTCTGATTACGCAGCACATATTCTGTTTACGCAGCACATATTCTGTTTGTGCAGCACATATTCTGTTTGTGCAGCACATATTCTGATTATGCAGCACATATTCTGATTACGCAGCACATATTCTATTTGTGCAGCACATATTCTGTTCACGCAGCACATATTCTGTTTACGCAGCACATATTCTGTTTGTGCAGCACATATTCTGATTACGCAGCGCATATTCTGATTACGCAGCACATATTCTGATTACGCAGCACATATTCTGTTTACGCAGCACATATTCTTTTTACACAGCACATATTCTGTTCACGCAGCACATATTGTGTTTACGCAGCACATATTCTTTTTACACAGCAGATATTCTGTTACGCAGCACATATTCTGTTTACGAAGCACATATTCTGTTTGTGCAGCACATATTCTGATTACACAGCACATATTCTGTTTGCGCAGCACATATTCTGTTTGTGCAGCACATATTCTGTTTGTGCAGCACATATTCTGATTACGCAGCACATATTCTTATTACGCAGCACATATTCTGATTACACAGCACATATTCTGTTTACGCAGCACATATTCTGTTTGTGCAGCACATATTCTGATTACGCAGCACATATTCTGATTACGCAGCACATATTCTGATTACGCAGCACATATTCTGTTTATGCAGCACATATTCTGTTTGTGCAGCACATATTCTGTTTGTGCAGCACATATTCTGATTATGCAGCACATATTCTGATTACGCAGCACATATTCTATTTGTGCAGCACATATTCTGTTTACGCAGCACATATTCTGTTTACGCAGCACATATTCTGTTTGTGCAGCACATACTCTGATTACGCAGCGCATATTCTGATTACGCAGCACATATTCTGATTACGCAGCACATATTCTGATTACGCAGCACATATTCTGATTACGCAGCACATATTCTGTTTACGCACCACATATTCTGATTATGCAGCACATATTCTGTTTGTGCAGCACATATTCTGTTTGTGCAGCACATATTCTGTTTATGCAGCACATATTCTATTTGTGCAGCACATATTCTGATTACGCAGCGCATATTTTGATTATGCAGCACATATTCTGATTATGCAGCACATATTCTGTTTACGCAGCACATATTCTGTTTGTGCAGCACATATTCTGTTTGTGCAGTACATATTCTGTTACGCAGCACATATTCTGTTCGTGCAGCACATATTATGTTTGTGCAGCACATATTCTGATTACGCAGCACATATTCTATTTGTGCAGCACATATTCTGATTACTCAGCGCATATTTTGATTACGCAGCACATATTCTGTTTACGCAGCACATATTCTGTTTACGCAGCGCATATTTTGATTACGCAGCACATATTCTGTTTACGCAGCACATATTCTGTTTACGCAGCCCAATGTGCTGCCGACAGATTCCACCGTCTTCTACAAGTTGCGCAAAACTTTCTTTCTGGTAGAGGGGTTAATATAATTTTGGCAATACATCAGGTAGCGGATACGTGTATCTGTCTATCGCCCCCCTCCCATCCCCAGCCATTCCCCTCTCTTTCTTTTTTATTTATGTCACATTTCCTTTCTTCTCTTCTTTCATGCTCCGCTACCTAGATAAGGTTTTTCCAATCAACCTGCTTGTTATCTCTCCGAGCTGTTAACTGGAGATGAATTAACAAAGAGCAGTCGTATCTTATCACCGGAAAAGAGGAAATTCACAACAGAGAAAGCGGCACAATGGGACGTTCTTATATTCTGAGACTGCAATTATGTTCCCACTTCATATGCTGATGTGATCCCATCAAAGAGCCGCAGACTCGTATAGATGGAGGGACACAAAATAATGATGTGCGAGACAAAAAGATTCCAAAAAACCATGGACCAAAAGTTAATGCCAAATGTTCATTTCAAATTGCAGTTCTCCTTCTGACCACTAGATGTCTCCACATCAGACTGAACTCAAGGGACCCACTTTACAGTCTGCTGCGAAACTAAATGTTGTCAAGATAAGCAGGCAATAATAAAGGCGTTTTTCTTGCAAAAATTAGATAACGCCTTTGTTTAAAATCAAGACTTTTCCAAGTTTTTCTACCCGATGTAATGCCCTGGTGTCACGCTCGAGTGAAGGAACGCCCGGCGCGAGGCACAACACAAGGGAAATAATGGGGATGGAAAGAGAGGAAGCCCCTAACAATAAGGAGAGGGGTGATGGGTCAACTCCTGATACTGTGTCTGTACCCCAAGCTCCCTACCATCCCAGTATGGGTCCTTCCCCTATCGCTGTCACATGCCTAATCCCTGACTGTCCCTCAACTCACCCTGGATAACACAAATGCCGGTGAGCGCGCTGATCTCACCTCTGCAGTGATTAGATAATATGAAGAAATAAACTGATGTTTTAAGAAATCTTGGATCATTTTGTCCAGAAAGGCACTGGATGTCTATTTTCTGTCTGAGCTCCTTAATGTCCCTATACAGGTCCAATCATATCCAACTGTTCCCTGTAGAAAATGTTGTAATGCATTTGTCTAAATAAAGCATTCAAGTTTTTACTAAGTATGACGAGTGCCAGTTCAGTTTTTCCTCTTTTTTTGTTCCTCCTGACACTCACATGTGTTTGTACCCTGAGCTCCCTAATATCCCAATACGGGTCCTTCCTCCTGTCGCCAATATGTGCCTAATCCCTCACTGTCCCTCCACTCACCCTGGAAAATGCAAAGGCTGGAGAATGAGCTAGTTCCACCCCTGCACTAATCAGACACAATGGTAAGAGGACAGACAGAGGGACATGTCTGGCGTATGGTGCTGCACAAATATAACAATGGGGATGGGAGAGAGGAAGACCCTAGCAGTAGGGTCAGGGGAGACAAGTCACCCTTCTGACTCTCACCTGTCTCTGTACCCTGAGCTCCCTAACATCCCAATATGGGTCCTTCCCCATCTCCATCATGTGCCTAATCCATTACTGTCCTTCCACTTACCCTGGATAATGTAAAGGCCAGTGAGTTAGCTTGTCAAACCATTGCAGTAATCAGACACAAGTGAAGGAGCACAGAGAGAGGGATATGTGTGAGAATGGCACAACACAAAGATAGCAATGGGGATAGAAAAGGAGGAAGACCTTAGCGGTAGGTAGCGGGGAAATGGGTCACCGTCTGACTTTCACCTATCTCTGTCCCCTCAGCTCCCTAACTCTCTTTACGGGTCCTTCCCCCCATTACTATCACGTGCCTAATCTCTTAGGGCCTTTTCACACCTGCATTTGTATGCGTTTTTACCACTAAAAATACATCCAAGCGCATGCGTTAACGCACCCATAGGCTGCAATGTAACCCCTTTGTGTGTCCACTCCCCTCCACTATAAGTAGTCACATGTCTTACCATCTGACAGCAGTTATAGATTGCCTTTCTATGCTGACCTCTTTGGAAGGAACCTGTCTCCTAAGAAAGAAGCTGAGGAGTCATGACAATTGCAGCTGTGGTGTTTTGCTGCTTTGTAGTAGTTGTAGTGTTTACCTTTTGTATCTATTTTCCCTCTGTCTCCCCTACTTTGTGTTGTCTTACTGCAGTGGTGACACTAGTGCCCTCATCGGCCTACACACCAGCCAGGGAAAGTGAGGTCCTAGGCACCCGACGGCGAGTGGGGAAGGACCCGTGTAGGGACGTTAGGTCGCACAGAATCCAGCCTCAGGTGAGTGCCAGGTGTTAACCCCCTCTCCCTATTATCAGAGGCTTACTTTCATCCCATTCCTGTTGTTCCTTTTGTGTTGCGCCACACACTAGGCGCCCATAGACCACGTCTTGACAACCCTTGATTATTTTAGACTTAGGCAACATCTACTTTTTTTATTTGAGCAAACACACAGAAACCCAGAAAGTCACTTGTACTTGCTTATCTTGGCTCAGCCAGCACTGGAGATGTTTCATTATGTCAGTACATTGATATCGATGAGATACTATCTAGTTTTTCAGCAGACTGGAAAGTGAAACTGTTCCCGTGAGTGCAGCCTGCTGTGCTGACATCTAGTGGTCACAAGACCGCAAGAAACAGCCAGTTAGGAGTCGTTAAACCCTGCAGCATCACATGCCTAGGCCCTTGCTGGCCCTGCACTAACCATGGCTAGTGTTCAGGTCAATGAGGATACTAGTCTCACCGCTGGAATAACAAAAGTAAGGAAAGACAGACAGAGAAAAATTGAAAGAAAAGGAAAAACAATCCAAACTCATCTAATGCAGCAAAACATCAGAGCTGCAGTTGTCACGACTCCTCAGCTCATTCCAAAGTAGTCAGCATAGAAAGGGAATCTACTGTATAACTGACGTCAGATGGTAAGACATGTGACTACACATAGCAGAGGGGAGTGGTCACAATAGTGCTACACCTGAGATAACAGGACACAAGAAACAGCCAGCAAGAAAAGAGTTGTTAAACCTTGCAGCACTAAAAGAAAGTACATTAATTTAAACACATGTTAAAGACCTTCTGGTTCCAGGTCTTCCGGGGGAGGACACACTCGTGACAAGGGTTAAGGAAAACATCAAAAGATGGTGATGAATATCCGATCATGAAGTTTGGACTTTTCTCTGTTGACCACTAGATGTCAGCACCACAGGCTGAAATTGAGTAGTTTCATTTTACAGCCTGCTGTGAAACTAAATGCTGTCACATCACTATCAATTTAGTGAAAGAATGAGCTGTCTTTTGTACTGAGCCAAGATAAGCCGGACTTAACAAAGACAAATGACTCTCTGTGCGCTCAACCATGTAAATCAGACTGCTTATTTTCCAAAATAAATGTTTATTCAAGAATGAGATTTATTTTATATTTTTAATGAAAATATTTGGAAACATCGTAGTTTTCATACTGACCACTAGATGTCAGTACAACAGGCTGGATTTATGGGGCCCATTTCATTTTACAGCCTGCTGCAAAAATAATTATTCTCTAAATTTACTGGTGTCCTGCCTGAGCCAAGATGAGGACGCCTTCACATAGGCGTTTTTCAGATGAAAACCACATCTGACCGGATATAGTTTTTGCCCTTAAACTGGAAGAAACCATTAGCCGGTTGCGTTATAATACTTCTGGTATTGTCCAGATCCGCATACCGAACACCTGAGTGAACACTTCACTGAGAAGTCTGTGAATAAGGAATTATACTCACCTGTTGCGCCCCTGCGGTCACTTCCAGGTCCCGCTCTTTTGCTTCATGTAATAGTCACTGCATTGACTGCTGAACAGCCAATCACAGACGTCCAGTCTCTGTGACTGCATCTGTGATTGGTTGCTGGCACAGTGAGTGGGGCGTAACAGCCAATCACAGATGCTGTTGTCGGGCCCCTCGGGACGGGGGTACTCGGTACTGGACCGGATGGTGCCGGGGAAGTCACGGGTGATCCTGGTCCGGACCGTGTCCCGGGCTCGGCAATAAAAGGGGATTATTTACAGGGAAAATGTCAGTCGTGACGCCACCCACTATATGCGGCCAGTAAGGGGGCCGCCGCTGCTGCAGAACCTCCGGGGATGATGTAGTGGCAGCATAGATGGTATAGTTCCAGTGGGTAGACCTGTATTCCCCGGGGCAGTGATGGTATAGTCTATAAGGGGTATAGATGGTGGAGACGGGGTTAAAGGACACACACTCACGTTTGGTAGACACTGGTGCACTTCTCCTTCTCTCCTGAGGCTGTAGAGCTGACAGGCTTGTAGCAGGGGGAAGCTCTCTGTGCTGAATGTGGAGCAAAGGTCGCAATCAATACACAGACTCACAGTTTTGCTGTTTTCCAAAGCTTTACTGCTGATGTTATTGCAGATTATAGTCCACGGAGTCTGTAATGGGGCTGAGCTCTCTTCCCACCCTGTCCGGGGTCGTCAGCTTCCTTGTGCTTCACTGTGTGTGTGTCCTGGCCGCTGCTTTTTGCTGAGCTGCTTGGATTCCTCACGTCTCTCTCTCTGTGTTCTGCTGGTACCACTTGGCTAGGCAACTTGAGTCCTCTGTGCTATGCTGACCCCTCCGTGTTGCTTTGCTCTGGTACTAGGGGCATCTAGAGATCCCACTGTTCCTGGATTCACTGTGCTGTGGGTGCCAGACACAGTACCGGATCCGGTGTCCGTTCTGTGCGTTCTTCTGGGGCGAGTGAAGGTATCACTCCAGCTCCCAGACGTGTTCCTCAGTCTGTAGTTCTCCTGTTCCTCTGACCCTCACTAGGTCTGCACTAACTCGTGCTCTTCACAGCCCTGCTCCGAGCTGAACGGTCTGAGCTACTTCCTCATGGGCAAGAGTATATAAGGAAGCAGGTTGTGCTCCCCGTCCTGGCCCAGAGGTGCTAGTGTTTGTCAGTGTGTAGTGGGGAGAGAACCCATGTGATGTTATTGTGGCACATTAACCCATGGGATGCCACACTGTCACAAACAATGAGCGCCTGTGAATGGCTGTTCAGCAGTGAATATTACATGAGGCTAATGAAAGGGACCCGGACGTGGCCGCAGGTGAGTATAATGCTTTAACCCAGTGAAGTCCCTGTTCAGGGTCTGTGCCCGGACCCTCAGGTGTTCAGATGTAGTGGCCGCGTCCAGATTGTTTCTGTCCCTTTAAGTAGTCCTGGGCCATGAGTAGTTCCTGCACACTACAGCTCACACCCTAGCTACCCCTCTATGGTCATTCCTTTCTTTGTGAGCTTTAGATATCCATTTCCAGTCACATCCACTTATATTTAATGTATTTCTCATTTGTTGTGTTCCATCATCATCTGCTGGTGAAAATGTGTGGTTTATAATTACCCCTTACACTGTAGGAATGTGTATATTGTGTGTTGTCATATTGGCCACTGACTCAGTCACAGGGCTCAGTAGGTGGAGCTACTTCATGCTACTGTCAAGACAGATGGAGCTGGAAATCCGCAGTACTGGCCAAGCCTCCTCAGAGAGCAGAGCCCACGTGAGGGGCCTCCTCACCTCTTCCAGGCACAAGGCCTGAAAGTTCATCCTTCTTTGACTTCCACAGCCAAGAGAATAAAGACTTTATACCCTGAATCCTCGCTGTCCGGATCTACTCATGATCCTTCAAACAGTAGGGCAAACTGAGTATAAAGAAGAACCTACTGCATGCGGGTTTGGAAATATTGAGGGTCTCCCGTCCCACTGCAACTTCCTACATATATCTTCAAGTACTTATACTGTATGTTAACCCCTGTATTGCTGTGTTAACCCTTTATTGTATTGCTTTGATGTTTGTTAACCCCTTATTGTTCAGGGACAGCTTAGTGTCAGGCGGGTGTCGGTGTTCAGTGGTGTCTGTGTGCGGTGGTGTCTGTGTGCAGTGGTGTCTGTGTGTGGCGGTGTGGGTGTGCAGCGGTGTCGGTGTTCAGGGGTATCTGTGTGCGGTGGTGTGTGTGTGTGTGTGGCGGTGTCTGTGTGCGGCAGTGTCGGTGTTCAGTGATGTCCGTGTGCGGCGGTGTCTGTGTGCAGCAGTGTTGGTGTTCAGGGGTATCTGTTTGCGGTGGTGTGTGTGTGGCGGTGTCTGTGCAGCAGCGTCTGTGTTCAATGGTGTCCGTGTTCAGTGGTGTCTGTGTGCAGCAGTGTCAGTGTGTAGCGGTGTCTGTGTTCAGTGGTGGCAGTGTGTGGTGGTGTCAGTGTGCGGCGGTGTCAGTGTGCGGCGGTGTCTGTGTGCAGCGGTGTCTGTGTGTGGCAGTGTGAGTGTTCAGTGGTGTCGGTGTTTGGCGGTGTCGGTGTTCGGCAGTGTCTGTGTGCGGCAGTGTCTGTGTGCGGTGGTGTCGGTGTTCAGTGTGTCTGTGTGTGGCGGTGTCTGTGTGTGGCGGTGTCTGTGTGTGACAGTGTCTGTGTGTGGCGGTGTGGGTGTGCGGCGGTGTCGGTGTTCAGTGGTGTCAGTGTGCGGCGGTCTCTGTGTGCAGCGATGTCTGTGTGTGGCGGTGTCTGTGTGCGGCGGTGTCTGTGTGCGGCGGTGTCTGTGTGCGGCGGTGTCTGTGTGCGGCGGTGTCTGTGTGCGGCGGTGTCTGTGTGCAGTGGTGTCTGTGTGCGGCGGTGTCTGTGTGCGGCGGTGTCTGTGTGCGGCGGTGTCTGTGTGTGGCGGTGTCTGTGTGCGGCGGTGTCTGTGTGCGGTGGTGTCTGTGTGCGGCGGTGTCTGTGTGCGGCGGTGTCTGTGTGCGGCGGTGTCTGTGTGTGGCGGTGTCTGTGTGCGGCGGTGTCTGTGTGCGGCGGTGTCTGTGTGCGGCGGTGTCTGTGTGCGGCGGTGTCTGTGTGCGGCGGTGTCTGTGTGCGGCGGTGTCTGTGTGCGGCGGTGTCTGTGTGCGGTGGTGTCTGTGTGCGGCGGTGTCTGTGTGCGGCGGTGTCTGTGTGCGGCGGTGTCTGTGTGTGGCGGTGTCTGTGTGCGGCGGTGTCTGTGTGCGGCGGTGTCTGTGTGCGGCGGTGTCTGTGTGCGGTGGTGTCTGTGTGCAGCGGTGTCTGTGTGCGGCGGTGTCTGTGTGCGGCGGTGTCTGTGTGCGGTGGTGTCTGTGTGCGGTGGTGTCTGTGTTCAGCGGTGTCTGTGTGCGGCGGTGTCTGTGTGCGGTGGTGTCTGTGTGCGGTGGTGTCTGTGTGCAGCGGTGTCTGTGTGCGGCGGTGTCTGTGTGCAGCGGTGTCGGTGCTCAGTGGTGTCTGTGTGTGGCAGTGTGAGTGTTCAGTGGTGTCGGTGTTCGGCAGTGTCTGTGTGCGGCGGTGTCTGTGTGCGGCGGTGTCAGTGTGGTTATGTGCTGGAGAGGCAGGGATCACAGGGATCCAGTGAGCAGAGATCACATAGATCACAGCAGGGGTGCGGGGTCCTGGGAGCCGATCTGACCGATCATGCTCCTCCGGAGATGCTGCACCTTACACCCACTTGCCCTGGAGGGAGATCCCGGGATCTGTCAGTACTTGGAGATTGTTCCAGCTGATCCCAGATCCCCAGGAGTTTGTGTGCTCTCCATCCCAGTGCTGGGGCCCCGGCAGTGGAGCAGGCAGGTGCCCCGTCCTCCGCTCCTCATCTTCTTCCCCAAACACACAACTCTTCCAATTTGATAGTAAAAAGAATAGAGGGCTGGGAGTAGTGAGTGACAGCTGGGACAGCCAATCGGGTGGGGGCCCTGGCTGGGGGGGCGTGGCCGCTCGGCGACCAAACAGTGATGCGGGATTTCTGTTACAAATAGACAGACACGATAGGGCAATTATGTAGTAGATAGGTAGAGCCAGCCAGTATACAACGTATTAGCCGGCCGTATACCCTTATAACAAGCAGTTACCTAAATGAACTTGTAACAATAGCAGAATTCACATATCCGGTATCATGGCTGTAGTCTTCCCATAATACTGCAGGTGACATCTCTGCGTTATCTCGGTTGTGATGGATGTAGTGTGACACATTCAGCTCTGCTGCATCTACACACAACATTTCACCCATAATGAAAGAAGATAAAAAACACAAAAAACCCAACATTGTGTAACCGCTGACCCTGACGTTCCCGGAGAACAGATGAATCGATTCCTCGCGATCTGCGGTGAATAAAGCTCCTGTGCCGGATCCCACGATCCTACATTTACCAGACGTTAATGGGATATTGCTGCCTGCGGCCCCGGCTGTCATTCCCTCGCCGCTGTCTGTCTGTCCTGTGTCGAGTGTAGACAGCAGGTACAAAATGTCTAGGATGAAGTGGGGGGATCTTTGCACCCTCCGTCCTCCTGTTACCTGCCCTGATTATCTCTAATTAAGTCCTTGTGTTGTATAATCTAGTATGAGGGTGAGATATATTCAGTAATGTGGTCCACTGTTTAGTTCGGACAGATCCAGTGCAATCGTATGCATCTCTACAGCTGTTACCGTGTGACACCCACCTTTGTCATTGTATTAAGACGTTAGTGTTCCTGACTCCTGTCTGCCTGCCGTCTCCAGACCTCTGCTACCTCTCTGTGGTTTCCAGGACCATTGATACCTCTCTGTGGTTTCCAGGACCATTGATACCTCTCTGTGATCTCTAGGACTTCCATTATCTCTCTGTGGTCTCCAGGTCATCTTCTACCTGTCTGAGTTCTCCAGGACCTCTGCTACGTCTGTGGTCTCCAGGACGTCTTCTGCTTATCTGAGTTTTCCAGGACCTCTGCTACCTCTCTGCAGTCTTAAAGACCTCTGTTACCTCTTTGTGGTCTCCAGGATGTCTTTTACCTGTCTGCAGTCTTCAGTATCTCTGCTACCTAACAGTGGTCTCCAGGGCCTCTGCTACCTGTCTGCAGTCTCCAGATCTCTTCCACCTGTTTGCAGTCTTAGGTAACTCTTCTACATGACAGTGGTCTCCAGGATGTCTTCTACTTGTTTGCAGTCTTTAGTAACTCTTCTACCTGACAGTGGTCTCCAGGACCTCTCTTGCCTGTCTGCAGTCTCCAGAGCTTCTGCTACCTGTCTGTGATCTCCAGGATCTCTGCTATCTCTCTGCAGTCTCCAGGACCTCTGCTACCTCTCTGCAGTCTCAATGACTTCTGCTACATCTCTTTTGTCTCCAGTTCCTCTGCTACCTTTCTGCAGACTCTAGAAAGTCTCCTATCTGCCTACTGCTTCCATACCTCTTTTACCTGTCTGCGGTCTTCAGGATGTCTCTTTTCTGCCTGTTTCTTCCATACCTCATACCTCTGCTATCCATCTGTGATTTCCAGTACCTATTCTATCTGTCTGTGGTATCCAGGATCTCTGCTATGTTTCTGCAATTCTTGAACATCTCCTGTGTGCCTACAGATTCCAGGATCTCTGCTACTTGTCTGCTGGTCTCTAGGTGTACCTCTTGTGTGCATGAACCTTCCAGTACCTTTGCTACTTGTCTGCTGTCTCTGGAACATTGCTACCCATCTGCAGTCTCCAAGAAAACTTGTATCAACTTGTAGCTTTCAGTACTATTGCTACCAGTCTGAGGTCTCCAGGATGCCTGATACTTGTCTACACTCTCCAAGATGTCTCTTGTCTGCCTGCAGCTTCAAATACCCCTGCTACCTATCTGTGGTTTACAGTACCTCTGCTTCTCTAGAACGTCTCCTGTCTGCTTACTCTTTCCAGTACCTCTGTACCTGTCTGCGGTCATCAGGATTCTTTTTCCTGCCTGTGTCTTTTAGTGCCTCTGATATCCATCTGTGATGTCCAGCACCTCTGCAATCTGTCTGCAGTCTCCAGCGCATCTGCTATGTGTCTGTAGCCCCAAGATGTCTCCTGTCTGCCTGTGGATTCTTTACCTCTGCTACCTGTCTGCGGTCTCCAGGACGCTTCCGCCTGTCTTCAACTAGTGCCTATGCTATCTGCCCATGCTTCGAGTACCTCTGATATCCATCTGTGATCTCCAGCACCTCTGCAACCTGTCTGCAGTCTCCAGCACCTCTGCTACCTGTCTGCATCCAACAAGATGTCCATGTCTGCCTGTGGATTCTTTACCTCTGCTACCTGTCTGCGGTCTCCAGACGGCTTCCGTCCGTCTTCGACTAGTGCCTATGCTATCTGCCCACGCTTCCAGTACCTCTGCTAAGAATCTCCTATCTGCCTGCAGCTTCCAGTGCCTCTACTACTTGTATCCTAAGCTGTTCGCTACACACCTGTGGCCCGTGTGGCTACCAGAACCATGGCCTTAGAGGATGCACCTCACCAGGAGAGCTTAGCACCGTGAACATATATAGTTTTGCATATAGGCTGCAAACACAAAACAGTAGGTTTGCAATCAATACCTGCTGCAAAAGTGGCTTCTGTTCTTATTATAGACAGTCGTCACTGGTCTCGCCCATTTGCTCCCAGGTTCTCTTTATTTCAGACACATTTATGTAGTGCACATATCATTGCCTAGGATGAAGCTGAGCCTGATGTTATGATGTCTGGGCTCCTGCTGTGGTGGAGTCACAGCGAAACGCGTCAGGGAGACATCAGTAGCATGATCCCCGAGGCAGAGAGAAGAACAGAGGCGACATAAACGCCTCACCTCCAAATACCGACTGTATGAGGCTGTAATATCAAGGCGCAACCTGCGGGGAGCTGGCAGCAATGTCACAAAGCACAATCACAGCTTCCCTTTACCTGTCATTTTGATTTTTCCATTTGTTAGTTCTGGTCGTCTCTAGAATAGCTGGGCCACCAATATGGCTGCTTAAATACTATACCGTAGAGTGTGCAAATAACTCCGCTTATGTCTGCCCCTGCTGTGCAATGCCTGGCAAGCTAAGACTTTACAATTAGTTTATTGTAGAGTCCCTGGCGGTCTAGAGAAATAATGGGGGTAAGAATAAACGTCCTGGTCATCCAAGCAGCAAAACAGTTCTATGGAAATTCCCTGCAGGCCTTGGCAGTGAGTAATGGTAAAAGTCCCTGGTGGTGTAATGGCACCACATGGCTAATTTGCATGCAACATGCCTGAAGCACATCACATGCAAATTAGCTGCGTGGACTCTCCAGCTGTCTAGGGCCCCTGCACTTGCCCGGGTGCATTGGGTGCTGTCAGCGATCGCAGGCCCTCCCTGCCTTCCGCCAGTCACCGGCCCCTAATTGGAGTCAAGCCCACTCAGACCCTGATGGCAGCCCTGCACACCAGACTGCAGAACGGGGTAAAGGATAAGGATGTGAGGCAACCCAAAAAGGGCAATAACGAAAAGGAAATCTCCAAATAAGACTTACAAGAGGCAAATTCCTTATGGATCCTTGACTTCTTTGTCCACAGTTCACACCTCCACACCAAGACCAAGGTATAGCAAGCTATCACTGACAACTAGCCGATGCTGAGAGATGCAGACTTATAGCAGATGGCAGTGAGAATAACAGAGCTGTTGAGATTATCCAGGACATGAAGCTTTAGGAGAGCAAAAGAACTGCTTAACCCTTGCAGCAGCAGACCAAGGGAAATGGGCACAGCTAACTGAAAAGTAAAGCAGATCACAACCACCTCACACCTCCGCACCAAGACCAAGGTATAGCAATCTACCACTGGCAACTCCCCAAGCTGAGAGATGAGTACTTATAGTAGGTGGGGGGGGGGGAGTAGAAAAATCAGAACAGTTGAGATAACCCAGGATGAAAAGCCTTAGAAGATCAAAAGGACTGCTTAACCCTTGCAGTATTGGGCCAAGGGAAAGCTGCACAGCTAACTGGAAAGCAAAGCAGATCCAACCAGCTCACACCTCCACACGAAGACCAAGGTATAGCAACCTACCACTAGCAACCCCCAAGCTGAGAGGTGAGTACTTATAGAAGAGGGGGGGGGGGTGGAAAAATCAGAACAGCTAAGGTATCCCAGGATAGAAACCCTTAGGAGACCAAAAGAACAATTTAACCCTTGCAGTGTTGGGCCAAGGATAATCTGCACAGCTAACTGGAAATCAAAGCAGATCCAACCAGCTCACACCTCCACACCAAGACCAAGGTATAGCAATCTACCACTAGGAACTCCCCAAGCTTAGAGGTGAGTACTTATAGAAGAGGGGGGGGGGGGGATCAGAACAGCTAAGGTATCCCAGGATAGAAACCCTTAGGAGACCAAAAGAACAGTTTAACTCTTGCAGTGTTGGGCCAAGGATAATCTGCACGGCTAACTGGAAATCAAAGCAGTTCCAACCAGCTCACACCTCCCCACCAAGACCAAGGTATAGCAATCTACCACTAGCAACTCCTCAAACTGAGACGTGAGTACTTATAGTAGAGGGGGTAGAAAAATCAGAACAGTTGAGATAACCCAGGATGAAAAGCCTTAGAAGATCAAAAGGACAGCTTAAGCCTTGCAGTATTGGGCCAAGGGAAATCTGCACAGCTAACTGGAAATCAAAGCAGATCCAACCAGCTCACACCTCCACTCCAAGACCAAGGTATAGCAATCTACCACTAGCAACTCCCCAAGCTTAGAGGTGAGTACTTATAGAAGAGGGGTAGAAAAATCAGAACAGCTAAGGTATCCCAGGATAGAAACCCTTAGGAGACCAAAAGAACAGTTTAACCCTTGCAGTGTCGGGTCAAGGGAAATCTGCACAGCTAGCTGGAAAGCAAAGCAGATCCAACCAGCTAACACCTCCACACCAAGACTAAGGTACAGCAATCTACCACTAGCAACTCCCCAAGCTGAGAGGTGAGTATTTATAGAAGAAGGGGGGGGGGAGGGGGAAATCAGAATAGCTAAGGTATCCCAGGATGTAAACCCTTAGGAGACCAAAAGAACAGTTTAACCCTTGCAGTGTTGGGCCAAGGGAAATCTGCACAGCTAACTGGAAATCAAAGCAGATCCAACCAGCTCACACCTCCACACCAAGACCAAGGTATAGCAATCTACCACTAGCAACTTCCCAAGCTGAGAGGTGAGTACTTATAGAAGAGGGGGGAAGTAGAAAAATCAGAACAGCTAAGGTATCCCAGGATAGAAACCCTTAGGAAACCAAAAGAACAGTTTAACCCTTGCAGTATCGGGTCAAGGGAAATCTGCACAGCTAGCTGGAAAGCAAAGCAGATCCAACCAGCTAACACCTCCACACCAAGACTAAGGTACAGCAATCTACCACTAGCAACTCCCCAAGCTGAGAGGTGAGTATTTATAGAAGAAGGGGGGGGAGGGGGAAATCAGAATAGCTAAGGTATCCCAGGATGGAAACCCTTAGGAGACCAAAAGAACAGTTTAACCCTTGCAGTGTTGGGCCAAGGGAAATCTGCACAGCTAACTGGAAATCAAAGCAGATCCAACCAGCTCACACCTCCACACCAAGACCAAGGTATAGCAATCTACCACTAGCAACTTCCCAACCTGAGAGGTGAGTACTTATAGAAGAGGGGGGGGGGGTAGAAAAATCAGAACAGCTAAGGTATCCCAGGATAGAAACCCTTAGGAGACGAAAAGAACAGTTTAACTCTTGCAGTGTCGGGCCAAGGATAATCTGCACAGCTAACTGGGAATCAAAGCAGATCCAACCAGCTCACACCCCCGCACCAAGACCAAGGTATAGCAGTCTACCACTAGCAACTTCGCAAGCTGAGAGGTGAGTACTTATAGTAGAGGGGGGTAGAAAAATCAGAACAGTTGAGATAACCCAGAATGAAAAGCCTTAGAAGACCAATAGGACTGCTTAACCCTTGCAGTATTGGGCCAAGGGAAATCTGCACAGCTAACTGGAAATCAAAGCGGATCCAACCAGCTAACACCTCCACACCAAGACCAAGTAATAGCAATCTATCACTAGCAACTCCCCAAGCTGAGAGGTGAGTACTTATAGAAGAGGGGGGTGGTGTAGAAAAATCAGAACAGCTAAGGTATCCCAGGATAGAAACCCTTAGGAGACCAAAAGAACAGTTTAACCATTGCAGTGTCGGGCCAAGGATAACCTGCACAGCTAACTGGAAAACAAAGCAGATCCAACTAGCTCACACCTCCACACCAAGACTAAGGTATAGCAACTCCTCAAACTGAGACGTAAGTATTTATAGTAGATGGGAGTGGGAAAATCACTGGATTTGGAACTGGAAAGCAAACCAGATCCAAGCCACGCGCTATGACCTTCTGACACCTGACCACTTTTTGTCATAGTACCCCCTTGGCTGTTACTTTCCATGACACCTTTACCATTAGCCACGTTGCTCCTCTTGGCGACATTTCTATATAGAGAAGTATTGTAACAAACACTACACTAGACCGGTGGGGATCGCAGCCTCCACTTTCATCAGGACCTGGAAGACTGTATGAATCACCGTCTGTAGCCCTCCACATCTCACCCGCAATGCCCCTCCTGGCGCAGGCACTCTCTAATAAATGTAATCAGCCTTCGTGCCGCGGAGCCGCCTGCCCTCGCTGTCTGTGACTCCCTCAATTACTCCTGGTATAGACCTGAGCCTACAGAGGCAGCGCTTCATTTAGGGAATTAGTAAGGGGTGTACTCGACGCCGACACAAGGCAAAACATATTATGGTTTCTTACGCTACTTATTAGGGCGCGAGCAGCCAGACGTGGTCCTTATACCTAATCGCTGCAAAGAATCACGGGAAATCTCAAAGTTTTCTTTGCAGATCTTCTCGGTGTTAACCCCGCATCCGCTCCAGGGCCCGCAGAAGAGTTATGACTTTTATTAAACCCCTTTTGTGGTTCCGTCAGGGTTTTTTTGGAACCAGGAAGGACATTGTCATTAATCTCGGTGTTCAGAATCCCGGTCTTGACTTCTTTAAACACGTCCTAGAGATTCGATGATGAGACGTTTGGGGGCCACAAAAAATGTCTCCAGGAAAGGAAAACTAAAGCGTCTTCAGTCTAATGTCCCCTCCATCCTCTATTCTATTCATTCCCACCTCCGAGATTTATGACAATGTCCATAAAGTGTGGAAATCAGGTGGAAAGTAGAGGCATGCCCTATGGGTGTACACGGCCCAAAGACCCCTCTGCCACTTCATGGGACACCATTGCTATATATACCGGGACAAAGAAGAATAGTCTCTATAGGTGGACAAGAAACGTCACTCAAAGAAAGTCCAATAAGTAAGAGGAGACAGTGTCCACGTACCGGGTGACAAAAACTGTCCAAAAGTTTCTTCCGTCAGGAAAAGTTGACAATGTTTCGACTGATCATAAAGATCTTGATCAGGTACTGAACGTCATAAAGATCTTGACACGATGGTCTCTCTTACTTTGGAGACTGGTGACAGTTCTAGGACCTGCGTCTCACTCCTGTATTGGGACTTCATATTAAATGTGTTAAGGTCAGTTTTCTGTTGCTAGTTCCTTTTTCCAGGTGTGACAACACTGTGATCACTCCCAACCTCTTTATATGGTCACATGGTTCCAGTATCCTTTGCTGGTGATTAAACTCATTCCTGGCCTGGTTACCTTAGGTGAAGGAGGTTCTTTGGAGAGCTGACTACTGCCTAGCCATCTGCTGCCTTGGAGAGTGGAAATAGGCATGACGTTGTTTGTTGTTCCCCTGTATGTCTCCCCTTACCTTTTGTTGCTCTAATTGCAGTGGTTGGGACTAGTGCTCCCGCCAGCCATTTCCCCATTGAGGGCTAACATCAGAGCCAATGAGGGACTAGGTATCCTCCTCGGCGATGGGCTGAAAGAACCCATATAGGGATGGTAGAGAGATCAGAGCACAGCCGCAGGTGAGTGCAGGAGGTCACCTGTCCCCCGTTCCCTATGAGCAGGACCGTCTCCCCCGGTGTGTCCCCTCTGTAATTTCATGTAGTGCCGCGGACATTGTTCCTTATTGGGCAAATGTCTTGGCCGAGGCCGAGTGCTTGTTGATGTCCAGCTACGCCGCTCTTCTTGTGGGTTTCTGGGGTCATCACATAGATACAATATTGTCCTATTAATTTCATAACCCACTTTACTGATCTTTTATTAGAAGGAAAAATCCTTGAAGAGATGTGCCAATGAAAGGTTACACAGAAGACAGAGGTGAAACCTCAGAAACGCGTCAGACCTCCCTATCTTGTGGAGCGTTGGGCTATTTACAGCTCATAGATAATTCAGTTACAGGTTGTCCATAATAATGATCTTGCTGCAATCTCCCTGCATTGATTAATCAGCTCGGAGAGGAGATATGAAGGGTGGAGAGCGGTGACGGGAGGATCAGGGAAGGTGACATTCATAGAAATGTGCTCATTAATTTTCATGTATTGCTCTCTGATCTGACATGAGATTGTCCGGACAACGATCCCAACGGTCCCAATTCATGGCGGGATCTGAGTTTTCCATATTAGATCAATTCCTATGATGGAATCTCAATGCTCTGATCCTCTCTCTTGCCAAATGTGGAGATCATGATAACACCAGGATTAAAACCATGATCCCTATATGGCGTCCTTACACGTTATCATCATGCCTGAACCCAATTATTTCGGCAGGATCAGTTGACAATCCAATCTGTAATCATCCTATATCCAAAAAAGGGATCAGGCATGTTAACATTCAGCATGCTTGATCCCTTTCTTTTAATGGCAGATATAATCAGCTATGAAGGAAATGTACTCCTGTTCTTCCATTCAACCCAAATATTTTAACACAAATCGTGAAGGTCAATATGGCAGTGAAGGAAAGATCAGAGATGAAGAACGTCAGCAAGAAACGAAACACCATCAAGGGGTCAAATAAACTGAAAAGATCAATCTGTTAATGAGGACAAAATAACGTAAGAGAGCTAAGAGAGCGAGCTCACTGAACAATACAAGAATTATCATTATAATTGATATTATAATACTGCCCCTATGTACAAGAATATAACTACTATAATACTGCTCCTATGTACAAGAATATAACTACTATAATACTGCTCCTATGTACAAGAATATAACTACTATAATACTGCTCCTATATACAAGAATATAACTACTATAATACTGCTCCTATATACAAGAATATAACTACTATAATACTGCTACTATGTACAAGAATATAACTACTATAATACTGCCCTATGTACAAGAATATAACTACTATATTACTGCTCCTATATACAAGAATATAACTACTATAATACTGCCCTATATACAAGAATATAACTACTATAATACTGCCCCTATGTACAAGAATATAACTACTATAATACTGCTCCTATAGTACAAGAATATAACTACTATAATACTGCCCCTATATACAAGAATATAACTACTATAATACTGCTCCTATGTACAAGAATATAACTACTATAATACTGCCCCTATGTACAAGAATATAACTACTATAATACTGCTCCTATATACAAGAGTATAACTACTATAATACTGCCCCTATGTACAAGAATATAACTACTATAATACTGCCCCTATGTACAAGAATATAACTACTATAATACTGCTCCTATGTACAAGAATATAACTACTATAATACTGCCCCTATATACAAGAATATAACTACTATAATACTGCTCCTATATTACAAGAATATAACTACTATAATACTGCTCCTATATACAAGAATATAACTACTATAATACTGCCCCTATATACAAGAATATAACTACTATAATACTGCTCCTATATACAAGAATATAACTACTATAATACTGCTCCTATATACAAGAATATAACTACTATAATACTGCTCCTATGTACAAGAATATAACTACTATAATACTGCTCCTATATACAAGAATATAACTACTATAATACTGCTCCTATGTACAGGAATATAACTACTATAATACTGCCCCTATATACAAGAATATAACTACTATAATACTGCTCCTATATACAAGAATATAACTACTATAATACTGCCCCTATATACAAGAATATAACTACTATAATACTGCTCCTATATACAAGAATATAACTACTATAATACTGCTCCTATGTACAAGAATATAACTACTATAATACTGCTCCTATATACAAGAATATAACTACTATAATACTGCTCCTATGTACAAGAATATAACTACTATAATACTGCTCCTATATACAAGAATATAGCTACTATAATACTGCTCCTATATACAAGAATATAACTACTATAATACTGCTCCTATGTACAAGAATATAACTACTATAATACTGATCCTATATACAAGAATATAACTACTATAATACTGCTCCTATGTACAAGAATATAACTACTATAATACTGCTCCTATATACAAGAATATAACTACTATAATACTGCCCCTATGTACAAGAATATAACTACTATAATACTGCCCCTATATACAAGAATATAACTACTATAATACTGCCCCTATATACAAGAATATAACTACTATAATACTGCCCCTATATACAAGAATATAACTACTATAATACTGCCCCTATATACAAGAATATAAACTACTATAATACTGCTCCTATATACAAGAATATAACTACTATAATACTGCTCCTATATACAAGAATATAACTACTATAATACTGCCCCTATATACAAGAATATAACTACTATAATACTGCTCCTATATACAAGAATATAACTACTATAATACTGCTCCTATATACAAGAATATAACTACTATAATACTGCTCCTATATACAAGAATATAACTACTATAATACTGCCCCTATATACAAGAATATAACTACTATAATACTGCCCTATATACAAGAATATAGCTACTATAATACTGCTCCTATATACAAGAATATAACTACTATAATACTGCTCCTATGTACAAGAATATAACTACTATAATACTGCTCCTATGTACAAGAATATAACTACTATAATACTGATCCTATATACAAGAATATAACTACTATAATACTGCTCCTATGTACAAGAATATAACTACTATAATACTGCTCCTATATACAAGAATATAACTACTATAATACTGCCCTATGTACAAGAATATAACTACTATAATACTGCCCCTATATACAAGAATATAACTACTATAATACTGCCCCTATATACAAGAATATAACTACTATAATACTGCCCCTATATACAAGAATATAACTACTATAATACTGCCCCTATGTACAAGAATATAACTACTATAATACTGCCCCTATGTACAAGAATATAACTACTATAATACTGCCCCTATATGCAAGAATATAACTACTATAATACTGCTCCTATGTACAAGAATATAACTACTATAATCCTGCCCCTATGTACAAGAATATAACTACTATAATACTGCCCTATGTACAAGAATATAACTACTATAATACTGCCCCTATATACAAGAATAGAACTACTATAATACTGCTCCTATATACAAGAATATAACTACTATAATACTGCCCCTATATACAAGAATAGAACTACTATAATATGCTCCTATATACAAGAATATAACTACTATAATCCTGCCCCTATGTACAAGAATATAACTACTATAATACTGCTCCTATATACAAGAATATAACTACTATAATACTGCTCCTATATACAAGAATATAACTACTATAATACTGCTCCTATATACAAGAATATAACTACTATAATACTGCCCCTATATACAAGAATATAAACTACTATAATACTGCTCCTATATACAAGAATATAACTACTATAATACTGCTCCTATATACAAGAATATAACTACTATAATACTGCTTCACTTTCTATTACAATCTTTATTTTTAAGTGATTTAAGCAGGGTATATTAGACATTATTATTGCCTCCTATGTTGCCCATCTGTCTAGTAAACTCTTCTCCTGGCCCAGTAATTAGCATATATTAGCATTCGGCTGATTCATTGTATTGAAGACACCGATCGTTACTATTGGATACAAGAAGTTTGAAAAATGGCCGGATATCCAGTAATGGTGATTAAGGATCGCTCTCCGTCATTAGCAAACATTATGCGACACCTCATTTTTTTCAGTAAAGCTATTTGATTAACCGTTTAAATCACACTTTTGCCATTCTCAGCCAAAAAGGTGAATTTATAGCATTTACTACATAGAGACTTTACCGTCATTTCAATGAGCTGAAAACATATTATAAGAGTTCTGAATTTACTAGGACGCACATAAGGTTATACAGACAATTCTGGGGGTGGGAACCCCAGAATAAGATCACTCATTAATTGGTTATAAAATATTAAACATAGCTAATCATTGGTCACTAATCGCTGAAAGCTGATTGCATTAAGCAAATATATTCTCAAAACGTATGTATTCTTGTACTTTTTCCATAATTTGGTGTTATTCACATTATTGACTCATTACATTCCATCATTATCTGCTGTTATGGAACATCGTCCCTTGTTACTAAAACATGCTAAACATTGGCAACACTCCCAGACAATACTTGATATGAAAACACTACAGGTACTTAAAGTGATACATGTATGCTACATATGTAGTACAATACAGAATACAGGATATGAGCACGTTTGCCATTCTTTGGATATATTCATTTCCATAACACCAGGAGCACTAGTCCCAAAAACTGCAATAAACAAGACAAGAGGTGATAGGCAAACAGACAGGGAAACAAGGTAACTTCACTCCTGCTGCCACAGTCCTAGGCAGCAGACGTCTTGGCAACAATCAGCTCTCCAGAGTACTACCTACACCTCAGGTAGTCAGGCAAGGATTGATTTCAATCACCAACAAGGAATGATGGAACATGTGACCATATAAAGGAGATGGGACTGATCACAAAGTATCCACACCTGGAAGGAGAACTAGGGAGCTTGTGAGCAACACAAACTGACATTAACTCCTAAACTGACTTCTTTAGGGTTGCGTCGGCTCCCTGTATGTGTCGGTCTCTCAGCTTGCCGGTCTGCAGTTAGGGTTGAACCTTGCGTCTAACTAGTTCGGCTCCAGTACGCCGGTATCGACCTGGGTCCCCAGCTGACTCTGACCAGTCCTGGGTTGACCCCCTTACAGTCTGGGTCCCTGCTCTCCGAAGAGGCGCCCTCCGCTGTAGCCGCAGGGTCCCCTGCGTCCTTCTTTCTCGCTCTCTCACACTAACTATCTGACTCTACTGTCACTCCCCATCTCCCGCTCTCTAGGGTCCACCCCATGTCTTAAAGTGCCCCAGGGTCACAGAGCTGGGTTTCGACCCCTGTGACTCCCTGGAAGAAGCAAAGCCCAGTTCTGAGTACCCCAATGCCCTTGCCGAATCAAGACGTAGTAACATGAAGTCAGTGACTTGATGGGAGGCATAATCGACTTTTGGAAATGTATCTTGAGAGATGCAAGCTGAACTATGTTATGGATTGTGCAACTGCAGGTTTAGAGCTCAGAGGGTTTTCCCTGTGAAGCTGGACTTTCAGAGACTGGACCAGTTGTCAAGGAACCATAAGAATTCCTCACCTTAGATGATACATCCTCCTTAACATAGGTCTTAGGCCAAACATAACAATCTCCGCATTTCGTTTCACTAGACAGTTGATCTGTAGGGTCCAGGGGCATCTGCCTCCTTGCCCCCCGGTCCAGCCCACCCCTGGGTATATCGATGACTCCTTGGCCTGATATGTAAGTTGAGGCCCCAGGGCACAAAGGCAATATTTGTTTTCTGGACTCATTGTACGGGTCAGTGGGGCCATTTGGGCCTCTTTAGTGGTAATTGTAAAATATGCATTCCCTATAGTAAGAGACTAGACGAGTTTGAATGGAATCATAAGAATCCCTCACCTTAGAGGATACATTCACCTTAACATAGGTCATAAGCCAAACACAACAATCTCTGTGTTCTGTTTCACTAGACAGTTGATCTGTAGGGTCCAGGGGCATCTGCCTCCTTGCCCCCCGATCCAGCCTACCCATCGGTGCATCGATGACTCTTTGGCCTTATATGTAATTTTAAGCCCCTAGGCGTGAAGGCAATATTTGTCTTCTGGTCTCATTATACAGGCCAGTAGGGCCACTTGGGCCTCTTTAGTGGTAATTGTAAAATATGCATTCCCTATAGTAAGAGATTAGACCAGTTGGAATGGAACCATAAGAATCCCTCACCTTAGCGGATACATTCACCTTAACATGGGTCATAAGCCAAACACAACAATCTCTGTGTTCTGTTTCATTAAACAGTTGATCTGTAGGGCCCATGGCATATGCTCCCTTGCCCCCCGGTCCAGTCCACCCCTCGGTGCATCGATGACTCTTTGGACTTATATGTAATTTTAAGCCCCTAGGCGTGAAGGCAATATTTGTCTTCTGGTCTCATTATACAGGGCAGTAGGGCCACTTGGGCCTCTTTAGTGGTAATTGTAAAATATGCATTCCCTATAGTAAGAGACTAGACGAGTTTGAATGGAATCATAAGAATCCCTCACCTTAGAGGATACATTCACCTTAACATAGGTCATAAGCCAAACACAGCAATCTCTGTGTTCTGTTTCACTAGACAGTTGATCTGTAGGGTCCAGGGGCATCTGCCTCCTTGCCCCCCGGTCCAGTCCACCCCTGGATATATCGATGACTCTTTGGCCTTATATGTAATTTTAAGCCCCTAGGCGTGAAGGGAATATTTGTCTTCTAGTCTCATTATACAGGGCAGTAAGGCCACTTGGGCCTCTTTAGTGGTAATTGTAAAATATGCATTCCCTATAGTAAGAGATTAGACCAGTTGGAATGGAACCATAAGAATCCCTCACCTTAGAGGATACATTCACCTTAACATGGGTCATAAGCCAAACACAACAATCTCTGTGTTCTGTTTCATTAAACAGTTGATCTGTAGGCCCCATGGCATATGCTCCCTTGCCCCCCGGTCCAGTCCACCCCTCGGTGCATCCATGACTCTTTGGCCTGTTATGTAATTTTAGGCCCCTGGGCACAAAGGCAACATTTGTCTTCTGGGCTCATTATACAGGGCAGTAGGGCCTCTTTAGTGATAATTGTAAAATTTGCATTCCCTATAGTTATTGTCTGTAAATAATGGAGGGGTTTTTACATAAATGAGCGATGCGGCATCTCAGTCGAGAGAGTGTAATATTGTAATAATCTAACAAAGTCGTTGCTGAGTGCTCTGCCTGCACGAGGGATGATTATGATTAAAGGGCGGAAGACGCGACTGAAGAAGGATAATGGTTTAATGCACTGATGTCTAAGCGCACAGAACTCCATACAATATGAAGGCTACAATAAGTGGAGAATTAGCATAAGAGACGCCGAAGTATTAGACGGAGCCAAGAGAATCAGAAGAAGATGAGCCGCCTGATCGCTGCCGCTCACACACAGAGTGTCTCACACCGCGCAACATAGAGCCACTCACACCGCACAACATAGAGCCGCTCACACCGCACAACATAGAGCCGCTCACACCGCACAACATAGAGCCACTCACACCGCACAACATAGAGCCGCTCACACTGCACAACGTAAAGCCGCTCACACCGCACAACATAGAGCCACTCACACCGCACAACATAGAGCCACTCACACCGCACAACATAGAGCCACTCACACCGCACAACATAGAGCCGCTCACAAAGCACAACATAGAGCTGCTCACAAAGCACAACATAGAGCCTCTCACACCGCACAACATAGAGCCGCTCACAAAGCACAAAATAGAGACGCTCACACCGCACAACACAAAGCCGCTCACACCGCACAACATAAAGCCGCTCACACCGCACAACATAGAGCCGCTCACACCGCACAACATAGAGCTGCTCACAAAGCACAACATAGAGCCGCTCACACACCGCACAACATAGAGCTGCTCACAAAGCACAACATAGAGCCGCTCACACTGCACAACACAAAGCCACTCACACTGCACAACATAGAGCCGCTCACACCGCACAACATAGAGCCGCTCACACCGCACAACATAGAGCCGCTCACAAAGCACAAAATAGAGACGCTCACACCGCACAACACAAAGCCGCTCACACCGCACAACATAAAGCCGCTCACACCGCACAACATAGAGCCGCTCACACCGCACAACATAGAGCTGCTCACAAAGCACAACATAGAGCCGCTCACACCGCACAACATAGAGCTGCTCACAAAGCACAACATAGAGCCGCTCACACTGCACAACACAAAGCCACTCACACTGCACAACATAGAGCCGCTCACACCGCACAACATAGAGATGCTCACAAAGTACAACATAGAGCCGCTCACACCGCACAACATAGAGCCGCTCACACCGCACAACACAAAGCCGCTCACACCGCACAACATAGAGCCTCTCACACCGCACAACATAGAGCCGCTCACACCGCACAACATAGAGCCGCTCACGAAGCACAACATAGAGCTGCTTACAAAGCACAACATAGAGCCGCTCACACTGCACAACACAAAGGCACTCACACTGCACAACATAGAGCCGCTCACACCGCACAACATAGAGACGCTCACAAAGTACAACATAGAGCCGCTCACACCGCACAATACAAAGCCGCTCACACCGCACAACATAGAGCCGCTCACACCGCACAACACAAAGCCGCTCACACACGCACAACATAGAGCCGCTCAAACCGCACAACACAAAGCCGCTCACAACCGCACAACATAGAGTCGCTCACACACGCACAACACAAAGCCGCTCACACCGCACAACATAAAGACGCTCACACCGCACAACATAGAGCCACTCACACCACACAACACAAAGCCGCTCACACCGCACAACATAAAGACGCTCACACCGCACAACATAGAGCCACTCACACCGCACAACATAAAGCCGCTCACACCGCACAACATAGAGCCACTCACACACCGCACAACATAGAGCCGCTCACACTGCACAACATAGAGCCGCTCACACCACACAACATAGAGCCGCTCACACCGCACAACATAGAGCCGCTCACACCGCACAACATAGAGCCGCTCACACCGCACAACATAGAGACGCTCACAAAGTACAACATAGAGCCGCTCACACCGCACAACATAGAGACGCTCACAACCGCACAACACAAAGCCTCTCACACCGCACAACATAAAGCCGCTCACACTGCACAACATAGAGCCGCTCACACCGCACAACACAAAGCTGCTCACACCGCACAGCATAGAACGTCTCACACCGCACAACACAAAGCCGCTCACACCGCACAACATAGAGCCTCTCACACCGCACAACATAGAGCCGCTCACAAAGCACAACATAGAGCTGCTTACAAAGCACAACATAGAGCCGCTCACACCGCACAACACAAAGGCACTCACACTGCACAACATAGAGCCGCTCACACCCGCACAACATAGAGACGCTCACAAAGTACAACATAGAGCCGCTCACAAAGCACAACATAGAGCCGCTCACAACCGCACAATAGAAAGCCGCTCACACCGCACAACATAGAGCCGCTCACACCGCACAACACAAAGCCTCTCACACTGCACCACATAGAGCCGCTCACAACCACACAACATAGAGTGTCTCACACCGCACAACATAGACCGCTCACACCGCACAACAGAGAGCCGCTCACACCGCACAACATAGAGCCGCTCACACCGAACAACACAAAGCTGCTCACACTGCACAACATAGAGTGTCTCACACCGCACAACATAGAGTCGCTCACACCACACAACATAGAGCCGCTCACACCCCACAACACAAAGCCGCTCACACCGCACAACATAGAGCCGCTCACACCGCACAATATAGAGCCGCTCACACCACACAACATAAAGCCGTTCACACCGCACAACATAGAGCCGCTCACACTGCACAACATAGAGCCGCTCACACCGCACAACATAGAGTTGCTCACACCGCACAACATAAAGCCGCTCACACCGCACAACATAGAACGTCTCACACCGCACAACATAGAGCCGCTCACACCACACAACATAGATCGTCTCACACCGCACAACATAGAGCCGCTCACAACCGCACAACACAAAGCTGCTCACACCGCACAACATAGAGCCGCTCACACCGCACAACACAAAGCCGCTCACACCGCACAACATAGAGCTGCTCACACCACACAACATAAAGCCGTTCACACCACACAACATAAAGCCGTTCACACCGCACAACATAGAGCCTCTCACACTGCACAACATAGAGCCGCTCACACCGCACAACATAGAACGTCTCACACCGCACAACATAGAGCCGCTCACACTGCACAACATAGAGCCGCTCACACCGCACAACATAGAGCCACTCACACCGCACAACATAGAGCCGCTCACACTGCACAACATAGAGCCGCTCACACCGCACAACACAGAGTCGCTCACACCGCACAACACAGAGCCGCTCACACTGCACAACATAGAGTGTCTCACACTGCACAACATAGAGCCGCTCACACCGCACAACATAGAGCCGCTCACACCGCACAACATAAAGCCGCTCACACCGCACAACATAGAGCCGCTCACACCGCACAACACAAAGCCGCTCACACCACACAACATAGAGTCGCTCACACCGCACAACACAAAGCCGCTCACACCGCACAACATAGAGCCGCTCACACCACACAACACAAAGCCGCTCACACCGCACAACATAAAGACGCTCACACCGCACAACATAAAGACGCTCACACCGCACAACATAGAGCCGCTCACACACCGCACAACATAGAGCCGCTCACACCGCACAACATAGAGCCCGCTCACACCGCACAACATAGAGCCGCTCACACCGCACAAACATAGAGCCACTCACACACCGCACAACATAGAGCCGCTCACACTGCACAACATAGAGCCGTTCGCACCACACAACATAGAGCCACTCACACCGCACAACACAAAGCCGCTCACACCGCACAACACAAAGCCGCTCACACCACACAACATAGAGCTGCTCACACCACACAACACAGAGCCGCTCACACTGCACAACATAGAGCCGCTCACACCGCCCAAAATAGAGCCGCTCACACCGCACAACATAAAGCCGCTCACACTGCACCACATAGAGCCGCTCACACCACACAACATAGAGTGTCTCACACCGCACAACATAGAGCCGCTCACACTGCACAACATAAAGCCGCTCACACTGTACAACATAGAGCCGCTCACACTGCACAACATAGAGCCGCTCACACCGCACAACATAGAGCCGCTCACACCGCACAACATAAAGCCGCTCACACCGCACAACACAGAGCCGCTCAAACACGCACAACACAAAGCCGCTCACACCGCACAACATAGAGTCGCTCACACCGCACAACACAAAGCCGCTCACACCGCACAACATAGAGCCGCTCACACCACACAACACAAAGCCGCTCACACCGCACAACATAAAGACGCTCACACCGCACAACATAAAGACGCTCACACGCACAACATAGAGCCGCTCACACCGCACAACATAGAGCCGCTCACACCGCACAACATAGAGGCTCGCTCACACCGCACAACATAGAGCCGCTCACCAACAACCTGCCACAACATAGAGCCACTCACACCGCACAACATAGAGCCGCTCACACCGCACAACATAGAGCCGTTCGCACCACACAACATAGAGCCGCTCACACCGCACAACACAAAGCCGCTCACACCGCACAACACAAAGCCGCTCACACCGCACAACATAGAGCTGCTCACACCGCACACACACAAAGCCGCTCACACCACACAACATAGAGCTGCTCACACCGCACAACACAGAGCCGCTCACACTGCACAATATAGAGCCGCTCACACCGCCCAAAATAGAGCCGCTCACAACCGCACAACATAAAGCCGCTCACACTGCACCACATAGAGCCGCTCACACCACACAACATAGAGTGTCTCACACCGCACAACATAGAGCCGCTCACACTGCACAACATAAAGCCGCTCACACTGTACAACATAGAGCCGCTCACAACCGCACAACATAGAGCCGCTCACACCACACAACATAGAGTGTCTCACACCGCACAACACAGAGCCGCTCACACCGCACAACATTGAGCCGCTCACACCGCACAACACAAAGCCGCTCACACCGCACAACATAGAGTGTCTCACACCCGCACAACATAGAGCGTCTCACACCGCACAACACAAAGGCGCTCACACCGCACAACACAAAGCCGCTCACACCGCACAAACACAAAGGCTCTCACACCGCACAACATAAAGCCGCTCACAACCGCACAACATAAAGCCGCTCACACCGCACAACATAGAGCCGCTCACACGCACAACATAGAGCCGCTCACACCGCACAACATAGAGTCGCTCACACCCGCACAACATAGAGCCGCTCAGACCCCACAACACAAAGCCGCTCACACCGCACAACATAGAGCCGCTCACACCGCACAACATAAAGCCGCTCACACCGCACAACATCAAGCCGCTCACACTGCACAACATTGAGCCGCTCACACCGCACAACACAAAGCCGCTCACACCGCACAACATAGAGTGTCTCACACCGCACAACATAGAGCCGCTCACACCACACAACATAGAGCCACTCACACTGCACAACATAGAGCCGCTCACACCGCACAACAGAGAGCCGCTCACACCGCACAACATAGAGCCGCTCACACCGCACAACATAGAGCCGCTCACACCGCACAACACAAAGCTGCTCACACTGCACAACATAGAGTGTCTCACACCGCACAACATAGAGCCGCTCACAAAGCACAACATAGAGCCGCTCACACCGCACAACATAGAGTGTCTCACACCGCACAACATAGAGTCGCTCACACCACACAACACATAGAGCCACTCACACCGCACAACATAGAGCCGCTCACACCCCACAACACAAAGCCGCTCACACCGCACAACATAGAGCCGCTCACACCGCACAACATAGAGACGCTCACAAAGCACAACATAGCAGAAGTGATGGCCACCAAAAACGCTGCCTTGAGAGACGGAAGGGTTGCGGCAGACAAGGGTTCAAAGGGCTGCGAGAAAGCCCCTGAAGAACAATGTTCAAATCCCAGGGGGGGGACAGAAGGCCGAATCCGGGCCGCCGCCCCCAAGCAGAAGTAAAAAACTGCTTGATCCATAGATGGGAAGCAAGATCCTGGGCAACAACCGCCCCAAGTGCCGACACCTGGACTTAAGTGCTCGGCCGAAGCCCCAAATCCAAGCCACGCTGCAAAAAATCCAAGAGTTGGGCCACATTAGGATGAAGCATGTCCGGGATGGAAGGAGCACACCAGGACAGGAACCGCTGCCAGACCTTCCCATACATAGCGTTCGTCACAGGCTTCCTGCTCTGCTGAAGCGTGCGGATCACTGCCTGGGAGAGACCCTTGGTCCTCAGGATCTCGGCCTCAACAGCCAGGTCGCCAGATAGAGCCACTGAGGGTCCGGGTGAAACAGAGGACCCTGGGACAGTAGGTTGAGTTTGTGAGGCAACATAATCGGTCCATCCAGGCCCAGGTCTCAAATGGCGCCATACCACGCCCAGGGAACCCACCAGGATAGCCGTCACCCCCTCTACCCGAATCTTTTGCAACGTCTTGGGAAGTAGCGGGACTGGAGGAAATGCATACACCAACTAGTAGTCCCAGGGATGGGCGAAGGCATCCAGTCCCAAAGAATGGTCCGACCGCGTCAGGGAGAAAAAGGTCGGCAACTTTGCATTCGAGCCCGAAGTGATCAGGTCGATCATAGACTTAGCGTCAAATAATAAAATCCTGGCTCCACTAGGGGGAGCTGAAGAGCCTACTGTAGACGGTTTACCCTACAGATCTCCTTTGCTCCCCCTAGAGGTGGTTCACCTATATGCAGTGGTTTTAGGGCTCTATTCTATTGTGTCTTACTGATAACTTATGAGTCTCTTTCATAGTCCTGTAACCCCCCCCCCTCCCCTTGCAGACATGAAAGAGTTAATGACAGGTGAAACCATGAATTGTCTTATAAACAAGCTGTCAGTTGTATTTACTGCCGGTGACAGCTATGACGGCTCAGCAGACACATTACCCCGATCCTGATACATATATTAGCAGCGTATCGCTGCTGGAGATGGCGTGCGTGCTGCTCACTTTGGAAAAGCTCCAGTAGGTGCGACTATATGCGGTATTATCATAGGGACATATAGTGCAGTATTATCATAGGACATATAGTGCGGTATTATCATAGGTTCCAAACAGCGTATTACCCAGATAGTTGTTGTCTATGTTGCTTCCATAAACTGCATGATTGCAATGTCTGGAACCCCCTGACTAACTCAGCTTTGCTAAATCCCTGGCTAACTAAACCATACAGCCGACCAGTTCTTTATTAGACCTTTCAACAAACCTAGCTCTGTATTCTGCCATTCCACAGACAGCTATACATTGGACTCTGTGGCAAACACAGCTCTGCGATATCACTGAGTCAACTCCACCATACCACTAACCGCAAAAATTGAACTCTGTGACAAACACAGCTCTGCTATATCACTGAGTCAACTTCACCATACCACTGACCGCAAAAGTGAACTCTGTGACAAACACAGCTCTGCTATATCACTGAGTCAACTCTACCATACCACTGACGCTAAATAGTGAACTCTGTGACAAACACAGCTCTGCTATATCACTGAATCAACTCCATCATACCACTGACCGCTAAAAAGTGAACTCTGTGACAAACACAGCTCTGCTATATCACTTGGCAACTTTACCATTCCACTGACAGCTATGCATTACACTCTGAACAAACAAAGCTCTGCTATATCATTGAAACAACTCCACCATACTACTGATAGCTATACATTAAACTCTGTGACAAACCCAGCTCTGCTATATCCCTGAGTCAACTGCACTATACCAAATACAGCCATATATTAAACACTTAGACAAACCCAGCTCTGCTCTATGACTAAATCACCTCCACCATACCACTGATGGATATACATTAAACTCTGTGACAAACCCAGCTCTGCTATGTCACTGAGTCAGCTCCACTATACCAATTACAGCTATATATTAAACACTTGACAAACCCAGCTCTGCTCTATGACTAAATCAACTCCACCATACTACTGACAGTTATGCCTTGAACTCTGTGGCAAACACAGCACTGCTTGATCACTCAGTGAACTCCACCATAAAACTGACAGATATAGCTTGAAATCTGACAAACACAGCTCTGCTTTATTACTGAGTCAGCTCCACCATACTACTATCGGCTATACACTGAACTCTGTGACAAACCCAGATTTCAATATCACTGTGTCAACTCTGCCATTCCACTACAAGCTTTAAATTGGACTCTATGTCAAACACAGCTCTTCTATATTGCTGCGTCTCCTGGCATATTGTTGTGCAGCACAGCTGCTTCTCCTCTGTGTCTTTGTGTAAAGTGTGTGTTTCGCCTGTTCTGCTTCATCAGGTCCTGTGATTCCCGTTTGTTCTACCTGTTGCTCTTCTGCCATAGATAACAACCTCCGTTATTCCACCTGGATCTCCCTGCTGCACCGGCACCATCTGTCCGCGCTGATCCGGATCAAGGGCTCCGAGGACCAAGAGCCGTTATGTAAAGCTCCTGACAGAATCTTGTATAAAGTAACTTTATCTTAGAGTAAGTTTTCTACAAGTTTCTTTGTATGCAGAAAACTAACTATTGAGCCGTGCACACAGTGACCGTGTCTTTAGGACAGCGTTCACACCACCAAAAGACTGAAGCACAAAAACCATAGTCAAACAAACGTGAACAAATACTGCTCTACCTCTCCACGGTAACCCTTGTCAGAGCAGTCCCTATCTGTTGTATTCCATGTGTATTAGTACCTACATGAGCAGGGTCCAGACAGGGTTACCGTGGAGAGGTAGAGCAGCTTAGCATACACATTGCATGGATCCTTCATGTGATTCCAGACACTGGATGATGTGAGATCAGGAAGGGGCCAGATCATCATCTCCAGGACTCCTCCTTCTTAACAACATTGACTGGATCTTTGGGGTTGTTGTCCGGCTGCAGAATACATTTTAAACTTTCAATACATTTTAAATCTGTTCTCTTTTTTTATACCAGTGCAGGAGTTAGTCAGTTTCTGCTGCTAGCAATGCTCCTTAGTTCTCTTACCAGATGTGGCCACTTTGTGATCACTCCCATCTTCTTTATATGGTAACATGATCCAGCATTCCTTGCTGCTGATTGAACTCCATTCCTGGCCTAACTACCTTGAAGGAGGTTCTCTGGAGAAGCTGACCCTTGTCAAGCGGTCTGCTGCCTAGGAGCGTGGCAATAGGCGTGAAGTTGTTTTGTCATTTCCTTGTCTGTCTTTCCCTCCCCTCCTGTTGTTGCTAGTGCAGTAGTTGGGACTAGTGTTCCTGCTGGACATTTCCCCATTGAGGGCTAACATCAAGGCCAATGAAGGACTGGGTATCCAGCTCTGTGATGGGTTGAAAGGACCCATATAGGGACAGTAGCGAGATCAGGGCACAGCGCAGGTGAGTTCAGGAGGTCACCTCTCCCCAGATCCCTATGAGCAGGGACGTCCATTGTATTTGAGCCCCCATTGTTTCCCCTGTGTGTTGCTTTGTGTAGTGCACCAAACACTGTTGGTCTGTGTGCCACTGTCGCGCACTGTATTCAGGCGCTCACTAGTCCGCAGCGTGACAAATGCTTCCTTGATAGTAGATCAATTGAAGTATCTTTAGCCAGTCCTTGGTAGATCAGGTCCAGGGTCTCTGGCTCTCTCCTGTAGACTGGATGCAGTCCAGTGTCTGTACTCACTCTGTGGGTGGTTCTCCATTGGGGTGCGCTCTGTTAATCCCACTGCTGCCACCAGTTGTCTCGAGGTCCTTCTCCGGTATCCCACAATCAACTGAGCAAGAGATATGTGAACAGCCCAAGAACCTTTATTGCTTGAAAACCTAAAAAACCCATAAAACAATGCATCATAAAAATCCTTAAAGCAATCCAGCAGTATACTGTACATCCAAGTAATCCAGGTGTGCCTTGGAGAGAGCTGACCTTAGTTTTGCCATTGTGTTATGCACAAATAGGCCCTATTTTCCCCTGTGAATAACTATCGCTAAATTACTGCACCTGACCCAACGGGCTCTATACATACTAAAGTGCCTAGCTTTAAAGCCACTGGTGGCACCTATACAGGCTAGAACAACCCTGACAGCAAAACTAGGAACTAACATATTGGATCTTGCTGCCTAAAAGGCCGTCGAGTGTTCCTCGTACTTCCTTAGGAACTGAAGAGAGATACAGAGCTCTATAACCCTGAGAAAGGAAGGCGTAGAGAGAGAAAACATGAATACTAGGTCGAAAAATTAAAGTGCTGCTGCAAGAAAAAATAGCTTCCTGCTACCTAACTATTGGCAGGAGATAGGAGTAAGACAGATAGATGTGACAGCAAAGATAATAAACCTTGCTGGTATCAGTCTGGCATAAATCCATCGCAATATGGCCGGAACTCCAAGCAGGATTCACTTAGAAATATAGCCAGCAGAAAAGACTTGCAAGGGAAGGTATAAGACCAATCGACATTACTCCGTCCTCCTCCTCCTCGACCTATCTGCTGCCTTTAATACCATTGACAATTCCCTCCTACTTCAGATTCTGGAATCCCTCGGCATCACTGATCTAGCCCTCATGAATCTCCTCATATCTAACTGATCGGACCTTCACGTCACCCACTCCCATACCTCCTCTTCACCCTACCCTCTTCTGTCGGTGTCCCCTAAGGCTCAGTTCTGGGCCCTCTTACTCTTCTCCATTCACACACTGGCCTGGGACAACTCATCGATCCCATGGACTTGATTATCATTATCTATCTGGGCCTGTCTCACCTCCCCTCTATCCAAAATCCCACAATGCCTGTCCGCAATCTCCTCCTTCTTCTCTGCTCGTTTTCCTCAAACTTAACATGGACAAAACAGAGTTCATAGTCTACCCCCCCCCCCCAAATCACTCTCCCCCTCTACCAGACACATCCATTAATGTCAATGATGCTCACTCTCCCCACGCCTCCTGCCGACTCCTGCTCAAAAACATTTCACAGATCCGCACTTTCCTTGACCACAACACTGCTAAAACACTTGTTCATGCTCTCATCATTTCCCGCCTTGACTACTGCAACCTCCTGCTAACCAGCTTCCCACTACCTCCCTCGCACCTCTCCAATCTATCCTAAACTCCGCTGCCGACTCTTCAACTGTCTCCCTCTACTCCTATGTACTCCCCTCTGCCAAGCCCTTCATTGGTTCCCCACCTCTCAGAGATCCCGTTCAAAATCATAACCATGACATACAAAGCCATACACACCATGTCCCCTCCATACATCTCTGAATGGTCTCCCGTTACCTCCCTCACGCACCCTGCGATCTTCTCAAGATCTCCTCCTCTACTCCCCCCTCATCTCCTCTTCGCACAACCGCATGCAAGACTTCCCCCGTGCATCCGCTATACTCTGGAACTCTCTGCCCCGACACATCTGACATTCTCCTCCCCTGGGAACCTTCAAAAGGCCTGAAGACTCACCTCTTCCGACAAGCCTACAACCTACAATGAGACCTAGTCACCGATCCGTCTGATGTTCGGCACTACCCCCTCCTACTGTATCCCCATAGACTGTGAGCCTCGAGGTGGTCCCATCCCCTCCTGTTTCCTGTTTGTCCCGAACTACACAAATATATTGAACTTGTCCTTGTTACCCCCTTAGACGTAAAGCCCATGGAATCTAATGGCTGTATAAATAAATAAAATAATAAAATAATAATAATAGCATGTGATCCACATTGTGATAGGACAGACTAAAGTAACAAATGAAAAAAACAAACAAATGATAAAAGATAATCGGCACTGTGACAGAGACTGAACCTGCTGTGGCTCAGTGAAGAAGGAAGCCAATAAAGGAGCACAGGGTCACTCGGATCAAATCCTGAGACATGACACTGTCTTCCACAACCTCACCTTTGTAGCAGAGTTTGGCTGTTCCTCACCCAGTTTCAAGCCTCCTACACAGCGTGTTTCAGTTAATGACTACATATGAAGATGATGATCATTATCACCTAATTGGTTACTCATAAATCTCACCAATATCCTACATAATCCCTGACTATGTGCAACTCTACCCAGATGACTGCACACGGTGGCCACCAAGTGTTGATGGGATTTTGACTGTTTTAATTCATTTAGAATGTTATTAATTGATCAAAAATAAACTATTAACATTTTTACTCTCAGAATCTTTGGAGAATTTTTCCACATCTGCCTGAACTTTATTCATCCATATATACTGTATGTATATATATATATATACATATGCACACACAGGGGAGAATATTAAACATACCGTAATCATAGAGGTGATGGCAGGTATAGATTATCTGCTGCCGTTCCTGTATTGATGCGCTCGCTGCAGGCTGCGATCCCGAGAACCACCCATGGGCTACGAGCCTAAAGCCTCATCCTAATAATGAACCCCCGCTAATTAGTGATCTGAGGGGTCCGCAGAAGCGATGACGGCATTAGGCTTGTAATGAGGGGAAATCAATACTGCGAGCAGCTTAGTGTGAATTATTCAGAATTAGTCTTTTCTCGTTCGGCGGACACTGTGCGCATACAATACACAGATGCCCGACTACTGGCTTAAAGGGAATCTATGACTAAGGTGGATCCCGAAAAATTAAGATGTTATCAGATGTCCTGAGAACATGTTTTCCGACTTTTAAGTGAGAATATTATGGAGTCTTGATATACAAGGTGCTTAGGAACGTTGGACATCACCAATATGGCCACCAAAAGGTTAGTTAAGTTGGATATCACCAAGATGGCCATTAAGTGCTTAGGAAAGATGGATATCATCAATGTGGCTGCTAAGTGCTTAGGAGAGGTGGAGATCACCAATGTGGCCACCAAGTGCTTAGGAGAGTTGGACATCACCAATGTGGCCACCAAGTACTTAGGAGAGTTGGATATCATCAATGTGGCCACCAAGTGCTTAGGAAAGTTGGATATCACCAATGTGGCCACCAAGTACTTAGGAGAGTTGGATATCACCAATGTGGCCACCAAGTGCTTGGGAGAGTTGGATATCACCAATGTGGCCACCAAGTACTTAGGAGAGTTGGATATCACCAATGTGGCCACCAAGTGCTTAGGAGAGTTGGATATCACCAATGTGGCCACCAAGTACTTAGGAGAGTTGGATATCACCAATGTGGCCACCAAGTGCTTGGGAGAGTTGGATATCACCAATGTGGCCACCAAGTGCTTAGGTAAGTTGGATATCACCAATGTGGCCACCAAGTGCTTAGGAGAGTTGGATATCACCAATGTGGCCACCAAGTGCTTAGGAGAGTTGGATATCGCCAATGTGGCCACCAAGTGCTTAGGTAAGTTGGATATCACCAATGTGGCCACCAAGTGCTTAGGAGAGTTGGATATCACCAATGTGGCCACCAAGTACTTAGGAGAGTTGGATATCACCAATGTGGCCTCCAAGTGCTTGGGAGAGTTGGATATCACCAATGTGGCCACCAAGTGCTTAGGTAAGTTGGATATCACCAATGTGGCCTCCAAGTGCTTGGGAGAGTTGGATATCACCAATGTGGCCACCAAGTACTTGGGAGAGTTGGATATCACCAATGTGGCCACCAAGTGCTTAGGGAAGTTGGATATCACCAATGTGGCCACCAAGTGCTTAGGAGAGTTGGATATCGCCAGTGTGGCCACCAAGTGCTTAGGAAAGTTGGATATCACCAATGTGGCCACCAAGTGCTTAGGAGAGTTGGATATCGCCAATGTGGCCACCAAGTGCTTAGGAGAGTTGGAGATCACCAATGTGGCCACCAAGTACTTAGGGAAGTTGGATATCGCCAATGTGGCCACCATGTGCTTAGGGTGACAGCTCAAAGGAGAGAGCACAGGCGAGAGAGACTTCACACAGGGGGAAGAGAGACAGCTCATACAGGGGAGAGACGGCACATGGGGGGCGAGAGCGCACTGGTGGAAGACAACTCAAAGGAGAGAGCACACAAGGGGAGAAGACAGCACAAGGGGGAGAGACCACAGGGGAAGAGAGACAGTGGGGAGACAGCTCAAAGGAGAGAACACAGAGGGGAGAAGACATCACACAGGAGAGACAGCACACAGGGAGGAGAGAAAACAGAGGGGAGAAGACAGCCCAAGGGGGAAAGAGACAGCATACAGGGGCAAGAGTGCACATGGGCAGCGAGATAGCGCACATGGGGAGACAGGTAAAAGGAGAGAGTACAGAAGAGAGTTGCCAGCTCAGGGGGAAAAGCTCACAGGAGCAGAGAGACAGCACACAGAGGGGAGACAGGTCAATGGAGAGAGCATAGAAGGGAGCTGCCAACATATGTGGAAGAGGGGGGAGAGCGCACAGGAGAGACAGTCAGCACCACAGAGCCTGCCCCCATCGTGACATCGCTGCCCTCAAGCAACCATCTAGTAGTAATAATAATGGAGAACGTGCAGTACCATTTGCGGCCACTACACAATCAATGGTGCTTTGATCAGCCGATCCGATATTGATGACTGATCTTAATATTAAAAGTTCTGGAAAACTTTATTAAAAGTTCTATCTAATCTGAAAATTCGGGTTTTGAATACTATGGCCACAATTTATTTTGGAGGACACTCCGCTTCCCCAAGATATTACCCAAAAAAGTTTTCTTTTTTTCATTCTATTTGTATAAGTTTCATCCTCCGGGAGATTTGGAATGATAACTTCGGCAGGGGTTGTTTGCCTTCCGCCCGGAGAGCGGGATGATCCGCTGATCGTCGATGGGGTTGATCTTTAATTGACGACCTCTTCCCGGAGACGTCTCGGAGACCGTCTTGGACTTTTTGCTTTTGATGTTGCAATTTCAAATGGAATTTAGTCTTTTAAGCAGCGTTGGGGGCGTGCCGGCCGGCCGCCGAGCTCCCCTGCACACGTTCTCCTTCTTATCTACAGGTTTCCGCTCTCTCTGCGCTCCCAACTTCTGTTTTATTCTCTTTTAAGTTTATACATAAGATGAAAATTACAGAGAATGGAAAATGAGCCATTATTGAAAGAAAAAAAACCCACACCGGGCGCCGAGAGACAGGAGCAAAGTTCAGCGCCGGAGCTGATTGCCGATGTTCTGGTCGATGTATTATTCCCTCTATTGTAGAAGACGAGGCGCGGAGACAACAACAAGGATCTGTGTGTTCTTCACAACAATCCATCAATCTTTAAGATGTTGTTATAGGTGAAAACAAATAAGACTTCTCAGAATCCGCCAGGCTTCTGGAGAATATCTCTGGTCTTAAAGTTAATGTAAATCTTTAGATCCAAAATTCTTTCTGATCAGTTCTCATATTATATCTTTGTAGGGGTCGGAGCTCCGTTTTCTGATGCAGGGATCCAAATCTCATGTGTAGAAAGACATAAATAATTATGTTCCCCAAGACACCACTAGGGGGAGCTCAGGAGCTCACTGCATACTGGACATACATTGAACTCATTGATAAGACTGTATGCGGTCAGCTCCCTCTAGTGGTGGTTGCAGGGGGCGTGAATTTTATCATTTAAGGCTGGTTTCACACTGCCGTTTTTTTGGCATCAGTGTCACAAACTGGATGCACCCACATCCATTTTCGGCCCCACACCTGGGTGCATTCAGTTGTATACAGTTCGCCCTGGATCCGAGTGTCCACCGAATTTTCACGGAGACAATATCTGCAGCTTGTTCCGATTTTGGTCTTTGTGAAAAACACCGTGAACCCCCAGATCCACCCGGATCCAGGGCACCTTGGGTAAAATCTGAATGGGGGTACATGCAACACAGATTCATCTGGACTCCGGATCCCAGTAGGTCCGGATTTCCGATACGTGTTCTACGCAGTTCTAAATGACACGTCCCCTAGAATCCCTACCACCAACCGGATCCCTGTCAAATATGCAACCAGATGCTCCCACATGGGGTGCGGGTGCATCCAATTTCACCATCACAACCTAATGGCATCACCGTGTCTTACCACCTACCACTGGCTGCCTAGTTTTACCTGGCTGGTAATCAAAAATACAGAGGAGCCCTTTTTTTTTTTTAAAAAAAAAAACATTTGTAATACTAAAATAAAAATGACGTGGGGCCTGGCCGTATTTTTGGTTGCCAGCCAGGTAACACTAGGCAGCTTTGGGCTGGAGCTCTCAGCATGGGAAACCCAAAGTGTTCTGAACCCCCCGACATTGCAAATTGCACCCCACAGCCACCCCAGAAAATGTTGCATTCATCAAAGAACCATTTTCTGAAGCTGTACCCGACTCTTCCAGCTGCTCTGTGAGATTGGCAGACTTTGTAATTGCCATGCTGGCACAAAGCCCGAGGTTCATAATATCTGGTCAATGTTAGACCCAGCTATTATGAACCTCTAAGTAAATAGTAAATATTACACCACACCCAGAATAATAATTTATTTGTAAATAAGAAAACAATCACAGACTTTTTTCCCATATCGATCACTCCCCAAGAAAAATCTCCACGATAATCCTCAGCGACATCCAATCACAGCAGAACTCGAAACTGAATGCGGCTGTGAGCGGAGTGATGTGAAAATGTTCATCGCTGTAGCTGACCTCAGATGACCAGACTGATGTCATCCCTCTTGGTTTTGGGTCATTGTGATTGGACGTCGCTGACGATTATCGTGGAGGGTTTTTTGGGGTGGTCATAAATATGGGAAAAAGGTTTGTGAGTTCTTATTACAAATACATAATTTTTCATGGTGTGGTGTATTATTTACTATGTACATAGAGGTTCAGAATGGCCGGGTCTAACATTGACCAGACATTATGAACCTCGGGCTTAGTGCTAGCCGAGGATTCCTGCTCCCAGCTGCCTAGTTTTACTTGGCTGTCAACCAAAAATATGGTGAAGCCCCACGTAATTTTTTTTTTTTAACTATTTCAAGAAATAATTTAAAAAACGGCTCCCCTGTATTGTGGATTACCAGCCAGGTAAACTTAGGCAGCTGGGGGTGGGTGGCATCCCATATCTGGCTGCTGTACGTGGGCTGGTGACCCAAAATACAGCAGAGCCTCATATCATCAGTGCAATATACACACAAAATCTGCGCTAAATATACAGCAAATACTGTGTGAACAGTGATGCGTATTTTGGAGCTAACATTGAGCTCTGCTACATCTGTATACCGTAGCACATCCAGCAGCTTTGCTGCATCTGTATACCGCGGCACACTCTGCTCCTCTGCATACCGCGGCACACTCTGCTCCTCTGCATACCGCGGCACACTCTGCTCCTCTGTATAATGCGGCACACTCTGCACCTCTGTATACCATGGCACACTCCGCATACTGCGGCACAAACTCCGCTCTTCTGTATATGGCGGCACACTCTGCTCCTCTGTATATGGCAGCACACTGCGCTCCTCTGTATAGGGCGGCACACTGCCACTGCGCTCCTCTGTATATGGCGGCACACTGCGCTCCTCTGTATATGGCGGCACACTGCGCTCGTCTGTATATGGCGGCACACTGTGCTCCCCTGTATATGGCGGCACACTGCCACTGCGCTCCTCTGTATATGGCGGCACACTGCGCTCCTCTGTATACGGCGGCACACTGCGCTCCTCTGTGTATGGCGGCACACTGCGCTCCTCTGTATATGGTGGCACACTGCGCTCGTCTGTATATGGCGGCACACTGTGCTCCTCTGTATACGGCGGCACACTGCGCTCCTCTGTATATGGCAGCACACTGCGCTCCTCTGTGTATGGCGGCACACTGCGCTCCTCTGTATATGGCGGCACACTGCGCTCCTCTGTATATGGCGGCACACTGCGCTCCTCTGTGTATGGCGGCACACTGCGCTCCTCTGTGTATGGCGGCACACTGCGCTCCTCTGTATATGGCGGCACACTGTGCTCCTCTGTATACGTTGGCACACTGCGCTCCTCTGTATATGGCGGCACACTCTGCTCCTCTGTATATGGCGGCACACTGCGCTCCTCTGTTTATGGCGGCACACTGCGCTCCTCTGTATATGGCGGCACACTGCGCTCCTCTGTATATGGCGGCACACTGCGCTCCTCTGTATATGGCGGCACACTGCGCTCCTCTGTGTATGGCGGCACACTGCGCTCCTCTGTTTATGGCGGCACACTCTGTTCCGCTCCTCCATCTTGACTGTGATTTTGGGCACAGACCATCTTCCATTAATTGAATGTGAGTTATAATCTGGGATTATATTACCTTTCCTCTCGGCAGATTGACAGGCCGCCGCTCCTCCGCCACCTCCATCCTGCATCTCTGTTTATGGCGACACACTGCGCTCCTCTGTATATGGCGGCACACTGCGCTCCTCTGTATATGGCGGCACACTGCGCTCCTCTGTGTATGGCGGCACACTGCGCTCCTCTGTGTATGGCGGCACACTGCGCTCCTCTGTATATGGCGGCACACTGCGCTCCTCTGTATATGGCGGCACACTGCGCTCTGTGTATGGTGGCACACTGCGCTCCTCTGTATATGGCGGCACACTGCGCTCCTCTGTATATGGCGGCACACTGCGCTCCTCTGTGTATGGCGGCACACTGTGCTCCTCTGTATATGGTGGCACACTGCGCTCCTCTGTATATGGCGGCACACTGCGCTCCTCTGTGTATGGCGGCACACTGCGCTCCTCTGTGTATGGCGGCACACTGCGCTCCTCTGTATATGGCGGCACACTGCGCTCCTCTGTATATGGCGGCACACTGCGCTCCTCTGTATATGGCGGCACACTGCGCTCCTCTGTATACGGCGGCACACTGCGCTCCTCTGTATACGGCGGCACACTGCGCTCCTCTGTATATGGCGGCACACTGCGCTCCTCTGTATACGGCGGCACACTGCGCTCCTCTGTATACGGCGGCACACTGCGCTCCTCTGTATACGGCGGCACACTGCGCTCCTCTGTATACGGCGGCACACTGCGCTCCTCTGTATACGGCGGCACACTGCGCTCCTCTGTATATGGCGGCACGCTGCACTCCTCTGTATACGGCGGAACACTGCGCTCCTCTGTATATGGCGGCACACTGCGCTCCTCTGTATATGGCGGCACATTGCGCTCCTCTGTATATGGCGGCACACTGCACTCCTCTGTATATGGCGGCACATTGCGCTCCTCTGTATATGGCGGCACACTGCGCTCCTCTGTATATGGCGGCACACTGCTCTCCTCTGTATATGGCGGCACACTGCGCTCCTCTGTATACGGCGGCACACTGCGCTCCTCTGTATATGGCGGCACACTGCGCTCCTCTGTATATGGCGGCACACTGCTCTCCTCTGTATATGGCGGCACACTGCGCTCCTCTGTATACGGCGGCACACTGCGCTCCTCTGTATATGGCGGCACACTGCGCTCCTCTGTGTATGGCGGCACACTGCGCTCCTCTGTATATGGCGGCACACTGCGCTCCTCTGTTTATGGCGGCACACTGCGCTCCTTTGTATATGGCGGCACACTGCGCTCCTCTGTGTATGGCGGCACACTGCGCTCCTCTGTATATGGCGGCACACTGCGCTCCTCTGTATACGGCGGCACACTGTTCTCCTCTGTATACGGCGGCACACTGCGCTCCTCTGTATATGGCGGCACACTGCGCTCCTCTGTATATGGCGGCACACTGCGCTCCTCTGTATATGGCGGCACACTGCGCTCCTCTGTATATGGCGGCACACTCTGTTCCGCTCCTCCATCTTGACTGTGATTTTGGGCACAGACCATCTTCCATTAATTGAATGTGAGTTATAATCTGGGATTATATTACCTTTCCTCTCGGCAGATTGACAGGCCGCCGCTCCTCCGCCACCTCCATCCTGCACTCACTAACGCGCCAATTACAAGACTAATTATGGCCATAAAATCCCTTCACATTTTATTTGCGGTTTATTTATTTATGAGTCGGGTTTTTTCTCCTGCTCCTTGTCGAGGACGTCGTCATTATCTGCAGATATTTGTGCCGGGATATTTGCTAATTGTTCTGTTTCACCCAATGTCCTGAATACTCGGAATGAAGAGGAATTTCTGTATTTAACACCTTTGCTTCCACTGGTGACGAGTCAAAGACAGACGAGAGATACCCTAATTAGGCTGGGACCGCCCTTTATATAATTGGGAGACTACCATACAGCGCACAATAATATACCATATAGTGCCTAATTATTACTGCCAAACAATGCAAAAGAAAAACATACCATATAGTGCACAAAAGCCATACAGTGCCTAATTATTACCACCATAATAAATAAATTACACAAAAAAAGGGGGAGCGGGAACACAAGGACGACAGCAGCTGTTTCGTACCTTAGGTGCAGCTTAGTGTTGGTGCTTAGTCCTCAAATACCGAAACACTGTATAAGCCAGAATGAAGAAATCAGATGGCACTCACTGAACAAGCCTTTCTTTTCACTTCATTTCTATATCCAGATCCAGATAAGCATGGGAGGAAGGGGGAGCGGGAACACAAGGACGACAGCAGCTGTTTCGTACCTTAGGTGCAGCTTAGTGTTGGTGCTTAGTCCTCAAATACCGAAACACTGTATAAGCCAGAATGAAGAAATCAGATGGCACTCACTGAACAAGCCTTTCTTTTCACTTCATTTCTATATCCAGATCCAGATAAGCATGGGAGGAAGGGGGAGCGGGAACACAAGGATGACAACAGCTGTTTCGTACCTTAGGTGCAGCTTAGTGTTGGTGCTTAGTCCTCAGATACTGAAACATTGTATAAGCCAGAATGAAGAAATCAGATGGCACTCACTGAACAAGCCTTTCTTTTCACTTTATTTCCATATCCAGACACAGACAAGCATTGGAAGGGGGAACAAAAGGACGACAGCGGCTGTTTTGCACCTTAGGCTGGAATCGGACGAGACTCGGATCGGTGACCCTGAACGGCTTCTCCCTCTCTGGACGGAGAGTGTCAGCTGCTTGTGTTTTTGTGCAGCATCACACTCCCGTCCAGAGAAGGAGAGGCCGTTCAGGGTCACTGATCAGAGTCTCGTCCGAGAGAGTCGCGTGTAAGTAGGATAGTGTGTTTCCAGCCTTAGGTGCGAAACAGCCGCTGTCGTCCTTGTGTTCCCACTATCCCTCCCACACTTGTCTGTATCTGGATATGGAAATAAAGTGAAAAGCTCATTCGGGGAGTGCCATCTGATTTCTTAATTCTGGCTTATTTCCCTAACAGTGGAGGGAGAAAGTTGCGCATGCGCTGCCACCTTGCTAGTTATATATGTTTTCTTTACATCACGTGGCTTTAACCCTTCGCCTACATAACACTTGTCACAGCTGAGGTTTTGTTACACTCTTTTCCATGTTTCCATGAAATCCAGGCAATACTTATCGGGTGATCACCTGTGCCTAGCTATATTGTGCTGCTCCAGCACCGTGGAGTGGGTGGGTGGATAAGTGAAGCAGCTCAGCGTTGGTGCTCAATCCTCAGATACAGAAACATCATATAAGCAAAAATGAAGAAATCAGATGGCACTCACCAAACGAGTTTTCTTTTCACTTTATTTCTACAGATACAGACTAGCGTGGGAGGGAGGGGGAGGGGGAACACAAGGACGACAACAGCTGTTTCGCACCTTAGGTCCAGCTTAGCGTTGGTGCTCAATCCTCAAATGATGAAAGATTTTATAAGCCAGAATGAAGTAATTACATGGCACTCAACGAAAAAGCTTTTCTTTTCACTTCATCTCCATATCCAGGTACAAACAAGCAAGGGAGGGAGGGGGAGCGGGTACATAAGGACGACAGCAGCTGTTCCTTACTTAAGTGCAGTTTAGCATTGGTGCTCAATGCTCAGATACAGAAACACTGTAAAAGCCAGAATGAAGTAATCAGATGGCACTCTCCGAACAACCTTTTCTTTTCATCTCCATATCCAGGTACAAACAAGCAAGGGAGGGAGGGGGAGCATTTACATAAGGACGACAGCAGCTGTTTCTTACTTAAGTGCAGTTTAGCATTGGTGCTCAATGCTCAGATACAGAAACACTGTAAAAGCCAGAATGAAGAAATCAGATGGCACTCTCCGAACAAGCTTTTCTTTTCATCTCTATATCCAGGTTCAAAAAAGCAAGGGATGGAGGGGGAGCGGGTACACATGGACGACAGCAGCTGTTTCTCACCTTAAGTGCAGTTTAGCATTGGTGCCCAATCCTCAGATACAGAAACACTGTATTAGCCAGAATGAAGAAATCAGATGGCACTCTCTGAACAAGCTTTTCTTTTCACTTTATCTCCATATCCAGAAACAGAGGGGGGGTGAGCGAGTACACAAGGACAACAGCTATTGTTTTACATTTTAGGTGTTCCAGCTCCTCTCCCTCCCAGCTTGTCTTGATGTAAATATAGAAATAAAGTGAAAAGAAAAGCTCATTCGGTGAGAACCATCTGATGTCTTCATTCTGGCTTATTCCCATAGCAGTGAATGGAGAAAGTTGCGCATGCGCAGTCACCTCACTATTATAGCTGATTTCTTTGCATCAAGTGGCTTTAACCCTTTGCCTACATAACACTTGTCACAGCTGAGGTTTTGTTACAGTTGTTCCATGTTTCCATGAAATACAGACACCACTTATCTGAGTGATCACCTGTGCCCAGCAAGAGTGTGCTGCTCCAGCACCGTGCACTGGGTGGGTAAATAAGCAGCTCAGCGTTAGTGCTCATCTCAGATACAAACACATCAAATACCAGATGGCACTCACCAAGAGCTTTTCTTCACTAATTTCTATATCAGATACAACAAGCATAGAGTGAATACAACAAGACGACTACAGCGTTCGCACTTAGGTGCAGCTCAGCTTTGGCCAATCCGATACGAAAATTGTATAACCAAATGAGAATCAGATGCACTCACCAACCGAGCTTTTCTTTTCACTATATTTCTATATCCAGATACAGAAAGGCATAGGAGGGGAATACAAGGACGACTGCAGCTGTTTCGCACTTTAGGTGCAGCTCAGCTTTGGTGCTCAATCCTCAGATACTGAAACATTGTATGAACCAGAATGAAGAAATCTGATGGCACTCACGGACCAAGCTTTTCTTTTCACTATATTTCTATATCCAGATACAGACAAGCATAGGAGGGGGAATACAAGGACGACTGCAGCTGTTTCGCACTTTAGGTGCAGCTCAGCTTTGGTGCTCAATCCTCTAGATACTGAAACTTTGTATAAACCATAATGAAGAAATTAGATGGCACTCACGGACCAAGCTTTCTTTTCACTTTATCGCCATATCCAGATCCAGACAAGCGTGGAGGAGGAGTGGAAGACCAGGACGACAGCAGCTGTTTCCCACCTGAGGTGCAGCACAGCATTGGTGCTCAATCCTCAGATACAGAAACATCATATAAGCAAAAATAAGAAATCAGATGTCACTCACCAAACGAGTTTTTCTTTTCACTTTATTTCTATATCCAGATACAGACAAGCGTGGCAGGGAGGGGAGTGGAAACACAAGGATGACTGCAGCTGTTTCGCACCTTAGGTCCAGCTTAGCATTGGTGCTCAATCCTCAAATGATGAAAGATTTTATAAGCCAGAATGAAGTACTCAGATGGCACTCAACGAAAAAGCTTCATATCCAGGTACAAACAAGCAAGGGAGGGAGGGGGTGCGTGTACATAAGGACGACAGCAGCTGTTTCTCACCTTAAGTGCAGTTTAGCATTGGTGCTCAATCCTCAGATACAGAAACACTGTATAAGCCAGAATGAAGAAATCAGAAGGCACTCAACAAAAAAGCTTTTCTTTTCACTTTATCTCCATATCCAGAAACAGAAAGCGTGGAGGGAGTGTGTTGGGGTACCAAAGGACGACAGCAGCTGTTTCGCACCTCATTTGATTTCTTCATTCTGGCTTATCCCCGTAACAGGATGGAGAAAGTCGCGCATGCGCAGCCACCTTGCTGTTTCTAGCTGTTTTCTTTACATCAAGTGGCTTTAACCCTTTGCACACTTAACATTTGTCACAGCTGAGGTTTTGTTACAGTTGTTTCCATGTTATGGCCACTTATCTCAGGAACCTGACTGTGGACCCTCCTTTGGGATCACGAGAAGTATCAAGGGCATCCTCTTTTTTTTTTTTTGGGATCGCCCTGGTTACTATATATATACCCAGATGCTTCCGGCATCTCTCCCAGTAATGGAGTAAGTAGGACACACAAAAATATCACATCAGTAATTGGCACGAAACAAAAAAAAAAAAGAGGAAAATAATTGCGCTGATTGGAACGTTATGAAACGTCTGAATCTAATTCAAAAATATCTAATTCATTAACGAGCAACACAAAAGCCTCCTCGTCAGCACCGTACACAAGGAGCCCCGGTAATTAGACGCTCGTATCCTCCGAGCTCTGGAACGGAGGACGGAGGAGTCTCTGATCGCGGCAATAATGAGGAACATCAAAGACGACTTAGAATGCGCCAGAATCACTTTATTGCTCCATTTTTGGCTTGAAGAAACAAAAAAAAAAACAGGTTGACCATAAAGTTTTAATCAACCTAAGAAATCCCCAGCCACATTGCCCCACCACAGGGATAATACTCACCATGATGTCACAGTACAGAGATAATGCACACAGAGTTGGAAAAAGGTATTGTTATAACTATGTAATGCCATGTCTGATGGGAATTGTTGTCCGAACCGAACACACACTGCCTGATCCCTTATTAGGAAACTGTGCACTTGATGCCTGATTTGGACCTGGTAAGGGGGAGGGGTTAGTTAGGGTGTAATAGGATAGAGTAGGCGAAGGAGTAGTCTAATCAGGAGGCAGTAGGGACCAGCTTCAGTCAGGGGACCAGTCCCTAGGTCATCCAGGCTTATAGGGCCTGGTGGCAGAACTGAAGGCTGGTGGGTTTTATGCCCACTATCCACCCAAGTAGAGCTTTCCAGGGCAACAGTAGTACAGAGGATCAAGAACTGCTCTGAGCATGGATACCCGCAGGATTCACACTACCAGCCTGGCAGGAACTAAGAGGGAGTACAGAAGGGCTAAAGTTGTTAATCTACAAACAAGGGAAGTCAGTAAGAAGGCCATATTACTCACCCAGCAGAGCGGACTACAGTTCTCATCAGACTGGCCGGACCACTGGCTTGGTGGTGGTTGTATACCCTAGACCTGCTACAGCATCTTGTGGGCTCCTTGTGTCTCCTACCTCCACTACACCACCCTCATCATACTTATCTCCCTGGGAGCCAGCCCTAGTTGGGAAGGGTTAACACCTGCACTGCTACTACCACCTATCTTCCAGGGATCATCTGCAGTGCCAGCCATATACTGTCTGATTATTCCAACTGGCGTCATGAACAAACTTTATCCCTACTACTATCCCCTTTACATGTGTGGTCAGGACCACGGCTACCGTGAACCAAGCTCTGGCCCAGCTGCTGAGTATCCCAGGCCCTTCAGACTGACACGTTACAGGACAGGGATAATACACACAGTGACATCACAGTGACCGCTATAGATTCCTAACAGTCACTTTGTGACGTTTCACTGAGATGCTTCGTCCCAGTTTGGGATTCCTCAGCTGCGTCTCGGAATGATTTATAATTATGAAGCGCAGACGTCTCCTCCAGGGGATCTGCCAGACTCAGCTGACAAGGAGGACGCCACATATACACACAAAGCTGAGGGCACAACTATGTCCCTACTCGTACCCTTATTATCGTCTATTTTGGAGCCACTGCACTGTTCACACCCTTTAATACGATCACGTTCTTCATGATACAACCATCATCAGTGATGACCTCGTTTGCTCCACAACAAGCCGACACCACCATCAACAGTGACATCTCTGCTCCAGGATTACTTAAAGGGCTTTTTCCCCACAAATAAAGTTGATTTTAATCAATAGATCTTGGAATAATAATAATTTCCACAATTCTATGTGATTAAAAAAATGTTCCTGTGCAGAGATAATCTTTTAAATATATGTCCCTGCTATGTACTGTGTAATGGATGTGTCTGACCGTACAGGGACATGGTCTGATCATAACACATCTCCAGTGCTGAGATAATCTTATATATGTGTCTCTGCTATGTACTGTGTAATGGATGTGTCTGACTGTACAGGGACATGGTCTGATCATACCACATCTCCTGTGCTGAGATAATCTTATATATGTGTCCCTGCTATGTGCTGTGTAATGGATGTGTCTGACTGTACAGGGACTTGGTGTGATCATACCACATCTCCTGTGCTGAGATAATCTTATATACGTGTGCCTGCTATGTACTGTGTAATGGATGTGTTTGACCGTACAGGGACAAGGTCTGATCATACCACATCTCCTGTGCTGAGATAATCTTATATATGTGTCCCTGCTATATACTGTGTAATGGATGTGTCATACCACATCTCCTGGGCTGGGGAGGAAGTAATAGAACATATACACAATACACAGCAGTGATGCCTATATAAAATTATCTCAGCACAGGAGATGTGGTATGATCAGACCATGTCCCTGTACAGTCAGACACATCCATTACACAGTGCATAGCAGGGACACATATATAAGAATATTGACTCACCGTGGCCGGGACTCCGGTAGACAGGCGTTTTTCTACCTTCTTCTTGTCACGGATGGACCGCGCCTGCAGGTAGTGGGGCCTGGTGGGTACAGATCAAAAGAGAGAGACGTCATGGGTTGAACAGATTAGGGGTTAATTTGTTTCGTGACGCCACCTGTGAGTGTTCCGGTGATGTCCACCAGCGCTGCAGGGCCTCCGGGGGATGGAATGCAGCAAGATGGAATGCTCCCCATAGGCTGAGCGATGATCCCCAGAGACTGGAGCTGCACAAGATGTTCTGAGGCAGCTGTGGTTACCTTAACATGCGGATGAACAGTTCAAAAGAAGGCACGGACACTGTAAGTCTCTGTAACGGGTTATTTACTGTAACCAGCAGGCAGTACATGGTATACAGTTACGGGTAGTGGACCGGGTGGACTCAGCAATGACCAGTGTGTTCTCAGAGATCCGCGGTGTTCCTCCATTCTATCTTTGTTGCCTTTGTCGCCCAGGAATGCCAGATCGGGTACAGGGAGGCTGCTTGAATGCCCTATCCGGGGTATACGTTCCGGATGCTTTGGGGAGCCTTGGGTCCTTTGGTGGGTACACCGCTGGCTAGACGACTGTGTGTGGCGGTGGTGGGGTGGTCCTGTAAAGCGATCCCTCCACTCCTCTGGTACGCATAGTAGTGCTGAACAACTACGGTACTAGCTTCGGTACCAGCAAACCGGCTGTAGATGGGCACGGGATGGTTTTGGACCCGCATGTTGATGCCCGGATGATCAGTTGTTAAGGCACCGGGAATAATAGTGCTCAACCAGAGTGACGGCAGGGAGATGGCCAGGGAATTGGCCAGGGGGCCGCATGGAACTGTGCAACCCCCTCTCCTAGGTTGCAGTTACGACTTCTCTTCTCAACTCCTTTGTGTGTTCTAAACTTTCCACTACACACTACCACTACACTCCGCCCACCAGGACCTTATTGGCCCTCTATGCTAGGTGATGCATGTAGGGTATGGATCTCTGAGTTAACTGTGTGACTGCTGAGTCAGAGAATATTGCTGCTGCTGTTTTGGCTTCAATACCCTCCTGTGACGCACTCGTTGCGGGGCGCCACATTATCTCAGCACAGGAGATGTGGTATGATCAGACCATCTTCCTGTACGGTCAGACACATCCATTACACAGTACATAGCAGGGTCACATATATAAGATTATCTCAGCACAGGAGATGTGGTATGATCAGACCATGTCTCTGTACAGTCAGACACATCCATTACACAGTACATAGCAGGGACACATATATAAGATTATGTCAGCACAGGAGATGTGGTATGATCAGACCATGTTCCTGTACAGTCAGACACATTCATTACACAGTACATAGCAGGGACACATATATAAGATTATCTCAGCACAGGAGATGTGGTATGGTCAGACCATGTCCCTGTATGGTTAGACACATCCATTACACAGTACATAGCAGGGACAGATATATAAGATTATCTCAGCACAGGAGATGTGGTATGATCAGACCATGTCCCTGTACGGTCAGACACATCCATTACACAGTACATAGCTGGGACACATATATAAGATTATCTCAGCACAGGAGATGTGGTATGATCAGACCATGTCCCTGTACGGTCAGACACATCCATTACACAGTATATAGCAGGGACACATATATAAGATTATCTCAGCACAGGAGATGTGGTATGATCAGACCATGTTCCTGTACAATCAGGTATCAGGATATAGGTGTCCACGGTCCACGCTGCTATCACTGCGGAATTAACTCTGGATGCTTCAGTTGGTCCCCCAAAAAAGACAGGAGTCCTAGGGCTGATGTGACGGTTCCTTTATTCCACTTCCACCAACGCGTTTCGGCGCCCCTCTTGGCACCTTCCTCAGGGTGAACAGGGTTAATTTTGCAGTGATAGCAGCGCGGACCGTGGACACCCATATCCTGATACCTGATTCTCTTCCCACGTGCGAAGTGGTGGTGGAGGTCCAGCGGCAGCTGTCATATGCAAAACGCCTACTAACCAGTTGTGGGGATCACAACTGTTACAGGTTAGTGCACCTGTATTTTCACACGCACCTTTCACTAAACATCGGTGATAGGGCACTATTTGCGCCTCGTTTGTCTCCCTTTATATTTTCTAGCATGTTCCTGTACAGTCAGACACATCCATTACACAGTACATAGCAGGGACACATATATAAGATTATCTCAGCACAGGAGATGTGGTATGATCAGACTATGTCCCTCTATGGTCAGACACATCCATTACACAGTTTATAGCAGGGACACATATATAAGATTATCTCAGCACAGGAGATGTGGTATGATCAGACCATGTCCCTGTACAGTCAGACACATCCATTACACAGTACAAAGCAGGGACACATATAAAAGATTATCTCAGCACAGGAGATGTGGTATGATCAGACCATGTCCCTCTATGGTCAGACACAGCCATTACACAGTACATAGCAGGGACACATATATAAGATTATCTCAGCACAGGAGATGTGGTATGATCAGACCAAGTCCCTGTACGGTCAGACACATCCATTACACAGTACATAGCAGGGACACATATATAAGATTATCTCAGCACAGGAGATGTAGTATGATCAGACCATGTCCCTGTACGGTCAGACACATCCATTACACAGTACATAACAGGGACATATATATAAGATTATCTCAGCACAGGAGATGTGGCATGATCAGACCATGTCCCTCCATGGTCAGACACATCCATTACACAGTATATAGCAGGACACATATATAAGATTATCTCAGCACAGGAGATGTGGTATGATCAGACCATGTCCCTGTACGGTCAGACACATCCATTACACAGTACATACTGCAGGAATTCTTAAAGAGGTAAGTTTTCAGGTTGTGTTTGAATGTTGCAAATAGGAGGCAGAGGACAGGTTTAAATGGAGGAGGACCACAGAGGACCACAGAGGACCACAGAGGACCTGACAGGTTTCCTTTGAAACAGCAAAGGGCAAGAAACTCCCCCCACTTTCCTTTGCTGCACATGTTTCCCCCCCGCCACCCCCAAGGAGAGGATAAACTCTATATTAATCCCATGTCCACAGATTCATGTTCGCGGATCCTTTGCCCGTGTGACTCAGTGCAGCATTGATGAATCCGCGGCTCCCGCTGATCTGTCATCTTCCCATTGTGGATCCATCAATCCTCCCTGATCTACACGACAAGCCGCCCGCTCCTAATCAATAATTAATCATGCATTTGCAATTTAAAATCACCCTGACAACAGAATTTGGCTGCAGGATTATAATTATGATTTATAGATTAACCAGATATGTTTTCAGTTTAGAGAAATACTGTAACACATTATTTAAAGGGACGGAGACGAAAATATATTGATGACTACAATAAAACATTCCGAAAGCTCCTATTACACTGTCTGGGCTTAAACCTCTGATGACCTTTCTCCCATCAGCCACGACAACGCAACCCTAAACCATCAGCCACGACAAGGCAACCCTAAACCATCATCCACGACAAGGCAACCCATAACCATCAACCACAACAAGGCAAGCCTAAACCATCAGCCAAGTCAAGGCAATCCTAAACTATCAGCCACAACAAGGCAAGCCTAAACCATCAGCTATAAACCCTAAACCATCAGCCACAACAAGGCAATCCTAAACTATCAGCCAAAAAAAGGCAACCCTAAACCATCAGCTATGACAAGGCAACCCTAAACGTTTAGCTATCACCAAGGCAACCCTAAACCTTTAGTATGACAATGCAACACTAAACCATCAGCCACAACAAGGCAACCCTAAATCATCAGCCATGACAAGGCAATGCTAAATCATCAGCCACAACAAGGCTGCCCTAAACCATCAGCTATGACAAGGCAACCCTAAACTAACAGTCACAACAAGGCAACCCTAAACCATCAGCCATGACAAGGCAACCCTAAACCTTTTGCTATGAGAAGGCAACCCTAAATCATCAGCCACAACAAGGCAACCCTAAACCATCAGCCACAACAAGGCAACCCTAAACCATCAGCCATGACAAGGCAACCCTAAACCTTTTGCTATGAGAAGGCAACCCTAAACCATCAGCCACAACAAGGCAACCCTAAACCATCAGCCATGACAAGGCAACCCTAAACCTTTTGCTATGAGAAGGCAACCCTAAATCATCAGCCACAACAAGGCAACCCTAAACCAGCCACAACAAGGCAACTCTAAACCATCAGCCACAACAAGGCAACCCTAAACCATCAGCCGCAAGAAGGCAATGTTCATGACACTATCTATCTATCTATCTATCTATCTATCTATCTATCTATCTATCTATCTATCTCAGCAATTGAGAAAGGTGGCTAAGCCGCTGAAACGTTGCCCCATGGATTAAAGTCCACTATTTTTTCACATTGATTTTTGATTTCTGCCTACGTTCTTTTGTTATCTATCTTTCTATGATGGTCACAAAGGCCGGATTAGTCAGCCAGCTGGGCCAGGGATATAATGTTCACAGTGGTGATGCCCAGCAGCTGTGGCCCTGACCACATATGAAAAAGGGAGTTTTTACAGGGGATGAAAGTTGATAAAGTTTGTGACGCCAGCTGAGGTGTCCATCCAAAGATGGCTGGCATGAAAGTACTCCCAGGGGATAGGTGTTGTAGTAGCTAGGTGTAATACCCTCCTCAGCCAGGGCAGATCTCTGGGGTGTATGATGATGTAGATGATGATGGGAGTTGTAGTGCAAGGAACGCAGGGAAGTAGCAGGAAGAAGGCAAGGAGTCAGTCTCTTGTTCTTTACCTTTTACTTTGCAGTTCAGTTCATCAGCACGTCTGGGATACTAGTTCACCAGGTCGTGGATCTGGTCAGTCTGAGGAGAACTATGGTCCGCTCTGCCAGACGGGTATATGGCCTACCAGCTGACTTCTCCTTTGGATGAGGTTGCAGATGCCTGTAGCTTTCATGTTCCTCCTTAGCTCCCTCGTGGCTCAATTCAAGACATGCAGGCAACACAGACCCTATGAGCAGCTAGACAGCTCTCTAGTCCTTTCATAGTTGCTGTGCCCCAGACAGTCTCACACAGCGTGTCTATTGTGCTTGAAGCCCAGTAGCCTCCAGTTCACTGCCTGTCATGCAGACCTGGCAGTTTGGGGTCTAGGTACCTCTCCAGCAGCTGAGCTGCTGCTCGGGCTGGAAGTCGATGACAGACTATTCACGAACTAACTCCTGTTGCCACCCCTCCCTACTATCCTCTACTGCTAATCTCTCCCTCCACTCAGGGTCTGTCACAGCCTAATACAGGCCTTCTTGGGCTCAGCCATCTGGTTTGGGTTCAGGCAGTGTGGGAATGCTTCGTTAGTCTAGTCTAGGGTATCTGAATTCTCCTCAGACATGTCATTAGTACTGATGACTGTGGTGACCAGACAGCTGGGGTGCCACATTCCCCCCTAGTTAAATACAGTATGTCTCGGACTGAAAGAAAAAGATGCAAAGATGTTAGATGAGAACATTTTTGAGTGCAATTGCATAAAAATAAATAATATTTTTTATACAAAACATTATTTCCATCAAGAAGGCACATTTTTATGAATATTTTAATAATGTTGCAAAAACTAGTAACCCTGCCGTGGATCACAGCACAAAACCACTTTTAAGGTATCAAACTAAGGGTTTGAAGTGCAGGTTTTGAGCCTCACACTGAGGGTTTCAAGTGCAGAAAGTTCCTAAAAAGTTCAAGTAAGTAAGGCACGGGATACTCAGCCAGCTGGGCCAGGGGTATAATGTTCACGGTGGCAATGCCCAGCAGCTGCGGCCCTGCCCTCACATGGAAAAGAATTATTTACAGGGGATGAAAGTTTATAAAGTTTGTGACGCCAGCTGAGGTGTCCAGCCAGTGATGGCCGATGCTGCATATAAGTACTCCCAGGGGATAGGTGTTGTAGCAGCTAGGTGTTATACCCTTTAGCAAAGTCAGGCCCCTGGAGTGTAGGATGATGTAGATGATGATGGGAGTTGTAGTGCAAGGGATGCGGGGAAGTAGCATGAAGAAGGCAAGGAGTCAGTCTCTTGTTCTTTACCTTTTACTTTGCAGTTTAGTTCATCAGCACATCTGGGATACTAGTTCACCAGGTCGTCGATCTGGTCAGTCTGAGGAGAACTAGGGTCCACTCTGCCAGACGGGTACATGGCCTACCAGCTGACTTCTCCTTTGATCACGTTGTAGGTGCTTGTAGCTTTCCTGTTCCTCCTTAGCTTCCAGCCAGGCAGGCAACACGGACCCTATGAACAGCCGAATGGACACAGACTCTCTAACCTTTTTGTAGTTGCTGTGCCCCAGACAGTCCCACACAGTGTTGAAGCCTAGTAGCCTCCATTTCACTGCCAATCATGCAGACCTGGCAGCTTGGGTAACCCTTCTGCAGCGGAGCTACTGCTTGGTCTGGTAGTCGACAACAGACTACTCACTGACTCCCTACTACCCACTACTGCTAATCCCTCCCTCCCTCCAACCTGAGTCTGTCATTGCCTAAAACAGGCCTCTTGTGCCCAGCCCTTTGGTTAGAGTTCAGGCAGTGTGTGAATGCTTCTGGAGTCTGGCATAGGGTACCTCAATTCTCCTCAGATGTGGCATTAGTACTGATGACTTTAAACACCACTGTGGGGACCAGACCCTATCTATCCCTCTATCCCTCTATCCCTCTATCTCTCCCTCCATCTTTCAGGTATGTATGTCTTTAAGTGTAATTGTTGCTGTGCTCCTCTGTGGAGGTTTGCTATGTGTTATGGAGCAGATGTAATTTGATCAGGGCTAATAGCCACATTAGATAATTCCGTAACTCGATTACTCTTTTTTCATTTGCAGAAGTGTCAGCGTCGATGCATCTCGTGCTATAATTAACCGCTTGATGAAAAGTCTCATTACAGTGTATGTGCGGCAGGTTTGGGACGGGGGCCGCACTGATGTGCAATTAGTTCTGTTCTGATGATTTCACTTTCCCGGATCTCATCGTTCCCTCGCCGCCATGTCAGTGCGATGACAATGGAGGAGGAAGGTTCTGTGTATAGACGTCCATTGTATCCAGGGGTTTCTACAAATGTGGACACAGAAGATTGGGAAGTTTATGGTGCAGGACGGCTGAGCCTGAGGATGATGGACGATGAGGGTTGTAGGTGCTGGCATCACGGGTGATGGAGCTTTGTGGCTTTTAAGGTAGGTGCAGGCAGATTCCAGAAGGCGGGAGGGTGAGAGGTGCCACATAGCAGTCAGTGCGGCTGAGGCCACATGTCCAGCCCGGGAAGCCACTAATATAAAGGTCCAACCCAGAGGAGGAGAAACAAGAGAGAGTCTCACCAGATAGCAGTGACAAGTTATCCAATCCACACAGTCAAAGAAATCAAACCATACATGTCCACAAATTATATGTAATTGTCACGATCTCCACATTGCCTGTGTTGTTCTAGGTTTGTGGAGACTGTCAGGCTGGGCTGGCTCCGTGCCTCAATTCAGCTCACTTAATTAACAGCCTATTTACACTAGCTTGCAGCTCTGCTCTGGGTCAGTTGTACATTTGCTTTTGGTTGTGTAGGATTTGTTCTCTTTGTGTTCTGAACCAGACCCTGCCTGACTTTGTTTCTTACCTGGACTTGATCCTCTGCTAGTGACCTGACTTCTCTTTCTGTTTTGTATCTATGTACTCTGTTTCGGTCTCTCCTGTTTCCTGACTTCGGCTTGAGTTGGATTTTGCTTCTTTTAACCCTTTGCTGTACTGCGTTATTTCCTGGACCTGACCACGGATTGCTTTGACCTCTCTTTACTACCAGTAAGTAGTATAATTGTCATATTTACTATCTATTTATTTCAGTTAGTTTCCCGGTTCACTATTATTACTTGTGAACAGCGTCACAGTAATAATGAGAAAAGATACAGGGAAAAAGTATTGAACTCATTACTGAAATGTATTTAACCCTGGTACTTCTGCCTTTGTTGGTGATGAAGCTCCACACGCCTCCTGTATAGAGACACTGGTCCCTGCATTGCTCAGGTGGATTTTGGCCCATTCTTCCACACAAACACTCCTCACCTCCTGCAGATCCTGTGGATCCTTCTATGATCTCTGAGCTTTGGTTCATTCCAGACATTTTCTATTGGATTCAGCTCCGGTGATCGGCTCGGACATTCTAGCAGATTTATTTTCTTCCTTGGATGTGTGTTTGGGATAATTGTCTTGTGAAATGTCGCCCTCATTTCTTCTTCTTCATCGTCCTGGTAGATGGCATTTTTATCAAGGATGTCTTGGTCGATTTGTTCATTTATCCTTTATAGTGAAATTATGCTCTTTCCACTTCTGCATTATTGCCTCAACAACCACTGGAATCTTCAGTAGGTTAGATATCCTTCTGTAATCAATCCCTAAAGTTTGTTTTACAACAATAAGGTTGTGAAGGTAATGAGACGGCTCACTGGTTTTACCCATCATGAGATGTTTCTTGTGTAATGAGGCACCTTTTTATAGGCCAGTGGCAGGATTGATTCCTTATTACTGAAAGGTTCCAGCTGGGGTCAGGACTTTACATAGACTTTTTGCTCCTCTCTTTCTTCATGGGATCAATACTTTATCATTTCTCATTATTACACGTAATTTAATTTATGGACATCTATGATCACTTCTTTCCCTGTGAAGATTGGATGGGTTGTTACTAACATCTGGTAACAAATTCATGTCAATAGCACCTTAGAAAGTAGTAATGTCCATTTGTGCTCCTTTGATTGCTAATATACCCTGAATGTCCCTATAATGTAATAATTCCTCATTAGTGCCATTTAAACAACAATTAATATTGTCCTCTGACTGCACCATGTAATGTTCCTTCAAGTCCCAACACACAGTATGATGGTCTCCATGTAGCCGCACATATAAAATGATCCCTAAGAATCCCCCACACAGTATGATGTCCTCACACCTCGCAAAACACAACAATGACCTTCTGACAGCAAAACGTAATGGTGACCACTCTCTGCTTATCCTTCTTGATCTCTCTGCAGCTTTTGACACTGTCGACCATCAGCTCCTACTCTCTATGCTGCACTCCATTGGCATAAAGGACACGGCTCTCTCCTGGCTCTCCTCCTATCTTTCTGACCGCTCTTTCAGTGTATCTTTTGCTGGCTCCACTTCCCCCCCTCTTCCCCTCACTATTGGGGTCCCTCAGGGTTCAGTCCTTGGCCCTCTCCTCTCCTCTCTCTACACGGCCCCGATTGGACAGACCATCAGCAGATTTGGCTTCCAGTACCATCTTTATGCTGATGACACACAACTATACACTTCAGCCCCTGACCTTACCCCTGCGGTAGTAAAGAACACCAATGACTGTCTAGCTGCAGTTTCCAATATCATGTCCACTCTCTATTTGAAACTAAACCTTTCCAAAACTGAACTTCTTCTGCTCCCCCCATCCACTAACCTCCCTAAATCGGACATCTCTCTCTCAGTGTGCGGCACCACGATAACGCCTAGACAGCAGGCTCGTTGTCTGGGTGTTATATTTGACACCGATCTCTCCTTCTCCTCCCACACGCAATCTCTCGTCCGCTCCTGTCGCTTACACCTGAAGAATATCTCTAGAGTCCGCCCCTTTCTCACCCTGGAAACAACAAAAACCCTCACCGTGGCCCTAATCCATTCCCGCCTTGACTATTGCAACTCTCTATTAAGCGGCCTCCCCCTCACCAGACTTTCTCCTCTCCACTCCATCCTTAATGCAGCAGCCAGGATCACCCATGTGGCCAATCGTTACTCAGATGCCTCTGCTCTCTGCCAGTCATTGCACTGGCTGCCCGTATACTACAGGATCAAATTCAAATTGCTTGTTCTCACCCACAAAGCTCTTCACAGTGCAGCACCCCCCTACCTCTCCTCCCTCATCTCTGTCCATCACCCCACCCGCTCTCTACGTTCCTCAAATGACCTTCGACTAACATCCATACTAATCCGATCCTCCCACTCCCCGGCTCCAAGACTTCTCCAGAGCTGCACCAAACCTCTGGAATGCTTTACCCCAAGAAATCATGACTATCCACAACTTGCATGGCTTCAGACGCTCACTAAAAACGCATCTTTTTAAGGCGGCCTATCATACTCCCTATTAGAAGTCCTTTGTACTGTAGACAGTGAATGGGCTATCCCTCTGGACATTACTCTTCTACAAACTCCACCAAACCAAAAAGGTCTACACAGATTGTATAATGACCATCCATGTAAGCTTAGTTCTATGCCCCATTTCCTCAAGATGCCTGGACCATCAGTGCAATAAGCCCCTGTACCTTGTGCTACCCCTATCCCGTTGTAGATTGTAAGCTCTTTTGAGCAGGGTCACCTTCATTTCTTGCTTTATTTTTTGTATTTTCTTTTTTACATTGATTCTATGCCTATTGTTTTGTATCCAATTATTGTACTTTATTTGTTCTCTACTGTAATTACTGTATTTTCTGTACTCTAACCCTACATTGTAAAGCGCTGCGGAATATGTTGGCGCTATATAAATAAAGCTTTATTATTATTATTATTATTATTATTATTATGATGGACTCCATCTTGCTGCACATACAATATGACCACAGAGACCCCCCCACAAAGCATGGTCTCCACATGTTGCAGCACACAGTATGATGTCATCACATTCTCTCAAATTATGTTCCCCATATCACCCCCAAGCAGCAAAATGTCATATATCCCCCCACACAATATGATGGATCCCACACATAATATGATGTCCCCACTGTACCCAACACAGTACGATGAGTCCTACAGCTACCCCCTAAAAGTATCATGCCTTCACAGCCCCCACACACAGTATGATGCCTCCTTAGTCTTCCACACAAATGGCCCACAGACACTCCACACATAAGATGATACTCCCACTATTCCATGAACATTATTATCCTCACACAGTATGATGTCCCCACAGCTCCCTTATACACAGTATGATGTCCTCACAGCTCCTGTATACACAGTATGATGTCCCCACAGCTCCCCTATACACAGTATGATGTCCCCACAGCTCCCCTATACACAGTATGATGTCCCCACAGCTCCCCTATACACAGTATGATGTGCCCACAGCTCCCCTATACACACTATGATGTCCCCACAGCTTCCCTATACCCAGTATGATGTCCCCACAGCTCTCCTATACACAGTATAATGCCCCCACAACACACAGTATAATGTCCCCACAGTCTCCTTCACAAAGTATATTGTCCTCGCAGCACCTATACACAATATCATGTCCCCACAGCTCCCTATACACAGTATGATGGGCCCACAGCTCCCCTATGCACATTATGATGGGCCCACAGCTCCCTACACACAATATGATGTCCCTGCAGCCCCCTACACATAGTATAATGCCCCCACAGAGCCTATACACAGTAGGATGTCACCACAGCCCCTACACACAGTATATTGTCCTTACAGCCTGTACACACAATATATTGTCCCCACAGCCCCTACACACAATATATTGTCCCCACAGCCCCCTACACACAGTATATTGTCCCTGCAGCCCCCTACACATAGTATATTGTCCTTACAGCCCCTACACACAGTACATTGTCCGCACAGTCCCTTCACACAGTATATTGTCCCCACAGCCCCTACACACAGTATATTGTCCCCACAGCCCCCTACACACAGTATATTGTCCTCACAGCCCCTACACACAATATATTGTCCCCACAGCCCCCTACACACATTATATATTGTCCCCACAGCCCCCTACACACAGTATATTGTCCGCACAGCCCCCGACACATAGTATAATGCCCCCACAGAGCCTATACACAGTATATTGTCTCCACAGCCCCTTCACACAATATATTGTCCCCACAGCCCCTTCACACAGTATAATGGCCCCAAGTCCCTGAGCAGAGACCATCTCTAGATTTGGTGCCCTTCTTTGTAGTGGAGGGGTCTCCAGGCACCAGGTACAATGTACAATGACTGCTAACTCTTTAACCAGTTTTAGTCAAGTTCCTACTTCCCAACCTCCAAACTGAAGCTGGATCCACGTCACGTTCCCACATCTCTCACCAATTCCCTCGCCTATAATTGAAATTCTGCTGATTTCCTCCTTGTAAAATGACAGATTAATTGTATCCAAGGTACAATTAATTAAACCCCTTTTCATGTGGATTGATACTCGCTTGCGTGCAGACGCGGGAATCTACTTATCTGAGCGGATTTCTGACATTCCGAGCCGCGATCAAAATATTGCGGGAGAAAAACTGATGTTATTTTGTGTCTCTGGAGGTTTTTCATGTATTGTAATGAAAACTATCATTCACGGACGTCCTACAGTTAGAATGAGCTGTCACCTCGTACCAGGCAATCTACCGGTGACGAACAAAAGGAACATCGTTACATTGTTACAAGATGAAATTAACCGCTCATTTGCATAACTTCAACAACAAAACTTTTTTTTTTTCTTAGCTCTTCTTTCCGAAGATTAATTCTTCTCGTTAGAACCTTAATCATCTGATCAGTGTTTCCTCTGGATACAGACGTCTCCATAGAACAGTCAATATCTACATATCCATTATGTGCAAAGAACAAACGCTGTGACTGAAATGAAATCCTTCTCAGTATTCACGTTCTCTCTCTCGTAAAAATGGAGAAAAATTAATAAAAGAAAAACCATAAGTTCGTGACGCCAGTTGGGACTTCCAGCCTTTAGGTGGCCGTCACTGTGGATGGTCCCTGGGAGATAGGTAGCGTAGCGGTGAAGATGGTGATCCCTTCCCAACCAGGGCTGGCTCCCTGGGGTGATGGGGTTAGTAGTAGATGTCAAGGTACAGAGAAAAAGAAGGCACACAAGACAGTTTCTTTGCACTTTACCTTTTTACTGAAAATGTTGCAACAGCAAGTCTGAGAAGAACTGTAGTCCGCTCTGCTGACTTGTCCTTGTAAAGGTTTCTAAGTGTTACGAGCTCTCCCTTTACTCCCTTCTGTTGAGGTGAGTAACCTTCAAGCCAAGCAATGTGAATCCTGTGCCTATCCTCATTCTCTTTAGTTGCTGTGCCTCAGAAAGTCCCCATTTAGGTGAAGTTACTGGGCATAAAACCCAGCAGCCTCCAGTTTCTGTTACTGGGCCATGAAAACCCAGGGCCTGGAACCTTGTACTGTAGTCAGTCCCTCTGAGCAGCCTCCATGTCTCCTTCTGACTGACCCTCTCCTCTTGCCTACCTCAACCCTACTATCCTAACTCCTCCCTCCAACCAGAGAAGTGGGATCTGCACAAACAGGGCCTTTTCAGTGCTCAGCTTCTTGGTTGAAGTTCAGGCTGTGTTGGATGCTTCAGGTTTCCAGCAGGGGGCGCTCAAATTCTTCCCAGACATAGTATTATAATCAATGTAAGAGAAACACCATCTGTGTAAGCTAAACCGCAGGGGCATCATACCCCCATCTGAGGGAACTCAACCGAAACATGAAATAATCCCTTTACCATTCCCTGGCTGAGCCCACATTAAAACAGAGTTCTTCTATCTCCTTCATCTCTAACTTGCTTTTTTGGAGGAACAGTGCAGTTTCGGGACACCATCCTGATTCCAGACATTCTCTGCTGCCTAAATGTGTCCAGATCACATCTATATAAAGGTTAATGTTACACCCCTGTCCCGGGTCTGGACTCTGCTCCTTCCATCCTGGTCCGCTAGACTTTCTTGCGTTCCAAGTCATACTTTGCAGGTAGCCAATGCTCCCACGTGAGGAGCTTCCAAGCCTTTATAAGGTTTCCAAGACTCACACCTGGAAGACTTTCTACAAGAGGTTTAGTTTATTTGTGCTCTGCAACCTGTTTGTGGTCTCCAGGATGTCTCCTGTCTGCATATGGCTTCTTTAACTTCTACATCCTGTCTGTGGTCTTCAGAACATCTCCTGTCTGCCTGAGATTTCTAGTACCTCTACAACCTATCTATGGTCTCCAGCCTGCCTGAGGCTTCTAGTACCTCTACAACTTCTCTAGTCTTCAGGATGTCTCCTGTCTACCTGCTGCTTCTAGTACCTCTTCAACTTGTGTGTGGTCTCCAGGATGTCTCCTGTCTGCATATGGCTTCTTTTACTTCTACCATCTGTCTGTGGTCTCTTGTCTGCTTGTGGCTTCTAGTACCTTTATTACCTGTCTGTGGTCTTCAGAATTTCTTCTGTCTTCTTGCAGATTCTAGTACCTCTACATCCTGTCTGTGGTCTTCAGAACATCTCCTGTCTGCCTGAGATTTCTAGTACCTCTACGACCTATTTGTGGTCTCCAGGATGTCCCCAGTTCTGCCTGTGACCTCTAGTACCTCTACAATTAGTCTGGGGTCTTCAGAACATCTCCAGTCTGCCTGAGGCTTCTAGTACCTCTACAACCTGTCTGTTGTCTTCAGGAAATCTCTTGTCTGCCTGTGCCTTTTAGTACCTCCTGAACCTGTCTTTGTGCAGCTTCAGGTATTGTACAACCTGCCTCTGAATGTTTTTCTGGCTTTCTGCAGCTTCCAATTCCACTGTTACCTACTTGCCTACCGGAGTGTTCTGTTTGCTTACGGCTTCTAGTATCTTTACAAAATGTCTGTATCTTACAGTTTCCCAGTTACCTACCTACCTACCAGTTTCCAGTATCACACAACCAGCCTGTGGTTCCAGAACTTCTTCCTGGTTGTCTGTGACTTCGATGGTATTTGGAATTTCTAGTATCTCTAGAGTTCTTTCTGTTACTTTTCCCCGGTCTTCTGTGTACATCTGTCGTTTCCAGGACATTTTCTTGCTATGTGCAGCTGCCAAAGTAGTAATAATTTCTAATAACTTTGTTTGCTACATGCCTGCAGTTTCAGGATGTCCTCCTGGCTGTCTGTGGCCTCCAGTTTCACAGTTACATACCTTCCTGCAGTTTGCAGTATCGCACTACCTTCCTGCAGTTTCCAGTATTGCACTACCTTCCTGCGGTTTCCAGTATCGCACTACCTGCATACAGTTTCCAGTATCGTACTACCTGCCTGTGGTTTCCAGTATCACACTACCTGCCTGCAGTTTCCATATCGCACTACCTTATACAGTTTCCAGTATCGCACTACCTGCCTGTGGTTTCCAATATCCCCTGTCTGCCTGTGGTCTCCAGTCCCTCTGCTGTCTGTGCCCCGCGTCCTTCATCTACATACTGCACGGACGCTCGTGGCCCATGTGCCCACAGCTGAAGCTGCCGGACCAGAACCCTACAAACTTCTTATGACCTGCTACCTCTTTTGATTCATAGGTATCTGCGATATCATGCAAAGTAAGACATTGCAGGGTCTACTAATCAGAAGAAGCACCAGGAATGCCGCAGATAGTAGCTTCACAGTGCACTGGACTGGCAGCCATTGACAACTGTGGTGGGTACCCAATTATTGGAAATCTTTAATAGCATTAGTCTTTTTCTATAAGCCAAAGGGACTTTTGGGGTCCCCCTATGCTGCAGGGCCCGGGTGCGATCGCAACCCCTGCACCTATTGTAGTTACGCCCCTGCCTGATGCATTATATGTTTCAGCCAATCGTTTGGCCAACAGTCTTCTCAGGCAACGCTCTTGTGATGCCTGTGACTATTAGATAGCAGGGATGGGGTGCACCTGAGCTGTCCCTCAAGCTAAGGGTCCCTAGGCTAATCCTGGTCCGCAAGATTACCTCTGAAGGTGGGGATGCCTGTCTTTGTACCTTACTATACTCCTGGATAAGACTCACTTAGATGTCCCTCCTCCCCCCACAAGGGGGTGAAGGTGCAGGAGGACAAGGAAACACACAGACAACAGATATAAAAAAGGACACCAAGATCTTCTCAGTTGGTAGCTCCACTGCTTCTAAAGGAATGAACACCTCTGCTTAACAGAGCTCTTTTATGGTGTTCAGAATCAAAAATCTATAGGAGCTAAATATAGCAGAAGGGAGAGATAATCATAAGCTGCAGCTGGGATAAAGGCTAAGAGAACTCTTAGCCTGCAGTGAAATGGTGATTAAACCCCATATGCATAGAAAGGAAGATAACAATAAAGTGAGCTTCACAGAAAGTCCTGCCATTGACTAAACATTGAAGCCCCAGGTTCCCCAGAGGTAACATCAGGATGTGGCACACTCATGATATCTGTCATACCTTTTTGCCGGTGTTTTATATGAGAAATCCACTAGATGACATGTCAACCGGAGTCTTATCTCTGGAAGAACAATGCGATTGGCAATCAGACATTGGACATGCACGATCAACACCTCCCCGACGATCAGTCTACCGATATTGGCATTATGTATGGGGCTACCCAACTCTACCTGCGACACGTGGCATTATCGTTAAGGAATGGTGGCCAGAATGAGGGAGAGTTAGACTTTCCAAATATCATGCCTGACATTCGGTAAACTGGTGTTAAAGGTTTTCGGTCATGTGACCTTCCTATGAATGATCGGTTAACACTCTCCTCCATGGAGTTGTATCACTCATTCTTTTTGCTATATGATATATCTATCCCATGTAGAGGGATCTTCCTACACCTAGTGAGAGAAATCACATAGACTGTTAATTTTGAATGATTCGATGGACTGAGGAAGATCCTATGACCAAAAGTTTACCACTTGTCACATGTACAGTGCTTCTCAGCAATATAAATTGAGTTTTTTCCCTTTAGTCTATTAAGGGTTAACTTCTGTGGCGCTGCAGGTGCGGGTTAGCTGCTGCTGAGTTTGTCTAGTGACACTCCACCCAGCCTTTAAATATACTCATTAACCAACAGCTGGTGTCGCTGATAGAGTTCACTATATGCAATATGCAAAGACCAGAGCTGTGAGGACATTAATGCAGTTCATGCTGAAGCCTTCCTACAGTTTTGTTGCCTGGAGTTTTCCTTATTTTATGGGAGTTGCTATTCCTGGTCCGTGGGTGGAGTTGAGGGGTTTTAGCCCAGGGGTGGCCAGGAGCAGAGGCAAGAATGGCGGCCCAGACATACTCACCTTCAGAGGTTATTCTGGGAACAGGGTGAGCCAGGGACCCCCAGTCTCTGATTACCTTTGCTATCCTGCTACCCTTATCCCTTGTCCATTATACCACCATTGTGACCCACTCACTTGTTTAAGTATTGTCAAATCTTCGATAACCAAAAGGTCTTGCTATTTTTGAGAGTTCAGAAAAATGTTGCGCTTTTGGATCTGGATTGGGAACCTTTTTGAAGGACCCTAAATATAGCAGAGTGCCCTGATTTTATCTACATTAGGCATTGTAATGGGTGCCTTCATTGGGTCTCACCAAGCTCATTCTTGACAATGTAACCCAGGAATAATGGAATGGAAAATAAAAAAAGTAGACGACTCCAAAAGATAAAACTTGATTTCTCAATGTGAAGACACGGTGGTCAGAGGGTGCTCTCTCTCATCCGCTTGGCTTGGCCACCTATAGAAAGGCCATATGGCCCAGGGCTCATAGTGCTGAATGCACGAACTCCTTACCTATTGCAGAACACTACTCAGACAACACAGAGCGGACTACAGTTCTTCTCTGACTGGCTGGACCACGATCCTGGTGGTGCATGTAACCTGGACCTGTTGCAACATCTTCAGTAAAAAGGTAAAGAGCAAAAGACTGTCTTGTGTGCCTTTTTTTTTCCTCTGTACCTTGACACCTATTACTAACTCCAGTCCAGCAGCACTCCACTTTTGGCAGGCACCCACCGAGAGAGGAATAGCGACAAGCTTAGGAAGCTGACTGAACATAACAATGTCTGTACCAGGTAGCCAGATTGTCCCAAACTGGGTATCTTCCTTAAATAGTCTCTGGTATAAATACACAATGATTGTCCTGGCAGCCGGAATCGAAATTCCTAGGCTGAGGTTATGGTATTCCAACCGGTCTGCAGATCCTAGATTGAAGCCATGTAGCATATGAGCTCGCGATGGGAACTTCAAGTCGGGGCCAAAGTCCCTAAACTGAGGCCACATAGCAGATGAACAACTGGTGAATGGAAACAAGCTACACTTCAAGGTATATTGGGTTCTTCCTGGATTGGTGGCATAACACTTTGCTCTTATTGGCTAGATTTCAAGCTGCATACTTAATTCTCTTTGAGTCATGACAAGCTCTAACAGATGGGGTGAGGGGGACAGGTCATTTACATTAAATTAGCAATACACAAACTTTGGATCAATGGGAGACTCAAAGAGTCTCACAATAAACAATGACTTACTTATCATAGTTAAAAAACAAAAGACCAACATGTCTGGCCAATTTAAGAATCTTAAAACATGCCACACATTGTAAAAGCCTGTGTCGTCACACTGAGTATTTTTACATGTAAATTTCTTTCGAAGACTACCTTTGAGTTTTTGTAGCCAAAAGCCTCTATATCCTTCGAGAGCACTCAATACACAATCGACAAGAGTTGTTTTTTTTTAAAAGCAGCCTTTCCTTTCTTACAGGAAACTATTATGTCGAACACAAAAATATATCACTAGCAACAACCAGCCCGCTGTTCTCCCAGATCGCTGTGACAATCTTTGGTTTCTATTACACCAGTCTCTGTACAGATCCCATTATGTCGCCATTGTTCAATGCATTGGTGACCTTTTATTTAAACATTGCGGAACTGAAAAGATAAGAGTGGAAAGACGAAAATAGGAAAGGGGGTGAAAAGAAACTGCCGCCGAAGCAGAAAATGGAAACAACTACCTAGAACGGAGATATGCAACCTCCTTCGTTCAACCTCCTTAGCTGTTTTCGGAGATAAAACCGAGTGGTGCGTATCTTGGATGAGAGATACAATAACCGTTATGGAACTGCAAAGTCAACTGCAATAGTGTTACCGAAAATAAACACGTTATCGCCTACAATATCCCAAAAGATGTAGAAGAGATGGAGGAGTTGGTGATGGTAGTGGATCAGTCAATAACATCATAGTACCTCCAGGGTAGATTATGCTTTGAATCCATCCCTCAAGGGATTTTACGTCATTACACTCTCGATGAAAATGTGTGATTGTAAATGATAGCTAATACATTGGTGGCCAAAGAGCAGTTTCAAGTGGTTCTTCAGGATTAATTGACTGTAGTTGAAAAATTAAGTATATTGAATGTTGCTTTCAGCATTGTTTTCTTCCGAAAGAAAAAAATCTGATGGGAGAAGACACCTGGAGGTAATGGTGTTAAGACCATGGTAGGACATTAGAAGGTTTACACACTTCTGCGCTGTCTCTGATCAAGAGAAGTCATATATCTGACGCTGTCTGATATTATTACTTCACGCATGCACTTGATTAGGTTAATTCGGCAAGGGATAAGCAAATAAATGGGGTCCAATGGAATCCCACCCTAACATCAGGACCCCAGATCTTCAGATTACCCTTTGTGTCTCCTTGCCCCTTTTTCAAAATATGTGTTCCTGCCTTCCCGCCCTTATAAGCTCTGGTACATCTTCCAGACCTTTCTTAAGCATTTTGCTTAGATCTCTTGCTCCTCTGTGCATCTCAAGTTAGTGCTTCTTCACCAGCTAATTCGGTACGGCTCTTCCCAGCTTCTCTACCGTCTGAAGTTCAGCTAATCTCCACCTGCTTCCAGCAGGCCTCACTGCATCAAGTTATTCTGTCTGGAGTTTGTTGCTGCTTCAGGTTCTGCCTGCCTGCCCTGCTTCACATAAGCCTGATTGTTCTAAAGGTTCCGCTGTGGCCATTTAGTTAAGTTTATGTAAGTGCAGTTGCAGAGCTCTGTACTATTCTGGACTTGCATTTTGATGCTCTGCACTGCACTTCCAGGTGTTCCTGTACAGACTATTCCATTATTGGCCACTACCAGTATGAATCGTTACTTATTGACTATACTGTTTCCAGGCCTCCCTAGATATGAACTGTTGCTTAGTAACAATTTCATTACTGGCTACTACCAGTGTGAACTGTTACCTAGAGACTTTTCCGTTATTTCCTGCTATCATTGTGAACTTTATTCTAAAGACTTTCCTGCCTGGCTTCACTGTGTTAGACCTTTTATTGTACTGCATAATTACTCTGATCCTGTTTTCTTCTTTTGCTCCCAAAAACAGACTTTCACTTTATACCTAGTCTTAGTCGTGTCTTTGCTCCACACGCCATTAGATTCCTGAGTTATCCGCAACAGTTATTACACTTTGATGCAGGAGATGCATTGAACATCATAAAATGGCTGTTTTAGTGACAGTTTATTATGCCATCAAGTGGGAAACCCAACTAGCAATACTAGTCGTGATCTTCAAGTTGAAAGATCAGAGAGGATCTTTAGTTTTCCAAGCTATGAAATATTTGGTTATGCTCCATAGCTGTGACATTCATGTTAATTTCAGACCAGATCCAACCAGAGGTAGAATCTTGAGGGTATCAGATACAAGAAGGTATTATTGACGAGACTATCATAGGACATCGGTAGGCTCTTCAAGCAGGAGAAGTCTTGACCATTATACAGTTCCTGTTATCGTTTCCATCAAGTGTGCGACCCAACCAACAACACGGTAGGTCTTCTTTAAGTTGAATGAATATAGAGGATCTTCAGTTTTCCAGGTTATAGTATTTTTGGTTATTTTACATAGTTAGGTAGAATCTTGAGGGCAGAAGACACAAAGAGGTATTAATGATGAGACCACTGAAGGATATTGGAAGGCTCTTGAATGCAGGAGATGCATTGACATCACAACAACAATCCCCAAAACCAAAATCCCTGAACTTTTATTTGATACCGCCAGGGTCACAGAGCTGGGTCTCGACTCCTGTGACTCCCCAGAAATGTCATAGCTCAGTTCCTAGTACCCCACGGCCCTGGGGAGGTGTGTCAACTCTATATGGAGAGGCTATGAGGCTGCACTATATGGAGAGTTATGAGGCTGCATATATAAGGCTACAATATATGGAGAGCTATGAGGCTACATATATAAGGATGCACTCTTAGGCTGCACTATATGGAGATCTATGAGGCTGCATATATGAGGCTGCACTATATAGAGAGATATAAGGCTGCACTATATGGAGACCTGAGCCTGCATTATACTGTATAGAGGGCTATGAAGCTGCATTATACTATATGGAGGGATGTGAGGCTGCATTATACTATATGGAGGACTATGAGGCTGCATTATACTATATTGAGGGATGTGAAGCTGCATTATACTATATGGAGGAATATGAGGCTGCATTATACTATATGGAAGGCTATGAGCCTGCATTATACTATATGGAGGGTTGTGAGGCTGCATTATACTATATGGAGGACTATGAGGCTGCATTATACTATATGAACGGTTGTGAGGCTGCATTATACTATATGGAGGACTATGAGGCTGCATTATACTGTATGGAGAGATATGAGGCTTCATTATACTATATGGAGGGATATCAGGCTGCATTATTCTATATGGATGGCTGTGAGGCTGCATTATACTATATGGAGGGGTGTGAGGCTGTATTTTAGTATATGGAGGACTATGAGGCTGCATTATACTATATGTAGGATAATGGGAGTGCATTATAATAATTTAATGACTATTGGGGCTACCTTATGAATGAGGGACTATAGGCTGCATTATAATACATAGAGGACTATGAGGGTACATTGTAATATATGAAGGAATATGGGGATGCATTATAATAATTGGAGGACTATGGTGGGGCGGGAGGAGGAAGACTATATAAAACCATGATGGGGGACATATATACCACAATAAGGGCCATATTCCAGTAGGAGGACCATATATTGCAGGATGAGGGACATTAATACATAATGAAGGGGGAGAGGGGTCAATTTGTGAGTCTTTAAAGTATTTAGAACGTTACACAGGCCTATACATGATGAAGTGAAGAAAAAACCTTGATGAGGGTGACCATAGAGCAAGATGGAGAAATCCAGTCTAAGAAAACCTTGAAAATGTAATTGATAAGCATGAAGACCCAAGTGGAGGATGGAACACGTGTGAGGAACATTACTCATAAGGTCAATTGGTCCTAATGGCATCATGGAAAAATGAATAGTAATACCGCCACCAGTAGGTATAGACTTCTGCATCATTATAAATGATTACATGCTACAGCTTATTAATAGGATAATTTCCCAATGACAGAATCATCTCGTTAATGGTTTGCCACCAGTTAGGGACTAATGATGAGTGGGAGGGATGTTATTTCTCTTGCAGGTGTTAAGTGTTTGAGATCTTTGACGTTAAGATTTTGCTGCGATAATGCAATCACCCATTACTGGCTCCAAGATGCTTAATTATTTTGCCGCTTCAGTATTTTTAAAGGGCAGCTCCGCCTGCCATAATTAGCCGGGGTACAGCACTGTCAAAGGACTTTTATGGAAAATGTCTCCAGCCCCACTTACGTCTCTACTTAATTGTCTCAAGAAGGTACGGTGACTAGAAGCTATCACTATAACTATCTCTCCTGTTCTTAGTGCACCCATGAACTGCCGCCAGGCTCCGGGCTCCTTAGAATAAGAAACCCGGCCATTGTCTAAGCTTCAGGTGTTCTGTAAGGTCTGATATCTGATCTATCTTGGCCTAGGAAGTCCATAGCATGAACATATTTAACAAGCCATGAAAGATACCTTGGTTGTGGAGTCAGTGTCCATTTTGGGTGGAGTCGGAGTTGGATGCTTGGGTTATTGACTTCACAACCTTGGTTGTAGAGTCGGATTTGGTGTCCATTTTGGTGGCGTCGGAGTTAGATTCAGGGGAACCAGGAGTCGGATGTTTGGCTTACTGACTTCACAGCTATGGTTGTCGGTGTTCATTTTGGTGAAGTTGGAAGTCGGCGTCAGAGTCAGAGTTAGATGTTTGTCTTTCCGACTCCACAGCCCTGAAAGATACATATTATTGATAGGTAATAATGTGGGTTAATGTGCCCAGTAACAACACCAAGGGTTAATTCCCCACACAACCCACAACACTACACTAGCGCCTCCAGGCCAGAAGGGGGAGCTAAAGCTGCTTCCCTATATATTCTGGTGTGGGGAGGAAGTGGGCAGTTCAGTGCGGAGCAGCACTGAGGAAGAAGGACCTGGGTGTAAAAGGGCTGTGTTAGGCTCACCCCACTGTCCACTGTCCAGTTCCAGGCCGGCCAAGGTCTGAGGAAAGGAGAAGGAGCAGAGAGGAGCACACCTGGGAGACCGAGTTACCCTGAAACTCACCCCAGAGACGCGCACAGAAGGATACCGGATCCGATGCTGTGCCTGACACAAACAGCACAGTGAACACCGGATGAGTGAAGGTCCCACATCTTCACTGTGCCACAGCGAAGCAACACAGCGGGGTCAGGAACACGGAATAAGACTCAAGTTGCCTAGCAAGTGGGTACCCGTGAGGGGAGACAGGGCCGACAGCTAAAGCGGCAGCAGGGCCACACACACAGCACAGAAACAGGGAGCCAAAGGACCCGGTCTGGGTGGGAGCAACCCGGCCTGGTACAGACTCCGTGGACAGTACTCGGCTGAATTACCATCTGCTTCAGTAAAGACTTGGAAAACTACAAAACCGTGAGTCCGTGTAATCCTTGCAAACCCTGTTCTCCCTCACAAACTCTCATTATCACTACTGCCCCGGGGACCATGCTCTGCCCGTCACATCACAGGCTGCCATCCATCATCCCCGGAGGTTCAGCAGTGGTGGTCACCCTGACCACATACCACGGGTGGCGTGACGACTTTCTCCCCTGTAAATACCCCCCATTACTTATGGGCTCGGGACACGGTTCGGACCAAAACCACTGTGATAACCCCCGTGATACCCCGGTCTGGTACCGAGTACCCCGTCCCAGTGGGTTCCACAATAGCATCTTCTAGCCAGTTGAAGTTACATTAATTGCTCTACCCTTTGCTCAAGCTTCGGGTCTTCTGAAAGGTCTGATGTCTGATCTATCTTAAGGCCAGGTTACACATACCGATGTTCCAGTGACCCGATCAACGATCTGATCGGACCGGGATCGCTGGAACGTTGGTATGTGATCGCTGGTGAGATGCCGGACAGGCAGACTTACCAGCGATCACCCAGCGATGTGCCGACACCTGACGGTCGCTGGGATCGGTCAGGGTGTCGGGCGCACACTGGGTGTCACTGGTCATTGCCCCATCACACATGCCGATGGTCTCGGCCATTCCACAATGATCAGCCATCTGATCGCTGGTCGTTGCGGCATGTCACACGCAGCGCCATTGCTGCAACGTCACAAAACCTGTGACGTTGCAGCGACATCGGTAGCGATGTCGCTGCGTGTAATCCCAGCTTTAGCCTGAGAAGTCCTTAGGGTGAACATATTTGTCAAGTTATTAAAGCCACATGGCGGAAGTGCACCTTCAAGTCAGAAGGAGAAGTTAGAATACTTGCCCTACTACCTATTGCCTAAGCTTTTGATCTTCTGGAACGTCTTCTGGAAGGTCGTGCATCTCATCTTCCTTGACCTGAGAAGTTCAAAGGATGATCATATGTGAAAAGCTGTTGAAAACACGAGTTTGCTTTGTATGTGCACCTCGTAACCTTACATTACTATCTGGATGGTGTAGGTTATTCTAAGATGTAATCACATCCATTGTGTTTGTATTGGAGCTCCATAAATGCCCCATATCATTGGAGTTTCAGTGCATGTGCAGTAAAGCGCGGTATCCTTGCCACTTCTTGCCTTCTCACAATCTCCGTTGCATGCCTAGTTGAATGCGCAGAAAAAGCCATGAAATGTAGACCACTTCACTACACCAACCCAGGAGCATGATATCCTATCTCAACAGCTGAAGTAGATTTTGCGCATGCGCAGAATGCTAGTGATGATTGGGCTTTACTCAGGTTGCGGTCCCCACGATAACCCCAATGTATGGCCTACGCATATGGTTGGCTGCAACTGAGGCATGGTAAAAAAAAAAGACCTGGGTCGGTAACAAGAAGACAGAGTGAAGATCTAGAGAGTCCCGATCCTATTTTGCACCCCTGTTCCTAACTTGCAGATTTTTGGGAACGCCGCGCGAGGTCTAAATAGGAGAAGGTAACCTTCTCTCGTGCCTATCGCGCAGAAGGTAGAATCCGCCTCCTGGTCAACCTCTAGAGAGTTATCTCACACAGCGGGTCTCTATCCTATGTACATTGTAAACCCAGGAGTCATAGTGACCCCAGGACATAGGGACCTCACAGATTAGAAAAGGCCAAGTCAACACCTGTCTCTGCATATGTGGCACCCCGCGTAGTAGTCGGAGGTGAGAAGGAGTGTTGAACGAGGTGGAAGGTTTACCCGGACAGCTTCACGTTGATCCGGAGGTAAGGAGAGAGGGTCCTGAGGGAATCCTGGAAGAGGGCGCCCGACGTGAGGAGTCCGGGCCCTAGAGAGAAATGGAGAACCCCAGAGTGGAGCGACTATACTCCAGGGGATTCTCTAGTCCACCACGGGAACGCCGGGCCCGAGGATCTGGCCAAAGTCCATCTTTGCAGTCGGCAACCAGCTGCTGTGGTCCGTTTATCGCCACAGCACCCTGCCACCTGGAGCGGTCTGCCTGCTTCCTCACCACGAGGGAGGGGACCCCCAATACTACCTACACGGAGCCATTGGGTATAGACTCATCCTAGGCGGGGAAGAAAGGACATGGGTTCATGAACTAAGGTGTACCACGGGCTCCACCATACCACCTGGCATCCACTTGTAGCCACCCGTAAAGCTACCTGTTTGCTTACCATCTTGCTGAACGGTGGACTCTGTATTTTGCTGCTGAACATTTACAGTAAAGTACCCGGGAGAAAGTGACTTTGCCTTTGTGTGGTTATCTCCATCAACCTGTTTTGCTTACAGGATCGCTGCCCCGGAGGCCCAGCTCCACCTGTAGAGAGCTTTGCCAACTCTGCCGCATTACCATCGACCTCCGGAGGACTTTGGTGGCGCTGGTGAACCATCACCAGGTACTACAGGTGGCGTCACGTGACAAACTCTTATCTCCTGTACATACACCCTTTATTGAAGTGTCACCAAGGCCACGGGCTCAGCTGTGAGAACACCCACCGAGCCTGATACCCGAGTAACCCAGAGCCTGGGGCTCGACATATACACTTGAACTTGGGTCTATTACTTTCTCTAGAGGATAGTTGACTTATAAATGGTGTAACCGGTCTTTTTTTTTTACCATGCCTCAGTTGCAGCCAACCATATGCGTAGGCCATACATTGGGGTTATCGTGGGGATCGCAACCTGAGTAAAGCCCAATCATCACTAGCATTCTGCGCATGCGCAAAATCTACTTCAGCTGTTGAGATAGGATATCATGCTCCTGGGTTGGTGTAGTGAAGTGGTCTACATTTCATGGCTTTTTCTGCGCATTCAACTAGGCATGCAACGGAGATTGTGAGAAGGCAAGAAGTGGCAAGGATACCGCGCTTTACTGCACATGCACTGAAACTCCAATGATATGGGGCATTTATGGAGCTCCAATACAAACACAATGGATGTGATTACATCTTAGAATAACCTACACCATCCAGATAGTAATGTAAGGTTACGAGGTGCACATACAAAGCAAACTCGTGTTTTCAACAGCTTTTCACATATGATCATCCTTTGAACTTCTCAGGTCAAGGAAGATCAGATGCACGACCTTCCAGAAGACGTTCCAGAAGATCAAAAGCTTAGGCAATAGGTAGTAGGGCAAGTATTCTAACTTCTCCTTCTGACTTGAAGGTGCACTTCCGCCATGTGGCTTTAATAACTTGACAACTATGTTCACCCTAAGGACTTCTCAGGCTAAAGCTGGGATTACACGCAGCGACATCGCTACCGATGTCGCTGCAACGTCACAGGTTTTGTGACGTTGCAGCAATGGCGCTGTGTGTGACATGCCGCAACGACCAGCGATCAGATGGCTGATCATTGTGGAATGGCCAGGACCATCGGCATGTGTGATGGGGCAATGACCAGTGACACCCAGTGTGCGCCCGACACCCTGACCGATCCCAGCGACCGTCAGGTGTCGGCACATCGCTGGGTGATCGCTGGTAAGTCTGCCTGTCTGGCATCTCACCAGCGATCACATACCAACGTTCCAGCGATCCCGGTCCGGTCGGATCGTTGATCGGGTCACTGGAACTCCGGGCCCTAGAGAGAAATGGAGAACCCCAGCATGGAGCGACTATACTCCAGGGGATTCTCTAGTCCACCACGGGAACGCCGGGCCCGAGGATCTGGCCAAAGTCCATCTTTGCAGTCGGCATCCAGCTACTGTGGTCCGTTTATCGCCACAGCACCCTGCCAGATGGAGCGGTCTGCCTGCTTCCTCACCACGAGGAGGGGACCCCCAATACTACCTACACGGAGCCATTGGGTATAGACTCATCCTAGGTGGGGAAGAAAGGACATGGGTTCATGAACTAAGGTGTACCACGGGCTCCACCATACCACCTGGCATCCACTTGTAGCCACCCGTAAAGCTACCTGTTTGCTTACCATCTTGCTGAACGGTGGACTCTGTATTTTGCTGCTGAACATTTACAGTAAAGTACCCGGGAGAAAGTGACTTTGCCTTTGTGTGGTTATCTCCATCAACCTGTTTTGCTTACAGGATCGCTGCCCCGGAGGACCAGCTCCACCTGTAGAGAGCTTTGCCAACTCTGCCGCATTACCATCGACCTCCGGAGGACTGTGGCGGCACTGGTCAACCATCACCAGATACTACAGGTGGCGTCACGTGACAAACTCTTATCCCCTGTACATACACCCTTTATTGACGTGTCACCCAGGCCACGGGCTCAGCTGTGAGAACACCCACCGAGCCTGATACCCGAGTAACCCAGGGCCTGGGGCTCGACATATCCACTTGAACTTGGGTCTATTACTTTCTCTAGAGGATAGTTGACTTATAAATGGTGTGACCGGTTTGTGTTTTACCTTGACTTTGTCCATTGGGGAAACTGGAAAACATAGCATAGATATCAGTGATCAGGTACAATCTGGTGATGTGTTTACTTTCACTGCAGCACCCCCACAGGTGAAGCATGGTATTAAATGTGCTGGGTCCTCCAAAGATGATAATGTACCTAATAGGGGACACTATTCTGGAAACTTATTATTCCTCATTACAGAGCTCCATTCCTTTGCAGTAGGGGTTAAAAAGAGAAGAACAATTGGCCGCCTTGCTGCGGTCATTATTCAGTCCTTGTAGAAACGTGTTTTTATGATTTTATCTCGCATTGTTCCCAATGATGCAGCCGACTAATTACATCTAGGGAGACTGTAAATTCACGTCTTCTTGTTTGGTTGTTACGAGAGGCTTAATTATTTTCCTCGCTTGTCAGGAAATATAAGTTACTCCTTTTTTTTTCACAAAAGATGCAAATTTGTAAGCGTTATAAATGTCAAGAGCGCGAGGAGAAGAGGACGAAAGAGTCATTAGTGATAAGGAGGAAAGCCAAGGAGGAACTCTCAGCTGGGTCTGCACAGCCGGGACAAGAGGAAGCGCGGAGGAGAGGAATTTATTACTAGTTTCTCCAAAATATCCAGTCATAATAATAATGGATCCCTGCAGCTCACTGCTGACTACAGGAGAAATATAACTACTAGATGGCGGCCTGATTCTAAAGAATCGGGTAGTCTAGAATCCATATATAGTTTATTTACTAATAGTTAGGGGAGTGCGGTGAAATGAATTGTGTGTATACAGGTGGCTCAGTGGTTAGCAGAGTATACGGTGGCTCAGTGGTTAGCAGAGTATACGGTGGCTCAGTGGTCAGCACTGCGCGGTGGCTCAGTGGTTAGCAGTGAGTGCGGTGAAGTGGGCAGAGTGGTGAGCACAGTGCCGCGGGCAGAGTGGAGCGCAGTGCAGTGGGCAAGTGGTGAGCGCAGCGCCGTGGGGAGAGTGGTGAGCGCAGCGCCGTGGGCAGAGTGGTGAGCGCAGCGCCGTGGTAGAGTAGTCAGCGCAGCGCGTGGGGGCAGAGTGGTGAGCGCAGTGCCGCGGCAGAGTGGTCAGCAGCAGTGCCGTGGGCAGAGTGGTGAGCGCAGTGCCGTGGCAGAGTGGTGAGCGCAGTGCGTGGGCAGAGTGGTCAGCGCAGTGCCATGGGCAGAGTGGTGAGCACAGTGCCGCGGGCAGAGTGGTCAGCGCAGTGCCGTGGCAGAGTGGTCAGCGCAGTGCCGTGGGCAGAGTGTGAGCGCAGTGCCGTGGGCAGAGTGGTGAGCGCAGCGCCGTGGGCAGAGTAGTCAGCGCAGCGCCGTGGGCAGAGTGGTCAGCGCAGCGCCGTGGGCAGAGTGGTCAGCGCAGCGCCGTGGGCAGAGTGGTCCACGCAGCGCTGTGGCAGAGTGGTCAGCGCGGCGCCGTGGGCAGAGTGGTCAGCGCAGTGCTGTGAGCAGAGTGGTCAGCACACACACACACATACACACACACACTCCGCTATACTTACCACCGGCCCTGCGTCTTCCCCACTGCCTGGATCATCAGTCGACATGTCGCCGCCCCCGACGACTGGATCCAATATGGCGTCCATGAAGTCTCGCATATTGGATCCAGTAGTTCGGGGGCGGCGATATGTCGACTGAGAATCCAGGCGGCGGATGCAGGGCCGGTGGTAAGTATAGTGGAGTGTGTGTGTGTGTGTCCCACTCCCGCTTACGGCCACCATCTTGGCTCACCCTCAAGGGGTGTAGGGCTCCGGACAAAGTGACGGAAGTGTGGACAAAGTGACGGAAGTGCGGACAAAGTGATGGAAGTGCCTTCGGCTTTTATATATTAGATACCTACAGCAGTGCCAGTGTTCAGTGATGTCGGTATACAGCAGTGTTGGAGTTCAGTGGTGTCAGTGTGCAGCAGTGTCGGTGTGCAGCGGTGTCGGTGTTCAGTGGTGTTGGTGTACAGCAGTGTTGGAGTTCAGTGGTGTCTGTGCAGCAGTGTCAGTGTGCAGCAGTGTCGGTGTCCGTTGGTGTTCATTGGTGTCAGTGTTCAGTGGTGTCGGCGTACAGCAGTGCCAGTGTGCAGCAGTGTCGGTGTGCAGTGGTGTCGGTGTGCAGCAGTGTCTGTGTGCGGCGGTGTCAGTGTGCGGCGTTGTCTGTGTGCGGCAGTGTCTGTGTGCGGCAGTGTCTGTGTTCAGTGGTGTCAGTGTGCAGCAGTGTCAGTGTGCAGCAGCGTGTCAGTGTGCAGCAGTGTCGGTGTGCAGCAGTGTCTGTGTGCGGCAGTGTCAATGTTCAGTGGTGTTGGTGTGCGTCGGTGTCTGTGTGCAGCAGTGTTGGTGTGCAGCAGTGTCGGTGTTCAGCGGTGTCAATGTGCGGCGGTGTCTGTGTGCGGCAGTGTGAGTGTTCAGTGGTGTCAGTGTTCAGTGTAGTCAGTGGGCGGTGGTGTCTTTGTGCGGCGGTGTCGGTATTCAGTGGTGTCAGTGAGCGGCGGTGTGTGTGGTGGTGTCAGTGTGCAGCAGTATCGGTGTTTAGCGGTGTCTGTGTGCGGTGGAGTCTGTGTGCAGTGGTGTCGGTGTTCAGTGGTGTCTGTGTGACGGTGTCAGTGTGCGGCAGTGTGGTGTTCAGTGGTGTCAGTGTTCAGTGTAGTCAGTGGGCGGCGGTGTCTGTGTGCGGCGGTGTCTGTGTGCGGTGGTGTCTGTTTGCGGCGGTGTCCAGTGGTGTCTGTGTGCGGCAGTGTCAGTGTGCAGCGGTGACAGTGTGCGGCGGTGTGAGTGTTCAGTGGTGTCGGTGTTCAGTGGTGTCTGTGTGCGGCATGTGTGAGTGTTCAGTGGTGTCTGTGTGCGGCGGTGTCTGTGTGCGGCGCTGTCAGTGTGGTTCACAGGCATGTGCTGGAGAGGCAGAGATCACAGGGATCCAGTGAGCAGAGATCACATAGATCACAGCAGGGGCCCTTGGAGCAGAGATCACAGCAGGGGTGCGGGGTCCTGGGAGCCGATCTGCCCGATCATGCTCCTCCGGAGATGCTGCACCTTACACCCACTTGCCCTGGAGGGAGATCCCGGGATCTGTCAGTACTTGGAGCTTGTTCCAGCTGATCCCAGATCCCCAGGAGTTTGTGTGCTCTCCATCCCAGTGCTGTGGCCCCGGCAGTGGAGCAGGCAGGTGCCCCGTCCTCCGCTCCTCATCTCCTTCCCCAAACACACAACTCTTCCCATTTGATAGTAAAAAGAATAGCGGGCTGGGTGTATGTGAGTGACAGCTGGGACAGCCAATCGGATGGGGACCCTGACTGGGGGGCGTGGCCGCTCAGCGACCAATCAGGACTGGGTGTAGTGAGTGACAGCGGGGACAGGCAATCGGGTGGAGGTCCTGGATCCTTATTGTTTCTCATTGAGGCTTGTATCTCCCCAATTCCTTGCACTATCGCCCTACTCATACAGACAATAGGGAGATTAGGGAGCATGTGTTCCGATTGGTCTTGCGCCTGACGGACTGGTCTTTGGGGATATCCCTGATATTGGGGTTTATACTGGAGCCAGGAGGAACATGGGCAACATTTCTCCCATTTTGACAAACAATGTGGGACCCAATAAGTAAACAGAAGAGCGGTGGGGACTATCCAGAATGTAGCACTGGGACGATGGTAGAACCTACACTTTTCATACTTTAGCTGAATTGCTGACTGTGCAGGTTTCTTCATTGACAATGGAAAGCCCCTGAAATAAAACTTATCTTCAAATAACAGAAAAACTTTTTGAGCAAAATTATCTGTAAAACTTTCCTTGAGAGGATGAAGACGCCAGCGCCGAGCAGAGAAGAAAGAGTCTTAGAGAGTTACTTCTCGCTTTTAATGTAATATTCTGAGCGGCACATTGTTCCTAAATATGAAAGGCGTCAGAAATCCAACATAACGTAACTCCGAGGCAGCGAGGAACGGTCTAATCACTTTCTCCTTCCATATCAAAAAATGTATTCTAAAAAATGCAAATGTAGGCACAATGAGAAAGAGAGACAGGAAGGTGATAAGAGGATCAGAGAGGAAGTTGGAATGCCGTATGAGGGATCCTGGTATGAGGAGATCCTTTTGAAGGGGAACCTGTCAATGACTTTATTACTGAAACTAGCAACAGGTCTGTATAGGTCTTAACACAACAATAAAAATGATACCTGTCTTGTAGCGATCGGATGTACCAGTCCTGAGAAATCAAGCTTTGAAGCTTTTACGTTTATTAGGGGGTGTGGCATTACTCAGACACACCCCTGCGGAACTTCCAGCTTAATTTTTTGTGATTTTGAAGCTTGATTTCTCAGGACTGGTACATCGATTGCTACAAACAGGTATCATTTTTATTGTTGCTTTAAGACCTATGCAGTCATAGAATCATTGACAGCTGGTCGCATGAAATTAAGCTGGAAGTTCAGTTCCGCAGGGGTGTGGCTGAGTAAATTGAGTAAATGCCATGCCCCAATGAACTTACAAGCTTCAAAGCTTATTTTCTCAGCACTGGTACATCCGATTGCTACAAGACAGGTATCATTTTTATTGTTGTTTTAAGACCTATGCAGTCCTAGAATCATTGACAGCTGGTCGCATGAAATTAAGCTGGAAGTTCAGTTCCGCAGGGGTGTGGTAAATGAGTAAATGCCATGCCCCAATGAACTTACAAGCTTCAAAGCTTATTTTCTCAGCACTGGTACATCCGATTGCTACAAGACAGGTATCATTTTTATTGTTGTTTTAAGACCTATGCAGTCATAGAATCATTGGACAGCTGGTCACCATGAAATTAAGCTGGAAGTTCAGTTTCGGGCAGGGTGTGTCTGAGTAAATGCCATGCCCCAATGTAACCACAAGCTTCAAACTATTTTCTCAGCACTGGTATGTCTGATTGCTACAAGACAGGTATCGTTTTTATTGTTGTACTAAGAACTATACTGCCATAACACTAGTTTTAGCATGAGGATTGATTATCCATTTGTGACCACTCTGGATCAGTGGTGACCCCAATTCTCATATCTTGTCCAAAAGTCACATTATGGAAATATTGTATTTTGGCAGAGTACCCCCTAGTGGTCTCACGCTGTAATGTTGCCCTCCCATTGTGTCCGACCTGCATGCTTCCTGCAGAACTGATTGTTCCTTAGGCTTGTTATATTCCTCTCTCTGTTATTACCGACCTGTCATGAACAATTCCCGGCATCTTCTTGCAGGACCCGTGAGAAACGACAGATCATTTTTTTTACCGTGTTTTTCTAATCGCTGGATTTTCTCCATTATCATAAACAATGCAGAGCATCTCGCCAGCTCGGGATCTGTGAGATCTTCTGCAGTACAGAATTATACATTGTGCTTTATTAAAATTAATGACAGCGCATTTTAATTGAATGCATCCATCGCGCTGTTTATTCCCAGGACGTCTCTGTGCACATCCCCACCGGCTCCATATTAATATTATCGTGAGAAAATGTTTTAGGGAATCAATCAAGGCTAAGAAATAAAGAGGCGCTCCGCAGCATTCAGCCCCACCATATGGAGAGTGGGCAAGGAGAGACCCCTCTATATAATATACCATGACCGGGAAGAAGGGAACTGGGTTCTGGGATGGTAATGGTGGTGGGGGTGCACAGCAGCCACCCAGGTCGCCACTGCTGTATGCCATCCCATGGCAAGGGAGGGAGCGGTCGTAGAGGCTGCTGCCAAAGGGGGAGTAGTTGTCATCATGTTTGAGGGCATCGATACCCCTTTCCCAGCACTCTACAGATGAAACCCCTTCCCTGGCACTCTACAGATGGCACTTCTGCCCCGACACTTGCCCCGACACTCTACAGATGGCGCCCCAGCATCCTACAGATGGTGGCCCCAGCACTCCACAGATGGCACCCCACCCCAGTACTCTACAGATGGTGCCCCGCCCTGGCATTCCACAGATGGTGCCCTTGTCCCCGGCACTTTACAGATGGCTCCTCCACCCCGCACTCCACAATAGCACCCCCACCCCGGTACTCTACTGATGGCGCCTCTTCCCCGGCATTCTACAGTTGGCACCCTGCCCGGCATTCTTCAGATGGCGTCCTTGCCCCGCACTTTACAGATGGCTCCTCCACCCCGGCACTCCACATATAGCACCCCCACCCCGGTACTCTACTGATGGCGCCTCTTCCCCGGCATTCTACAAGTTGGCACCCCTGCCCCGGCATTCTTCAGATGGCGTCCTTGCCCAGGCACTTTACAGATGGCTCCCCCACCCCAACACTCCACTAGATGGCACCCCCATCCCGGTACTCTACTGATGGCGCCCCTGCCCTGGCATTCTACAGATGACACCCCTGCTCCGGCACATTACAGATGGCTCCCCTATCTTGGCACTCTACAGATGGTGCCCCCAGCATTCTACAGAGGAGGCCCCACCCTGACACTCTACAGACACAGTTTTGAGCTGTTCTCTAACTCTGTTTTGTTGGTTCAGTACACCTTGGCCACAGGCCTGCTACAGGGTTTCTTTTGCAAAGTCACTGATAACAAAGTCCACAATGCACAAGATCGGCACATGCTCATTCGTTCTCCAGAATCCATTATCCATTCCCCTGAATCCTCCATCTTCCCACTGACCAGCCCCATTACTGAACCTCTAAGCTCCCCAGAGTAAGGGTGACACCGCTCTATCCTAGACTATCCCCTCACACAGGTCAATGTGTTTTGCTGCGGAAAGTGTTGATTTACCTGCAGCTTCTGGTTCCAGGTCTACCAGCTGTTTCTGGCTAACCCTAGTGACCGCACCACCATCCTCCAGTTCTCCTCTCTTTACTTGCCGAGTGAAGGATAGCTGCTGTCCTTCACTGTTCCCCCTTCAGCCTGCTCTGTAGTATGGGCCCGGTCGCCTTCTGCTCTTCATCTGGTCTTCTTTCACTTTCTCCAAGTTCCAACCACTGGAAACTCTCTGGTCTCTAATCTCCAGGCTACAATCTCCTATTCTCCCCTCTCCAAGGAAATATACCACCTTATATACCCCTTCCTAGTGGGCCGCCTTCACTTTAACTCCTGTAACTCTGTTCCCTAAGCCCTAGGTTCCCCACAACAGGAAATAATACATTAACATCACCATATACATCAATATCAATCATCACCATATACATCAATATCAATCATCGCCATATACATCAATATCAATCATCACCATATACATCAATATCAATCATCACCATATACATCAATATCAATCATCGCCATATACATCAATATCAATCATCGCCATATACATCAATATCAATCATCGCCATATACATCAATATCAATCATCGCCATATAAATCAAGATACATTAACTACACATAGAGCATAGGAAAATATACAACAAGCAGCAGCAGTGTTTAGGGGCCATCAGCCACCAACTTATCCCCACCTCCTTATTTGCTCCCTTCCTTTTCCCACTTCTTTCCTTCCTTTCTTTTTTCCTTCCTTTCGTCCCTTCCTCCTTTCCTTCCTTAATTTCTTCCTCCAGCAGCAATCTTTCTTCCTACCTTCCTCCTATCTTTCATCACCTTTTCTTCCTCTGTAACCGTTCATTCATTCTTGCTTTTTTTCTTTCTACTTTCTCTCTTCCCTTTTCCCTATAAGGGTATGTGCCCACAGGACGGTTCTTGCATCATTCTGACCGTCAGAAAACCGGTGGTGAACTTCTGGAGCCTGCAGTCCTGAGCTCTGAAGAGTCCAGCAGTTTTCCAGCGTTTTGTCAGTGGTTTTACAGCGTTTTTTCTGCGGTTGTATAGCGGTTTTTTGTCATGATTCTTGGCCATTTGTTTCCTTGCTCTAACCGCTTTAAAAACGTACTTGAAAATTGACATGCTCAATCTTCACAAACCGCCTGGAAACCGGTGAACTGGATGAAGATGATCATAATATAACCGGCATAGTGGGCACAGCGGTTTCCAATTGCCATAGGTTTCAATGTTAATCCAAACGCTGGTTTGGATTAGCATAAATTTAAATAAAACCAACGTTAAAACGTCGGCGGAAACCGCTGGAAAACCGCACTACAACCGTCCTGTGGGCACATACCCATATTCTTTTTTTTTCACTCTTCATAATTTTCTTTTCTATAGATTCCTACTTTTCATTCCCCTCCCTTTATTCATTGTTTTCTTCACTCCTTCCTTTTCTCCACTCTTAATTCTCGTCTCCTTTTTACATTTTTTACTTCCATTTTTTGTTCTTTTTTTGATCAATCCATTCATCACTCCATCAATTATTTCTTTACATCCTTTCTTCCTTTCTTCCTTATTTCCATCATTCCTTTCTTCCTCTCTTCTTCTCCCTCTGTCTCTATCTTTCCTTATGTTCTTCCTATATTCCTTTCCTTATTTTCCTTTTTTGAGCTAGTTTCTTACTTCATTTTTCATAGTTTTCACTTTCTTTCTTTCTTTTCTTTTTCTTTTCTTTTCTTTCTTCTTTCTTTCTTTTCTTTTCTTTCTTTCTTTCTTTCGTTCTTTCTTTCTTTCTTTCTTTCTTTCTTTCTTTCTTTCTTTCTTTCTTTCTTTCCCTCATTCTTTTCTCATCCCTTCCTTGCTGATCACTAATTAACTTTAATAGGAGTTCGATTATTTCCCATTATTTTTCTCACCCTGGTTCTTTCTTGCTCTTTTTCTTTGTTTCTTTCCTTCTTTCTTTTTTCTTTCTTTCTCCTTGCCTTCTTTCTTTGTGTCTTTTATTTTCTTTCTTTCTCTTAGCCTTCTTTCTTTTTCTCGTTTACTTTCTTTCTCCTTGCTTCCTTCTTTTTGTCTTTTACTCTCTTACTTTCTTCTTTCTTTCTTTCTTTCTTTCTTTCTTTCTTTTTTTCTTTCTTTTTCTTTTTTTCTCTCTCTCTTTCTTTCTTTCTTTCCCTCTCTTTCTTTCTTGATTACTTTGGTTCTTTCCCTCTCTCTCACTTTCTTTCTTTCTTTCTTCCTTCCTTTCCTTCTTTATTTCTTTCTCTCTTTTTCCCTTTTTCTTTCTTGATTTCTTTCTTTCTTTCCCTCTCTCTCACTTTCTTTCTTTCTCTTTCTTTCTTTCTTTCTCTTTCTTTTCTTTCTTTCTTTCTTTCTTTCTTTCTTTCTTTCTTTCCCTCTCTCTCAGTCTTTCTTTCTTTCTTTCTTTCTTTCTCTTTCTTTCTTTCTTTCTCTTTCTTTCTTTTGTTTCTTCCTTTCCCTCTCTTTCTTTCTTTCTTCCTTTCCCTCTCTCTCACTTTCTTTCTTCTTTTTCCTTCTTTATTTCTTTCTTTCTCTCTTTTTCCCTTTTTCTTTTGTTCTTTCTCTCTTTTTCCCTCTCTTTCTTTCTCTCTTTTTTTCCCTTTCTTTCTTTCTTTCTTTTCTTTTCTTTCTTTCTTTCTTTCCCTCTCTCTCACTTTCTTTCTTCTTTTCCTTCTTTATTTCTTTCTTTCTCTCTTTTTTCCCTCTTTCTTTCTCTCTTTTTCCCTCTCTTGTTCCCTTTCTTTCTTTCTTTCTCTTCTTTCCCTCATGCTTTTCCCATCCCTTCCTTGCTGATCACTAATTTCTCCATGTTTTGCACACTGAGCTAAAACTTCTCCAATTAATTTGAGAAAACTTTTAATTAACTTTAATAGGAGTTCAATTATTTCCCATTATTCTTCTCCCCCTGTTCCAGCTCCAGCACCATCAGCGGATCTATATCATAGCTGATTACATGTTCTCTTCTATCAAGATAAATACTTATTTGTTGGGAAGAGGCAATAAAGGACGAGGGTAAATCTTCCTCCCAATCATGCTGTAGAGGATCAAGCAGGCAGGATGGATGAGAGTCCGATGGATCCTTTTCTTATGGAGATGAATGAGTTTGGACTTATCCAAGTTTCGGGCATGAACACACGGGCTCTCCTCTCCTTTCGGCCTCATCATTTTGTTTATTGGCTTTGTAGAACTGATTCTCCTGATTTGACCATCTTAGCGGATCAGAGGTACGGTAACTCCCCAATGGTGAAGGGACTCCCTAATCTATTACACACCCTCCTTATTCAGACCCCAGATCAGACCTCTAAGTCAAGACCAAGACCAGACCCCTATATTAAACCTCAGACCAAAACTGGAATCCAAACACAAGTCCAGACCCCTAAATCAGACCCCAGATTAGACCTCTAAGTCAAGACCAAGATCAGACCCCTAAATTCAATTTCAGACCAGAACCTTAAATCAGACCAGGGCAGACCCCTAAATTAGACCTGATCAAAACTAGAAGTCAAACGCAAGACCAGACCCCTAAATCAGACCCCAGATTAGACCTCCAAGTCAACCCAAGATGTGACCCCTAAATTAAGTTTCATACCAGAACCCAGGGCAAACCCTAAATCAGTGACCGTGAACCCCAACCAAGACGTGGACCCTAAATCAAGTTTCAGATCAGACCTCTCAGAAAATAACTTTATATCAGACCTAAGATCAGACCTCTAAAGGCCGGGTTAGGTCAGATTTCAGTCCGGACCCCAAAATGTGACCTTAGATTGGACTTCAAAGTCAAACATCAAACCAGACCCTAGATGGGATCTCTAGGTCCGTCCTCAAACCAGACCACTGTAATCAGACCCCACACCAGACACTGAAGAGCCTATAGTGACAGATTAGCCACGGTAACGCCTCCATGCTTGGGTGTAGATAGGCTGGAAAAGGGGTGATGCCTATAGAAAGGGGAGTTGTCTACAAAACTGAGGTACTATCTACACAAAATAATCTTAGAAAATAAATTAGACAAGCTGACAAGTATGCCCATAGTAGGTTTATACTATTGACCAGAGTCGGACTGGCCCACCGGGGCATCGGGCAATCCTCTGGTGGGCCCCAGGTCCCCATGGCTCCGCCCACCATGCTGACAGAGAGGACATGGGTGTCCCCATGTAGCACGGTAGCGCTGTATTGATTGAAATGGGTCTTGGGACAATCCTATTGGATTCCCACTTTTCATTTTGGAAGTGCATTTATCTCATCTCCGTCGCTGTTAGTTTCCCTTTAAACATCAAACCTCGGTAGAAAATAAGTAAAATAAATGTAAAATGTGATGTTCTTGACATGTGTCGGACATAGCCGACTGCTTCCACTTTTTGCTCAG